>JAZDUH010000104.1:1637500-2837500 GCA_036419115.1 Scarus forsteni | reverse complement strand
GGGAGGGCGGGCGAGGGAGAAGGAGAAGGGGAGGGGCTGCAGGGCAGACAGCAGGAAGGGAGAGGCATGAGCCCCCCACGGAGGGGCCCACACCCCCAAAGCCCCAGAGCCAGCCAAGGCGCCACCCTGGGGAGAGGCCAGCACCACCCCAAGATCCCACAGACCGCACCCAGGCCCAGAAGCTCCAGGGCGCAGGAGGCAAGCCATAGGCACCCCAGCACCCCATAAGGAAGCCGCAAGGCCAGCGGGCCCCACAGGGCAGTGGGTCAAATCTGGGTAACTAGGTGGAAAGACACCCCAACTACTGTCACCAGAGTATACTCACCAGAGTATACTTACTGTTTCTGAGTCCCAGGGAACTGTGCTAAATTTAAATGGGAGAAAAGAGAAAGCGAAAAACAGAGCAAAACGGCAGTGCTAGCTTGTGTATAGTGGGTGTGTGTGTGTGTGAGCGCGTGTTAGGGGTATTGGCAGACAGAAAAAAAGAAATAGGTATGGCGAAATGGGATTTAAATACTTGGGGGTTTAGGTGTGCAAAAAATCAAGAAAAGGTGACCAGTGGTCTTGATGTTCTGCAGTGTTGTTTAAAGGGGTAGCCAGGTTTTCCAGGGAGACATAGTCCGAGAGGAGATTTTTCCACTGGGCTAAATTTAGGGAGTTCCCTGATTTCCAGTTTAAGAGAATCGTTTTTTTGGCAATGGCTAGGGCCACAAGAAGGAGTTTATTTTTGCTTGTGTGGAAGTTAAGTGAAGATACGTCACCAAGCCCTGAAAACATTTTCGCAGGGCTCCTCCCCAGATGGATGAGTGAAATATTTCAATATGAAACTGTCCATCTGCTGTGTCAGGTTATCTTTCCCCAGTCCATGGTGTATAGATAGACACCATTCTTCGACTGTGAGTGCAGTAACAAGGAAGAAATGGACAAAGTTCACCCACCGCTAACTAGCTTATATTAAAGGAATACTCCAACGATTTTGGACCCACGCCCTTTCCCTATCATTGACAAAGTGAGACAAGCTCAAAAATACCTTTTTCGTGTCTCTGCGTCCAGTGGCTGGCTCCCAGCTGTTAGCTTCGTAGGTAGCTTAGCTCAATGGCTGGAGGTTTGTGATTTAATAATTCATACATGAAAGGGTGAAAAAAGTTGTAAAGAGGTTCCTGTTTTTTGGTCTCTTATCCTGAATAATGGAGGCACTGGGTGTCGTAATGCTGCGACCCAATCAATCAATCTTTATTTGTATAGCGCCAATTCATAACAAGTGTTATCTCAAGACACTTTACAATAGAGCATAAGGCTCTTCATTTTATGGATACACATATATGCATAGATACATATAAAATACACATATACATATATATACAAATATATACATCCAACACCCAACATGAATCCATATAGCCAATCATGAATCCCTCCATCATGGCGGCAAGAAAAAACCTTCTGTTAAGCAGCAGGAAATCTTGAATGTGGATCCCAGTCTCATGATGAACAGCAAATCCACACCATGCTGTGTTGGTGTGAGGGTGAAGGAAGGGAGGTAAGAGGAGACAAGTGGACTAAAGTAAGAACTAAAGTTAGTGACAGATCCATGAACCATAGACCTGTCGTCTGATTTATTAGAGGTTAGCCTCTTGAGATGCTACATCTCATTTCTCACCCAAGTCTGCAATCTTTGCTGTGTTAAAGGTGCTATGAGGAGAATCTATTACCGGCGACATAAAGACTCTGCTACCCATGAACGCAGCAGCACTTTTATTTCTAATATGCGTTCCAGTAACCTCGGAACTGGGAGTGACATCATCCCCGACTTATCGGCGTTCCAGTTGAAGTCGGAAAAAAACATGCCGATCTACCAGGCTATTGTTAGCTGTTGTTAGCACACCCTGCGTTGTTGTTCACAAATATCACATGAAGAATATGATTATCACTATGGCAGCATTTTTGTAAATGCAAGTCTAACAATACTATGTATACAGCTGATCTAGAGCGACACACCCCAGTCACAAGTGCAAATAAATGGATTATTACAGGAGCTAAATAACTGTTCACACTGGGGGCATCCATCTTCCATTGTCAACTCAGGGGTGGCGAGGTTTCACCGAGTTCCCAGTAGGAAATTCCGACTTCGGGGGGCGTTCCAGTTCCTACTCAGAACTCGGAAATTCCTACTTCTGACTACAACTGGAATGCACCAAAAGACGGGTGCAATCCAAAGCGTGCGTTTGTTGTGATGCTAATGAATGCAGCTCGGACCTTCCTCAGAACTCTGCATTGCTTTACAACTTCTTTTTCCAACAACTTACAAGATGCAAAGCCACGAGGTAATGTATCTCTTTCTAGTTACGTAGCGGTAGTTTTTGATGTGTGACAACAAGCAATTTTACGAAAAACTTAGTATCGTAGTTTTGTAGCCGGCTATATATGGCTACTTACAGCCCGGTGCTCTAAGATGTGTCCGAATAATATAAGTTTGCTCTAGTTTTAATTGTCTTGTTCCTGAAGTTGAGTATCCAGGCCAGTCCAGCCCTGTCTGACCCGACCGGAAGGCTAAGGAATAGCATTTATAGATAACCTATTTAGATGCTATAAAACTCATCTTAAAGTGTGTATTTCCATCAGGCATATATCTAAAAGAGAGATTTTTATGTAATTACTTAGATACTCCTCACAGTCCCTTTAAGTTTAAAATGTTCTAACAAAACAAACTGCACGTGTGTTTGCTAAAATGAACAACACTACCTGCAGATGCTTATGCAGCCTTAGAGGATCTTCTTCCTGTGTCTCATAAACACAATATTGCCATATCTTTCATCACATTTTAATAATATTACAAGTTTAGGTAGTGACTTGGGAGCAGTGATTTTTGATTCACCTTATTATGTTTTCCATTACACCTTTCTCCAGCACAATAAAAAGGGCTCCTTCATCAGCTAACATGGTGAGTCGGGGTCTCAAAGAATGTTGGAGGTGAATGTTATTGTCATTTATTCAGAAATTGAAGTTTGAGAGACTGATGAGACTTACTTTTTCTTATTTACGTGACTCAAATTTGCCTAATTTTATCTGATTCTCTCCTGTTTTGCAATCAGGGAAATCCAGCATTCCCTGATTAATAATGTTCCCCCACATCTCCTCAATAATTGGATCAGAATGACAGCATCGTCCCTGACTGACGGTACTGGTCCCAGTTCTGCTGCAGAGACCGGTACAGTCTTGCTGGTTAAACCAGTCGGGCCTGTATTGTGCACATTAATCTGAGAAACACTGAGTTTTCCCATTATAAATTCCCCTTGCTGTAAAAACCTTGTGGGGTAGCCTGATAAATAATGCACTCCTAATGAATGAAGCAGCGTGACTCTACAGAGTTAGTGTCTGTGTGCAGAGCTATGAGCCCACACCGGGGGGGTGTGTGCAGTCATGTCGTTTATCTGACAGGCTGTGTTGTGTTTTTTTGTCAGTATGCTGCTATGATAAAACAGCAGCATATGTTTCTTGCTGTAGCGACACCTCTGTCACAAGCAGCAGTCTTGTAAGGCGCGCTCCCCTGACAGAACAGCTGTAGCAATTACACACATACACTGGCTACCCGGACATTTGTGTTTAAGTACAGGACGTCTCTGAGCTCCTCTCCTGCCTGTGGAGGCTGGAAAACAACACACAGCAAAGGCATTATGGAGCATCACACACTATATATAGGGCACCGTACTGTAATGGTCTGTCTCCCCCTAAAAGCTTTTACATAACATGTTTTGTTCACATCTCATGAGAAAATAAAACTAACACGCCATATGGACTGTTTCATACGGGAGAGGATTAGGGCCACTGAGGAAAAAAATGGAGTTCAATTTTTATTTTATTAATGTTCCTCTAAAGAAAAAAAAGTCTGAATTCTGACTTTAAACTCATAATTCTGACTTTTTTCTCAGAATTCAGAATTTGGATATAGATGTAATATATAAATGGACAGTTATGAATTATGTATATACATGTAAGTATATACATAATTCCAAGACCAGCACATCTTCCAGTGCTGAAGCAGACCTGGGGGACTCTGTGGTGGGCTCTTCTATCTCTGGAGCTGAGGTTGCCGAGGTGGTCAAGAAGCTCCTAGGTGGCAGGGCTCCGGGGGTGGATGAAATCCGCCCGGAGTTCCTCAAGGCGCTGGATGTTTTCGGGCTGTCTTGGTTGACACGTCTTTGCAACATCACGTGGACATCAGGGACAGTGCCACTGGATTGGCAGACCGGGGTGGTGGTTCCTCTTTTCAAGAAGGGGGACCGGAGGGTGTGCTCCAACTACAGGGGGATCACACTCCTCAGCCTTCCTGTTAAGGTCTATTCAGGGGTACTGGAGAGGAGGGTTCGTCGGATTGTCGAACCTCGGATCCAGGAGGAGCAATGTGGTTTTTGTCCTGGTCGTGGAACTGTGGACCAGCTCTATACCCTAAATAGGGTGCTTGAGGGTGCATGGGAGTTTGCCCAACCAGTCCACATGTGTTTTGTGGACCTGGAGAAGGCATTCGACCGTGTTCCTCATGGGGTCCTGTGGGGGGTGCTCCGGGAGTATGGGGTAGCGGACCCCCTGATACGGGCCATCCGTTCCCTGTATGACTGGTGCCAGAGTTCGGTTCGCATTACCGGCAGTACATCTGAGTCGTTTCCGGTGAGGGTTGGACTCTGCCAGGGCTGCCCTTTGTCACCGATTCTGTTCATTACAGCCAGGGTGTTGAGGGGTTCCGGTTTGGTGACCTCAGGATCGGGTCTCTGCTTTTTGCAGATGATGTGGTCCTGTTGGCTTCATCGGACCGTGACCTGCAGCTCTCACTGGATCTGTTCGCAGCTGAGTGTGAAGCGGCTGGGATGAGAATCAGCACCTCCAAATCCAAGTCCATGGTCCTCGCCCGGGAGAGGGTGGAGTGCTCTCTCCGGGTCGGGGAAGAGATCCTACCCCAAGTGGAGAAGTTCAAGTAACTCGGGGTCTTGTTTACAAGCGGAGGAAGGATGGATCGGGAGATTGATAGGTGGATCGGTGCGGCGTCAGCAGTAATGCGGGCTCTGTACCAGTCTGTCGTGGTAAAAAGGGAACTGAGCCGTAAGGCGAAGCTCTCAATTTACCAGTCGATCTTCACCCCTATCCTCATTTAAGGTCACGAGCTGTGGGTCGAGAAAACAAGATCTCGAGTACAAGCGGCCGAAATGGGCTTCCTCTGCAGGGTGGCTGGGCTCTCCCTCAGAGAGGGTGAGAAGTTCGGTCATCCGGGAGGAACTCGGAGTAGAGCCGCTGCTCCTACGTGTTGAGAGAAGCCAGATGAGGTGGCTCGGGCATCTGGTCAGGATACCTCCTGGACGCCTCCCTGGTGAGGTGTTCCGGGCACGTCCCACCGGTAGGCGGCCCCGTGGTAGACCCAGGACACGCTGGAGAGACTATGTCTCTCGGCTGGCCTGGGAACGCCTCGGGATCCCCCGGGAAGAGCTGGATGAGGTGACCAGGGAGAGGAAAGTCTGGGCTGCCCTGCTTAGGCTGCTGCCCCCGCAACCCGACCACGGATAAGCGGGAGAAGACGGTGACGGTGATGTATGTATGTGTGTGTGTGCATAGGTGCGAATTATATTTACAAAGATGTATATGTAATAACGGTATATTATGTCTATATTGATGCTTATATGTCAGATACATATGTGTATGTGTATATATGTTGATACAGTATGTGTACGTGTGTATATATGTGGGAAGGATGTGTGTGTGTAAATGTGTGTATGCATATGTATGTATATTCATATGAATATATGTTTGTATGCGTACATATATATGTATATTGATTATTTATTTTATTGATTTTGTAGTTAAGCATATTTATATAGATTATATGTTTCATAATATACATTTGTATAATATATTTGCATCAATAGAAGAATTTATTTTTATAAGACCTGTGAGGAACAGTAATGGGGTAAGAACTAAAAAAGTACTTTACTTCCTCCTACTCCTTTTCAAACGTGTGGTTGCTACAATCCTTTTTTCGTGTATGTGAACGGCATTTCACCATTTTTTTTTGTTCTTTGCATGCGTTAGAAATGAAAATAAAATTCAATTCAATTCAGTTCAGTTCTCAACTCAGATTTCTGACCTTAGAATTCTGAGTTTAAAGTCAGAATTCTGACTTTTTTTTCCAAGACAGATATTAAAAAAAAAAGAAAAATTGGACTCCATTTTTTTTTCTCAGCGGCCCTAATCCTCTTCCGTAGTTTCACATACAGTTGTGCGCAGAAGTTTTTGGCAGGTGTGACAATCTTGTATAGTAAGAATGTTTTTAAAAATGACAGATTCATTACCTCCGCCCAGGAAGCTATGCTATTGTAGGCATCTGTTTGTTTCTGTGTTTCTCTGTTAGCAACATAACTCAAAAAGTTATGGACGGATTTCAATGAAACTTTCAGGAATGTTCAGATTGGGACAAGAAACAAATGATTAGATTTTGGGAGTGATCAAGATCACCGTCTGGATCTAGAAACTTTTTTAAAGGATTCTTTAACATTGTGAGATCGGACCATTTATGGCATTTGAGCATATTTGTATTCTATTCAACCTTTATTTCACCAGGTTAGTCCCACTGAGATCAGCAGATCTATTTTCCAAGTTAGATCTGACCAAGAATGGCTGCAAAACACAGTTTCAACAGTCACACAGACTCAATACAGAACAAAGAAGTGAGGAAAACAATAAAAGCCGTCAGTTAAAACAGTGACATTCAGAACTTCTGTTTCCAGGGCTTTCATTGCAGATTTAAAAACATTCAGAGACACAGAGACATGTATCCTTTCATGTTTAAGGAATCTAAATATTTAGATGAAATAAAGGTTGGACTAATATTTATGGTGAAAATCATAATGTTGGTGAGGACTGTGGGCGCTGGTGGAGGTCTGCGCTGTCCGAGTGCTTTTCTAGTTTGTTTATGCTTTGCAATGAACGGTAGAAAAATCACTAAAAAATCTTGTAGAGCAGGGACATAAAATACCACAATTTCTCAAATATACTACGCACTCAAATATAACATGCACCCAATATGATGTTTCGTAACTGTGGTGATGGCTAGAAAAAATATTTTACATATTTTGCTTGTGCATGTGTACAACAGGCACCCAAAAAATAAAACACAAAAATGTGTGTAAGATTTTAGAAATTAAGGTAATCTCAAAACAAGGCAGTGTTGCCAGATTTTTCTACTTAAAAAGGCAACTAGATCAAAATACACTAAATAAGCCCAAAATCACTGACCTCCAATTACTTCTTATTCTTATGTTATATATTCCCTTTTTTCTTTTTAAAGGACAGATCTACATAAAGCACCTTTTTATGTTCATCTTCATTACAGTCCAAGTTCAATGACACTTTCTTTGTTATTTCTTAATTTACTTCTTCAACATCCTTTTGTCTAGAGGTGGAACATAAACCATCAGAGGTTGACATTTTGGTTTTCTTGACAAAAATCCTGTTAAAAGTGATGTAGAGATTCCAGGGAGCATGTATTAATGTTCATGATGTACTTTTGAGATTTTATTTGCTCTGACTTGTAGTGTCAGTCTTTGTTTAAAAAAGATATTTGCTAATTTTCTGTAGGATTCTCTATTGTTTGTCAATGGATGTGCAATAATTGGGTGTTATTTAGCAGAGGTAGGGTCATTTTATTTTAAAGTTTATCATTTCTTTTTAGTTTCACTAGAAAAAAGATACTCCAAGTTTCTCATACTGTGGTTGAATAAAGTAGCTGCTATAACTGCTGATAAGCTAGCTCTCTTGAGCCATGAAAGACTGACCTTGACCTTCTTACTTGAGTGTAAGACTGCTGAGCAAAACCCTTTTTTCCGTGATTAGAATTGCTGAATGTTGTTTTTCTTCTTATTACTCACTTCACCTTTTTTGGGTCGGGTATTTTATTGAACTTTTCTAACTTAAAGAGACTGTGAGGATTTTCTAAGTAATTACAAAAAAGTCTCACTTTTAGATATATGCCTGATGGAAATACACACTTTAAGATGAGTTTATAGCATCAAAATAGGTTAGCTATAAATGCTATTCCTTAGCTTTGCTTGTTGTCACACATCAAAAACTACCGCTACGTAACTAGAAAGAGATACATTACCTCGTGGCTTTGCATCCTGTAAGTTGTTGAAAAAAGAAGTTGTAAATCAATGCAGAGTTCTGAGGAAGGTCTGAGCTGCATTCATTAGCATCACAACAAACACACACTTTGGCTTGGGTCACGTCTTTTGGTGCGTTCCAGTTGTAGTCAGAAGTAGGAATTTTTCTGAGTTCCAAGTAGGAAACTGCAAGCCAGAATTTCTTACTGGGAACTCGGTGAAACCTCCCCACCCCCGAGTTGACAATCAAAGATGGATGCCCCCAGTGTGAACAGTTATTTAGCTCCTGTAATAATCCATTTATTTGCACTTGTGACTGGGGTGTGTCGCTCTAGATCAGCTGTATACATAGTATTGTTAGACTTATATTTACAAAAATGCTGCCATAGTGATAATCACATTCTTCAGGTGATATTTGTGAACAACAACGCAGGGCATGCTAACAACAACAGCCTGGTAGATCGACATATTTTTTTCAGACTTCAACTGGAACGCCGATAAGTCAGAGATGATGTCACTCCCAGTTCCGAGGTTACTGGAACGCAGCATTACGACAGTCGCCGTGTGTGCTCATGGGTAGCAGAGTCTTTATGTTGCCGGTAATAGATTCTCCTCATAGCACCTTTAACACAACAAAGATTGCAGACTTTGGTGTTGATGTGGGTCTATACGCCTGATATGTGATTTCATTAAATATATGAGATGAATCTGGCTTCAACTCACCACCTTACCATTTTTTATTTAAAGTTTTTATTTATAGTCCCCACCAGGCTGGTGTTTTTTTGACAAGAGTTTGTGGGCAAGGGTAATCATCTGGTAAAAATATTTTTTGTGGTCACATATCACCCATTCCCCAGAAACAGTTCCATCAGTTTCAACACCACACAAGGTTCTGTGTTGCTGGGTGATTGGATCCATCTCCAACAGTGTCTGAGTAATACATTACGAAAGTAATGTGATTACTATAATGCATTCCTTTTAACTGTAATGTAGTAATGTAAGGCACTGCAAAAAAATGGTAATTTTCTCCTCTATACAAATGTCAGTAATGCAAGTTACAATGCATTTTTAATTTAACTCAATATAAAGAGCAGTTTTTTTGTTTATTTAAATACAAATTCTCCATATAGCCTACTCTTTGAGATCAGCAGAGGAGAAAAGTCCTTCTCTAGTCCTAAAGTTACAGTATCTCTAACACAGTTTACCAGAATTTGACCTTCTGTCTGTTTTTGCTCTGATGGTTTCTTGTATTGTGCCATGAGCATCAATGTGTCTGTTATATTCTCCTGTTTTTAGCCTTAAGCTGATCTCAGTCAGATAGACACCACATCAATCAATCTTTATTTGTATAACCCCAATTCATAACAAGTGTTATCTCAAGACACTTTACAACAGAGCAAAAACTCTTCATTTTATGGATACACATATATGCATAGATACATATATATATATAAAATACACATATACATATATGTACAAAAAAAAACCCTTCTGTTAAGCAGCAGGAAATCTTGAATGTGGATCCCAGTCTCATGATGAACAGCAAATCCACACCATGCTGTGTTGGTGTGAGGGTGAAGGAAGGGAGGTAAGAGGAGACAAGTGGACTAAAGCAAGAACTAAAGTTAGGGACAGATCCATGAACCATAGACCTGTCGTCTGATTTATTAGAGGTTAGCCTCTTGAGATGCTACATCTGGTTTCAGGAGGGTCCTCATGTCTGAATGGTTGTGGTGATCATTTTATAGAAGTATAATCGATTGTATTCTTATCAAAAATAAGAATTTATGGTAGTGATGAACTCATGGTGCCCAGACCACAAGGTCATCCCAACCATATTTGTCTCCGTTAAGTATAAATGTGTTAAAGGCCTCTTGAGATGTGACATCCCATTTTCAGAGGGACCTCATGTCTATGTGGTAATAAATATAGATACTATAGATGTATCAACCATAGATATGGAGATCATGCTAATATCTACATTAACAGCTATAATGATAATGGGAACAGAGTGTTCCTAATGAAATGGCCAAATATGTGTCATGTCTATAGTTGTAGTTATTGAGGCTTTGTGACTCCACAGCAGCGGGTCTCCACCAAGGATCCCAGACCACCTACAAGACCAGAGCCAGAGACGAGTACAGGAGCAAACAAAAGGGGCAAAGGAAGATGTGGAGAGAGAGTGTGAGAGAGAGAGATAGAGCCCAATGTGCCAGCCTAAGCCTATTGCATCTAAACTATGAGTCTAAGTTATAAACTATAAGCTGGTCCCTAACTGAACGCTTTATCAAAGAGGAATGTTTTCAGTCTAGCCTTAAGTCTGACTCCCAAACTGTGGTCGGTAAATTGTTCCAGAGAAGAGGAGTCTGATAACTGAAGACTCTACCTCCCATACTACTTCTACAGACTGATGGTACCACCAGCAGGCCATCATCTGATCCAAAAAACCAAAATATAGTCTTTCACTGCAAAACTTTAATTCTTATAAAACTGCCTGTTAAACTGTTCTGATCCAATATTTTGGGTCTTTATTAGTTTAACTTTGTGTTATGATCGTGTAATCTCCTTGTTACTACAGCTCACGTGTAAACACACCGACGCTGCAATCTTGTAAGCAAAGGGACCAAAGTAACTGGGCTCTGACTGGACGAAGACATTGTCATGTTCATAGCTGCACTCTATGAAATATATACGACAGGAAGTCGCTGCTTCAAGTACCATAAGCTCGTCAAAGGGTGTCGTCTGGAGAGAATAATTGTACAACAGTAACATACTCCTGAAAAAAGAGTAAATTACCAAGCAGCATTCAAAAGAAAGGTTAGCGTAGAGGCTGAGGCACTGGGCAACAGAGAAGCTGCTAGGAAATTTGGGCGTTCGTGAAGCTAACACTCGTGGTTGGAAAAGAAAGCAGAGAAATGAAAAACAGACCAAAATTTATGACATTTGGACGTGTATTATATTTATGAAATTACGGTGTTATGTCCCTACTCTACAACATTTTTTTGTGATTTTTCTACCATTCATTCGCAAAGCATGAACAAATTAAAAAAGCACTTGGAGAGCGCAGACCTCCGCCAGCACCACAGTCCTCACTCATATTGTGATTTTTACCATAAATATTAGTCCTACCTTTATTTCATCTAAATATTTGGATTCCTTAAACATAAAAACATACAAATATGCACAAATGCCGTCCATGGTCCTATCTCTCAATGTTAAAGAGCCCTTTAAAAATTCCTGGATCCAGACAGTGATCTGGGTCACTCCAAAAATCTAATCATTTTTTTCTTGTCCCAATCCGAACATTTTCTGAAAATGTCATTGAAATTCATTCAAAACGTTTTGAGTTCCGTTGCTAACAAACAAACAAACAGATGCCGGCAATAACATAACCTCCTTAGTGGAGGTAATAAATCTATAATTTTTAAAAACATCACTACTATACAAGATTGTCACACCTGCTAAAAACTTCTGCGCACAACTGTATGTGAAACTACGGAAGCAGATTACGACGTGAAGTCAATGCTTCAAGTAGCGCTTGATCATCAGCAGGTGTCTGGAGAGAATAATTGGACAACAGTAAAATACCATCCAAAAAGCCAAAGCCATTTATCAACAACACCCAGAAACGCCGCCGGCTTCTCTGGGCCCGAGCTCATCTAAGATGGACTGATGCAAAGTGGAAAAGTGTTCTGTGGTCTGACCAGTCCACATTTACAATTGTTTTTGGAAACTGTGGTCGTCGTGTCCTCCGGACCAAAGAGGAAAAGAACCATCCGGACTGTTATAGGCACAAAGTTCAAAAGCCAGCATCTGTGATGGTATGGGGGTGTATTAGTGCCCAAGGCATGGGTAACTTACACATCTGTGAAGGCACCATTAATGCTGAAAGGTACATACAGGTTTTGGAGCAACATATGTTGCCATCCAAGCAACGTCTTTTTCATGGACGCCCCTGCTTATTTCAGCAAGACAATGCCAAGCCACATTCTGCACGTGTTACAACAGCGTGGCTTCGTAGTAAAAGAGTGCGGGTACTAGACTGGCCTGCCTGTAGTCCAGACCTGTCCCCCATTGAAAATGTGTGGCGCATTATGAAGCTAAAATACGGCAACGGAGACCCCGGACACAAATGCACAAATGCCGTAAATGATCCTATCTCACAATGCTAAAGAATCCTTAAAAATATTTATGTCTAACAGAGAAACAAACAAACAGACACCAGCAATAACACAACCTCCTTATCGATTGTAATAAATCTATCATTTTTAGAAACATTCCTGAGAGATGGTCACACCTGCCAAGAACTTCAGCGCACAACGGTATGTGAAACTACGGAAGAGGATTACGACGAGAAGTCATTGCCTCAAGTACCTTTTGATCATCAGCAGGTGTCTGGAGAGAATAGTTGGACAACAGTAAAATACTGTCAAAAAAGTCGTCAAAAAGAGTAAATTACCCAGCAGCACTCAAAAGAAAGGTGAGTTAAGAGGCTGAGGCAGTGGGCAACAGAGAAGCTGTTTGGAAATTTGGCGTCAGTGAAGCTAACCTTCGTGGTTGGAGGAAAAAGAAATCAGAGAAAATGAAGGACAGACCAAAAACAAAAGTTTTTGGCGTGTCTGAGAGAGTAAGGTTTGAGCACAGAGTTTTTCCTGGAAAGGAGTGCTTACTATATTCAGGGGTGGACAGTAACAGAGTAGATTTACTTGAGTAATGTACTTAAGTACATTTTTGAGTATCAGTACTTTACTTGAGTTTTTTTTTTTTTGCAACTTATCACTTTTACTTCACTACAATTAAAATACAAATATTCTACTTTTAACTCCTCTACATTTCTATAAATGGCCTCGTTACTTTTAGGTACAGGTATGAAGTCAGTGGATGAAATTTATTTTCTCTTCTAACATGTGATTTGTTCAAGTGGTGTTATCTATACTTTGTGCATCCTGTTCCACACTCCAGTCCAGTTGGTGGCAGTAATGCACTTTTGAGTTGGTTTGCCAACCGCCATTAAACAGCAAAGAAGAAGAAGACGCACATGCACTGCTGCGATCTGGCAGGTAAAGGTTGAGCTAACGTTGGTGGTTACGGTTCTTCTTGGCAGTGATGATGGCTACTATGGCAGATAAAGACGACAATTCCACACCAGAGCACCCATGGCCA
This sequence comes from Scarus forsteni, assembly GCA_036419115.1. Taxonomy (NCBI): domain Eukaryota; kingdom Metazoa; phylum Chordata; class Actinopteri; order Labriformes; family Labridae; genus Scarus; species Scarus forsteni. The sequence continues at coordinate 2,824,196 of JAZDUH010000104.1, read as the reverse complement.
TATCTGAAGTCCATGTTTGAGGTGGTCGAAATGAAGAATGATTCTTTTCGGTTCAAATGTGTGCTCTGTGTGACGCACACAAACTTCACCGCCTACAAAAACTCGCCGTCCAACCTGAGAAAGCATGTGGAAATAAGGTAAAATGGAATAAACATTTGTTTACGCTCAGATAAATATTAGACAGTATGTGCTTGTAGTAGTTTCAGTTTAATGTGACTAATGTCACTAACATTAATAAGTTCATTGGTATTTTAATGAGATTTGGCAGCATTTCGCCGAACAGAAACGATGAATATACACACTTTTACACATTTCAGTTAATGCTTATAATATTAGAAGAGTTAAATAAAAAAAAAATATCAATGGTTGTCCTTTTGTTGATTCATTAGTGTTTCAGTCTGCATTTCCATGGGCTTTGTAGCATATTTTCAAACTCTTTATTCTACATGATCTATAAGCAGGTCAGTGCATTCTGTAGATTGTTTCAGTCATTACGTTCTGTAAGGTCAACGGGAAAATGTACTTTTAATACTTGAGTATTTTCAAAAGCAGGTACTCTGGTACTTTAACTTAACCCTTGTATTATGTTAAGGGTCAATATGACTCATTTCAGTTTTTGTTTTGACCAAGTTCTGGCTATCCTTTCTGTTTTCTTCTTTATGAAATTTTGTGTCTGTCATTGAAAAAGTCAGGCTCAGGTTATCCAACCAATTTGCAATAGATCTGGTAGAAAGAAATGGAAAAGATGCCAGATCCGTCCTTCCCAAGAGGACAAGGAAAGAAGTTAAATTCAAGACCTACATCTGCGGAAAGCACACACATACATTCTGTCCATCATATGGAGAAGATTGAAATGTTAAACATTGAAAACCTTGGAAAATGGGGCAAGTGAAATTTAAAAAAGTGTTTATAAAGAGGGAAAACTGAAACTAAATAGCTCTTAAATATAGTGTTGCAAATGACGCGTATTTCTCTTTTTCAGCACAGTCACAAAAACATGGGTGGAGTGACACAGACTGTAATGGAGGAGTAGCCCAAGCTGACCATGATGAAATATCAAAGAAACAAATACGTTTTTGGACGATTAATGCAGTTTTAGGAGCGGCGCTATACATGCCCCGTGTGCTACCATTATACAGATGTCCGCCGCTCAATTTTGGATCTAAATATCTCCTGAAGCACTGTTTGGATCAGGAAAGCCTTCTGGGTGAGTATATTGTTCTACTTCATTCTATAAACAATGTGAAAGCTGTAGAAACAGAACTTATCATTTAAATGTTTATATAATCTAAAATGAGTTTGTTATTGATTTAACCTGTTTTTTGACTTTGTTGAGTGGATTTACTCTGTAAAAATGACCCACAATACCAATTTTTTTTTGACATAATATGAGGGTTAAGTAAAAAATTTGACTGAGTAACTTTCACTTGTATTGGAGTAGTATTTGAACATGAGTATCTATACTTTGACTTGAGTACTGGCATTGAGTACTTTGTCCACCTCTGATTATATTTGAGAAATTACAGTAATGAGGCTGACGCAGCTGCTTTGCAAGGTTTGGCCACAGCAAAATAAAGACCTGAGCAGATTTTGGTGGTTATCCAACCTGGATGCGAATGCAGAAGGTCCATAACAGATTTGCTAACAGCGCAGGACAGAAGAGTTTTCATGTTATACAAATAAATCAGCACAGACTGTCAGAAAGGCCTCGATGGGGTTTGTTTTCTCTGTGTGCTCTTAGTTTGAGCTTTATTGATCCTCAATGAGAGCCGGAGAAATTTCACAAAGCTCTGATGATGCTCTCCCTCTCTCCAAACACCCTGATATGGACACTTCCTGCATTTAAAAGTTCTTGATCCAAAACTCTCCCAGACTCCCTCTCTGACGCACACACACAGACTCAAACCCTCTGACGCCTTTTCACATCGAGGTGCTTCAAGTGCCTGTTGAGTGTGTTTTCCAGGCGCTGAGAATAATGGCTTGTCTCCCATCCATTATGTCGAGGCCTAAACAGATCAAAGTGCATTATGGGTGGAGGAACAACCTGTAAATGATACAAGTGCTCTGCTTTCACCCAGAAAGAGTTCGTATTCCCGCATGTCAGACACAATTACATCAGAAAAGTGTGGGAGAGTGGAAGAGAGAGAGAGCATGTGGAAGGATAGAGAAATGGAGGACGACGGACCCAGCCATCTCGCTTCAGTTGCACAGCCATTAACGAATCTGCCTGATGTTTTCTATTCAGTTTCAAAGAGTGCTCTGGTGCATTAACCAAGATCTATCACATAATCCACGGTGTTCCATTGCAGGGGAGCGCAAGGGCTTCAAACACTGAATGAAACACAGAAAGTTATTTACTTTAAAGAGTTCGTAGATCTGAACCAGAGCAGGCTTGTCTGACCCAATGCCAGGCTCTAAAAATGCTTTTCCTGAAACTATGGCTGTGTCCAAAATGGCTTACTAGCTTACTACATACCATAGACATAAGAAAGAGTAGACACCTCATTGGCAGGCAGAGCGCAAGAAATACAGCCGCCATCTTGGTCGGGTCAGCCGCTCCATTCAGTGTAATGTATTTGCCTGGCACAATAAAGTGTCAATGCATTTAATCCATCATAACTCCATGAACACTGAATTGATTTCACAAGTGTTATTTTTCCTGCACGTCATACATGTAGGTATACCCTATGGAATGAGAGCTCCTGTCCAGTGTTTCCAGGTCGATGAAAACAAGCCCAAAAAAAAGCAACCTCCAGCTATTTCCTTTCCTAATTTGATATATTACTTTTCAAAAAGAGAAATTGACATAAAGTGTGTTAATTTTCATCTACATTACATTTCAATATCACAGTGCCAAGCATCTATTAAAAAAAATAACATTGCTTATAATAAGCAGACCTGGCAACTTTGGCTGTGGCACATGTGCATTGTTTGATTGTTGTAATCAAGGGGATTCACACAGAATGTTGAATGTCGCATCTCAAGAAGAAACATCACATTTAGAAAAAAATGCAACCCGCTGCCATGGCTCATGAGATTTGTGGCCCTTAAAAGCTTATAATAAGCAGACTTGGCAACGCGGGAAGCTGAGAAGGCAGCACCGGTGTCAAATCTGTCCATGGTAAAAGTAACACTGAGCTGCTTTAAAAAAGGAACTTTTAGTGCGTAACTTTACTTTAAACCCGAAACGTAGTTACGTTACTGTAACTGTTACACACAACATTGCTTAGGACCAAGGCTCCATTAACAGCGTTGGACTTTCTCCTCTCCACTGTCTGTAAGTCAAACTGCATGCACAGCAGTCAGAGCTGATTGGCTGTTGGACTGCCCTGAGTAGAGTAGAGATAGCAGGAGAACTCTTCCTCTGGCATTGCAAGGCAGGCTGGGAAATGTAGTGGCATATGCTTGAAAAACATTGGCATCGGTTTACAAATAAACTACAATTTCCATAATGCCGTAAATGAGAGGGATTTGCTGTTATAAAATCAAATTTTTTATGACGTCAGTCCAGATCAGATCAGCCGCAACTGTAATATTTCTTCCTTGGACCAAACCACACCTCTGGTGAAACTTTCATGTAAATCCATCCAGTACTTTTTGTGTAACCTGGCTAACAGGCAAGCAGATTTACAGAAAGAGACACAAGCAAAAACATAACCGTGTTGGCAGAGGCTATAACAAAACCTTTAAACATCTGAATATGAAGCCATTAAGCTGTGGCTAACAGGGGAAAAGAGAAAAACTTGCAAACAGTGGTTTTTTTTTTGCTATCTATATCGAATTAAACAAAATGCCAAATCACAGACTTCTCTATAGTAAGGATGTTTTTGCTCCTTTTCAATTTAGGAAGTGGCTCACGTGCTGTAGTAGCACCAGTGCCTACAACATTATCTGATTGGAATGAATCTGAATTAATTCATTTGATTGACAGAACAATCTACCAATCACCTGCTGGATGTGCTTCTAAAAGGTTCTGCCCATTTCCAAACAGTTTCTATGGGCTCTTTCCCAGATGGACTATTGAAAATATATTGTGCCAGGATACACTGGAAATTCCTCTGAGTTACAGGATTAAGCTTGACAGAGGTTTGATAAACCTGAAACCTAAGGAGGTTTAAACAGGAGTTGTACATAATCCTCGTAGATATTCTATATTAAAAGATTAATGACCTGTCCCGGGAGCAGCATGAAGGGAAAACGGCAAAGGGCCCACCAGAAGGCCCTGATGAGTACTAGAGAGAAGTATTCAGACTAACTAGGGGCCTCATTTATAAAGCTTGCTTACACACAAAAGAAAAAAGTATGCCACTTGTAAGCAATATTTGGGATTTGTAAAAATCAAACTTGATGGGAGGATATGCACACCTCCATTGCAGCTATGACTCTGCTGTACACACAAAATCTAGAGCAACAGGGAACTGCGATCTAGGGGTGGGAGAAAAAATCAATTCACGTAAGTATCTGGAGTTTTTGTTCGATTTTTTGCTCAAATTTTTTTTTTCCAAATTTAAAAGCTTCATTTTAGTCTGTGTTAATAAGCCACTTTTAAATGCAGTCCAGGCTTTTGAAGAGAGAGTATAAACAGCTGGTTAAAATATATTGCTGAATAAATCCTAAAAACAGACTCACATGTGATGTGTATTTTTCCTGGTATAGTCTGTAGGCATCATCTTTTTCACTGGTGTAACAAAAGCTGACTAAAGATTGCAAAATATGCCAGAATCGAAATTCAAATCGAATCGAGAGAAAAGCATACCGTCCCAGCCCTACTGTGATCCCAACAGTTGAAGAGTGAAATGAAAGACTGCAATACGAAATTGATAGATTTATGTTAAATAATCAAATATTACACATTTCACAACAAATATATATGAAGGATATATTAGCAAAATGAAGAAAGAGGAAAAATGTGTATTAATTCCCCAGGGAGTCTGTGCACTCTCGTGGCCTATATTGTTGAACCAACTTTGTCATTGTGAGACAAACCTTGCATGTTTTTATGAAATCCATTTACCTTTCAAGGGGATTCCCGGTAGCTTTTTGTTCCACTCTTTAGCCTTTCTGGCATTAGTGGTGCCCGAACTGCACCCATCGGTTAATATCTCGACCTCACATTGAGTGAAATGTCTGTTTACGTTTGTTTTCCCTCTCGGTCCATCATGAAATTGGTATTTTGAATATTCATCAGCTGACCTTTTATAGGTGCACCATATGGGCAGAGAAAAGTGTTCCCTCATGTACAACACTTTAGAGATGATTGTGATTTATGAATGGAAAGAAGGTGTAGAACGTACACACCCTTCATAGATCTGAAAGTTTTTGTGCATACGCATTTCCTGTGTTTCTGGTGTACGCCACCTGTACTGATCTTTCCTACACACAGTTTTATAAATGAGGCCACTGCAGAAATGACCACACAGTCATGAACCTGCTTCATCAGGATCTGATGGTGTAAAGGTGCCACCACTCCATCATCTCATATGCTACGGCTCAGTTTAGAGTTTAAACTCACTTCTGCAGTCATTCAACATACACTTAAAGGGCCCGAATTTCGTGGTGCAGTGCAGGGTGGCGCAGGGTACGCAGAGCCTGGTGCACCCCGTGCAGTGTTAATTTTATCCAGTGCACTGCCATGCGCGGCCAATTTGGTAGACCTGGTTGAGGGAATGTCCACTGTTTGCCTCCTTTGATCTGACAGCTTTCTTTAAACCCTTCTCCTTACATTATTAAAACCCTTTTTTACATTGGACAGGGGTTCTCAAAATATCAAACTTGATTGGCAATATTAGTAACCTCCTCATAGGCTGTTTTTGTATCATAAGCCTGCAGAGCACAGAATCATTCATGGGAATATTTTTTTTTCTAAAAGCGTCTCCCTCCTCATCCTCCTCTTGGACTGCTGATGGAGAAAGAAGCAGGGAGCCTGAGGAGAGCCCTTCCTCTCCTGGTCCAGGGATTCAGACGAGAGGACGACGGCTGCATCCGCCAGCCTACAGAGGCTGAAGTCAATGGAGTAGAGATTGAAATTGTCACTGCGCCTCACCCGCAGCACATTTAAAGGCAAGGAGATGCTTTCATTTGACTGGTGAAGACAACACTCGGCTGTGTTAAACCCACTCACGCCTTGTCTCCTCCCTCTCTGGCACTTGCGCCGAGGGGCAGGGATGGAGGCATTGGTGTGCTTCTGAGCACCTCAGTGCGCAATGCAGGAAACTTGCAAAGTACACGATCAGCACTGCGTAAAGCAGGTGCGCCATGCCTGCGCCTGGTCTACGAAATTAGAGCCCAAAGAGTTACAGCCATAACAACTCTTCAAGTAAGCCAAAATAACTTGGAGATGTGAGCTGTATTACTATGGAAGCACTAAAAGAAGCTTTTGAAAGTTCATGTGCCGCTTTGACAAACAGCTAAGGGTGTTTATTCCACTACAGTCCAGAGAAAAAAACACAGCTACACACTGAGTATAAACAATACAAAGTTAGGGTCACTAAGGTTCCCCGCCCAGAACTTTTTTCATCCTCTGCCAGGGACTAAATAAGAGATTGTGTTTTGTTATATGAAAGAAAAACAACATCCAGACCATGAGGTGTAAGCAGGTGTGAAGCTTAGGAATTTAAAATAAGCCCCAAAGATACATGTTGCTCAGCGATGACAGTTTACTTCTGGCCTTGCAGGGACAACAAATGTGACCTCGGTGTCAAAGTCAATTTAGTTTGGAAATGGAGGCTGCAGAGGAGGGAGCGTACGAGCTGAGAGAGAGGAGTAGTAGTATGAGGAAAAGGAGGAGGTGTGTGGAATTCATATAGCAGCAGCCCTATCTCGTTGACCTTGGTAGAAAATGACAGAAACAAATTGTTTCTGATTCTCGACTCCCCTCGCCTGCACTCCCCCCCCCCCCCCCCCTCCAGATTCCCTCCTCCTATTTTCACCTCCTTTTTCTCAACACTTATCGGAGGACACTTAATTGTAACAGTCATTTAAACAGATGACTTCTATTTAAGTTCACTTTTCCAGTTTTTCCCCCGTATCTGTTCATATCTTTTCATTTTAAAGTCTCTTTCCTTGTCATTTTTCCTACCCTCTTACCCTTCCTGCCAACCTTCTTATCCAGCCTTATCTGCTCTTTCTCCTCCTTTCACATCCTCTGTGAGGTTATGAGCACAGACAGTTGGGCCTGAGGCGTTTCCACTTGTTGACCTCACAGCGTGGCTTTTAAAGGATTATTTTTACCAGTTTTCTGCTTGTTTTATGCCATCACTGCCCAAATCTACACATACTGTCCAATGAAGTGTAGTTAATGTTTTATTGGTTTACACCGATGGACAGTATGGTCAACAGTGTTGTGTGTCACGCGTTACAGTAACGTAACTACTTTTTTGGGTAAAGTAACGCACTAATACTGAAAATTTGGTAATGAAATGTAGTTTCTCTTTTATTGGTGGCCAAGGTGCTGATCTGATCCAGACTGACATCTCAAAAAGGCATTTTATTTTATAAAATCCCAATCATTTATACGGTGGCGTATTGCATTCACTTGAATATATATATATATAAAAAAAAAAAATCTGCGTGTTTTTATGAGATACTGTCTCGTAAAAACAGGGTTCCCCCTGATGCTTTGCTTCCATACTGGCTGCTGCATTTATCAACCAGGTACGTGGTCAACAAAGGTAAGGTCGGCCCGCCATACTGGTCCAACTGATCATTTACAAAAACCGCAATGTCGAGCAGATCCGAGTGGGCTTTGTGTCGGAACAACCGCAAATTCCTCAGGTGTCTGCGCAATGTGGACAAACTCATAACAATACCATCTACACCGCTCAAAGACACAAGTATCTCCCAATGTTTCAAACTGAGCGAAAAAATAAAAATAAATAAGGTCTAACATGCGCGACATGTTTGTTATTTTAGGGATTCCTTAGTATCTCATAAAAACAGGAAACTCGAAAATAAATTCCTGTTTTTAAGAGATAGTGTCTCATAAAACAGGAAAATCAAAAATAAATAAATTCCTGTTTTCACAAGATAGTAGTAGTATCTCATAAAAACAGGTGTTTATTTTCAAGTGAATGCAGTACGCCACCGTACATTTACGGCATTATGGAAATAGTACTTTATTTGTGAGCTAAAGATAACATTTTTTTGAGCTTGCGTCACCACATTACCCAGCCTCCCTTGCAATGTCAGAGGAGGAGTTCTCCTGCTATCTCGCAGAGTCAGGGCAGTCCAACAGCCAATCAGCTCTGAATGCTGTGCATGCAATTTGACTTACAGACAGTGGAGAGGAGAAAGCCCAGTGCTGTTTCTGGAGCCTTGGTCCTAAGCAGTGTTGTGTGTAACATGTTACAGTTACAGTAACGTAACTACGTTTTTAGGTTAAAAGTAAAGTAAAGCACTACTACTGAAAATTTGGCGACGAAAAGTAGTTTATTTTTTAATGTGGCGCAACGTTACTTTTCCCACGGACAGATCTGACACTGAAGCTGCCTTCTCCGCTGCTCACACGAGACGTTGCCAAGTCTGCTCGTTATAAGCTTCTAAGGGCTGCAAATCTTGTGAGTCACAGTCGCAGGTCCTGTTTTTTTGGACTCGTTTCCAAACGTGCAGTTGCTTCGGGCTCTTCTGTCAGTGTGAGTCCCCCTGATTATCTCCCAGTTCCCAATAATAAAACAAAACAGGACTGCAGTAAGCAGTTTGTCCACTTCCATGCATTTTTTAGTTTGTAAGGCGGCAAGCGAACTGAAATTTCCAAATTATGTAGACTAATATTTTCACTTTATGCCCCTGTCTTGAATAATAAAGACAAGTTTACTAGTTTTCTAAAACATGCACTCCCCTTCAGCTTGTGCATGAGTGTGTGCACTACACACTAAAAAATGTTGAGTTATCTTGGTCACCCAATTTATGTGTGGCTAGTGTTGAGTTAAATTTTTGGGTTATTTTTTTAAAGAGTAACCCATTTTCTGGGTTATAGGGCTTTTAACCCAACTATGTCACAATCAGCTCCACACTCACTCGGCGTCAGATCGTCTCGCTTTCATGCCAAGAACTCCAGACCTGCTATCCGGACTAATCACTCGTTGCCGACCTGTTCTGTTCCTGTTTCCGTCTTTATCGGCTGATCCTCGGCTAGACTACAAGGTACTGACCCATTTCTGTCCTGCACCTACCTGCCTGCCTGATCCCCGGTTGCCGACCATACCTTCTGTTCCTGACGCTGAGTACCTGTTCATGAATCTTGATCTGTGGTGGCCATCTGTTCTCCGGTATCTGACTCTCCTGCCTGTGTTGACGCCGAGTACCCGTCTATGAGCCCGAATCAGTGGTGGCAGCCTGATCTCTGGCAATCGGACAAAGCGAGTCCTCACCTTAAAGACTCTGAGTTGCAGTATGAGTGTGTGGCTCCTGTGTGGTCGAGTGGACTATGTCACTGCCCCGTGTTCTAAGGATTCCGGGTTCGATCCCCGCTCTCAAGCTGGTTGTCACGAACTGCAAAATCTGTGTCACTTCTGGGCCCTAACTGCCTCTGTGTCGAATTACTGGGAGTTTGCGCAACCCAATAATCGTGTAGAAACGACCCAACATCGTCATTAGCATAACCCAACTTTTGTGTTAAATAATACAACCCAAAAATTGGGTTGAAAAAAAAAAAAAACCTGTTGGGTTAAAATAACCCAAAAAGGGGTTTGTCCTTTTCTGAACCAGCAGTTGGGCTAAAATTGGGTTATTTTTTAACCCAACTGTTTTTAGTGTGTATGGTCACACTAAATGGCTTAGTTTTTTGAGCCTAACACTTTTTACAGCGCAACGTCTGAAGGAGCAGCAAAAGGAGAGTTAATGATGGATGATGCCATATCTGTTGGCTCATCTATATTTTCAGTACGACTGGGAATAAAGACAAATGAATATTGAAATAATGCAAATTATGGGATAAAAAAGTCAAAACTATCGGAGGAAAAAGTCATAATTTCATGTCAGAGAGACATATTTATGAGACTAAAAATCATGTTTATGAAAGAAAAGTCTTCAGTGTAGCCGAGGTTCCTGAATCAGAGAAACAGAGAAGCTGTCATGGACAAAGTTTTTAATTTAATTGTGAAACCTGTTGAACAATGACAAATAAGCTTGTGTCCTTGTATAATTATGAAAGAAAATAGTTACAATTTTGAGTCGAAAAGTTATGAAATGAAAAAGTCAGAATCATTAAAGAAAATGTAACTGTTTTGAGTTAAAAGGCTGTTATTATGATAGAAATGGTCATAATTATGAAGCTAAAAGTCATAAATACGAAATTATGTGATGAAATATAATAAAAATTCATTATGGGTAATAAAGTCATGATTATGAAATCCTTTTCAAAACAACAGTGGGGTTCCTGTTGTAAGCTCCTATAAGAAAATGACTTGCCATTTCTTAAAGGAATTTTTCACATTGTGGATTTACAAATTATTGAATACTTCTTTTTTTCTTTTATTGAACATTTTAATATTATTTTGCAAACATCTGGTACACAATGATCATGCCACTGCAATAATGCATATTTCATTTTTATTTCAGTTTCTTAACCCTTAGAATCAGAGATAAAATAACTTTACCTTTTCGTATACTTTAATATCATTATGCTCTTGAAGTAGAGGTCATTTACTGTCACCCAGACAGTCTAACCAGTTAGACTACAATTTGTTCCAGTGTAGCAAAATTAAAAAACAATTTTATATATATTTATAAAAGAATGAAATTAAAAAAACAATAGCAATAACAATAAAATTAACAATAATAAATTGAAAAAAGAAAACTTTTCAACTTCTGTAGCTACAAACCAGGGTTTGATGATGGACATCTCAAATAAAGTCTGACCTTCATGGTCTTTAGAGCTGAAACGATTTCTCGAATATTCGCGAGTACTCGATTACAAAATATCCTCAAATTAAATTTTGTGCCTCGAAGCCTCATTTAATATATAATTATACATATAAATATTTATCTGGACTACTGTACAGTGCACAGTGTTTGACACGGATGGTCATTTCTGTGGCACAACGCGCCTGCTACCTCCGCTGCTGCGCGGCTTGTAAAATCATGAAGGAAGAGAAAAGAGAGGGACAGAAAGGAGAGAGTCCACAGAAGAAATGGCAGAGAGTGTCCCAAGTGTGTGGTCACTACAAGAAGGGACGAAAAGAAAACACAGTGCAGTGTGTCTGATGTCAAACGGAGTGAGCTTAGCACGTAGCTTAGCATGATAGCACGTCGTTAGGGCTGCAACTATTACTATTACAGCATTTTAAATATGCTGATCACAGACATGCGTCCTCTTTCCATGGTGGAGGACACAGGATTTAAGAACATGATCAAGGATTTCAATCCAAACTACACAATGCCCTCCAGAACACACTTCACAAATATAATTGCAGAATTATATTACTGCTTTGTAAATCAGTATTGTATTGGCTTTGTTTTAAGCCAGTACTGGTTTAAACTTTGAAAGTTGTTAAAATAAAAACCCTTTTCTGAGGAATAAACGGCATTTGGTTGCTCATTTTGAAAGCCCTAACATGTTGCATTGTATACAATTGATTTATTTGTTTAAAAACAAAAAAGTATATTTTGTTAGAGTACTCGAGCACTCGAAGGAATAATTGACAGAGTACTCGATTCCAAAAATACTCGGTAGTTGCAGCTCTAATGGTCTTATAAATTCATGATTATTTCAAACCAAAGCTTCAATGATGTCTCCAACCATGGATTCATCCCTTTTTTTTTAAATGTTTTCTCAGGTTATTGTCCCCCATTATAAGGACCCCATCTATTGTGCACGCCTTAATTTCTTTCCATCTTGCTGAGTAAGAAGGACTAAGTATATTTAGCAATATTTTGATTTGTGCAGCTTGATAATAGGTCTTTAAATACTTTTTATACTTGCTGACTACATGGGTTTAAACTAAATAAACACACCTGTAAAATACTTTTTCTCATACAATAATGATCTTTCTTTCTTGTGATTTGGGAATCTTGATTTTTAGTCCATCAGTTTTCTTTTCTTTCTCTGTTGGTGACAGAAGCTCCACAGTCCAGTGCCGGTTTAAACAGGGTCAGAAACCTCCTCTGGTCCTGCTTGATGTTGGACCACACTCCCTCAGTAAAGGACTGTAGGTTGATTTGTTTGCTGCGATCAAACGGGTTAAATTATAAAATGAGGACCCTCTGTTCTCTGGCCTCAGCTGGTTTACCCCCCTCGGGCTCAGATTTCTGAATCCGCCCACCCTGTGATAAATAATCCATTACCACTTGAAAGAGCCAGAAGTGAACAGTGCCCACTCTGAATAGCTCTGGACCCTAATTAGAGGTTAATTATGGTGATGAAGGGGCTCCCTAACATACCTGGGATGGTATCTGAACACCTCCACGTTCTGGGGCAGGAATAATGGGGCGGTTAATTGAGGCAGACAAACTTGGACTGTGGGCTGTAATGGTTTCATCAGTCTCTTTCAGCGCTTTGATCGCTGATTGGCTAATTGAATTGTAATTCACTTTTAGACCAGCTGGGTAATGTGACGGTTTTCATTTACAGCGTGTCTGCAAATCACTGCTGACGACAATAAAACCAAACATAATTTCTGTTTTGAAACAACTAATTGGCGTTCATCTGATCTCAACTCCACTAATCAGAGTTAATCAGGTGATGACGACCAGACAGCGAGAGCAGAGAGAGAGAGAGAGGATGAGGAGATGACGAGGGTTTGCCAGATGCTCTCATCAGATATTTGTCACTCTTTGGCCCACCACGACTGGCTGCTACCCAAAACCCAGCAGATTGGATTTTCTATAAAGCTCGGAGATTCTGAGCTGTACACATCACACATTTGCATCCCAGTGTGAAATTGGAAATTGGAACCGCAGGAAATTATACAAACTAAAACTAAAGCACATAAAAAACTAGAGATTCTGCAGAGCATGGTGAAACTAAGTGGGCCTCTTTAGGACAGACACCCCTGAACAGTGTTGGTACAGTACTGGGTCAACATTTTTATTTATTTATTTATAATTTATTTATATTTCTTACTTTATTAATTATTATTTTATTATATTTATTGTTATATTTAATTATTATTTTTATATTTTTATTAATTTAATTATTTATTTTTTGTTTTATATTTTTATATATTTTATATATTTTTTTATATTTATTAAGTTTTCTATAAATTAATTAATTTCTTTATTTTAGGCTGGAGCCTGTCTGACATTTGAGAGGGGCAGGGACCTCCCTTTCCACTACATTAAGTTTAAAAGCTGCATTATGAAATAAATGGTCCAAAGTATGAGGTTTTATGAAATAATGATGACAGTAAATGTCACAAATTTAATCTAAATAGTTCAATTACAAAAGAAATTGTTATAAGTATGAGGTTAAAAGTCATTATAAAACACATAATGGAAAAATAAAGGATGACAAAGTCACAGTGATGAAATGAAAATGACATGAGTTTGATTTAAAAGTCTCAGTTGTCATTATGATGAAAGAAAAAGTTGCAACTTTAAGATAAACATGATAAATATTAATTAAATGGTCACAAGTATTAGATTTCATAATTATGAAAGAAAATGTCACAAATTTGAATTGACAGACTGAATAATGAAACAAATGGTCAAAATTATGAGGTAAAGGGTCATAAATATTCAAACTATGCTAAATTATGGATTAACAAAGTTATAACTCTGAAATGAAAAAGTCAACATTTTAAAGCAGCACTACTGAAGATCCCCGCTTGACTGGAGAGAGAACTCAACTACCCATGAGCTCTAGCGTGCGCATACTGTCGTAAGGATATAGATCTGCCGGTTGCGTGCATTTATTTTGTAGGCGAATCACAGAAGCCAGGACTTCGCTCAAAAGTATTCTTCTGTCTTCAGCGGCTGTTTGCAGGATGGATAGTGACGAGGTAATGTATTTATTTTTGACTAAATGACAATGTTAAAAATCGCTAAGTTCAACTTGGTTTTATTACCGTGAAGTCGCCCCCGTCCTGTTGAAGCGATAAAGTGAATAAAAGTAAAGACAACGACGAGCTGGTGATATCACACACTTGAAATAGGTCTAAACAAAACTACATACTGGTACGTTCTGGATTTGTTGTGCTGTACTTTTTTCCTGTCAAGTTTTTTGAGGAACTTCGTCATAAATTAGTCGGCCAACATACCTGATAGTAGACGGACATCCATCCTCGTCTTTTATTTCACGCAGCAAGTGAACGCCGAACCGATGTTTATTCTGGTCCGAGCATTCAGCTTGTTTTTCTCTCGCTTTCTTTGTTTTGTATCCTCCGACAAAACTTTTCTCTTCCTGATGTTGTTTCCTCTGCCATGGTTAAAGCTCCGTGATTGGCTTTCGCCGAGACTTCCGTGTTTTAAACGAATCGGGAATCGGGGGAAGTGACGTATGCCGTAAAGCAGTCCAAACTTGTAGTTTTTTAGTGTGGCAGGGTTCCTACCATCCACCTCGAAGTTACATAGCGCCAGTTAAAGGGATACAGACCACTCCAGAGGTGTCATTCAACCCACTGTAAAGTGATGGACCATCACAATTAATATCGAAGGATTATATTATGTTTGAAAAACTACATAGTGTTGGTTTAAGTTAAAAGTCTTATTTTTGTGTCATGTCACAACTTTGAGCTAAAAAGTTGATTTATGGAAGAAATAGTCATGAATATGAGATTTAAATTCATAATAATGCAAAAATATGGGAAAACAAAGTCATAATTTTGAAGTTAAGTTAACATTACAGGTTGAGGAGCCATTTTTATGATGTTTAAAAGTTGTAATTATGAAGAAAAGTCATAATATTGACAAAAAATATATATAAGAAATATACAGACCTCTTCTACCGGAACGCACCGGAACGTCTTTGAAAAGCAACTTTCACTCATGCATACAATGCGAGCCCTTTCTTTTTTCAAGCGCATTTTACCAAAATAAATTTAAAATTGAGAAATACATAAAACTTATCTCAGTACGCCTCCTGTGCCGTGTTGAACAAGGTTTTAATGCGCCTGACGAACACTCTGCTATCATCTGTAGGTTACAGTCGCAGACGCACAGCGCGCATGCGAGATAGATGATTCAAAGTTAACGTGAGTGATTTATCGGTGGATTATCAGTATGTTCGGAGTAAGTAGTGTACAAGTATTGCAAACAATAGCATTAGTTTAACTCTGGGGTGTTTCCTTGTTGTTCTTTTGCCTAATTTTTGCCGTGTTTTGCCGTTTTTGCCATGTATTCGCCATATTTTTACTGTGTTTTGCCGTATATTCGCCGTTACATGCACATGTTAACATACACACAAAAACCAAGGATGGGTATAAAAGCAAATTCCAGTTGAGGATCGATAAAAACTCCCTAAAAGAACAATAAAAGAGAGCATATTGAGAAATGACAGAGGGAGGAAGGGGGAGAAGAAGTGAACTGTGCAGAAAAATCCCTCCATGGATGTGAGGACAGAAAACTTGGACCATGTCTTCATCTGGACAGGAACTGCTTCAGGAACTTATTGTCAATTAAAAACACCTGGACATGGTCTAATATAACAAACTGTAACATGGACACTAAATACAGTAGGCCAACAGAATGTTTGAGTGCATGCTAATATTTGTTATCATCTGAAAAACATTTGTACATGTTCATTTACAATTTTTATAAAGAGAAACCTGTTGAAAATTCATATCAGTTTTCTTTTCTTGTAATAGTTAATATAATAAATAATAATACCTAGCATTTATTAGATAACTGCCAAATACTTGCCAGACTTGTTTACATTTATTTGTTATGAACATAGGGTGAATAAAATTTGTCGAAAGGACATTTCCATGGACATTTAAGACATTTTTTGACAAAGAAAGACCAGGCTGTTATAATTACAGTATTTAAAGAGTTATTTGGGACCACCTAATAAGTAAGTGTGTACTGTGGAACCAAATGTATAGCATTTTAGACATTAACTTGATTTAGCTTCACAAAAATACTGTACAGTATGTGCATGTTATGTCTGGTGTTGCCATCAACAGGAAAAATAAATCAAACAATGTAACTATAACACTGCAAAGTAAGCTATCTGCCTTAAATTATTATTAGCTATTGAAGGGGTGATCGTAGCCAGTACCACGTCTGTTGCCCCCCCTGAAACATTTTTCAGGAGCCGCCACTGGTATAGGGTAGTTATTTTCGCAAAATAAACAAAACAAAAATCCACAAGTAATAAATTGTGAGGTTTTACATGTCGTGAAATACTCTCTGTCTCTGTCGTGCGAGCAGCACACTCCTTCCGCAAACAAGCACCAAAAACTCAGTGCGTTCTTTTCATTGGCTGGCTGGTTGCCTAGGTGATGTAAGGACCCCGCCCCCCGGCCGTCAAGACAGGTCAAAAAAATGCAAAGAAAAATTGGCTGTATGTTAAAGAGAAAGAGGGATGACAGGCAGGTTAAGAGGAGAGCTTGGAGCAGGTAGGCTACCAGAGATGGGCCATGAAGTCCATCCTTCTATTCTCTATTTTTTTCTACGTTTTTGCATAAATGTGTTAATTACTTCAGTTCTGATTGAAACTAAACATTTTTTTAAATTTCGTATTTTAAATGCCAATTTTATAAGTGGTGTCACTGATTTTGGGAAAAAAAACACAAAATGACTGCTTTTCAACATAAAAAAATATCAGAACCTGGAGATTTTTTTTACCCATTATCACAGTCTTGTATATAACAACGATTAGTAACAACTAACTTGCTTTGATGTATTATTAGTTTTTGTGCACCATCAGATTTTAACTTTTTCTCCCTTTCATACCATTAAGGCCAAAAACAGCCACAAACAAAAACTGCAGTAAAAATTTTACATATAAATATTTTTTTTTACTTTTTTGGTATAAATGTATTAAGTAGGCTAGAAGTCAAATTTTAGTCAGCTAATAATACAGTAATTTATTCTTATTCATCAATACTGTTATTGAGCTGATGTTATCTCCCCCTAAAGAAAATAAATGCTTTGCCACATATTACAGTTTGTGTCTGAAATCTTACATTATGGACTCAAGTAGTCAGAAAAGAGCGGGAAATATCGACGTCTGTCTTGTTTGATGCTCACATGCAAGTGTGCAAGCTAAAAAAAAATGAGTTGCATATTTCCTGCAAGAATCTTATCTGACTTTCGCCCCTGCTGCCTGATAATGTGTACGATTACCCACATTAGACAGAATCAGATAATCCATAGATACCTGAGTCCACAGGTAATGGTCCAGTGGGTCGGTCTGCACTCAAAGCCCATCCTAAATTTTCTCTCTTTTTCCTTGAGGAAACTCTTCCTTCCCATATTTGTGTCATCCATCTTTCACCTCCTTCACTCCCACATCCTTGTCCCTCCGCTCTCCTCTCCTGACGATATAGATTCATTACAGTTTGATGATATCAGATGATTGCTCTCTCCCAGCTGGAACAATAGGTTTGTAGCCCCCCCCTCAAATCCCCGCGGGCTGGACCGACTCAGCTGTCTGACGGCCGCCTCGCTCATCCCTCCTTCTTCTTCTTCTTCTTCTTCTCCTCTTTAACCTCGTCCTGTCCTCCCATCTGTCATCTCACTCTCTTTTGTCCTCCTCCTCTAAAGTTTGGTCCTTATCTCCTCTTATAAAGCCCTGCCAATGTCGGATTTATGAAGCAGTTTTAATGTTAGCCAGTTTAAATTAAACAGAAAATATGTCCACCAATATTTCACTTTAATTTCACTTTACACAAACAAATATTTCCTGATGGAAACCCTCATAAAAGCCTCCCTCTCTACCTTTAAGGTTAGACTTAAAACATTCCTCTTTGATAAAGCTTTCAGTTAGGGACCAGCTCATAGTTTATAAATTAGTCCATAAATTAGTCTCATAGTTTAGATGCAATAGGCCTAGACTGCCGGGGGGGGGGATCTAGCACATTGGGCTCTCTCTCTCTCTCTCTCTCTCTCTCACTCTCTCTCTCTCTCTCTCTCTCTTTTGCCCCTTTTGTTTGCTCCTGTACTCGTCTCTGGCTCTGGTCTTGTAGGTGGCCTGGGATCCTTGGTGGAGACTTCCTGCTGCTGTGGAGTCATGAAGCCTCAATAACTACAACTATAGACATGACACATATTTGGCCATTTCATTAGGAACACTCCATTCCCATTATCATTATAGCTGTTAATGTAGATATTAGCATGATCACCCTATCGATGGTTGATACATCTATAGTATCTATATTTATTACCACATAGTCATGAGGTCCCTCTTGAAAATGGGATGTCACATCTCCAGAGGCCTTTAACACATTTATACTTAACTGAGACAAATATGGTAGGGATGACCTTGTGGTCTGGGCATCCATGAGTTCATCACTACCATAAATTCTTATTTTTTATAAAAATACATTCGATTATATTTCTATAAAATGATCACCGCAACCATTCAGACATGAGGACCCTCCTGAAAACCAGATGTAGCATCTCAAGAGGGTAACCTCTAATAAATCAGACGACAGGTCTATGGTTCATGGATCTGTCCCTAACTTTAGTTCTTACTTTAGTCCACTTGTCTCCTCTTACCTCCCTTCCTTCACCCTCACACCAACACAGCATGGTGTGGATTTGCTGTTCATCATGAGACTGGGATCCACATTCAAGATTTCCAGCTGCTTAACAGAAGGTTTTTTCTTGAGCCATGATGGAGGGATTCATGATTGGCTATATGGATTCATGTTGGTGTTGGATGGATATTTTATAGATGTATATATGTATCTAAGCATATACGTGTATACATTAAATGAAGAGCTTTATGCTCTATTGTAAAGTGTCTTAAGGTAACACTTGTTATGAATTGGCGCTATACAAATAAAGATTGATTGATTGATTGAAAGTGATTCAGCATGAGCAAGCAATGATTGTCCAGGGTTTTTATAAAAGCTGAGTAACGCTCAGTTACAGCAGTGGTGGCATCTAAATGACAATTAATGACCAAAAAAACATTAGTGTCACAAAAAACTCAGATATGTAGAGCAGAACTCAATTAATTTTCTCTAAAATCAATCAACGTTCTTCTTATGAAGACTCTATTATTTCCCCTTGTGTCAGTGTCTTGAATCAGCCATGAAAAACCCTCAAAACTATTCTTAATTATCCAATTTCTTTCTCATCTTTTGGTTGATTTATTAGGCTTCCTTATCCATTGTAAGATTTTGTTTCCTTTGTTACCCATCATTTTTATAAAAAAAACCCTCAAGAAACTATAAAATGAAGTAATTGTTATGTTACCAGTGTTAATTTTTACATCACTTTCTTATTTTTTTGCCAAAAATATCTTTTAGTTTTAGTCACAATGTAGTCATTTAAGCTGTTTTAATTTTACTTAAGTTATAGTTGATGAAATTTCAGAGCTTTCTTCTGTAAATTTAGTCGACTAAAATCTGAAGTGTAAAGTTTGAGGCATTTTTATGTTTCCTTGAATTTCTGAAGTCCTGTTTTCCTCTTGGATAAAATCAAACATCTAATAACCTTTTATTGAATGTTAGTAAAGTCTGAAGTCTAAATGAACAGAAACAAATGTTTGTGTTACTTCCTAAGTAACCAAATTAGCTCTGATTGGATTAAGTCTCTGTCAGACATTTTAGTCTAGATTTTGTTGTATATTGTTTATGTAAATGTCAGTTAATTTAGTGTGAGCTTTTGTCCATGTGCTCTTGCTTTTATTAGTTACTGTCCAGTTTTCTATATGTATGTATGTATATATATCTATGTATACATCTCTCTCTCTCTCTCTCTCTCTCTCTCTCTCAATACACCTTCTCATTCAATGTGTTTTCTTTATTTTCATCTCTACATTGTAGATTCTCTCTGAAGTAATGATGGCCACTTGTTTCTCTTAACTTAGCTGATTGGTTCTTGTCATAATATTAATTCTAACAGTTGTCTAATAGGGCTGTCGGCTGTGCATCAGCCTGACTTCTGAACAACACAAATGGTGGTCCAACCCCGTTAATAAGGCAAAAAATTCCATTAATGAACCCTGGAAAGGCACACCTGAGAAGAGAAAACCATTTCAGGTGACTACCTGTTGAAGCTCATAAAGAGAATGAAGAGTGTGCAAAGCAGTAATCAGAGCAAAGAGAAGAGAGAAAGATTTTTAAAGTAAATTCTGCAACACTGTGCTTTAGCTCCTAAGGATGCAGAAGGTGAAATCTTAAAATATAACCAAGAGGAACAAAATAAAAGGTTAAAGTATAAAATCAATGTGAAAAGAGAAGGCAGGAAAGGGGAAGAAGACAGGAGAATTAAAAGGGTATGAGAAAAAATATAGAGATAACACATAAAGGACATCCAATATGAGACACTGTTAAAGAAATCTACAAAAAAGAGTAAAAGTAGAACAATAGATAAGTAAAATGAGAATTTAAGTAGACTAAGTAATGGCTTTAATTAGTAAAAAGAACATGTAAAATCCAATTATAGAGTAAAAGCAGCTCAAATCTGCAATATAAACAGAGAAAGACAGAATAATGATTAAGATAAAGATGCTTGTAATTAATTAATCTTATAAAAGATGTGACTCATAGGGCTCCAAATGAATTTCTTTACACACCTGTTAAAACAATGCAACATGATTGCAGAGATAAATAAAGGACGATAAGAGCCCCAGAAAAAATCCTGATCAATAACTGGCTGACTGACGTGTGGTCTCTTTATCACAACGTCATTATGAAGAAAGCAGGCAGTGGTGAAATTTCCCACTGTTTACATCATGCTTGAAGCAGCAGATGTAAGAAGCTGATTGGACCTGGTGTCTCTGGTTATTCTGTATTCCACCACATTAAAGAGACGCACTGACGTGTCTTCTGTGTTTTCCTTTTTCCTGTCTTGTTTTAATGGGTTTCACCTGAAGCCCTGAGCCAGGTCCTGACACTTTGGCTGCACATATTTTTTTAATGCTGTAATAAATCAAATGAAACTTTCCTCCATTCATCACTTGGCTTCTCATTCATCATGTAGGACAAAAGAGCAAAAGTAGTGAGAACACGCGTGCTTATCAGATGATGAGGCTGCTGCGAGACAAGAGGAGCATTAGGAGGATTTAGAGCAGCTGAATCAGCCAGCAAAGGGAGGGAGCGGCGTTTCTTATGACTTCATAAAGAAAAGGTTATGCTGGCCTGAGCTAGGAGATTCATTCATGCACACTATCAGCTGGTCAGGATCTACAACGCAGTGTGTTTACAAAAATAATTCAACAGAAGTAGATCTACTTCATGGAAGATCATGCCTTAGAACATTTGACCCTGATAAATCTAACCAGTTTGTTAAACTTTGACCAACTCTAAGATCAAATAAATTTTTTTTTGTTTTTTTTTTAATTTTCTTTAGATTTTTTTACAACATCTGAGACAAGGTCAGAGGTGTACAACAAAGGGTACAAAACATATTGCATACATAAATATTTCTGTCTATAATGCAAATGAATATAACATATACATTATATTACATACCAAAAAAGAGAAAAAACATCTTAATAATAAAGTACAATAAAGTAGAATAAATAAAGAACATAAAAATATAGTAATAATAATAATAATGTCCAAATAAAAAAACACATTCACTTCATTTCAGGGCCCATTTTCATTACTTAAAGAACAACCTCAACAACCCAAATAGTTCACATTATCAGGTATTTTCCAACCACCCCTGATCAAAAAGGTCCATCTTCAGCTGGAATGATGCGGTCATTCTTTCCATGAGATAGACTTGTCCCAACCTCTGCTTTCATTCAGCCACCGTCGGTGATTTCACACTCTTCCAATTTGTAGTTACAGTTTTCACAAAACAGTTTTCTTTTCAGCAGTAAAAAGGTCGACCGGTATAACGTTAAGTAAATAAAACAGTACATTTAAAGGGATTTCTCTTTTCATCATTTTCTCAATTTCATCTTTAATATTTTTCCAGTATTCAGAAATAACTGGACAGTCCCAGAAAATGTGTGTATGATCTCCTATTTTACCGCAACGTCTCCAGCACAGAGCTGTTAAGGGTCTTTAACATAATTTGAAGTAATCAAAGGAGTATGAAAAAATCTGGTTTTAAAGGATAAGTTTGGTTTCTACAGCTTTCACATTGTTTATAGAATGAAGTAGAACAATATACTCACCCAGAAGGCTTTCCTGATCCAAACAGTGCTTCAGGAGATATTTAGATCCAAAATCGAGCGGCGGACATCCGTATAATGGTAGCACACGGGGCATGTATAGCGCCGCTCCTAAAACTGCATTAATCGTCCAAAAACTCATTAGTTTCACCAATATTTCATCATGGTCCGCTCACGCTACTCCTCCATTACAGTCTGTGTCACCCATGGATGTATTATAAGAACTGGATAGCGTGGCGCCGCCTTCTACCATTCAACGGTTTTGAAGCCATAATATCCCCCGTCAGGGCGCCGCCATTGTGCAGCCAGTAGAGAATCTGGACCATATCTGGACGCAGCTGTCGTAAACGGTCGCAAAACTCCGCAGCATACAGCGTACACAATCATTGTGAAGCTGCCGATTTTGGATCTAAATATCTCCTGAAGCACTGTTTGGATCAGGAAAGCCTTCTGGGTGAGTATATCGTTCTACTTCATTCTTTAAACAATGTGAAAGCTGTAGAAACAGAACTTATCCTTTAAGTTTCCAGTCGTTTCCTTCCACTGCTGACTGTTGATACCTTTATGACTGCTGTTACAAAGTTTATCCCAAAGTTCGTCTTCTATTATGGTGTTAGATTCCAATTCCCATTTCTCCTCAATATTGTAAGTATTCTCAACAAGATCTGATGAAATCTTTTGTAGAGATGGGAGACATGTTTACATCATAGAACGCTTTTTTCCAAAACTAAAATAAAATATTGTTCTATACTATTTGGTGTTTTAGTTATTCGTTCTTTTTCTTTATGATTTGTAATGTAGTGCCTAATTTGCAAATATCTGTAAAAGTAATTTGAGGGGAGGTCAAATCAAATACGTTGTTTTTTGATGCGGGAAAATAAAAGTGCAAAGTTTGACTAAAACCTTTAGAAGTTTGAGATACTTCAGGACAGCTGGCAAGAAAACGACATGACCTTGACTTCTGACACAAGACATGTTCTGTTGATTAAAGCTAGGGTCGATAATGTTGGAAAACTAGCAAGAATGTGAATGTAGCATCTCCTCGGGGCTCTGTCTAGCGCCTCCCCGCTCATATGCACGAGTGCTGCCGATTCACAACCAGAAGACTGATTCGACTCCAAACCCTCAGCACAACGTTTATGTTTTCCACTTTCCACCAAGTCATGTCTCAGTCAGCGGTAAAAAAAACACAACAACATTATCACAGTAAAGTTAAAAAAACAAACATGTAAAGTTAGTTATAGGTAGTACAGGTAGTTCCTCTGGCTAGCTCTCAAGTCTCCTGTTTTGGCCGTGAAAATACCGTATTTTACAAATTTTACCCTACACCAACATTACCCATTAAAAATGTAGGAGCATGAAAACACAGAACAAAAGGCAATGAGATTTTTTTTCAACTTTAATCTTGGCTTCAAATCTGCGTTATTCCTACACATGCAGGTCACTAACTGGTTCTCAGTGCTTCATCTGATTCTCCTCTTCCATCAGACCCAACTCTTCAAACAGAGAGTCTGCTGACCGTGGTATGAACCCTCCACACCCAACTTTTACTGGGTGATCCCAACTTTCCACCCTTTCCATCTTTTGTTCCTAAATTTGAAAATCCAAGATCATAAACGGTTGGAGACACTTACAGTACAGGCCAAAAGTTTGGACACACCTTCTCATTCAATGTGTTTTCTTTATTTTCATCACTATTTACATTGTAGATTCTCACTGAAGGTATCAAAATTATGAATGAACACGTGGAATTATGTACTTAACAAAAAAGTGTGAAATAAATGAAAACATGTTTTATATTCTAGTTTCTTCAAAGTATCCACCCTTTGCTCTGATTACTGCTTTGCACACTCTTCATTCTCTTTATGAGCTTCAACAGGTAGTCACCTGAAATGGTTTTCTCTTCTCAGGTGTGCCTTTCCAGGGTTAATTAATGGAGTTTCTTGCCTTATTAATGGGGTTGGACCATCATTTGTGTTGTTCAGTAGTCAGGCTGATGTACAGCCCTATTAGACAACTGTTTGAATTATTATTATGGCAAAAACCAATCAGCTAAGTTAAGAGAAACAAGTGGCCATCATTACTTCAGAGAGAATCTACAATGGAATTAGTGATGAAAATAAAGAAAACGCATTGAATGAGAAGGTGTGTCCAAACTTTTGTCCTGTACAGTATACTGTCCCCAATTTCACAGCAGAGTCTTAGCTGGTGCATGACAGCAAAGTGCCTGGATCTTCCCACCTGAATGGATATACTGTAGTTTCTCATATATAACTGGTATTTTTTTGCTCTTAAAGGTGTAGTCAGCGATCTTCTAATCTCCTAATCTAATGCACTATTTGTTAATTTCACCGTATTTCTACTCTCCATCCACAAGATATCCCCACTGACAGCATGTTGAAAAAAAAGTCCGGTTTCAATACACAGCCTTGGCTCTGAATTTCAGCAGGTAAATACTGTGGCTCGGGCCGAGTCACCAAAACAGGGTACACCCTCCCACAGCCAGGGGGCGATCATACTCATGCACAGATCAGACAGAGGGGGGAGGGGGAGAAGTAGGTTGCGTAGCGTGCGCAGTTAGCGTAAGAGAGAGATACAATATGTGCAGTAGCAATGGCTGAAAAACAGCCCAAAAGAAAAAGGTCAGAGGAGTGAAAAGTGAAAAAGAAGGGCTATGACCATGAAAGAGCGAAGACCCAGGTCAACATTGGTGTTGCTTTCCGACGGTGGAGGGAACTCCGCAAATTTAAAGACCTGAAAACGGACGCGGATGTTGCCGTCTTTCTGCTGGATAGGTTAGCAACATTAGCTTTGTGGTGCTTCACATAACAGTAACAGCCGTCGGGCATTCATCTTATTGTCTAATCTACCAGAATGTTCTGTTGTTGTGATGTTTTCAATAATGGTAGTTGTCTGACGAGTCGGGGTTACCTTAGCTATGGTGGTCAGCTATGCAGTTTCTACGTCCGTTTCCATGACGATGCATGTCGTCAATCAGCTTTTGGGGTGGAGCCAGGGGTGAGGTATGAAGGGAGAGGTGGGTCTAAATTCGTTTATAAACAACCTCTCCACTCATTTACTCCCACATTGCGGACTACACCTTTAAATGAGGTCTAATTTTCAGGTGTTGTAAACGAGCACAAGCAAAATATGTGAAATATTTTTGTCTAACCAAAATCACATCGTTACTATACACATCTGATACAAAAAGAAAAAATATTCTCTTTCTCTGCGATACATTACTACCAAACTTTTGTAATTCTTACAGAACTGACTGTTAAACTGTTCTAAGTCAAAATTTTTGGTTTTAATTAGTTTACCTTTGTGTAATTATCATGCAATTCTCCATGTCACGGTATTTCTCACGTATAAACACACCAGGCGCTGCCATCTTGTAAGTAAGGGGACCAAATAGCTGCACTCTGATTGGTCGGTACACTTCGACTGAGCATGCTGGGATGTGTGAAATACGATACGACATGAAGTCATTGCTTCAAGTACTGAAAGACCATCAGAAGTTGTCTGGAGAGAATAACTGAACAACAATAAAACACAATTGAAAATGTCATCAAAAAGAGAAAGTTCCCCAGCAGCATTCAAAAGAAAGGAGGCTGAAGTGGGCATCAGAAAAGCGGGTAAGAAATTTGGTGTGAGTGAAGCTAACCTTCGTGGTTGGAGGAAAAAGAAAGCGATAATGAAGGACAGACCAACTTAAAAAGCTTTTGAGCGTTTGAGAGAGTAAGGTTTGGGCAAAATGTGGGTGTGCATCATATTTAAGCAAAGAGTTTTTCTTGGAAATAGCCTGAAAAATGGGGTGTGTGTTAGATTTGAATGCGTATTATATTTGAGAAATTATAGTAATTGGATTGCACAGAATTGTGTGATGAAGAAGTAACACATCTTACAACTTATATTTATAGGAAACATAAATGAAAAGTTTGATTAGCATGGGAAATGCTACAATAAATACTTCTTAAAATTGAAAAAATAGCCCTTGTTTGGAGTCTCAATGGCTGGAAGTTGGTTGGTAACTTGATGGAATTCAGCTGGCACTTGGCTGGGAGGGGAAAATGAAGCAGCTGCATCCGTAGGTTTTGCATTCATTTTTTTAAACAAAACCAATTCCAAGAGCACTGATTTTTTCTGTGGCTGAGTTTCAGTTCAATGCACCCCCAAGGCTTGGAGTTTTCCCAACAAAAGAGTCCTGGCCGGATGCCTGTCTTCACTTCAGCAGTGCGGAGGTAACAAGCTGCTGATGAACTTCCACATCGATCTGCTTCTCTTGCTTTCTGTGGAATTCAGCATCATAATTAACGTAGAAATGGAGCATCATAATGCAGGATGTCTGTCCATTGTAAAAATGTGTTAATGGTTTCTTTCAAACTCTTCCTGTTACCGCAGATTCATCTCAATGAAAAGTGTGAGACTGACAGAGAAACCAGGCCTTTAGAAATCCACTGCACCATTTAGTGAGCTGGAGGTAAAATGACAGGGTGTTTGCTGCTCCCGTTTGTGGAGGCTCTAATTTTACAATGTCCTTCTCACCGATTTATGGCCTGTAGATAAAATTGAAGGACATCTTCTTTTCCAAGCTGTTGGGGCCTGACTCTTCAAGGACACCCTCTTCTGACCTGTTTTAACCAAAGTCTAAAGTTATTTTCTACTTTGTATTTCAAACTGCTCACTGTGAGGTTCTTAGTTTTCTTTTGTATAAAGCTCTGAAAAAAAAAAAAACACTCAGCAGATGGAAAATTCTGCAGCCATAAGAAATGTTTAGGAATGCCATAAAAATGTAAAACAGGCATCACTGCAGGTGATAGAAATTATAGTAGCACTGCTGCATTTTCACTCAAGATATTTGTTGTAAATAAAGAATATTTAAGTACACTCTCCCATGTTTTATTTTAAGATACGTTGACCATTAGAAAGGTCATATTCTGCCTGGACTTTAGTTCACATTTTCAGTTTCGATGACTTTTTCAGGTGATGGTGGCTTAGTTTGGTACAATGTTCCACCAACAGTTTGCAAATTCAAGCTCAGCTCCAGAATCAGAATCAGAATCTCTTTATTGTCCCGTGGAGGGAAATTAGTTTTGCAGCAGGACACACAAAAGACAAGGTAACAACAACAGGGTTGAAAAACATAAAGTTAAGAAAACATACACAAAAACACTCAAAGTTTAGTTCAGAGCTAATACCAAAATGGAAAACTACTACCAAGTAATCTAAAAGTGCAATGTGCGGATGTGCAAATGAGCAATAAATAAAACAAACCAAAAAAAAGAGGAAAAAAAAAAACAATGAAAATGAAATGGACTCTATTTTGGGAAAAACTGCATGTAAAAAAATCATTATACTAATCAAAAACAAAAAAAAATACCCTGTCTCTGTAAAGAACATAAAACAAAACCACAATTAAAACACACAACAATACAAAAACAATACATAAAATGTAGTTTATAAAGTTCCTGAATTGTTTGTGACATGTACTTTCTCCCAGTCAATTCGTACTGTCTGTCAAACATTCGTAACATTTCCTGAAATGCAGACTTTTCAACCAACGTATTAAAGGGCTGCATTTCTTTTGCAGTGTAGTGAACGCCACTGTCCGTGATTGCACCATTTTGTGGTTTTATTTATATTTACTTTGCAGACCAAATGCTTCAGTAAGCGCTGACTGTCAGGACGAAGGCTTTGCTGCACCTCCCCTTCTTCGTCGTCACTACTTTCAAACAAATACAACACCTCGGCTCGTCGGTGTTCATGAGCTCACACCTTGTTCATTCTGTTTTAAACTAAAATATTCCCACACTGGGGCTGTGGCAGCCGGCTAAGGAACTTTCACTTTCATGCCATCATTCATACTAGTGTTTGTTTCCTCGTTACTCCTCATGACGCTCACTACAGCTGTCTGTGTGTGTGTAAACGCGAGCGGCCCTGCCTCCCCTTTAAATATTGAATACATGACAGATGGATCACTATCCCTAACCCCGCTCATTCCGATATAGAACCAACGCACCCAGGCGTTAAGAAAGATGGACAGAGTGAGCCATCTTCTCATCCAGCCTCTTTGGTAAAAAGAGAGGAGGGAAACAAACATGCATGCACGTGTCAATTTATTTAGGCGGGCAAACTTACTGAGGACTTTTTTATTTATTGTTTGGGTATTTGATTTATTGATTATCGCTATAGGCCTATGTAGAGACATTGGCTTGAAAAATGTCAGTTTGCAAATTAACTACAATTCCCATAATGCTGTAAATCAATGGGATCGCCTGTATAAGCTTAAATATTTTTTATGACATAAATCTGGATCAGATCAGCACCAAAATATAACTGCTTCTTCCTTGGACCAAACCACAAATCTGGTATAAAAAACTTTCATGTAAATCTATGCAGTAGTTTTGCATCATCTTGATAAGAGACAAGCAAACAGACAGATGCTGGTGGAAACATAACTTCCTTGGCGGAGGTAAAATTACCCACAGACATGTGGACATAAGCTAACTCTGTCTCTCACTACTTTTAACCAGTCCCTCTTCTCTGTCATACGACAGCCGACTCTGCTGACAGGCCAAAGTCTGTAGTCTCTTACAGACTGCTGCTCGGAGAGTTTTCAGCTTGTTAACTGTCTGCAGGGAGTGTGCTGCTGCCACTGAGCTTCATAAATAGTCCAACAGAGTCTCTGCTGCTCAGCTTTAGCATTTCCTTTGAAGTAGGACTTTTTGCATTTTGCAAACACTAATGTTAAATGTTTTACTTTGTCGCACGATTGACAGAATGCAGAGTCTTCTTTATTAGGAGGCTTATTTCAAAACTGAGTGTGTGTGTGTGTGTAATGCATGCACACACACTCATATAGTCATCACATGGTACCTGCATCACTAATTAGAGCTGACAGCTCTCTCCGTTTCTCTCTCAAAGACACTCTCTCATAATCACACAGTAACATCAATCACAAATGGAAGTGTTTTCATTTCCATTAATATGGCTGTGGATTAAAGCTGACCCATTTTTTGCTAATGGAGCCTGCTTTGGACAGCAGCGGCGGGGGAATGAGGCCAAACCACAGAAATGGTTATTATACACCTACATAAAAGGGCTGGTATACCTGCAGGGCCCACTTCACAGCAGGTATTTAGCCCAAATTCAATCACAAAAAGCCCAGAAGACACAACCTGTGCTTCAGAGCTGTAAATAAAGCTTGGTTTTCATCTCGCTGTGATTAATATGACTGAATACTGGCCTGAAGAAAACGCTTTAAAATGCTGTTATTAAACTGCTGGCTGTTCGTTTCCTTTTCACACTTTACTGACAAAGTTACACTTTTACACTGTGCTCCAAATCATTTATGTATTCAGGTGATGCACTTAAAGGGACAGTTCAGTACTTCTGAAGTTAAGTTCTATCAGGTACTTGACAACAGTCTGTGAAGTGGCTAAATTTGCTTATTTGTACAAGTCACATGTACAGAGCAACAGCATTTTCCTTTACAGTTCAACCCATCTAAGAACATACAAAGTAGGGATGTAACGGTAAGGAAGTTTCATGTCACGGTTGTTATGACTTAAATTATCACAGTTATCATTATTATCGCGGTGTTGTTGCAGTGTGCTCAAAATGTTCAAAAAGTACTTTAACACCGTCTTGAAATCATTTAACCCCTTTAATATTATAATTTTAACAGTTCTTTTGTCTTTTTTGTCAATAACTGTGTCAGGAAATGTCCTATAAGTAAATTTGTTTAAAATTTTTTCACTGGAAGTAAAAGTAAACAATCCTGGCAAGTATCTGTCATTATTATGTTGTAAATGCTTTAACTGTGTGTGATTTGCCTACAAGAATAGAAAAAATGTTTTGTACTTTAAACAGGTTTCTCTTTATAAACAATTGTAAATGAACATGTTCAAAGTTTTGAGAAGGCCAAAAACAATCTGATCCTGTTTTACAAACATTCACACATTTTAGTTTGCCTGCAGCATTAGTGTCCATGTTACAGCTCATTATATTAAACCATGTCCAGGACTTTTTATTTATTTTATTTTATTAACTAACGATAGTCCCTGAAGCATTTAGCCCTCTTCATGGCTCTCCTCTGGTCTCCCCTTTCATGGCAGATCTCCTCCACATCTCCTTCTTTAATATTTCCAAATTATGATTGATTAAATCCATAAAACATGAACTTTGACAGAAAAGACAATCTATTATGACGAAATACGGCAAAACTCACTCCAGATTGATACTAATGCTGTTGTTTACAACCTTTATACATAATTTAGACAGAAAATCCTGATAAACTAATGCTGTTGTTTACAACCTTTATACATTATTTAGACAGAAAATCCTGATAAACCTCCTATACATGCATGGGGGGACAGGATCGAGTGTCTGCCTACATAACATCCCAGGAGAGTGGGGAGATACCAGCTCAAGGCCTGACGGGGAGCCAAAACAGATAGAAAATTGTTTGGGTCGGTCTGTCCGTAATTTTCCATCTGCCTTCAGTCTGTGTGTCTCAATGGCGTTTTCCAAACATCTGGATCTGTGTGGCTGAGCTGTCAACTTCTCCATGGTGTTATCAGGCTTGTGAACAGATTCAAGAATCGCAGCATGCTTGCAATTGAGCTCATATACCGCTTGAATATGAGTGTTTACAGCCCTACACCTTCCTTCAGTCATAGTCAGGCTGCTCCTGCCTCTCTTCCCTAAGATTTTTATTTGCTTTGGAATTGTCCTCTTTGGCCCCCGAATATTTATCTGACCTTTGTGATAGGTTCCCACCAGAAACCACTTGAGGTCTGCTGACCAGATCAGCTCCGTCTTGAAGGCTAGCCAGCTTGCTACTGGCAAAAATCAAAACTTACCTTAGGAGGCCAGATCTGGAGAAGGTTATCCATGCTTTATCTGCTCGCCTAGACTATTGTAACTGCTGTGGCATCAGCCACCTGCTACAGCTTGCCTCAAATCTGTGCGTTCTGCAACCAGCTTCGTCACTTCACTGCACCAGTCAAGTTCAGGATTGGATTTTAAGATTTTTATCTAGTCTTTTAGGCTGGCAGAAATTTATCTGACCTTGTCAAGCCCACCAGATCCAGGTCTGCTGACCGCATGGTCTTAGAGCAGAGAACCCATCTTAGCAGAAGCCTGCTCACACTGTGGAATGCCCTGCCTCAGTCTGCTCCCCCACAGCACTCTTCACCTCCTTCAAGCAAACAGGCAGTCAGCGATATTCTGGGATGGAACACGAGGAGAACTACATCACAAGGTTATTGTATGTTTCTCTTTTAATGTTGTCTTACTTGTAGCTTCTATTCTATTCTATTTTTCTCATGTAAAGCACTTTGTCTGGCTTGTCCTATAAAATGTGCTATATAAATAAAACCACATTGACATTTAGCCGAGTTAAACTGTTGGACAGTGGCTGGCAAGATGAAGATGCATGATTTAAGAATCAGGCAGGTCCGTCTGCTCTGCAAGGCTAAGCTTCAGCATGCTTTAAGGCAGGGGTAGGCAACTGGCGGCCTAGGGGCCACATGCGGCCCTTCACCTCACGTAATGCGGCCCACCAAACATTTCCAAATAAAAAAAAACACTTTGAAAATATGAAGAAAACATAACTGCTAAACATGAGTAATCATGAGTGACCAGTACTAAATCAGAATAAGTGATGAAATATTTCTACTAACCTTAAATTGTTGGTTCATGCTTTGATTTTTAAAAGTCAGCACTTACTTTGCTATGGTTGTGTCTTTAAATACCTTTTTATGAGGTTTTAAATCATGATATTAAGTAATTGTAAAAACAATATTTGAAAACAATGGTAAAGGTAAAACATTTGTGCTTTAAAAACTGGTAAATATTCAGTTTTATTGCATTAAAAAGAAGCTTGAATTGGCTTTAGTAGTGCGTCATGCTCATTAAATTGTGATTTGTGGTGTTAAAATATTTTAATGTTGGTATCATCCCTTTTGAAGTTTTAATATTTGCTATTTTTTTGTGTATTTTTAGATTTTTTACATCCTTGAGAGAGTTTAAAAATGTGTAACAGTGCGGCCCTCAGACACTGAAAAAAATGTATGCAGCCCTCTAAGCAATCAAAGTGGCCCACCCCTGCTATAAGGTAAAGTGCCTTCAGATAATACCTGTAAGGAATCAGTGCTTTACAAATAAAGATTGATTGGTTTAGACTCTCGCTTTGGATGTAGCTGAAAGTCTATTTGACGAGGGTAAATGATAAATAAATGCACCAGAGTTATTAAAGAAATCAGATCAGCTTAGACTGATTATCAATGGATGAAACACACACCATCTTCACCATAAGTGCTCCATTTTACAGCATTTCCTTCACCCCTACAAAAGCTGGAATGGATTAATTAGTTAGCATGTAAAGAGATGATTTTAGCCAAATGTTGAGGAGTTGATAAAAGTGTTGGTGCTCATGAATGTTTGGAAACAAGCCGATCTGTCATTAGTTTTATTCTGCACATTGTGTGTGTTGTTTGTCAGAGACACTGCGGTTTAAGAAAACAACTAAATATTAGATTAAACAATTTGAACTAAAAATTTTTTTTTTTTACCATCTCTGGAGAAACTGAAGAGCCTTAGATTTCTGACTTCAAGGATGAGAAAGCTTTGTATTCAAGTCAACATACACACACTGCACAGGGAGTTTCCACATGTCTCTTAGCCCCGGTGTTCAAAAGACGCTTCATCTCAACCCCCAAAGAAGTAAACGCAGGTTACCAAACACAGAACGAGTGCCCTTTTATTGTCTCATCTGAAGAGTGAGCCATGAAATAAACCACCTAATTCCTTTTCAAACCTCAGCCTTTGCTGTATTCACATAAACGGATGCATTATATATATATATATATTATTATTTGAGATCTTCAGACAGGAAAGATGACAGAGTATGGTTCAGTGTTTGCAAGGGGAGCCTAATTTTTTAACAACTAAAACTAAAAATGCAGCAAATCTCTATTCAAAGTTCACTCACCAGCCACTTTATTATCTCCTCTGTCTGTTGATTCAAATAACCAATCAGCCAATCAAATGCATTAAGGTGTGTCGACATGGTCAAGACGACCTGCTGAAATTTAAACTGAGCATCAAAAAGGACATAAAAGTAATTAGAGGCTGTGTTCGAAATGGCATCCTACCTACTAACCTACTCAGTCAGTACATACTGCATACTAAATACTCAAAGATGATCTGAGTATGCCGGGGCTGCCTGAGCGTTTACACACAGATGCATACTTAATACCCCAGAATGCATTTCGTGCCGGCCAGGAAGCAGCGCCGGCAAAATTAAAATAGTCCGACCACAAGCAGCAGAAAACGACTGCATTCTGGAAAAACTACAAATTAATCAGTAATAATATATTTTCCAGCAAGAAAGTAAGTATTTACATCACAACTATGAGCCCAGTTGTTTAAAATAGCGACTGTTTTTAATTTGTCTCGCCGTTTTTGGAGACCGAAGCGTCCACTTGGTGGGTGTTTCCGTCTATGTACCGTAAACACCGGGCGGCAGCAGCCCCCCCTTCACGTTTCCAAGTTATAAACACAGCAGTATTTATAAAGTGACATCACAGGTCCACATTACAGTTTAGTTGCGGCGACGGCGTAAGCTAACATGCTAACCGATTGGTAGGCTGATTGGTTGTCGAGCAGCGCATGAACTCAAACGTCAATACAAAAGTTAAATAACTTACATTTATAAGCGCTTTGTGGTTGGCGCTGGAAGCTGCTGCCGGCTGTCTCCATTTTGTATTTCGTCTTCCCACGTCAGAAGTGCGCAATGCATTGTGGGGCAGAAGCAGTACGTGAAGCAAGCTCCGCTCCATACTCAGAAATCGAAGCCGATTGAGTATACATCCGGGCATTTCTCGCATACACAAAATTTGCATACAGTACAGTGTGAACGCACTGCATACTCAATATGGGGGCGGGGTAAGTATGAGTAGTACGAGTAGTACGCCACTTCGAACACAGCCAGAGTGTGTTGAAAACGTGGCGTGGTTGTTGGTGCAAGACAGGCAGAACATGCTGATGTACTGGCACTTATTTTTGTTATTTATTTCACCTTTATTTAACCAGGTTGGTCCCATTGAGATTAAAAACCTCTTTTTCAAGGGAGACCTGGCCAAGACAGGCGGCAGCAAAAAAACACAAAGTTACAGACAGATACAAAAAAAAAAAAAAAAACAATTTACAAGCACATCATTGTGGATTAAAAACCAGAGACATCTATGAGCCATATCACAGCCTAGCTTAAAACATCAACATCAGATAGAATCTGCTTCCATGTCTCTGGCATAACATGCACAGCCTTCTCTGGGATTCAGAGAACTGCCCAGAAAAGAGAAAATATCCATTGATTGGCAGGTTTTGCCTTTTTTGCCATGGGTCAGACTAAAATGGCAAAGAAAATGTTTGCAACTCTTTGTCACAATCAACTTATTCAGAAGCCAAATTCTGAACACACGTGTCCATAGGGATGTCTCTTTTCACAAAAATAAAACTGTATTAGTTTTTGATTATTCACACCAATAACTGAAGGTATTTCTATCCCTTCCCCTGCAGCCTGACTGTGACACAAACATGAGTCATTTTACTATTAAACCCTCCCAAGGACACATCTGTGAGGAGCTCGTCCTTGCATATGAATCATGCCTGTGATGGCTTTTATAATAATAATGATTATATAAAAAAATATTTTCTTCCATTTTTTCTTTGTCAAATATATTTTATTGAGCCTTGGATTACACATAACAATAACATATACAGAAAATCAGTGCTCATCTATTTTTTTAATATTTAAATGCACACACAAACAAACGGAACACAAAAGAACAAACACAAACAAAAAGGAAGGGGACAAACAACATCACCACCCCCATTATCTCCTCTCTCCAAGGCACTCTCTATTTCATTGCAGGAGTGAACAGGAGTAAGACTTCTACATGTTCATTTTTTAAGCCATAAGATAAATGGCCGTCATATTTTGTGAAACTTGTGAATATTGTCCTTTAAAGTATACCTGATCCTCCCGCAGTCAGCTGGTGTAACCAAAGTTTGTAGAGGGAACT
Source organism: Scarus forsteni (assembly GCA_036419115.1). Classification (NCBI taxonomy): domain Eukaryota; kingdom Metazoa; phylum Chordata; class Actinopteri; order Labriformes; family Labridae; genus Scarus; species Scarus forsteni. The sequence continues at coordinate 2,788,928 of JAZDUH010000104.1, read as the reverse complement.
GAGGGAACTTCTATACTGTAAGGCAGAGCTATTCAATTAGAAATTCAATCGGGCCAAATTTTCAGACGAATTACATGAGCTAGGCCAGACATTTTTAAGTTAACCACTTTAAAGAAACACAAATAGATAACAAAAACACTGGATGTTTATGAATTATTGCCACATCCAAAAGGGCAAAACTCAATAAAGAGCAGAACTTAAACCAAACTTCTCCTGATGTACTGTTTCTTTAAATTTACACTTCAAACTGATAACCTTAACACGTTTTGACAGGTATTATAACCACAGATAAAGGTGCGTAAGAACATTAAAAAAAGTGCAGATTAAAAAGTCCATCTTTAGGTCACATCTGAAAGTGCATTAAAATTAACTTGCTTTACAGCAAACTTTTCAGAACATGTTGCATCAATGTCTATAATAATTTTGGATTTTTTTTAACACCTTGTCAGTGTTTGTAAAAGTTTTCTGCTTTTTTGCTGTACCTATGTCACAGTCTCGTTGATTTCGGGCCACTAGAGGGTTGCTTTCGGGCCCCTAATTCAATAGGGCTGGTGTAAGGAGTAGCTTTTTAGTAGTTATCAGCCACTACGAGACAAATTCTTGTTGGGCTGATGTATATTTCCTTGGTATTGCAAATAATCAGCCAAGTGCTGGGCTCCAGTAGATTATTAATAATTTCAGTCACCTTTGGGCATGAAACAAAGCTGTGGGCAAGGTCCACTTTCTAAGCATTACCTTTGTCACAGGTGGGTGATATATTTGGATATGTACTGTGTAGTTTTGCTCAGGAAAAGTGAAGTCTATAGATTATTTTGTATTGTATAAGGCAATGTATACTACTGAGCAACTGTGTATCTGTTCAAGACTGCTTAACCATAGATTGTTAGGAATCAATATACACATTTCAGCTTCCCAGTCAATTTGTATTTTTCAGAGGAAGGGCAGATTTTTTAAAGCTTTGTCATATATGTGAGAGATAAACTTTGTCTCATATGCAGACATACATAGACAGCTGTCTATAACTGATTTATTTATTTTGTATTTATTTATTTGATCAACTTCTGACGAGGTGCTATGCTCTGAAAGTTCCTTTCATTCGGCCAAGCTGCTGAGACAGAAGAAGCTACATACGCTAGGGCGCTGCAACATGGCGAGTTGCAGCGCCCTAGCGTATGTTATTTGTACAGCAGGAAGTTAATTCACTTCCTGTTAAGTCACTTCCTGTGGTTGTCACGGCCACAGCTCCTGCTGCCCCCTTCTCTCTTTCCTGATTGGACTGTTAAGCACTTAGCCGAGTGAAACCGTTGGACAACGGAGGCTGGCAAATGGAGATGCATGATTTCAGAATCAGGCAGATCTGTCTGCTCTGCAAGGCTACATAATCTCAGAGAACAAGGAAAACATTTTTTAAATTTACCTCTTTATTTTAGCGAGGTGACACTGTCACACAACTTTGGCACGAACTTCTGTCGTGTTTAAATTTTCATGCTAAATTTGCTGAACAAGACAAAGTTCTGCTTTCATTCTTTAACAAATTGTTGATGATTTTCCTATTTGCTAAATTTGTAACTGTTCTCAGGAGTTTTTGCTGTGTATGTGCACCCAGGACATTAATCGTCTTAACAACGTCTGTGCCTTTACCAGGTGCACCTCTGTTTTTGAGAGCTGTTTTTACTGTTTTTTTTTTTTTTTTTAAATGTATTTTTTGGGCATTTTGTACCTTTATTGATAGGAGAGAGACAGTGGATAGGCTTGTGAAAGGGGGAGAGAGAGTAGGGGAAGACACTCTGCAAACTGGTCACAGGTGGGATTCGAACCTGGACCGGCAGAAGCAAATACATGGGGTGCCTAGTTGCTAACCACTCCGCCAAACTAGCACCCCTGCTTTTACTGTTATCAAGGTGAAGAGAGCAAAAGATCGTCAGGTGCACTGGGAGTGCCCCCTGTTGGATCACACAAATCATCAGGATCGGATCTACAGCGTGTGTTTTAACCACAAATTTAGCTTTTCAGTTTATACTCTTTGCTTTGTCAATCCATGACAGAAATGATTGGCATTGCTTTGTGTTTTTATTTTTATGCAATAAGCAAAAAAGTCTCTTTGCATTCCTACTGGAAATGGGCAGAACCATTTTCACTTTAAAATGACATTTATACATTATAGGTGGTTAATGCGGATGTACACTACACCAGTGGAACTAAGCAGGTATAGTAAAAACATACAAGATACATGCACAAAATGCACAGAAAGGAGCCATACTTCATTGTTTATGACAATGCAAAGAAATTAGAGTGTTTTGGAAAGAGGTGAGAACAATAGGAAAAATTATTGAAAAACAAATTGTATTGGATCCTAAACTGTTTCTGCTGGGCCTGTATCCAGAACAACCAAACCACAGAAACAGTGAAAAGACATTCATAGACCTTGCAGGGTTCCCACGCATCCTGGGAAACCTGGAAAATGACTGACCAATTTTCCAGTGATCGAAAACATACGAAAAATGAGGAAAAAAGTGAAATGCCCAGGAAAATTGTCTTCCTTCTAGCTTGAAACATAGGAAATGAAGTAAAAATGTACCTGGTAACTAATGTACACGTAGCCAGAAAATTTGAGGAGGTACATAATGCAAGTTAAGGCATAAAATGTAAAACTCAAAACAATGGGGACCAAAAGAAATAAAAAAAAATGACTAAATACAGCAGAGTAAATAAAGATTTAAACATACGTATAATCATCAATTTATAATAGTAAGACACATAAAAGCCAGACTAAACAGATAGCTAACAGACAATGTTCGTGCTGGAGAGTTAGAAACAAAGAAATTCTAAGATCAATATGATCAGTCACTAGAGATATTGTTCATCATCCTCTAATCTTGTTTTTAGAAGGCTAACTAGAATTGCCCCCCCTTCACTCACCCCTCCCCTCAGTGTTCCAAGATCCCGCCCCCCCAGCTCATGTTGCCTCCTGACAGCACGCCCCTCCGCAGAGCAAGAACAACCAACAGAAAATATCAAATGCAGCAACAACAACAACTTCAAAACAACTCAGAACAAGACTTCTCAGGGTAGCTGACAGTTTCATTTGGACTGAGCGGGTAGCCATTTCATCATTGTGGATCAGAGCGCGTGTCTGCTCAGAGTCTGATAGACGAAGCCGTGCGCGTGGCTCAGCTCAACTTCTAACGATGCTGATGCTAACTTATGCTAAAATCTATTGACAGAGCCTACCTGTTCAGTCATTAGCCAGTACAGGCACAGACTAACCAGAGTTATTCAGCAGACATCTGTAGTAAACAAAGCCATTACCTGTTCAAAAGAAATTCAGCTCATTCAGTCCAAAACCATTCTGCGCTTTTTTCCACCGCATTTTCCATTACCCAATGTTGAGTCTCCGTCTCGTTTCTTCCTTGTTTCATTTTATTTCTTCCTTACTTCAGCATTCCTCATTTTTCCTTTTTTTCTTTCCGTTTGGAGGTTAAGGAGGTCCAGCTCCCGCGTCCGGCTGTAGTGCTATGCTGTAGCTGATGCTGCTGCTAGAGAGGCGGGAGGAGGCGAGGAGGGGGATTTACTGAATGGATATTTTTCATTCTTTTTGGTCTTTATATTGCGTAGATCGGACCATAGGACCATAACGGCCTTATGAACGGTGTTATTAAGATGTACCAAGCTTCCAAATCGTAGACCATAGCTTTAACTACAACACTTGAAGAAGATGAAAGATGATCGCTGACAGTGCAGCCATTATGCCTCTGTACAATTTGACGTTTTTTTAGTGCACATTGTAATAAGATATATTGCCTATTATTTTTAATGTAATATAAATGAGAAGCTATGCTCTTATTCAAGTTTCTGCACCTTATTTGTAAATCCTAAATAAAAATATACGGTGGAAAAAATGATCAAACGGGGAACACACACTTCTGTTTTTCCGATGCCTAAATCTATTTCCTGTATCATTTCTCTGTTTCTGAAAAATGCTCTGGCAAAAAATGTCGTCTTTTTCTTCCTTTTTTCTTTCTGTTATAGTTGAAAGCAACAAACTTTGACTGAACCTGTTTTTCTTTCAGCCGGATTGATGTACACAACCATTTTCCCAGCACAAAATGCCCCTTTCGATCAGTCACCGAGTCACAGCATCTAATCTGGACCGTCTACGTCAAACAAAGTCCTTTTTGTGAGGCTCTGAAATGCCCTGCCACCACCTGTGTTGTTTCACTGCACCTTCCCCCATTGTACAATTTTGGGGGAGCAGTTTCCAATAGTTTGTGCAATTTTCTGAAATGGACAATCACGACTGCTTCACATAGTAATTGGCCATACTGGGTGGTTTGGAAATGGCAGAGGTTGGGTTTCTCTTTCAGTGTCTGTTTAGTTCTTTTTTCTCTTCAACAGGACTTTTGTGAAACCTTCATTCAGAAAAAGTGAATGGATTACGTAAATAACTTTAATTTAGAGATAAACCAACAGCTCATATCCCATTATCACCATAGGAGATGTCATCATGGCCGGTTCATCTTTGCAGTGGCAGAAAACTCCATCGACCACAGACACTCTTACCCCCATTAACAGTTTAGGCTCCAGACTTTTGTGCACCAGCTGAACTTGAACAAAGTAGAGCTCATCTCTAATGTCCTACTCAGTCAAGACTTGATACTGGATTTGAAGGTTCTCTAAGTGCACCGAGCCTTAAAGGATAAGTTTGGTTTCTACAGCTTTCACATTGTTGATAGAATGAAGTAGAACAATATACTCACCCAACAACTGTGTCAGGAAATGTCCTATAAGTACATGTGTTTACATTTTTTTATGAGAAATAAAAGTAAACAATTCTGGTGAGTATTTGTCATTATGTTATAAATGCTTAAACAGTGTGTGAGTACAAGAAAAGAAAAAAACAGATTTGTCCTTTAAACAGGTTTCTCATCATAAAAAATTGTAAATTAACATGTTCTAAGTTTTGAGAAGACCATAAATAAATTTAACCTATTTCACACACGCTCACTCATTTTAGTTTGCCTGCAGCATTAGTGTCCATGTTACAGCTCGTTATATTGGATCATGTCCAGGCCTTTTTATTTATTTATTTATTTTTGTTTTACTAACGATAGTCCCTGAAGCAGTTAGCCCCCTTCATGACTCTTTTCTGCTCTCCCCTTTCATTGGCAGATCTCCTCCACATCTCCTTTGATATTTACAAATTACGATTGATTAAATTAATAAAACACAAACTATGACAGAAAAAGACGATCTGTTACGACAAAATACGGCTAAACACTGTAAATAAAAGGCGAAAAAACAGCAAGTACTCACTCCAGATTGATACTATTGCTGTTATTAACAACCTTTATACATTATTCCCACAGAAAATACTTATAAACCTCCTATAATTCACTCAGGTATGGCTCTCTGAATCCTCTCTCTCTTTTTCTTTCACACAGCAGTGTTACTTACACAGAGTCTTTTACATTCAGTTTCTCTCCACACAGTTTCTTTAATACTTTTCTTTCCACAGTGGGAAAAATAAACTGACCGACTTTGTCCAGCTGTTATATTTCAGGAAAGGAAAACCTGTAAGAGTCTGGATGTTTCAAGTGGAAAACTTCTCCGAGGCCAAACATTACAAACTGCAGAAACTGCACATGCACAACTCCGTCTGTGAAGACAGCTGCTTCATCGAGGTGGGTGACACATAGTTTAAGATTTTTTCCAGTATGATTTAATAGTTTAATGAGTTGATTGTGGTGTGACAGGACATTTTTTATTAATGATAAATTTGGGAGGGTATACTACTATTGCAAGTGGGGTGAAATGGTGTTGTTTAATATTTCATTGTGACTTCTGATTATGGAAATAAATGTAGACTGTCTGTAGCCGGAGCTTCTCTGGAACAAGAGAGGCTTGTTTATCCTCTTCATGTGTGTGCTCTTGGCTCTGACAACCAGTCCCCAGACCCTCCGTCTCTGCTGACATCTGGCCTGGAGATGCACAAACACTCACACAGCCACATGCAGAATCAGACTGACTTCTCTTACAAATGCCCTCTGACTTACAGATCCTCTCAGTTCCTCTTGAGTGTCACAGACACTCATGCTGAGGCTGCCTTAAGCGCTGCAGGCTGATTAACTCCTCCAGTTGGTGTTTCCTGCTCCAGAGTGATTGATCAATCAGCTGTTATGAACAATACTGGTTCCTGCTGAGAGTGGCAAAATCCTGCAATAAGTTCTTGAGGACAGATGATTTGATTCAAAGCCCATAGACTCTGTTGTAAAACTAGGCTGTTTGCATTCTGTACCTGATGTCAGTCTCACAAATGCCTGGCTCGAAAAAAAGGCAACATTTACGTGCAGGTGAAGCTACGGTCTACGATTTGGAAGCCTGGTACATCTTAATATCACCGTTTATAAGGCCTATTATGGTCCTATGGTCCGATCTACGCAATACAAAGACAAAAAAGAATGAAAAAAATTCATTGAGTATATCCGCTGCAAAGCAGCATAATAGTTGACCAAACGGCGGTTCGGATTGGTCTGTGAGTCCATCCAATCTCCTGTCTCCCCTGCTACACACCGTCTCGCCCATCGTCCCGCCTCCTCCCCACTTCCTCTCTCATGTACCGGTGATCAGCTAGCAGCACAGCTACTGAAGCATCATGGAGCCAGGAGGCTGCTTCTGTTATCCTCCACATCGAAGAGAAGGAAACGTAAAAGTTTCGAGGAAAATGCTGAAGTAAGGAAGAAATATGAGCAATACAGGTCCCAACGGAGACTTAACATTGGAGAAACGTATGGTGGAAAAAGCTACAGAATGATTTGGGATTGTTGAACACTGCGCCGGCCGCCGGCTACCGAACAGCCGGCCGCAGCACGGGCCACCGGCTGGCGAACGGCCGCAGCACCGGCCGCCCGTCCGACCTTCAGCACTGGCCGGCTGGTTGAACAGGTAATAGCTTTGTTTATTACAGTGGGAGATGTCTGCTGAATAACTCTGGTTAGTCTGTGCCTGTACTGGCTAATGACTGGACGTTGTTGGTCGGAGCGGGTAGGCTCTGTCAATAGATTTTAGCATAAGTTAGCCATGCATCGTTAGCATTGTAAACTGAGCTGGTGAGGATATGCCAAGAAAGATAAATCCTCGCCCACAATCGGCTCTGCTCTGACGACGCCAGACCCGCTTCGCCGCCAGTCCAATTGAAATGGTGTGTTACAAGGGGGATGACTGTTGTGTATTTTACTTTCAGTTGAGCTGAGTTGTTTTTAGTTGTTGTTGATATATTATGCCATCTGGCTCGTGGCTCTATCAGAGGGGGCGTGTTGTTAGGAGGTGACACGAGCTGGGGGGCGGGATCTTGGAACACGGAGGGGAGGGGTGAGTGAAGGGGGGGCAGGCTGCATTTTTTAAATCTGTCTCAACAGCCAAACTGGTTTTCAGATCGTAGACCCTAGCTTTAAGGAGACAACTAACAAGCACTTTTGACTATTAATAAGCTATTATATTGAGGAGTCTACCTGTCAGGTGCTTTATTTGTCCCCATAATTAGGTAATGGGTCTTGGTATCAAAATCAATCAATCAATCAATCAATCAATCTTTATTTGTATAGCGCCAATTCATAACAAGTGTTATCTCAAGACACTTTACAATAGAGCATAAAGCTCTTCATTTTATGGATACACATATATGCATAGATACATATATACATATAGAATACACATATACATATATATACAAATATATACATCCAACACCCAACATGAATCCATATAGCCAATCATGGATCCCTCCATCATGGCGGCAAGAAAAAACCTTCTGTTAAGCAGCAGGAAATCTTGAATGTGGATCCCAGTCTCATGATGAACAGCAAATCCACACCATGCTGTGATGGGTGTGAGGGCAAAGGAAGGGAGGTAAGAGGAGACAAGTGGACGATGTAAGAACTAAAGTTAGGGACAGGTCCATGTATCATAGACCTGTCGTCTGATTCCTTAGAGGTTAGCCTCTTGAGATGCTACATCTCATTTCTGGAGGGTCCTCATGTCTGAATGGTTGTGGTGATCATTTTCTAGAAGTATAATCTTAGATATTCAAACTGAAAATAAGAACTTATGGTAGTGACGAACTCATGGGTGCCCAGACCACAAGTGCATCCCAACCATATTTGTCTCCGTGAAGTATAAATGTGTTAAAGGCCTCTTGAGATGTGACATCCCATTTTCAAGAGGGACTTCATGACTATGTGGTAATAAGAAATAGATACTGTAGGTGTAACGATCATGGATATGGAGATCATGCTAATAACTACATGAACAGCTATAATGATAATGAGAATGGAGTGTTCCTAATAAAATGGCCAACTATGTGTGTCATGTTTATAGCTGTAGTTTTGAGGCTTCATGACTCCACAGCAGCAGGCAGTCTCCACCAAGGATCCCAGGCCACCTACAAGACAAGAGCCAGAGAGCAGTACAGGAGCAAACAAAAGGGGCAAAAACAGATGTAGAGAGAGAGAGAGAGTGATAGAGCCCATTGTGCCAGACCCTCCCCCGGCAGTCTAGGCCTATTACATCTAAACTATGAGTCTAGTTTATGAACTAATTTATTTATTTATTTATTTATAACCTATAAGCTGGTCCCTAACTGAAAGCTTTATCAAAGAGGAATGTTTTAAGTCTAACCTTAAAAGGTAGAGAGTGTCAGACTCCCGAACTGTGTTAGGTAAATTGTTCAGAGAAGAGGAGCCTGATAACTGAAGGCTCTACCTCCCATACTACTTTTGGAGATTGATGGCACCACAAGTAGGCCAGCATCTTGGGGCGTAATGTTCTAGAGGGGTTGTACGGCACTACAAGCTCTTCAAGATAGACTGGTGCCTGTCCACTGAGAGCTTTATAGGTGAGGAGAAGAATCTTGAATTCTATTCTATATTTAATGGGAAGCCAATGCAGAGAAGCTAAAACAGGAGTAATGTGGTCTCTTCTCCTAGTTCTAGTCAGTACACGTGCTGCAGCATTTTGGACCAGCTGAAGCGTCTTAAGTGACTTGCTGGGTCAGACTGAAAGCAGAGAGTTACAATAGTCCAGTCTGGAGGTAACAAAAGCATGGACTAGCTTTTCAGCATCACTCTGGGACAGGATAGGCCTGATTTTAGCGATGCTACGAAGATGAAAAAAGGCTGTTTTTGAAATTTGCTTTATGTGGGAGTTAAAGGATAGATCCTGATCAAATAGCACTCCTAGATTTCTAACAGTTGTGCTTGGTGCCAGGCTAATGCCATCTATGGCAGTTAAATCACTAGAAAAGGATTCTCTAAGGTGTCGAGGGCCCAGCACAATAATATTTTTAAATTATTTTTATTTTAAAAAATTAATAATAATAAAATACCACTTATTCATAAATAGGTGGCATTTACAAACCATTTCGCCTATCCAGAAATGTACAACACTGGTGTAATTGTTAGGTTTTCAAGTTTCAGTTGGTCCTGAGTGTATCACAATATGTTGGAAACACTGAAAAAAAAACCGGGCAAATTTCATGAGATTTCATCAACATCGCTTTAATTCTTTTTTTGAAAATTTGCAGAAAATTAACAGTTTGCTCAATTCTGTACAGGACAAAAAAAAATACGCTTTTTACCGCATTCAACAAGACCTTCAAATGTGTTATATAAATATAAATAAATACATACTAATATACAAAGTAATTAATTTTCATTAATGTGAAACAAGCGCACATAAGACAGTGACGAATAGCCAATAAGGGACTGTTGCGAGGGCAAGATAAGCGCATAACAATGTGAATTTGGCCAATCAGTGTCGTTGAAAATAATCTCGCTTATGTAATCGCCCATCAGGTTAATTCGGCTAGTGTCAGTGCCAGTGGTTGAAGTCAGATGGAAATGATGATAATGGTGGATGTGACACCGCAAACAATTCTGTATGATCCCTTCTTCAAAATCCCTTTGAGAGAAGCCTCAATGAAAAAATACGGATTACAGAAACTGGACCGGATCAACCAGACGTAAACATCCACCAACACGCAAGCCAAAACTTACGCCAGAGGATTTTCACGCAACTGGTATACAAGAGTGGCTTGGCAAACTGGATGTAGCCGTGTAAATGCTCTTTTTTGCTTCCTGTGTTTGCTTTTTAAAACGCCTGGCACGGACACAGCATGGACTGTTACGGGAGTAAAGGACATGAAACATTTTTCAGAGAAAATTAAGAAACACAAATGTACCAGGGCACACATGGAAAATTCCATGAAGCTAGCCATGCTAGGCACCATTAACATCGCAACACAGCTGGATGAAGGACACAGGATTGGGGTGAGAAAACATAATGAAGAAGTGGATAAGAGCAGCCACATCTTGTCAGAGATAATTGACTCATTTCTGTATAAGGTTATTGTTAATTTACACATGTTCACCTTACTCATTTCTTTGTATATAGGTCATGTAATCTTTTCAGCAGTATATGGTTGTACATTTGTATATATTAACGTGCGTGTGTGTCTGATATGTGTGTGCATCATTCTGTAATCTGTTATTTTTATTTGGGATCAATAAAAACACTTTTACGAAGCACTGGTATCCTGTAGTTTGTGTCAAATAGTAGTGGAACGGTTGTTAAAAAACTGAGTGTTGCACAGTACTTCCCCACCTAGAATATTTTTCACCAGCCACCACTGATTACAGGGCAAACTTTTCTCAGCAAACTGTCGTTTTTACAAAGGAATGAGTACTTTACAAATTGCTTCTGCAGTGTAGACTGTAAAATTCTAATATTAATATAATATGTAGAAAAATATAATAAAAATAACTGTTCAGAAAATTGTATTTTTTTTTCTAATGATGCTTAGCTTGTACATTTTTTTTTACACTGCATAAAGACATAGCTGAGTTACATCAGCCATGATTGTCCTGAATCAATAGAGGTGCTGGACTTTATGGAGCAGAGAAAAATGAGACCAGTAAAAATGACCAGAAACTGTTGGGATTTAAAGGGTTAATATTTGTCTTTTAAGTATTATATATTTATGGTATGATCAGATGTTCAGTTTTGATTTAAATGATAGCTAAACACGAATTTGACAGAATTATTGTTTACGTAACATTGATGATTTTGTTTTAATGTGATGCCTGGTAACCACAGGTTATGATCAACATGATTAAACTTTGTTTTAGAGTTAAAGCTGTGGTCTACGATTTGAAACCGCAGCCTGCCCCCCCTTCCCTCACCTCTCCCCTCCGTGTTCCAAGATCCCACCCCCAGCTCGTGGCGCCTCATATAAGCCCCCTCGGACAGAGCTACGAGCGACTAACACAATATATCAGCAGCAAACTCAATCAAAAACAGCTCAGCTCAACTGAAAGTATCAAACACGACAGACATCTCCCTTGTAACACACAGCAGTAGCCATTTCAATTGGACCGGCGGCAATGCGGGTCTGGTGCCGCCAGAGCGGAGCGATTGTGGGGAGGATTTATCTTTCTCAGCCTGTCCTCCACAGCTCAGCTTACAGTGCTAACGATTAGCGGCTAACAGGCTAACCCGCTCCGCTACAAGTCATTAGCCAGGACAGGCACAGACTAACCAGAGTTATTCAGCAGACATCTCCCACTGTAGTAAACAAACTCATTACCTGATCAACCAGGGGTTAAACGGCCGATGCTGAAGGTCTGACGGCCGGCTGAGGCCATTCGTTAGCCGTTAGCCCGCTAACAGGCCTCAACCCGTAAAGCAGAGCTCCGTTGGGCCCAGCGAAGCGGCTTCGGTTTTGGCGCTAGGCTTTTCGGCTCCATGATAGTTCAGTAGCTAACGCTGCTAGATGCTCACCGGAGGTAGAGGGGAGGAGACGGGACCATGACGCACTATGCATGACGCTGTGTAGTGAGAGAGACAGGGGATTGGATGGACTCACGGACCAACTCACGGACCAATTGAACCTTACTGCCTTCTAGGCTTGATTGGTCAGCTAGTATGCAGCTTTTCAGCGGATATACTGAATGGATTTTTTTCGTTCTTTTTGGTCTTTATACTGTGTAGATAGGACCATAGGACCAAAACAGCCTTATAAACGGTGTTATTAAAATGTACGAAGCTTCCAAATCGTAGACCAAAGCTTTAAGTGATGGGAGTGGAATGAGAAAAAGATCAGTGGAGGAGGATTGTACCATAAGAGAAAGAAAAAACCCTGCACAGCTTTAATTTTTACTTTTTAAGAGACACATGAGTTATAATTGGTCAAATGATAGGCCATGTGTCTCTGATGAAATAGGCCATGTGTCTCTGATGAAAACAGACTCGTATTACTAGCAATCTGACGCTAGATCACTAAAAATATGTACTGAGGCACAGGCTGTAGAAACAAACTGGTGTGAGAGACAAGGACTAAGTGGTGCATAAGGATCACTACATAGATGGACTGTGTGGAACATGGGAGAAAGAGCCATTCGGAGACACCAATCAAGCAAATGGACATGTTTCTGTAGCATTGTGTTGCGTGGCGTGCTGTTGCGTGGTGTGGCATTGCGTGCTGTGGCATGGCGTTGTGTGGCATTGCGCTGCGTGGCATTGCATGGCGTTGCTTTGCGTGGTTTTGCTAGGCGTTGTGTGGCGGTGGGTTGCATGACATTGCATGGCCCTTGTGGTGTCGCGTGGCGTTATGTTGTGTTACGTTGCAGTGGGTGACATTGCGTTGCATTGCATGGCCTTGCCATGTAGAACAATGTGTATCATCACAAACAAACACATATTAAAAAATGGTCCCAGTTTTAAGGATGAGACACATTTATAGCAAACTGGTGGCATTGTGATGAGAACTGTCCACATGCGCATGGAGAACATGCAAACTCCACACAGAAAGGCTCTGAACGACAACAGCATCAAACCGGACCTTCTTTCTGTGAGACACATGCAGTACCTGCTGCACCACCATCGGGAAAGTAAAAATCAGATATCCAGAGACTAGAGGTGTAACAAAACTGTCAACTCACGAAAGATGCGAAATACGAAACAGGGCTCACGATACAAAATAGAGATTATAGAAAACCCCCAACAGTAGGAAGTTGTGCAAAAATCTCATTTTCTTTATTTTCTTCCTAATGCAGACATACAAAAAATATTGCTGCATGTACAAAATAAATGCTCTTTGAAAAAACACAAAATTGTAGTTTTTTCCCCTTATTTAGACTACAGTGCAAATACAAACATAAAATCTCAATAAAAAGAGCTTCGTTGTTGTAACAATCAGGATAAGTACATTCTTGAATGAAAAGGAAAACAAACAGCAGTCCTCAGAGCTGCAGTTTAGACCTATAAATGTCTGAACTGTGAACTATAATATTTAGCCTATAACAGTGCATATACTTCTGATCTTCAAGTATGATCAAATTCTGTCAACTCAACAGTAGATGCAAAAATCAAATATTGTTTTTTATGCAGACTTACATAAACATACAGTTGCTGCCTGTCTCCAGTTCAAAGTAGTTGGTAGTTGGTAGTTGTACTCGCCGCAGTATACAGCGAACTGTAGCGGCATATTTTGCACGCGGTTGTTGTTTTGTCTGCAATCTTCTCACCGATCTCTCATCTTTTACATGGGAAGCCAAAATAGGTCCACACAACTGATGTATTTGACAAAGTAGCTGATTCCCTGACCTCGTCTTCCTCCATTCTGAAGTGAGTGTTTTTCTATGGTAGGCAAGCAGGGTAAAAAATCACTAGTCTCAGTACTGAGACGTGGTGCGCAGCACCCCTTCAGGTTTTTTATTTTGTGCTTTTATTTAGTGCGTCTTTTAATTTTATTTCGTCATTTTTTAATTTGCAAAATTTCGTGGCAAAAAATTTCGTTAGCCTAGTTTTAGATATCAAAAACCTGTTATTTTTGATATCTAAAAACTAAAAAGTAAAAGATTTTTGTGTGTTTTTCAAACTCAATACAATGTGTTTGATTGTTATTCTATTTACAAGCACTTCTGCCTTTTCTAATTGATTCTGTCCCAAATATTTCAGCATTTTTATGTCATCACGTTATAAACTGTTTGTTTTTTAAACCCTACATTCCACAGCATAATATCTCTCTTTTTTGGGGGGTTTATTTGTAGTTTTCTTTGTTTCCTGAAATGCTAATTCAATCAGACAACATTTTGATTTGTTATTTAAAAAAAACAAAAAAACATTGAATTTTCTTGTTATTGATTACCTCTGCCAAAAAGTTTTTTAAAAAAGGTAGTTAAAGGGTTAAACAGGTTACACTAGGGCATACTCCTTCTGTCACTTGTGCTGCGAGGTTGAAGCTGGAGGGTTCACCATATTTTGCCAACTTTTTTTTAGTTATTCCAGGAGCAGTTTGTGATTCATGAATATGTGTTGTCTTTAAGGACAAACAGTACTACGGAAGAGTATTAGGGCCACCTGTGAGAAAAAAAAATGAGAGGGGGTAGAATTTTTTTTTCATCATGCACTTCGAGGAAAAAAAAGTCAAAATGTCGAGAATAAAGTCTACATACAAAGTTGAGAAAAAAAAAAATCAGCATACAATGTTGAGAACAAAGTCGATGTCTCCTTTGGTCTGTCCCAGTTCTCTTCGATAAATCCAGTGAGGAGAACGACAGAGATGCATGCTGTAGCATGGAGTGTAACATAAAGAGTAAGTTTCTGAGGTTCTGCAACTGCGTGCCGACTTGTCCATTACCCACTATTTCAGCTTGCATGAATGAGGCCACCTCCTCCAAGCTTGTGTGGTTTATTCTTCGGAACAGTCGCAGTTTTCGGCACAGTCTCTTCAAAGTCCTAATACTTATTACTACTGTATGTCTGTGGACTAAGAGAAAGTATTTCTTTGTTATTAAAGCCGAGTCTGAAGTATAATTTTACTAATTCATCAAACTGACTGGATGGCATTTTGTAGAAGCAGTGCGCTGGTTGTTAGTCTCAAAAGGTCGACTTTATTCTCGACATATTTCAACTTTATTCTCGACATTTCAACTTTTTTCTCGAAGTGCATGATGTAAAAAAATTCTACCACCTCTTTTTTTTTCTCATGGGTGGCCCTGATGCTCTTCCGTACTGTACAGATTATACTACACAACCGCTTTATTTGACGAAGGAGTGTCAGCTAATCTCTCCACCTCGTCTTCGTCCATATTTAAGCAAGTGTTTTGCTACAGTAGGCGAGGAGGGCAAGAAATCACCAGTTGCGTGCCCTTTCGTGTTTTTTATATCGTGCGCCTTTGAATTTTATTTTGTCGTTATTTTTTATCTCGTGAAATTTTGTGGCAAGAAATTTGGTTACACCCCTACCAGAGACACAGACTTCACTATTCCTGGACTCTCAGTTACGGCCCTGCCTGTAATACCTGTGGAGCAGAGGCAGCAGTCCAGTTTTCCTCCCACTGATTCACAGAGACATCAGCACCACAGGGGGTTGTTAGGAGGCTTCAGCTAATGCAACCTGAGCTGTAACCAGGTAAGAGTCCTGACATCTTTATTCAAAGTGTGAATGCTGTTCACACGCCTCATGCAGAGAAGTTTTCTGAACCTTCTTTGAGTTTGATGGGGGCACGTGTCAAGGTGTTCTTGAATGGATGCACCATCTCCACATACAAAACAGACATCATCCTGAAATCCTATTATGGCATCCCTGCAGCTCATTTGTTAATTTCCTCCTCATCAAGTCGCGAAAACGGCGCGTGGATGAGGAGCTTAGCTGTGAGGAAACAATGCCGCCCGTTTGCTATAAATGTGTCTCATCCTTAAAACTGGGACAATTGGTTAATGTGTGTTTGTTTGTGATGAGACACATTGTTCTACACGCAGACAAATAAGTATCGCTGCCAATACGCCTTTTGTGCGATCTCCAGCTAAGCTCCCGTGCTATAATACACAAGTTGAATAGAAAATGCAGCTTGAATCTTGGCAGAGAGGCAGAGCGACAATATTCTGCAGCCCGGTGTTTAGAATAAATCCACGCTGAATGAAAGTATCCTGACCTGGTTAGCTGTCATTAAAGCTATAACACAAGAGCGCTGCATCTGCTTTGCTAAGCTTAGCCTGTTGGAAAAGAAGCCCAGACCCGTGTTGTACTTCAGCCTGGAGAATGATCTCACTTTTTCATGGTGTGCTGGAAATGAACCATTACCAGATAAACAACAGCCTCTTCCGCCTCTTCCAGTGACTGTGCTTGAGCTCCTGAACTTGTGCTGAACTGTTTTTGTGTGTTTCTGATGTAAGAGCACAGCTGAGTGTCTGTCAGTCCCCACCTCATTAAGTAACCAGCCTGGCCTTTATTTCATTCAGCATTCATTTGGCAGCATATAAACTTGGCTGGAAGTATTCTCCGTCTGCAGCAACCTAGATTTGAGAAGTACAGATCAGCAGCTGAAACCTGACGGCCTGATTCTTTGATCCGTGTAGAAATGTTTTGTCAGATGTTTCTCTTTGTATCTATTGATCAAACTTGCCACGGTCTTAGAAGCCAAAGTGTTACCGTACCGCGGATTTGACAAGGCAGTACGAGTTAGGACGAAAAAACTGTTTCATCCAAAGTGTGAAGAAAAGAAATGATGTATCAGCCGCAGAATAATCATGCAACATGTGAGAGATGGATTTTTGAGCAGCTCACACACCCGACAAGTCGAGTCAGGCCAGCATAATGTCTTTTATTCAAAACGTAAAAAAAAACAGTGAATGAAATATGAATTGTTCAGTCAGAGTATCTGAGGGGAGTAATGAATGGAGGAGTAGAAAGAAGATTCAATCATCGCTGTCAATTACATTATGAAAAAATGTTGAATTTGCTTTGAGCGTTAGAGTTTTCCTGACAGATGATTAAAAAAAGGGAGAAAAATATCCAGTATTACATAATTTTTCTTCCTTTTAAGTCATTTTTGATTTTGAATTCCTACTTGTGCCGCAAATCCCCAAAGAGGGGACACCAGAGATCAGAGATGGGGACTGGACACTCTGACACCTCATTCACATTTCCAAAGAAAATCCTAAAATTATCCAGACTGTACTCGAGTAATGTCCTTGCATCCTCTCCAATATATCCACTTTAGCATGACCACAACAGTGAATTATCACTAGGGGTGGGAGAAAAAATCAATTCACATAAGTATCAGGATTTTTTGTTTGATGATTTTAAAAGCTTTTTTTTTTCCAAATGTAAATGCTTCATTTTAGTCTGTATTAATAAGCCACTTTTAAATGCAGTCGAGGCTTTTGAAGAGAGAGTATAAACAGCTGGTTAAAATATATTGAATAAATCCTGAAAACAGACTCACATGTGATGTGAATTTTTCCTTATATAGTCTGTAGGCATCATCGTTCATCTTTTTCACTGGTGTTAAAAAAGCTAACTTATGACTGCAAAAATCAGCAATATTGTAGAATCGCAATTTGAATTGAATCAGCACCTAAAAAATCGTAAAAAATCAAATCGGGAGAAAAGTGTATAATCCCAGCCCTAATTATCAGCTCTAAATTCCATATAACATGATAGTGCCATGCCGCTCCACAGCAAAACAATGCAACGCCACGCAACAATACGCAACACCATGCAACAACACACAGCGCAACGCCACGCCACGCAACGCAACGCAACACCACGTAACACAACACCACGTAACACAACACCACGTAACACAACACCACGCAATGCCATGCAACGCAACGCCATGTAACGCAACGCCACGCAATGCAACGCCACGCAATGCAACGCCACGCAATGCAACGCCACGCCACACAACGCAAAGTCCATGTATGTATCTATGTGAACTGCTAATGGAGGCCTGAATTTTCTTTGGGATCAATAAAATATCTGCCTTTCTGTCTGTCTATCTGTCTGACAACAAGAGAAGCACATGTCAGTGTTGACCCCTAAAGAAGGACCCTGTAAGCAACACTGTGATCTACACATGCAAGAAACTCTTCAGCAAAGTTCTCACTATAGCGCTGCGCTGATCGATCCAAATATTATCAATAGCAACATTGGTTTTGATATTGACTTACATTTGTTCAATGAGATCAACAATTTAGCTTCAGTTTCTCTCCTGCTGCGGTTTCATCAAAGAGGCAACCTGGCTATTTAAATGGGTAGCTCTGGCTTTCTTGAATTGGGTTGTCTTGCATGGGCCTGAACATGTGCCACAGTGTCACAGCTCAGTTCTCCCTCTTTTTGGAAAACTGGGGACAGACACTAAGGCTATATATTGCTGTTTATTAAACAGCAAAAGCAACTGTTGGGGTAAACAAGCCACGTGGGGTCAAAACTCCACGCACAAGTTTTGAGACACATTACAGCCTTTGAGTTCTTTTGCCAGCAGCACAAAGTGGATTGCTAACAAGGGAAAACAATAACTACCACGTGTGGTAAACTGACAGTTTTTGAAGTGGTGATGTGGAAGTGATGTGGAAGTCGTAAACATAATGCAGCACATCAGGACCTGGTGAGATGATGGTGAAAGGGTTTACGGACATTTGGAAAAGAATTTACAGCAAATCATCACTCATCAGGTTGATCAAGAGGACTAATCTTTTGAATAAAAAAATGAGTCCATAGAATCATCACATGGGACAATGACTCCAGCTCTGAGCAGAGATTGAAAAACAGGTTCAGTGCCCTCCGGTGCCTCCTTTTACGGGTACAAGTGGACTTTAGGTCTGTAGTCAGACTTAGGGATCAATGACAACTGGGTCACTATTTTTATGAGGCCTAGGTCATTCTAAGTAGCTGCTCTGAGGCTATTTTTGACTTTTTGACATTTGCTTATTTAGAAATTTTATTTAGAATAGAAATTTGTCATTGTACAAACTTAAAACCAAAATAAATTCAATGTGCTGCTTGCTAATACTAATAAGTTAAATAAAGTAAACAACAAATCTACAGTACAGGCCAAAAGTTTGGACACACCCTCTCATTCAATGTGTTTTCTTTATCTTCATCTCTATTTACATTGTAGATTCTCTCTGAAGTACTGATGGCCACTCGTTTCTCTTAAAGGGATATTATGCGACTTTTTGGCCTGTAGGTGTCGCGCTAGAGCGTCTGAGCGAAAATCAAAACAAAGGGGCTGTTCAGTGAATAATGAGAGGCTGTTAGCCACACCTCCTACGCTCCACTGCCCCCTCCCCTCAAATGTCCTGCAGATCGTCAACAAGAAGAAGAAACATGATTGGCCAAAGGATGATGCTGTTCATGAACATGTCTAACAGAGAGGTAAGTTTACAGAGCACGTCCTGATAAATCCTCTGGCGGTTGTGTCTCTGATAAAAGGTTACCTTTTTGTTACGAGCGGCGTTTGCCGTCTTTGTTGTTGATTCATAACTTTGCTCGAACAGCTACAGCTAGTTAGCCCACACTTCAGTGAACTATAACCCTGGTGGTGATGCAGAGCAGAGAGCAGACAGAGCTGCAGTCTTTACCGAGATCTGCCTGAATTAACGCCGAGGCTGAAGGCTGGAGAGGCCGCCGAGCGACGGTACACACAGACGGACGAGCTAACGAGCCGCTAATCGCTAATAGCTGCTAATGGCTAATAGCCGCTAATCACTAACAGCTGCTATCAGCGTTGTTTTCTCTGTGATAGACTGTAAAGATTAGTCTCAGTAGTGTTTGTTTAGAGTAAATATGCTTGTTTGTGACCCACTGAGTCAGCAGATCTACGTCCACCTCCTTTTTGGCTCTAATGCTAAAGTCAGCTGAGAAAGTAAATAACAACAGCATGTCTGAGGTCTGTAATGATGTAAAGTTAGAGATCTCTACAGTCTTGAATCTTCATTATTAATCCGCCTGCTCTCTTCTCTTTCCTGGCACACGACAGGCCCTCAGAGAGCGGCTGTGACCAGCGGATGAAGCCGGGAAGGGGGGGCCAGAGCAGACCCTCAGTACAGACAGGTAATCAGTGTGTTATGGGGACATCACACTTCATACTGTATGTAAGTAAGTATGTATGTATATAGTAAGTATGATAAAACTGTAGCTATGGATCTAAATTAAAGTATTTCATATTTATAGGCTGGAATATATAATGTTCCATTAAAATAACATCATGTAACAAAAAGTGACGTTTTTCTGTT
This sequence comes from Scarus forsteni, assembly GCA_036419115.1. NCBI lineage: Eukaryota > Metazoa > Chordata > Actinopteri > Labriformes > Labridae > Scarus > Scarus forsteni. The sequence goes on along the minus strand of JAZDUH010000104.1, from coordinate 2,768,852 downwards.
ACTTATGAAATTACAGCAGAAAGATGTCAACCTTTTCTAAACCACAATTTTTTTACTATGCAATCTCTACTTCCCTCCCTAAAAAGTAAAATTTGCCCCTGAAATGAATATAAAAAGAGTAAAAATATTTGTTGTTACCAAGCTGTATTTACTTCATGTATATATGACTGCTCAGTCCAAATAACACATTTACACAAAGGAGCTACTCAATCACATGAACCTGAGTTAATGTAGTAATTTTTTTATTTCATATCCATAAATATACTTCACCAAACTATCAGACAGCCTGTGTTGTGTTCATGTTTTTCAGGTGCTGCTACATAAGCTGACTGAAGACGAGAGAGCCATCAGCAGCTGCTCTGAACCCACAGCCCGGCCTGGAGTCTGATGCAGCAGCCGAGAATTAAGAACAGAGGGCTGCTCAGTAAAATAATGTTTTTAGGAATTACAAAACAAGTGCTAAGAAGTTTTTCAGAGTTTGACTACTGGCTAAAATTACCTTTTACTTCATTCCACAGTGTTTTATTAGAGAATGTATTTTTGTTGTCTGTCTATGAAACATCTGAGAAAGTTATCATACAGGCTTTGTATGTTTTTTTTTTTAAATAAATATAATTTGAGGAGGAAATATACTGATTTTTTATTGCTGACCAATGATTTCCATGTTTTGTTTAGCCACTTGCTCCTTTTTCATTATGAGACTATTTTGCCTCTTGTGTCTCTCCATACCTTGTGTTTTTAGTACAAGGATGTTTTTGCTCACAAAGAGTGGAAAGTTGTACACTTTGTCAAGAAAAGTAAGTTAAACCTGTATTAATGCACATATATACTTTAATAATTACTTTTGGCTTCAACTTTCTTATTCTAGTACACATGTTTGAAGTACAGAAAGTACAATTTTAAGCTTGCTGGCATTTTGAAACACTGGAAAGTAGATCTACAGATATGTATTTATTGTGTGTCCTAAAGCCATGGCAGTTGGGCACTTTGTGTGCAGGATATTAATAACAAATAATAACTAATATGAAAGGTCAGACTCATTTGGAAAAAGCTAACTGAAGTGGTTATCAAAATAAGCTTGAGAAAAATACTGAACTGATAACTGAGTGTCTGTCTCTGGACTAAAGGCAGAACAAATGGAAAATCCAGCCAAATACAGCTACCTGCAGTTTACCCAAATTATAAATAAACCACGGTATTTCAAAGTGATTTTTGGATGTCTCATAAAATACACAATTCATTGAAATGTAATTTTCCACTTATTTTTATTTTGATAATCAGCCTTTAGACAGCATGCAACTAAACATGACTGAAAGATAGCAAAAGGTGATGCTGAACAGCCCTGGTAATGCAAACAAACATTTTGTGTGAGAAATGTATGTAGTGATTAAACACGTGCTTCACAGATGGCTGAATGAACTCTGTCAGTGTAACAAAGAGCACTGTGGTGTTTAGGAGTCACTGTCAGCACAGCATGTAGCCATCTTTTCTGGCCTTCCTCTTCACAGCTGCTGAACTTCCAGGTAAAAACTGAGTAATCGTGTCTGACAAAGAAGACAGAGGGCTTGGACATCAGCTCTTCCACTGTTGTAATTCTGGCAGTGTTGGACCTGTCAACATGGACAGAAAATGTTATTCTTTTGGTGTAATACTACCTGCAAGAAAATGTTTGCAGTATAATTAGACATATACAAAAAAACATGCTAAGACCTAATTCTAAGTTCAACACATTAGGATAAAATTCTTCATCTGTGCAGCAGGACTGAGTGGTGGGTGCCAGTGGTTGAAGCTTTCTCATTATATGATGATAATTTTTAAAAAGTAAGATATTTAGATATTATGCTGATTCACTGATGTACTTTAGTAAATAAGGTTATCACAGAGACATAACACAGCTTCTGTACCAATATACCACAGAGAAAATCATTCTTACTTCAGACTGTGTCTGCAGTGGTAAAGTTACTTTATAAATCACCTCAACACTACGTTCATATGCAGCTAGAGATAACAGCCCCCAGCTGTGCTGTTTCTGTGTCCTGCTACCTTCATTTTACAGACATCTAAACTTTAAACAGTGTCCCAGTGAGATAAATGACCTCAGATGATCTGGATCCTGTCAGTACAGAACGATCGAAAGGGTGAACGTGTGTTTATGTTCATTCATGTTAGCGTTAGCCTGCTGCTCCTTCGTTTAGCCGCAGGCTAACGTTAGCACATATTAGCTTTCACGTCGGCCCAAAAGACTCAGAGAAATGACAAAGGTAAAAAAGGGAACAACATTAACTACACAACACAAAGCCTAGTCTGTTATTATCCATGCCTCTGTCTGTGACACGTCACAAACACGTTCACGTTACACAGAAACATATAAAGACACTTACCTGTCCAGACGCAGGTCCAGCTCCGGCCTGTTTGAGCCTCCTCCTCATGCAGGGCTCTCCGTTGTGATAAACTCTGCTCAGTCTTTATTATCTTTGAGTTATTTCATGTCTGTTTGATATTTTCAGTTATATTTATTTGTGCCCCTGTGTAACAGAGGCTTATTAAAGTCTGATAAACAAGGAGGCTTCGCGTGCCATGGCGCCGCCTCTCCTCTGTGATTGGTCAGCTCCTCTGGTGTTTTATACCCACAGGTAGGGGGCGCTAGAGGGAAGGTTCACGCCCCAATCCGGACCGGTTAATGTTTACATAGAGCTGATATCAACACAGGCAGAGGGGGGAGGGCTTAGCTTTCACTGTGTGGAGCATGGACTGAGAGAGATATTATGATGCCATCTACTGTGAATCTGATGGGAAAATGTGTGAAATATCACTTATTATACCTTTAACTTAGCTGATTGGTTCTTGCCATAATATTAATTCTAACAGTTGTCTAATAGGGCTGTGGGCTGTGTATCAGCCTGACTTCTGAACAACACAAATGATGCTCCAACCCCATTAATAAGGCAAGAAACTCCATTAATTAACCCTGGAAAGGCACACCTGAGAAGAGAAAACCATTTCAGGTGACTACCTGTTGAAGCTCATAAAGAGAATGAAGAGTGTGCAAAGCAGTAATCAGAGCAAAGGGTGGATACTTTGAAGAAACTAGAATATAAGACATGTTTTTATTTATTTCACACTATTTTGTTAAGTACATAATTCCACATGTGTTCATTCATAGTTTTGATACCTTCAGTGAGAATCTACAATGTAAATAGAGATGAAAATAAAGAAAACACATTGAGTAAGAAGGTGTGTCCAAACTTTTGGCCTGTACCGTATGAAATTAAAAATAATGATTTTCTTTTTAAATTCCTGGCTTAAATGTGGACGACTGGGTACTTTATACCGGGGCTCAATCACCTTTAGCATGTGTTTAAAACCAGCATTTTCCAAAACTGAATATGGTCTTAGATCTGATGCTATAAAAACGCTGATGGATGCTGTTATCGCTTTGGCCCAATCCGAACTGTTTGGGAGAGGCTGCTTGAATGCAGACGGCACTTGAATTTGCACTATGGTGTTTTTTTTCCTTACAGTGGAAATCTTTACACTTGAGTGGTGCCGTTTCAGGTGAGCTGGTATGTTTGACGTGCTGTCAGAAAATACCCGAACTCAGTTGAACATCATCGGCACACCGCAGTCGTTTTATCCACCTGTCTTTTTCTGTTGCAATATTTCACCAGGAAGCCAAAGTGTTCCCAAACAGGAGATTTCCGCGACCGGGGAGGGTCTTCAAGCTCCGGTTGGTAGCTAGCAGGAAGCTCTTTGATATTCGTCTTCTGATTGGCTCGCTGTGAGACGTCACGTCCACATGATATGCACATGATCACAGAAGCACAGACCACTTTCCTCATGAATATTAAAAAGCCTTCCCTAACCACGCCAATGTTAGACGAGTACCCCCGTGAATATAAAGAGCCATGTGCAGCGGCTAATGTAAACTTACTGTACTCGTTTGAGCACAGCACTGTACCGAACCGAACGTCATTTTGGAGCGGTTCGGTACGGATACATGTACCGTTATACCCGTAGTGTTTATTGAGACTGTACTGACTCCAGATTTAACAGGTTTATGCCTTAAATTAGCAAGAGTCAGGAAAAGCTACTTACAGTCAGTGCCAACACTGCTTTGATAAGCTTACAAAGATTAATTATGACTCAATAAAACAGATCCTTCTAATCATATTTGTTTGGAAATTGTGTCTTACCCTGATTATTTGTTGAGGTTCTTTTAATGGATCTTGAGATGACAGCCCATGTCCACAGGTGCTGTTGTCCTGTCTCTTAGTGTGCAGGAAAGAGCAGACACTGAGACATTCAGACAGGACGATCAGTCTGAGATCGCATTTCCTGAATTTTCTGTATATTGGAGGCAAGAAACGGATCTTGAGTCAATCAATCAAACTTGTCTTTGTGAATTTGTTCTGTGTTAAAAGTGAGATGAACAGTGTCACAGAATATGAGTTTGTAAAAGAGCTCAGTGTGGATGAGGTTGATTACACAACACTTTGTACAGATAACTGAAAATTGCTTCTGAAAGGTTAAAGTCAAGGTGAGAACATGTCAGGTAAAAGCTTTGACAAAGACAAAATGGGCACAACAGTTAGCAGAGGATATAGGGTCATAAACTTAAAGGGATAGTTCAGTATTTTTGAAGTGGGGTTGTATGAGCTCCATATGGTCACTAAGGACATTAGATACAGTAGAAAGTTCTCTACTCTCCCTCAGTAAGACACAGTCTGTAAGAGTCTGTGATGAAGAAAAGACGCTAATGGAAAAGTACCGTACCGGATTTAAAGGCTATTTTCTCTGCCTACAAGAACTCAAATCAAAAAGTAATACCACAGTTTAAGAGTACGCTGCATATGAATTTTTTGAAGTGCATAAATCTTTCGGAAATTTAAAGTTTATCTGTACCTAAGCCAACTCACGTCTGTGTCCCTCCGCTAAATCCCTCCACCGTAGTTAGCTAGCGGAGAGCTAGCGGCTTCGAACACCCTTTTTAGACCAATCAAAAGCACATTATAAGACAAATATTTCTGAGATGGGGCTTTGTGATGTCTCCCTTGATGCAGAAACAGATGTGCATCATCTAGAACTCAGCTGCACAGAAATCGTTGCATGTGTGAGAGACACACACACTCACTAGTAGTCTGCACTGTTATGATAAACAAACAGCCTCCTCCACTCTGCTTATTTGTCTCTGACAGATCATTATTTCTTACTTTGAGCAGAAACTGTCATTAGGTCCTTCAGGTCTGAGACGTTTTTCCAGTTTATCTTCGGGAAATTGAAGAATGTCCCCAAAACTCCAGGAAAGGAAAGTCTGTTTGACGAGTAATACCGCCATCCGTATCATCTATTCCCAGGTCAAACATTCGCCCTACTGTTTATTTACGACTCTTTCTTGATGTCCAGTTTCCGTGGATGTTTCCTGTGTATTCCTTCCCGTCGGTTCGTCTCCATTTTTATCAGCTTGTCCTCTGTAAACTACAGGTATCCTCTTGGCTCCAAAGTGAATGGGACTTTATCGGCGCTGTCATAGTCATCCCTTTTTTAATTTCCTGCATTGTCTCTTTCTCACGCCCCTGACAGTCAAAGCAGAAGAGTTATGATACTTGATCAAAGTTACACTAAGCTACAGGCAGAATCTGAAGCCGCTAGCATGTTTTGATCAGCTAGCTTAGTGTAACTTTGATTAAAGCTGGTGTCTACGATTTGGAACCGCAGCCTGCCCCTCCTTCCCTCACCTCTACCCTCCGTGTTCCAAGATCCCGCCCCCAGCTCGTGTCGGCTCATATAAGCCCCCTCCGGCAGAGCTACGAGCGACTAGCACAATATATCAGCAGCAAACTCAATCAAAAACAGCTCAGCTCAACTGAAAGTATCAAACACGACAGACATCTCCCTTATAACACACAGCAGTAGCCATTTCAACTGGACCGGCGGCAATGCAGGTTTGGCGCCGCCAGAGCGGAGCCGAGTGTGGGGGAGGATTTATCTTTCTCAGCCTGTCCTCCCCAGCTCAGCTTACAGTGCTAACGATTAGCGGCTAACAGGCTAACCCGCTCCCCTACAACTTATTAGCCCGTACAGGCACAGACTAACCAGAGTTATTCAGCAGACATCTCCCACTGTAGTAAACAAAGCCATTACCTGATCAACCAGGGGCGAAACGGCCGATGCTGAAGGTCTGACGGCCGACTGAGGCTATTCGTTAGCCGTTAGCCCGCTAACAGGCCTCCACCCGCGGGCAGAGCTCCGTTGGGCCCGCGGGAGAGGGAGGCGGATTCCCGGGTTCGGCGCTAGGCTTTTCCGGCTCCATGATAGTTCAGTAGCTAACGCTGCTAGCTGCCCACCGGAGGTAGAGGGGAGGAGGCGGGACCATGGGCAAGATGCTGTGTACTGCGTAGTGAGGGAGACGAGGATTGGATGGACTCATGGACTAACTCACGGACCAATTAATAGTTGCAGGTTCTTAGGCTTGATTGGTCAGCTAGTATGCAGCTTTTCAGCGGATATACTGAATGGATTTTTTTCATTCTTTTTGGTTTTTATACTGTGTAGATAGGACCATAGGACCATAACAGCCTTATAAACGGTGTTATTAATATGTACAAAGCTTCCAAATCGTAGACCATAGCTTTAAGTATTGTTACTCTTCTGTTTTGACTGTTAGCGGCTTGAGGAAGAGAAAAAGCAGGAAATTAAAAAAGGGATGACTATGACAGCGCCAATGAAGTCCCATTCACTTTGGATTCGAGAGGATACCTGTATGAACCGGAGTTTACAGAAGAAGAGCTACTGAAGATGGAGACGAACCGACACGAACACGACACTGGACATCAAGAAAGAGTCGGAAATAAACAGTGGGGCAAATGTTTGACCTGGGAATAGATGATACGGACGGCGGTATTACTCGTCAAAGAGACTTTCCTTTCCTGGAGTTTTGTGGACATTCTTCAATTTCCCAAAGATAAACTGGAAAAACGTCTCAGACCTGAAGGACCTAATGACAGTTTCTGCTCAAACTAAGTAATAATGATATGTCAGAGACAAATAAGCAGAGTAGAGGAGGCTGTTTGTTTATCATAACAGTGCAGACTACAAGTGAGTGTGTGTGTCTCTCACACATGCACACACACGCAACGATTTCTGTGCAGCTGAGTTCTAGATGATGCACATCTGTTTCTGCATCATAAATGCAGAAACAGCTGCATAAATCCTGTGGCTCGGGCCGAGCTACCAAAACAGGGTACACCCCCCTCCCACATCCAGGGGGCAATCATACTCATGCGCAGATCAGACAGAGGGGGGAGGGGAGTAAGTAGGTTGCGTAGAGTGCGCAGTAAGCGTAAGAGAGAGATACAATATGTGCAGTAGCAATGGCTGAAAAACAGCCCAAAAGAAAAAGGTCAGAGGAATGAAAAGTGAAAAAGAAGGGCTATGACCATGAAAGAGCGAAGACCCGGGTCAACATTGGTGTTGCTTTCTGACGGTGGAGGGAACTCCGCCAATTTTGAAGACCTGAAAATGCTGGATAGGTTAGCAACATTAGCTTTGTGGTGCTTCACATAACTGTAACAGCCGTTGGTCATTTATCTTATTGTCTAATCTGCCACAATGTACTGTTGTTGTGATGTTAGCAATAATGGCAGTCGAGTTGTCTGACAAGTCGGGGTTCCTTAGCTACGTTGGTCAGCTATGCAGCTTCTACGGCCATTTCCATGACGATGCAAGTCCATCAGCTTTTGGGGTGGAGCCAGGGGTGAGGTATGAAGGGAGAGGCAGGTGTAAATGCGTTTATAAACCTCCCCGCTCATTTTCTCCAACATTGCTGACTACACCTTTAATTGTCTTTTATTTCCTGTTTCAATTTTTAGAGTACATTGAATGTCATTGTTGTATTTTGTTGACTGGGTACCTCCGCCAAGGAGGTTATGTTTTTGGGAGAGATTGTCTGTCTGTTTGTCCGTCCGTCTGTGAACAAAATGACTCAAAAAGTTATGGATGGATTTTGATGAAATTTTCAGGAAATGTTCAGCATGGGAAAAGGAAGGACTGATTTGATTTTGGTGTTGATCCTGATTGGCGTCTGGCCGCCATGACGAAAAATGTGATTTCTGTGAATAACTGCTGAACTAAAATAGATATCATTACGAATCCAGTTGCTAATGGCATGTTTTTCATGGTCAAGGAATGTAAATATTTACATGAAATAAAGGTTGGACTAATATTTATGGTGAAAATCACAATATGGGTGAGGACTGTGGCGTTGGCGGAGGTCTGCGCTCTCCGAGTGCTTTTCTAGTTTTTAATGTGTGGACCCCAGAAAGAGTAGCTGTTGCTTCGGCAGTAACTAATGGGGATCCAAAATAAAATAAATGAATAAATAAATAGAAGAAGCTTGGTGAAAAGAGGAACGCGTGATCTTTTACAAAATTCTTACAGCATTGAAAAATGCGCTATACCTCTTTAAAGAAAATGGCAGACCCTCGGACTGTTCCAATTTCAAGTGTTTCTGAAGGGGAGGGATTTAACTTCAGCTAATTTTTGCTCAATAGACACTCTAGACGTGATGTAAATGGTCAAACACACCAGGACCTGGGACCTTTAAAATCAGGAGGGTTAAAACGTTCTGGTCTATCTGGCAACAGGGGGAATCTAAAACATCTTACAAACACAGTCCAAAGGGCACAGAGCCGTACAGCAGCATCAAACAGCATCTACTGTGTAGCGTTCTGTACTGACAGCCTCTCACATGTGCAGTGTGTTGGTGAAAGTGTGTCACTTACTGTCAGCAGATGCTAACAGAAGAATGACGGGCACCGGGCCATTACGCTGATACCTGGAGATGACACGACAAACATTCATCAGCCGCCTCATGACTGACACGTACAGCCAGACTGAGCAGGCAGACGTACCAGACGTCCCTCTGGGGCCGGATACACACTTAACGCCGTGCTGTTCACTCCTGCAACACACACACATGCAGGAAAAGTCACACGCAGACTTGCACACCGTCTGTCAGTGGATGTGTCAGAAGGACCTCCAGGAATGTGGAGCAGCACTCTGACTTTAGGAAATGACAAGACATGGAGGTGTAACTCAAACAGCTCAGGGGAGAAGAGAGAGTGTGTGTGTGTGTGTGTGTGAACTGCTGTTCAGTGTGTGTGTGTGTGTGTGTCTGTGTGAACTGTTCTGGTTTGAGCTCCTCTCAGGATCTGCTGTCAGCTGCATGAGACCATGGAGCTGCAGAATGGAAATGTCCACAGAGTCGTCCCGGGACAGAACACCTCAAGTCCCTGGACTCAGGCACACGAATACCCAATCAGTAACCAGGCAGTAACAAGGCAGTAACAAGTGACTGCCTAAAGCAGAGGTCACCAACTGGCGGACCCCAGTCCAGGTCCGGACCCAGAAACCGTCCCATTCGGACCCAGACTCATGGCCAAAACAGAAGAATTATTACTGAAAAACCAACGGGGCACTACTGCTTTAGGTGACGCAGCTTTTGTAGACTTTACAGCAGCGGTTTGGTGGGTGACGAGGTGTACAGACCAATCACAGGCGAGTTAAGCCATCCCATGTGATACTGCTGAGCCAACCGAGTCTGTGCATACCCGGGAGTAAACATTGACTTTACGGTGTACAGAGAAAGACGGAGAAGATGAAAGAGCAACACTCCTGCACTGGATAAAGTTCGGTTAAAAACTGAGGAGGGGAGAGATAGAGACCGTAACACGAGAAAGGGCTGAGTTGAAGCAAGAATGTTCCCTTATTTTATTTTTCTAAAGTTAAGCACTATTTGTTACTTAATTCATAAATCTATTGTTCTTAGACCTGCTATGACATTTCTCTTCTTAGGGTGAAAAATCTGTTCCTCTGATTTTCCTCTGCTTTTATTTTTGAATGAGAGAAAATTAAACATATTGGCAGTCATAAATAAATGTTCATTTCTGTGTTACATGACAATTAAAGTTTTTAAAAAGTTGTGGAATTGTACTGGATTCATTTGATTTGACAAAGTACTGATTACATACAGATGTGGAAATAACTAATAGGCTACTAAAATATCTATCTCATCAAATAGACAATATGATCTTTCAGACCTTTGCTTCAAGTAATTTTCTTCAACTGGACCTCCTTAAATTTTCGTTTAATACCCCTGATCGAAATGTTCGTCTCCAAGACAAGATCTGCAGATCCAGGGGGCTCGACTGTTCAGAGACTCTTGTTTTGGACAGAACAAGAACATGACCTTGGTGTCCAAGCTGATGGGACTCAGGCAGCTTTTTCCCAACCTGAGCATAGAGCACACCTCTCCTGTCCGTGGCCACAGTTATCCCTCTGCAGAACGAGTCTTTAGCAGAATTGAGCAGAGGATCAGGAAAATGGACCCGATTCTGCTACCACAGGAATACCACGCCATCCTGCCACAATTCAGCCATGTTCATGTTTATGGCAAAGACTGGGGGGCGTTTGATTATCGGTCGGCCACAAAAGAGTGCGTATAAAGGCTCAGAGGAGCTTTAAAATCAGTGGAGCACTCATGCTGAACTGGTTGGTCTAAAGGAAGCTTAGAACGGGGAGTTTTGTTTCCATTTGTCTTATAGCGCGGCAAGAGGCAGGCTGACCTAAAGCCTGAGTTACTTCCACAACAGACCTCTGTGAAAGCTGCAATGACGCGTGATATGCTGGCACTATTGGGAGCAATGGGTGTGTCTGATGTGGTCAGAGCTTTTTATGACGATGCCCTGTATCAGGTGACCAAATATGCAGACCAGAGTGATGAAGAGTGATCCATGATAAGAGCTCTCTTGCTGTCTCTAAGTCTGTCTCACGCTCTCTCACTGTTTAACACACTGAAAGCACATTTCACATTGGTTCTACTTTTTTACAGGTTTGACACTTTCCTGAATGACTTTCTTATTGAATATTATTATCATTATTGAATTTTGAATAGTTTAAATACAAAACCCCAAACCAGTGAAGTTGGCACGTTGTGTAAATCATAAATAAAAACAGAATACAATGATTTGCAAATCCTTTTCAACTTATATTCAATTGAATACACAGCAAAGACAAGATACTTAATGTTCAAACTGAGAAACTTTATTTTCTTTTGCAAATAATCATCAACTTAGAATTTAATGGCAGCAACACATTGCAAAAAAGTTGTCACAGGGTCATTTTTACCACTGTGTTACATCGCCTTTCCTTTTAACAACACTCAGTAAACGTTTGGGAACTGAGGAGACCAATTTTTGAAGCTTTTCAGGTGGAATTCTTTCCCATTCTTGCTTGATGTACAACTTCAGTTGTTCAACAGTCCGGGGTCTCCGTTGTTGTATTTTACACTTCATAATGTGCCACACATTTTCAATGGGGGACAGGTCTGGACTACAGGCAGGCCAGTCTAGTACCCGCACTCTTTTACTACGAAGCCACGCTGTTGTAACACATGCAGAATGTGGCTTGGCATTGTCTTGCTGAAATAAGCAGGGGCGTCCATGAAAAAGACGTTGCTTGGATGGCAACATATGTTGCTCCAAAACCTGTATGTACCTTTCAGCATTAATGGTGCCTTCACAGATGTGTAAGTTACCCATGCCTTGGGCACTAATACACCCCCATACCATCACAGATGCTGGCTTTTGAACTTTGTGCCTATAACAGTCCGGATGGTTCTTTTCCTCTTTGGTCCAGAGGACACGACGACCACAGTTTCTAAAAACAATTGTAAATGTGGACTGGTCAGACCACAGAACACTTTTCCACTTTGCATCAGTCCATCTTAGATGAGCTCGGGCCCAGCGAAGCCGGCGGCGTTTCTGGGTGTTGTTGATAAATGGCTTTGGCTTTGCATAGTAGAGTTTTAACTTGCACTTACAGATGTAGATGAACTGTAGTTACTGACAGTGGTTTTCTGAAGTGTTCCTGAGCCCATGTGGTGATATCCTTTACACAGTGATGCCGGTTTTTGATGCTGTACCGCCTGAGGGATCGAAGGTCACGGGCATTCAATGTTGGTTTTGGGCCTTGCCGCTTCCGTGCAGTAATTTCTCCAGATTCTCTGAACCTTTTGATGATATTACGGACCGTAGATGATGAAATCCCTAAATTCCTTGCAATAGCTGGTTGAGAAATGTTGTTCTTAAACTGTTGGACAATTTGCTCACACATTTGTTCACAAAGTGGTGACCCTCGCCCCATCCTTGTTTGTGAATGACTGAGCATTTCAGGGAAGCTGCTTTTATACCCAATCATGGCACCCACCTGTTCCCAATTAGCCTGTTCACCTGTGTTTGATGAGCATTTCTCAACTTTCTCAGTCTTTTTTGACACTTGTGCCAGCTTTTTTGAAGCATGTTGCAGGCATCAAATTCCAAATGAGCTAATATTTGCTAAAAATAACAAAGTTTACCAGTTGAACATTAAGTATCTTGTCTTTGCTGTGTATTCAATTGAATATAAGTTGAAAGGATTTGCAAATCATTGTATATTTTTATATATATATATATATATATATATATATATATATATATATATATATATATATATGTATATATATATATATATATATATATATATATATATATATATATATATATATATATATATATATATATATATATATATATATATATATATATATATATATATATATATATATATATATATATATATATATATATGCACCATAGTAAAGAGGCTTGAAAGGCAGTAAACCTGTTGCAAAATAAAGACGATGATGGCATCACTCAAGCAAGTCTGTAAAAATGTTAATCTAAAAAGTGTTACTGATTGCGTGTTGGTTATTTTAGCCTGTTACAGTCAGTTTCGGCTGCCGGAGAATAACATCAAGTTGGAAAAAAGAAAAAAAAATAAGCCAAAGTGGAGCCAAGGGGAGTGAAGTTGGTGGTGAAAGTGTGCTCACACTGTTGGGAGTTGGTTCATACCAGGATGGGAAACACTTTAACCACCTGGAAAGGCACCACTCCAGTGACAACACAGTATGGAAATGAGGGCTCACAGTGCTGTCTCCAAAGTAAAACAGAGAAAGTAGAGAAAAAGAGATGGAGAGAGACAGGGAGAAGCTGGAACTCCCATTGCCCCAGAGAGTCCATGTCTGTTGCATCTTAACTATGTTCTGGTCCAAGCCTGAGCCAGCCTTAACTATAACCTTTTACAAAAACAGGCTTCAGCTCGGCTCTCACAGGCTGAGAGGATGTCTGCCTTCTGAGCCACAATGACTCCCTGATACTGACGGCTTTACCCCACGGAGCTTTACAAAAAAATCTGTTTTATATTTACATTCAACAATATAAACCTATTAAAATATCATCTTAGAAATGAACTTCAAGGTCAAAGAGTTACTATTTTAATGAGTCACTTACTGCATGACAAAGACATTAAACATGAGGAATGAACTGGTCATTGCTCAGTTTATCAGCCTTACATAAAAACACCAATAAACAGCCTTGTTGATTTTAAAGTCATTCGCCCTTTAGTTTTTTCCTGAATATTTTTGACATCTGTACTTTGTGCTTTAACAGTGTGTCCTGACAGCATGGGACTGGAGGGAGAATCAGGATAAAAGCAGTTTGATCCCATTATTCTTTATTTAGTGTCCTTGCCCCCCACAAGAGGTGCAGTCCGGCACAGCAAGAAGCAGTATAATGAAGTATAATAAAGCATATTCATTTTCAGATCTTTTTGCATGTGCTGAGATGAAGGAACACAGTTAATGAATGAACTGAATAGACAGGGTAGTGGGGTGATCCAGGATCATTTTCTTGAGGTCATTTTGCTCTTCTCCCTTAACAAGACATGAATGTGGAAGAACACTTAAAGGTGTAGTCAGCGATCTTCTAATCCTCTAATCTAATGCAGTATTTGTCAAATTCACCATATGTCTCCTCTCCATCCACAAGATGTCCCCACTGACAGCATGTTGAAAAAAAAGTCTGGTCTCAATATACAGCCTTGACTCAGAATTTCAGCCGGTAAATACTGGGGCTCGGAACGAGTTACCAAAACAAAGTAAACCCCCCCACATCCAGGGGGCGATCATACTCATGTGCAGATCAGACAGAGGGGGGAGGGGGAGTCTTAGTTTGCGTAGCGTGCGCAGTTAGCGTAAGATAGAGATACAATAGTTGCGGTAGCAATGGCTGAAAACAGCCCAAAAGAAAAAGGTCAGAGGGGTGAAAAGTGGAAAAGGACTATGACCATGAAAGAGCGAAGACCAGGGTCAGTATTGGTGTTGCTTTCCGACGGTGGAGGGAACACCGCCAATTGAAAGACCTGAAAACAGACGCGGATGTCGCCGTCCGTCTGCTGGATAGGTAAGCTAAGCAACATTAGCTTTGTGGTGCTTCACATAGCAGTAGCAGCCGTCGGGCATTCATTTTATTGTCTTATCTGCCAAAATGTACTGTTGTTGTGATGTTTTCAATAATGGCAGTCGAGTTGTCTAACCAGTCAGGGTTTCCTTAGCTACATCAGCTACGCAGTTTCTACGGCCGTTTCCATGACGATGCACGTCCATCAGCTTTCGGGAGGCGGGTCTAAATTCGAATATCAACAAACCCTCTACTCGTTTTTTCCCAGATCGCTGACTACACCTTTCAGCCACAATCCACAATCGCCACTGATCTGTACTGACCAACAGAATTATTTGCACAGATATTTACTGATGATTTTTCAGACTTCGACATCTGCAGAGTTAAAGTAGAATCAACAGATTAACCAGAGCTTGAACTTGTGTATCTTTTAATCCTGATTATTGAAGTTGGGGTTGGCGATTTTGGAAAACTAGCATGAATTTGAAAGTAGCATCTCCTCAGGCTCGTCTGTGCACGCCGGGAAAATGCACGTGTAGTAGGCGGGCAGGATGGCGACGGGATTTGATTGGTTTAAAAACAGGTGTCTCGGCATGGTTATTGGTTGGTGTTTTCCCTGTTTTACTCCTGCTGTAGATAGCGGATATTTTTGGCTCTGTTTTAAAAACACATTATGAGTTGATTACCATCGGGTCATAAAGACCATTTTAACCAGTATTACAAAAAGTGTATCTAAATCAAATCACCAACCCCAGCTTTAAAAGATACTATGAGGAGTTTCTAAGTAATTACAAAAAAGTGTCACTTTTAGATATTTGCCTGATGGAAACACACACTTTAAGATGAGTTTTATAGCATCAAAATAGATTATCTATAAATGCTATTCCTTAGCTTCGTGGTCAGGTTGGACAGGGCTGGACTGGCCTGGATACTCAACTTCAGGAACAAGACAATTAAAACTAGAGCAAATTTATATTATTCAGACACGTCTTAGAGCACCAGGCTGTAAGTAGCCATATATAGCCAGCTACAAAACTACGATACTAAGTTTTCCAAAAATTGCTTGTTGTCACACATCAAAAACTACCGCTACGTAACTAGAAAGAGATACATTACCTCGTCACTTTGCATCCTGTAAGTTGTTGAAAAAAGAAGTTGTAAAGCAATGCAGAGTTCTGAGGAAGGTCCGAGCTGCATTCATTAGCATCACAACAAACACACGCTTTGGCTTGGGTCATGTCTTTACGACAGTTGCCAATGCGTGCTCATGGGTAGCAGAGTCTTTATGTCGCCCGAAATAGATTCTCCTCATAGCAACTTTAAGCCTGATCATCTAAAGTTTGATTTACTTTTACACTGCATCATCCAGGCGGACCACTATATTGCCAAAAGTATTCACTGAACATTGAAATCACTGAATTCAGGCCACAGGTGTATAAAACCAAGCACCTCAGTCTGCAGACTGCTTCTACAAACATCTTCCAGAATTCCAGCGCGGTGGGAGGCCGCCTGAGCAATACAGTAAGTCCAGTTGTCATTGCTATATATTTCACAGTCAACTGTTATGACAAACTGGAAGTGTTTGGGAACAACAGCAACTCAGCCACCAAGTGGTAGGCCACGTAAACTGACGGAGCGGGGTCAGCGGATGCTGAGGCGCATAGTGAGAAGAGGTCGCCATCTTTCTGCAGAGTCAATCGCTACACACCTCCAAACTTCATGTGGCCTTCAGATTAGCTCAAGAACAGTGCAGAGAGCTTCATGGATGGGTTTCCATGGCCGAGCAGCTGCATCCAAGCCTCACATCACCAAGTGCAATGCAAAGCGTGGATGCAGTGGTGTAAGGCAGGCCGCCACTGGACTCTAGAGCAGTGGAGACGTGTTCTCTGGAGTGACCAATCACGCTTCTCCATCTGACAATCTGATGGACCAGTCTGGGTTTGGAGGTTACCAGGAGACCCATACTTGTGGGACTGCATTGTGCCAAGTGTAAAGTTTGGTGGAGGGGGGATTATGGTGTGGGGGTGTTTTTCAGGAGCTGGGCTTGGCCCCTTAGTTCCAGTCAAAGGAACTCTGAATGCTTCAGCACACCAAGACATTTTGGACAATTCCATGCTCCAACTTTGTGGGAACAGTTTGGAGCTGGCCCCTTCCTCTTCCAACATGACTGTGCACCAGAGCACAAAGCAGGTCCATAAAGACATGGAGGACAGAGTCTGGTGTGGATCAACTTGACTGGCCTGCACAGAGTCCTGACCTCAACCCAATAGAACACCTTTGGGATGAATTAGAGCAGAGACTGAGAGCCAGGCCTTCTCGTCCAACATCAGTGTGTGACCTCACCAATGCTCTTCTGGAAGAATGGTCAAAAATTCCCATAAACACTCCTAAACCTTGTGGACAGCCTTCCCAGAAGAGTTGAAGCTGTTATAGCTGCAAAGGGTGGACCCACGTCAGATTGAACCCTATGGATTAGGAATGGGATGGCACTTAAGTTCATATGAGAGTCAAGGCAGGTGAGCAAATACTTTTGGCTATATATTATGTGTAGCTTTGCCTCCTGCCAATAGTTGGGGCTTCAGCTATGGACTTCCTTCCTGCCATCCAGTCCATTGCTGCACTATGAAGAACACAACCGGCTTCAAGTACAAACAATAATAATAATAATAACTTTATTTATATAGCACCTTTTAAAACAAAAGTTTACAAAATGCTTTGACAGACAAAACAAAGGCAGAATAAAATCAACAGTCAGGTCAACAGAGACCACGAGAGTCAGAAGAAAAGGCACAGAGGGT
This sequence comes from Scarus forsteni, assembly GCA_036419115.1. NCBI lineage: Eukaryota > Metazoa > Chordata > Actinopteri > Labriformes > Labridae > Scarus > Scarus forsteni. Next base: position 2,751,721 of record JAZDUH010000104.1, on the reverse strand, counting down.
CGTGTTAACTAAAGAAACAAAATGTAAGAAAATAGAATTAACTGATAGGATTGAAACAGCTGGTATAATGCACAATGACAATGAGATGACAAGACAGTAGATAGATAATAGATTTATAGATACATAGATACATTTAAGACTGTTGAAGACAGATCAGGAAGATAGAAAACACACATGGGGCCTTTTATGGTTAAATGGATCCAGGATATCACAAGGGTTCTAGATTAATTTTGCGTATGTAATCATAACATGATCATAATTATGTACGACTAAACTACTAATAAAATGTCTTTATCTTTCTGAAAATGAGGCAGAAAGCATTTGAGATTGTTTTTTCCTTTTTTTTTCAATTACCACTATGCCTGTCAAAATAACACATTTTTGCTGGACGATAATTGTCCAAAATTTTTTTGCCTATAATGATATTATTGTCAATATTATATTGAAACATCATTTTTTTCCTTAATTTAATGATAATATAAGTCATAATAAAGTGAGTACACCATATAAAGTAATGAACTTAAATTTCTTAAGAGTATATAACTGTGATTGGAAGGTCAAGATTTTTTAAATAAGATAAATAAAACAAAAAATATAATAAATTTAACAAAAAAAACACTGCAAATGAAATGGACTGTTTTTAAGGAAAAAATGCATGTAAATAAAAATACAACTTCTTTTTTCAACAACTTACAGGATGCAAAGCGACAAAGTAATGTATCTCTTTCTAGTTACTAAAAAATAGACACTGTCTCTATAAAGAAAAAAAAACTCCAATAAAAACACACACAACAATGAAAACAATAAATAAAATGGAGTTTATACAGTTCCGGAATTGTTTGTTACATGTACTCTCTTCCAGTTAATCCATATTGTCTGTCAAATGTAACATTTCTGATTTTCAACCGTATTGCAGGGTTGCATTTCTTTGCAATGTAGTGAATGACACTGTCTGTGAGCGTGCACCTTTTTTCGCTGTTTTATTTTTATTTACTTTGCAGACCAAACACCTCGGTAAGCGCTGACTGTCAGGACGAAGGCTCCATTGCACCTCCTCTTCTTCTTCGCCACCACTTTCAAACAAATTCGACATATCAGCTCGTCCGTGTTCATGAGCTCACACCTTGTTCATCCTGTTTAAAAGCAGAATATTCCCCCACTTGTGCTGTGGCAGCCGGCTTAGGAACCGTAGCTTTTCGTCTGTACATGTGAGCGGCCTCGCCTCCCCCCCCAAAGACTGCATTAGTGACAGATGTTCACTCCGCTATAAATCTGTTAAATTTGCTATAGAACCAATGCACCCGGGTGTTGAGATAGATGGACAGAGTGAGCCATCTTCTCATTCAGCCTCTTTGGTAAAAAGAGAGGAGGAAACCAAACATGCATGTACAATTTATGCTGCCAATTTATCAAGGCCGGCAAACTTAGGCCCTCCTCACACGAGGACAGCCCCGTATTGTCTTGGCGTCGGCATCAAAACATGTATCGCTGTTTACACATCATATTGTACATAGGCTTGTGCATTTACATGACAACGCAAAATCCTGTCGGGTTGCCCGTCTGGTTCTGCTTCGAGGTGGATTCCACATCAACAAGTACTCATGTGCATGTAACATGCTGCGTCTCTGCATGAGCACTTGTTGCTGTTGTTGTCGTAGCTGGTGTTGTTGGTGTTCTGTGAGCAAATGTTGGTATAAAAGTCGTAACAATATTTGTAGCTGCTGGAACAACATCAGAATCAGCCCAGCTGCCGCCATTGTTGTTGTTGCTGGTGTGTGTGACAGCGTGGGTGTGGGGGCGGGGAGGAGGAGAGGTGGTATTAGGTCACTGTCTTTTCCGGACTTATTTGTTTATACCAACTACGGCATGAAGACGAATACGCAGATATCCACCTGCAGACCTGTTTTCAAAAAAGATGCGTAGTCGTGGACAAATATGCATCTCCGTGTGTCAATATCACCAGATCAATAGTTTATTTTGCCGGAGTCTTACAAATTTGTACTCGAGTAAAGCCCACCTTACCGAGGACGTTTTTTATTTATCCTGGGGTTAATTGATTTATTGATTATCGTGGCAGGCCTAATTACCGCAGATTAAATGTGATCTAGGGAACAATCTATCACTTGGCATTACATGGAGCCTTATGTCCTGACAGAAATTTAAAAAGGAAATCCGTAAATAAATTGGTTGCAATGTTGACAAAGAGCATCCAACACAGAGTGATGCCACATGAAATCTAATCTTCACTTCTGTTTGCACATGTTGATGATACTCGTCCAGACTGACCATCCTGTTTCACTTTATACACCCCTGACATCAGTCCTCCATGTTTTTATCAACATGCTTTATTAGCAGTCAACTGAATAAACATTATTTATTCCTTCATTTGCATAATGCATGTAGCTCTTAGATGTGAACACAGAAATGTATGCTTGAATAATTCTCTTGATCTGCAGGTGAAGCATGCATCCTGCTTTTAAGAGAAACAATAATCCAGCCATTAAATCATCAAAAGGCATGATGACATACTGTGCAAAAACACGTGACCCTGGGGTATTAATCCTCTGCTAAATTAAATCTGGCTCAAGGGCAACATGGACAAAGCTTTGGTAAATTCCAGACTTTAAATTTGGCTTTTAATGGCTTTAAATTTACAACCTTGGTAAACAGAATTCAAATATTTTAATTCTTCATTTGTAAAACATAGAACTGAAAAAAGGTTATTACGTTTATTCAATTTGTGCTGTCTTTTTTCAATGTTTGGCTTCCGTCTTTTCTAACATCTTTGTACATAAATGTTGCAGATCTGGGCACAGTTTCTCCCTCTCCAGTAAAGTGCATGTGCAGCAGAACAATATGAAGCTTCCCTCATCCAAAGGCCGTATAAAACAGTTTAGCGATAGCGTAACGGATCCCTGCAGCCCAGTATGGATCTGTTTCCAGCCCCAGTCAAACATCAGAGGGAGAATTCACGTTTACAGATAATCTAATAATCTGCCGCTCTGGCACCTGTAAAGAGACCCAATCTGCTTGTCCTTGGCTTTGACTTATCTCTGCTGCTTTTGTAGCATCTCACTTCAATATTTTTTGCCCAGGGCTAAATCACTTTTAGGCATATTAATGGGTGACCCTGAAACTTCCTTGGAGTCAAAGTAAACATACTTTGACCATCCTCCCCGATGATCCACACCAACAGCACAGAAATGCAGGACACAGAAGATCAATAAAGAGGCAAGAACAGGAAATCAAAAAGTTATTTGGGTGTCCTACAACTTTTAAAATTTCCTGGATTCTTTAAAGAAGCTGCAATGTCAGGCAATCTGAAAGGTGTTCCATGAATAATAATAATTATTCAAATGTATGTAGCAAGCTGCAGCTAATTAAACTTGGTCATATTAAAGGTGCAATCAGGAGAAGCTATTACTGGCGACATAAAGACTCTGCTACCCATGAGCACGCGCGGCGACTGTCCTAATGCTGCGTTCCAGTAACCTCGGAACTGGGAGTGACATCATCTCCGACTTAACGGCGTTCCAGTTGAAGTCAGAAAAAAACATGTCGATCTACCAGGCTATTGTTAGCTGTTGTTAGCACGCTCTGCGTTGTTGTACGAAGAATGTGATTATCACTATGGCAGCATTTTTGTAAATAAAAGTCTAACAATACTATGTATACAGCTGATCTAGAGCGACACACCCCAGTCAGAAGTGCAAATAAATGGATTATTACAGGAGCTAAATAACTGTTCACACTGGGGGCATCCATCTTCCATTATCAACTCGGGGGTGGCGAGGTTTCACCGAGTTCCCAGTAGGAAATTCCGACTTCGGGGGTCGTTCCAGTTGCAGTTTCCTACTCGGAACTCGAAATTCCTACTTCTGAGCCAAAGTGTGTGTTTGTTGTGATGGTAATGAATGCAGCTCGGACCTTCCTCAGAACTCTGCATTGCTTTACAACTTCTTTTTTCAACAACTTACAGGATGCAAAGCCACGAGGTAATGTATCTCTTTCTAGTTACGTAGCGGTAGTTTTTGATGTGTGACAACAAACAATTTTTGGAAAACTTAGTATCGTAGTTTTGTAGCCGGCTATATATGGCTACTTACAGCCCGGTGCTCTAAGACGTGTCTGAATAATATAAATTTGCTCTCGGTTTAATTGTCTTAACTCCCATCGTCAGCATTATCTGATTAGGTTGTAACACATGTTGAATTTCCAACAATAGTCCAGTCACCTGCCAGGTATGCTTCTGAAAGGTTCTGCCCCTTTCTAAGATGGGCAAGTGAAATATATTGCACATTCCATCTGGTGTGCCAGGTTGCAACTTGGCACCATCATTCCATCTAGGCATGTTTTTTTGTATGTGAGAAGAAATTTGAATATCAGGAGAAAAAACATCCATGTATTCATACTCCACCTGAGTGGGTAGACTAAGTTGCAAACTTCTTGCAGTGAGGCACAAACACCACCTCCCACTCCACCATGCAGCCAACACAGTAGATCATTACTGTAAATTTCTATCATTAGCTATGAAAGGCTACTGGCCACACTGAACCTTAAAAAGTGCTGCAGCAGCAAATCCAGAAGTGCACTTAAAGAATGCTGAGGTGCATGTTCTAGATCCACTCCCCTGCCCAAGGGTACCACTCCACGGCTGCTGAGGAACCAGGAACTTTAATACTGATCCCCGGTTAATTTAACTACCAAGTCCTCCACATCCATATCTATGTGGGAAAGCCCCTACCCTATCACTCAGACAGCACCCATAGCAGAGGTTGAGCCATGCTCCTATGCTAATGCAGATATGGTAATAGTCCCAGCATCCTGCCTGGCCCCATCCATCATGTTCATCACAGCTAGACTGCTGAATATTTGATTAACATCACCTCTTTAAGTCTGCCCTCTCCACTTCGTTTCTTTACATGCAGAGCTCCAGTTACCTGCCTCATCTTTGCTCATCCATTTTTATAGTTAACTTTTTTGTCATTTTGCCTCTCCTCCCATTTTCTTTCTTTTTTTTATTTATTTAGTTATTGCAAAAACGAACAATATAGACAGACCTAAGACAAAGTATAACAGGACAAGTTACATAACAGAAACAGACAAGAAATAATGTAGAAAAATGCAGAAAAGAAGTGAGCTGTTTTTGTGTGTATGATACGTGTCTGCGTGTGTCTTTTTTTTTTTTTTTTTAACCAAAAAGGATACTAATGTACTACTCATACTAAGTGTGATGTCAAAATGAGTATGTAGTGTGTTCACATTAGATAGTATGAAAAGATTGACAGGAAAAAATTTTAAGAATGCGAGGTGGGCATACTACTCACACTCAAACGCCCCATAATGCATCGCAAGTGCTGGAGGCGACAGACAGATCGTCTTCAGTGTCTGCGGGCAGTCAATATTTTATTGTTTTTGGGAAGTTACTGATTATAATACTATTAATATCATAAATGTTAAATCGTCTTGAGACCGGCATTCAGCTAAAATTCAGCCACTAGCAAACTTCCTGTTTTCAAAATAAAAGCATCTTTTATTATCTCCTTTTGTAAATTGGGCTCTAATTTTGGAGCAGAAGTTTCTTCGATAGCATATTGGTGCACATAACGGAATGTCCGAAATGCCGAATTGAACAGTGTGAACGGTTGGTATTCTAATCATACTTATAGTATGTAGTATACAGTATATACACATGAGTATGTAGTATGCAGTACGTTAGTATGCCATTTCGGACACAGCCAATGTCTTGTCAACTGCCTTTTTTTTTTTTCCTCCCATACCTAATCTGCCCATTCATCGCAACCACCACCCACACCCGTAGCTCAACAGTGGTGCCCCAACAATGGACTGCCAAATCCTCGCCCCACCTCCAGAAACAAGACAAGCATTTCTGCAGATCCACCATTCCAGCACCACAAAAAACTATTTTGTAATACTTTTTTTTAAGTGGACTAAAGTTTCTTTAAACAAACTGCCCCCAGACCCTGAGGAGTGTTTTTTTTTTAAATTTATTTATTAGGGGTGCAACAATACACTTAATTCACGGTTTGGTTCGATATGTTTCTGTCAAGGTTCAATACTTTTTCGATACAAAATACGAGAAATTTCAATGTCTGTTATACTTGTGGTTTATTAAAATAACCAACATTTGTTTCAACTCAGATTACAGTTTAAATGGTTTAAATGGCTGTCTAAATGACCCAGGTAAAGTCTGTAGCATGTGTGCTGCTTGATGTTTCTGTCTGGTTCCACTTGTTTTAACACCGGGATGATGTCGGTGTTTAATTTCTCATGGTATTTCCCCCGCCATAGTTTAGCATCATGTTGTACTTTCGACATACTGTTGTGTTTTTGTCCATGACACGCTTACCATCAGGGTCATACTTAACACAGAAGCCAAAGTAGTCCCAAACACCAGATCTGAATGATAGTGGAGGGTCTTCAATTTCAGCTGAAGGTAAAGCACTCTCCATGTTGCAGCGCCCTAGCGTATGTAGCTTCTTCTGTCTCAGCAGCTTGGCCGAATGAAAGGGGAGGTGCTGCGTGCACAGCTCAGCAGATCTGTGCTCGACAATGCAGCCCGGAGTAGTTGAACACAGATTCACTGAACTTTCAGTGCAAAGCAACCGTCAGAAGTTGATCAAATAAATAAATACAAAATTTCGTATTGTTCGGTTCATAGGGTGTACTGAACTGAGGCCACTGTATCGAACGGTTCAATACAGATACATGTATTGTTGCATCCCTAATATTTATATATATACACCTTCCATTTTCTTTCTTATAAATTTTCTAGTCTAATAAATGCCTTAAAAGTCTGTCTTACTGTCACTGAATCTCCTCTCAAAGCAATCTTCAGCTTCTTGCTTCTTTTCTTCCTCTCTCTCCATGTCTTTGGCTCCTCGTCCTCTTCCCTGACAGCGAGACTGTGATCTCCACGGCTCCTCCGAGCCACGAGGACTGTGTCATGTCAGGGCAGCCCAGAGTTACAGCTCTGTCCCGGGGATAATGTCGAGAGCAGACACCCAGAGCCTGAGCATTAACTGCATACTAATTATGAGGGACTGGATAGAGACTGCAGACGGTAGTTCCAGTAATTTATCCAACTTTGTGACAGTGATGCATTCCTGCTAAATGTTTTGTGGTGGCTGTTAAACATGTTACATGTTGACTCATTGGTCCAAACTGTTTTAAAAAAGCATGAAGAATGAATCCGGACAGTACTCTTCTCCATTCATAGAGGACATGGGTACAAAATTAGATCTTCACCATGAATGCTGTACAGTTTTTCTCGATGATGTGAGAAATGTTAGATGAGATTAGATTGAGACTTATTCAGGAAAATTAAGATTAAAGCAGTCACATTGTAAAGCAGATATAAGGATATATGAAAAAAGACAGCTATAAATAAAAATATAAATATACAAAAACACAAACAATACATATGGCCACTGCCTGGTTACTGCTCCTCCCCGCCTCTGTCTTCCTGTTACTCCTCCTTAGCCTTGCAGAGCAGATGGACCTGCCTGATTCTGAAATCCTGTATCTCCGTCTTGCCAGGCTTCATTGTTCAACGGTTTCACTCGGCTAAATGCTTAACGGCCCAATCGGGGAAGAGAGGCAGGAGCAGCAGGAGTGGCCACAACAGGAAGTGACAACAGTGAAGTCACTTCCTTTTGTACAAATAATGTTGGTTAGACTGTGGTCATGATGGTTACTCAGTGTCTTTGACGAGGTTCATGTCACATATAAGTGTTAAATGAAACATCTGTGTGGGATAATTTAATGTGAAACGATAGTCTTAGGGTAGTTAAGCTATCAGCTGACAGCTAAAAACGGTAAACAACAGTTAATGACCATTAGCCGTTAGCTGTGGTGGGTAACAACAGTTAGCCGCTAACAATAGTTAGCCACTACAGCTAACGACCATTAATACTGCGTTCCATTAACCTCGGAACTGGGAAGAGGGAACTGGGAGTGACGTCACCTCTGACGTATCAGCGTTCCAGTTACAAAGTCGGAAAAAACATGCAAATCTACCAGGCTATTGTTAGCCGTTGTTAGCATTGTTGTTCACAAATATCACATGAAGAATGTGATTATCACTATGGCAGCATTTTTGTAAATATAAGTCTAACAATTCTATGTATACAGCTGATCTAGAGCGACACACCCCAGTCAGAAGTGCAAATAAATTGATTATTACAGGAGCTAAATAACTGTTCACACTGGGGGCATCCATCTTCCATTGTCAACTCGGGGGTGGTGAGGTTCCTCAGAGTTCCATGTAAGAAATTCTGACCTCGGGGATGTTCCAGTTGCAGTTTTCTACTCGGAACTTGGAAATTCCTACTTCTGACTACAACTGGAATGAAAAATTTGATATTAAAAGCTGGGCTGAATAATCATGAATAACAGGGATCATAGAAGGCCACTTCAGAATAGTCCAGTGTTTTGTTCTGAGCCATTCTTGGGTGTTTTTAGCTGTGTGTTTTGGCTCATTATCCTGTTGGAGGACCCATGACCTGTGACTGAGACCAAGCTTTCTGACACTGGGCAGCACATTTCACTCCAGAATGTCTTGATAGTCTTGAGATTTCATTGTACCTGCACAGATTCAAGACACCATGTGTCAGATGCAGCAAAGCAGCCCCAGAACATAACTGAGCCTCCTCCATGTTTCACAGTAGGTACAGTGTTCTTTTCTTTGTGTGCTTCATTTTTGTGTCTGTGAACATAGAGCTGATGTGACTTACCAAAAAGCTCCAGTTTTGTCTTTGTGGCTTGTTAATATACATTTTGGCAAATTCCAGTCGAACTTTTTTATGATTTGCTTTCAGCAGTGATGTCCTCCATCAAGTCCACTTTGGCTCAAACAGTGATGGATGGTGTGATCTGACTCTGATGTCCCTTGACCTTGGAGTTCTCCTCTAATCTCTTTGAAGTTGTTCTGGGCTCTTTAATTTCCATTCGTATTCTCCGTCTCTTCAGTTTGTCATCAGTTTTCCTCCTGCAGCCACGTCCAGGGAGGTTGGCTACAGTCCTGTGGACCTTAAACTTCTGAATAATCTGTGCAGCTGTAGTCACAGGAACATCAAGCTGCTTGGAGATGGTCTTATTGCCTTTACCTTTAACATGCTTGTCTATAATTTTATTTCTAATCTCCTGAGACAGCTCTCTCCTTAGCTTTCTGTGGTCCATGTTCAGTGTGGTACACACCATGATACCAAACAGCACAGTGACCACTTTTCAGCCTTTAAATAGGGAGACTGACTGATTACAAGCTTAAAGACACTTGTGATGATAATTACAGGACATACCTTAGTTTTTCATGTCCCGATGGTCAAGTCATTTTAATCTTTTCTAGTGTACCATCATTTTTGTCCAGACCAGTCTTGTTATTGTGTTTTAAGTTGATTCTGTTGAACCACAATTCAACAACAAAGTCTGATTTTCATTATTTAATTTTGAGCACTTTTTTAATCTACTACTACTTTTGTGAGTTTCACGTTTTTTCAGTGACTGTTGTGTATTTTTTTTCTTTTACCAAAGGGTACCAACAATGTTGTCCTCGTCTGTACTTTATTTTAGAAGAGAAGAGTCTGCAGTGAATTTGTATGCTCCGCTGTGCAGTGTTATGGCATATGACTCCCTTTGATTTATAGCTGTTTACAATATGAGATTTGGTGGAGAGAGCACTCAGAAGGGCTTTTGTCATCTCTTAATGTTTTACATAATGCAGTATTATCAGAGCTTTTATGAAAGATGGATGTTATTTATGCTGTTTGCTATTTAACTCCACTCACAGAGTGTCATATGTTACCAGGATGACAGCTACAATGACAAAAAAGCTCTAAAAAACTGTTCACTCTGCTCCTCTAAGTCTTCTACAGAAACAGCTGCCCACCCTGATCTTTATTATGTGAGTTATAAAGTAAACTCCTTATCCTTGTTGACTTTCATTTCACCTACTTACTCAATCAGCTCTGTGCAATAAGCTAAATCATCAATAAAAGAGACACAAGTGGATTCTTTCTTTCCCACCTCAGTTTGATGTAGTTCACTCATGAAAGGCCGGCAGTGTAAAAAAAATAATGACATACAGCATGTCTTCACATCACTGAGTTACATTACATAACTGACCGAGGTCAAGCTGTTCATTCAAGTACTTCAAGAACTCTTTATCCAGAAGACTTAACTGGATCTCTTTTCTCCAGCTGCCCAGAGTCATTGTGTATCAGGGTGAAATTTATCTGCTCTCTCACAGCAGCTCTCACCCTATCACTCATTGTTAAATCATTTTTACAATTTTAAGCATAAAATCACAGTAAATTATTGGCAGAATCTTGCATGACTTTCAGAGTTACTGTTAAATATCGTAGCAGTAACTTTTTGTAACTTTGCGTTTATTGTTCATCTGTAGGCAGTTTGCTTTAAGTAATGATTCTCTAATGGTACGGCCACACCGGACGCGAATTCGCAAAGACGTGCGTTGAAATTACATACAAAGTCAATGCAAAGACGCGTTTGGACGCAGATTCGCCCCGGGAGGGCGTGTTGGATGTGTTTGGCGAGGCGCATATGGAGCGTCCGGCACGTTTGTGGCGTCAAACGCCTCTATGCTCGAGTTGAAAATATTGAAGTTTAGACGCAAATTCGTGCAACGCTGGCCGCGACAGCCAATCAGCAATGACATTCCCCCTCGACGTCATTGATTTAATGACATGTGTCGCTCAGGCCTCCTGCTCCGGCTCAAACCCCGCTGAAAGATGGAGGAGAGGTTTATCTGCGCTGTTTGCCATCATCCGGAGCTATACGATTTAACGTGTGTACTCTACAGAGACCGGGACAAAAAGGAGCAGGCTTGGGTGAAAGTGAGGAGACAGGTTTTGAAGGTAAGTTCTGAAAATACTCGTTTCCAGCTGGATTTGCCTGCACGGGTCATCACTGAGTCCGACTGTATTTTTCTCAGTGGAGTTTTATCGTAAAAGTTGGACGAGCCTCAGGGACATCTACCTGAAAGAAAGGAGGAAAGAGCAGGCAAAAAGGAGCGGGGCAGCTTGACACCGTGCTGCAAACGTCTCCACAGGATCGGGTGAACCCAAAAGCGTAGACCTTTGGCCTGACGAAGCATCCAGGATCTCCAGAACAGGTAAAGAGCAGCGATCACGGTTATCTCGGCCATGATTGCGCAATGACTGAATAGGCGAGCCAGATTTTGTCAATCTATTTATAATAAGCGGGCTCTCTACTCCGCCAGCGCAGTGACGCGCGTCAGCTTGTCATGGTCCAGCGTCCAGCCTCGGGCGTTACACGCGGCACGTCACAGGCTTTACGTGCGTTTAAATTCGCCAATTCGTGTCCGGTGTGGCCGTGGCATGACAAAGGGCTCACTCACAAGTGCGAATCAATTCTCATCTTCACTTAAAAGAGCAGTTCAAAAGACTTGACTCGTACGCACACATCACATCTACCCACAAAATGCACTTGTAAGTTAGTCAACTGAACAAAGCTTGTGTTTAGGAGTAGACAACTCTCATATTTGAAGATAACGAAACAATTGTAAAAACAAGTCACAACAAACGCACAGGACCGAGAAGAGTTGCTGAAGAGTTTATCGAAAGACTTTAGGCAGTGACAGGCTAACACTTCTCATTGACTTCAAGTGTTTGAGCTAAGCTAGTTAGCAGGAGGCAAGCTCTGTCCATCTCTTCCTGGTTATTGGAAGCACAGTTGAAAAAATAGAGTCTATCAGCTTGTTGTGGACTTAATCCAGACGGGCTGTAGTGTTTGGATTTGTTGTGGACATTTTCTGCAATTGTGGTTTTTATGTCGCTCTGTTGTGGGTTCATGCCACTGTGTTGTGGCTTTATGTGGCTGTGTTGTGAGTTTATGCCACTGTGTTGTGGGTTTTTGCCACTGTGTTTTGGGTTTATGCTGCTGTGTTGTCAGTTAATGCCACTGTGTTGTGGGTTTATGCCACTGTGTAGTGGGTCTATGACGCTGTGTTGTGGGTTTATGCCGCTGTGTTTTGGGTTTATGTCGCTGTGTTGTGGGTTTATGCTGCTGTGTTGTGGGTTTATGCCACTGTGTTGTGGGTTTATGCCAGTGTTGTGGGTTTATGCCACTGTGTTGTGGGTTTATGCCGCTTTGTAGGTTTATGCCACTGTGTTGTTGGTAATGACATTGTGTTGTGGGTTTATGCTGCTGTGTTGTGCTTTTATGCCGCTGTGTTGTCAGTTTATGCAACTGTGTTGTGGGTTTTTGCCACTTTGTTGTGGGTTTATGTTTCTGCGTTGTGGGCTTGTGCCACTGTGTTGTGGGTTTATGCTGCCGTGTTGTGGGTTTATGCTGCTGTGTTGTCAGTTAATGCCACTGTGTTGTGGGCTTATGCCACTGTTTCTTTGTTAATGACACTGTGTTGTAGGTTTAAATAGCTGTGTTTTGGTTTTATGCTGCTGTGCTGTGGCATTATAAGTTGTGACCTTTCTTGCCCAGGTATTCCAGAAGTCCACTCAACAAATTTACAGTAATATGCGGCGATCTGACAGAGGATTTTGATGTCATTATTTTACTGTAAACATTTGTTAAATGCTTTGAAGCCCTTTGCCACGGTTGTTCTCACAGCTAATTATTTGTGATATCACAAGGGCTTTTGATTATAATATTAAACTGCAACATAATACTTTAAAATATCAAATGTCAAATCCTGGTAATTTTTAACAATGAGGGAATAGAGCTGCAACTAATGATACTTTCCACCATCATTTCAATTGGTCTCAAGTTCTTCAGAAAAACATTTGTTAACATCTGTTTTAAGTAACAATATGTATGCTTAGGGCCTAAAATAAGTTTTTTAAGTCTGTGGGGGGTGTACACTGTGAATGGTGGTTATCTCTCTCCAATTGGGAAAACAAGCAGATGGTATGAATGGTTGTTCATATATGCTTGTGCCTGGTTTCATGAAAGATGAGGCTATGATGCAAAGAGGAATGTGATGGATGAGGATCAGAAAAATAAATAAAGAAAAGTGATTAAGAAGCCGAGCCAGAGTGAAGACTGGACAGGCCTTTAGTGTTGGCGAGAACTTCAGGAAACAGGCTACAATCAGACTCTGACCAGGTTTTACTGCTGTAAGAGGGAGAGTACACTGTAAAATCCAACAGCTGCCTTGACTTGCAAACATGAGTTAACTTTACTATGTTAACAAAAATATGCCTTTATGGCTGTTATTTATTAAGTAACAATCACTTGCATGTGTAAAAATGCAAAATAAATGCAAAATACTTGGTTTTTAAGGCAAAGATTACTTTTTTATAGATAAGCTCACTCGCAACAACAAGTAGCAAACACAGTTTATTCACGCCTGATCCATTCCATTCCCGGGCCAGTAGGTGGCAGTAATACCCGTTGTAAAGGTGGCCAACCGCCATTAAACCGTACAAAGAAGTAGAAAAACATTCAAGCTGTGCTGGAAATCGCTCACTATCATGGATATAGTGCACTATATAGTGTGTTCGCCATTTCGTAGTATTGTTCGAATTCTCAGCTGTTAATTTCATTCACTATATAGTTCACTACAAAATACCCACAATGCACAGCAAAAGTGAGAGTACATAAGATCTACCCTATATTGTACTCCTGTATACCACGATGTAATGCGGTAGTGAAGGAAGGAAGAGAAAAGGAAGGCTGTTAGGCGCTGCTTTCATTCATAAATGTAAAAAACCGTTGAAGTATCTTTAACACGTTCGTAGCGTAGATCTTTAACGTCTTTTAGTGGCTGTAAACACTACTTATCCTCCCGAGTGCCAGGTTTGTTTACGTGAATTTAGGCGTGTCCACTTCCGTCACAGCAATATTTGGCTTATCAGCTGACGCTACGACGCTTAGAAAATTTCAGAATAGTGTCCAAAATGTGGTTTGGTCATTCCCTATGTAGTCCACTATTTCATTTACACTACATAGGGGATGGTGAGTGAGTGAATGAGTGGACGATTTTAAACACAGCTTCAGTCTCCTGCTCAGCACAGCTACCAATGCACCAGTGCAGCACACAGGCCGGAGCACTGAGGACAGCCGCTGTCTTGAATTTTGCTTCTGACAAACGTCATTCTTTTGTGGAAAGGTAAGGTACGTCATCCAGCTTTTTTTGGTAGTTAATATGTTTTAATCAATGCCATATGTTAGCCTAACCGCTAATACCACTAGTGGGTGTTAGCATCTACTAGCTAGCTGTCCTGAACAAGGAGATGACATGCTCGACCCAACCTTGGACTGCTTGTGTGAGGTTTGTATCTATTATTGGACAGCATACTTCTCTGCCACTGACGAGTTTATCTGTTGTTCAATGTTTTGTGGAACTCTGGTAGTTGGCAATGTTACAGACGTCCACGTGTTTGATTTAGGCTATCGCCTTTTTATATTATGTTCCTGGGAGGTGCCGTAAAGTGGGCCCTGTATGTCGGTGAGTGGTGGTGCTGTTCTGCTGATTCACCGAGTGAAACGTGGAAACTATGGCTGAAGTTAATTCTGGCTCCTGGCGTTTGTTATTGCATACAGTTAGGCGAATCCAGAATACTCTGCTACAGCAGTTGTATGTGGAGAAGTTATTTTCTGTGACTATAAACAAGAGAGAGAAAGGTGCACGCTGGGATATATACGTTTGTATATTTGCTGCCTAAACCGCTTGTTAACCTCTCCTGTCTGATCAGGACGAGAGGCACGAATCTAGTTATGGACAAAGTGCACATATTGTGCCGTCTGAGCTCCCAAAAGTAGATCAGAGTTGAGGGGCGCTGTGATACAAACACAGAGACAGACCAGAGAGCTAGACAGAGTACAACCTGATTCATAAATGAAGCAGCAGACACCAAGGTGCGTTCCACAACGGTTGGTCTTTGGAATTTTGTTGTTTAAGTGCCGCCCCCTTTTCACTTGAGTTCAGGATTTTCCAGGATTTTTCCTGGATTTTGTAATGCCTGTATGGTTGTGGTTGTGTTATTATGTACTTGTGTGCTGATGCCTGCTGCTGATAAACAGTTTTCCCACGGGTTTATAATAAAGTTGAAGTTGAAGTTAATTTATCTGTTGATGTGGAATTTAGACTGAGACAGGCTAATCTTGCATATCTACGAGACAGAACACGCTGGAATCCACCAAAAGACGTGAAGCATGGCATTCTGGAAAAGCTTTCTGAAACAATTTACAAATTTGATACCTACCCAAGTGTTGAGCGGCTCCAATCTGTGGCACTTGCACTCATCAGTAAACATCCCTGTTTGAGGGAGCCAGGTTCACCAGATGGGTGTTCGGGCTGGAAGCATAGCTTGAAATTCAAAATGGGGAACTATTGTGGTAAACTCAAAAGAGCAGGATGTATAGAGGTTGCAATAAATGCTGGAAAAAGAGGAAGACCACAAATGGCTTTGAAAGGCCTCAAAAGACCCAAACGGTATGAGGTTAATTACCTACCAGTCATCCCTGAAGGGCAGAGTGAGGGTAGCCTGATGCTGAGAGAAAATTCCAAAAAACAGAACCCCAGTGGAGCTGCCATCGCCTCCAAGATGGACCAGACCTTCCCACTGCATAGAGGAGAGATTGTAGAGGCCAGACCTCCGGTGAAAACTTTGACAGAGCGGTGCCCAGCTCTTTTTACAGAGAGACAAGTAAGTACTGAAATTATACTTATTGTAATATATTATAGTTTTTCCT
Source organism: Scarus forsteni (assembly GCA_036419115.1). Lineage (NCBI taxonomy): Eukaryota > Metazoa > Chordata > Actinopteri > Labriformes > Labridae > Scarus > Scarus forsteni. The sequence continues at coordinate 2,736,007 of JAZDUH010000104.1, read as the reverse complement.
TTGTGAGCCTTTTTTTTTGCGGTACTCCCCCTCCTCTCCTGAATTCAGACTTCAGTCTCAGAATTCAGAGTAAAATGTCAGACATGCACGAAATCCTGACATTATTCCTCAGAATTTGGACTTTTCCCAGAACAGATTTTTTTTTTGCCCCTGTACTATTGTTTTTGTTCAGTGGCTCTAATACTCTTCCCATCTTCTGTAGTTCTGTCATTCTGTGTCGTGACTAAATACTAAATGACAGTCTGCTAATGACTGATGTAATAAAATTAAATGAATGTTTGTGAAAGTATTGTTGTATTATTGTACTGGCCCAACCCTATTTACTCACCATTGCCTTTTGCTGTGTGTTGCAGGTTTATGCAGAGTTCCACAGGGCAGCAGAGGTGTGGACTCGAGTCATGTGACTTACGGCCCTTTTCCACTAGCACACCTTGGCCCTACTCTATTAGCAGCTTGTTTCCACTAGCCTGGTACCTCCTAAAACAAGCTAGTTTTAGTACCTACTCCACTCTGGTTCCAAGCGAGTTGAGTCGATACTCAAAGATGACATCACCGACTGCCGGCTACTGATTGGAGACAATGTCATCATCGATGAGTAACGAGCGTGACAACCTAGCTACCATTAGCTTACTCTCATACGTCTTTTCTTTGCAGCTGGATTGCTCTCTTCCTCGGCTTCATTCTGTTGTATAGCTTCCAAAACTCTCCTGTGCTTCTCAAGGGGTATTTCTTCTTACCACCTGCAGCCTTCTTCTGCTTTCCTTTTTTACTCGGTTTGTGACAAAAAGCCACAGATTGTTGTGTTGCGCTCAAAATGACGTCACTGCAGTGCCGCTCAGCTGTTAACAGTGACACTGCACCCCGTTGGGCAGGCGACTGGGGCTAATGAAAAAGCAGCACAAGGCGAGTAGAGTAGAGTCGGGCTAATGGAAAAGGGCCATAAGACTCGAGTCAGACTCAAGTCACAATTTTGATGACTTTGGACTCGACTTGACAAAATCATCAAAGACTTGCAGCTTGACTTGGACTTTGACATCAGTGACTTGGGACTTGACTCTGACTTTAATCTGACGACTTGAAAATACTTGAAATTTTCAGTAAGACTGTTGAATAAAATGTGCTCCCATTCAAAGTATTCCACTAAGTGACTGATTTTTGTCATTTCCAGCAAGACAATATTTTTTCCCACAGGATCTGCTCCATTGAATGCATCTATTAACATCCAATCAGGGTTTAGAAGCATAAACAAAGAGGGTGTGGATTACACATTAACTTTCCCTGAGCGCAAGACTGCAGGATAATTTCATTTGCATTCACAAACTATGATGTCAAAAACAAAAAACAAATTGCCGTTTGCAAAACCTGCAGCATGAGAATAACAGATGGAGAGGCGACAACGTCGAACATTATTTGGTACCTGAAGCTGCACAAAGAAAGGTAAGTGGGTCTGGTACCTGTAGTGAGATCCTTTTGGGTAACTTTAGCTTAGCACCCGTTTTACGCAACAACGGTATCGCTCGTAAACACGCCGTGGCAAAAAACTGAGATTGACGTTAGCTGAAAATAATTGTAAAGTTAAGGCCCAGGGTGACCAAGTGTCCTGTTTTCACATTACATGTCCTGTTTTCATGTCCTGCCCTGACTGCCCTGGTTGTTTTTTATAAAGTGACGAAACTGTCCTGGGTTTTATTGGGGTTTTTTATTTGGTCAACGGTGCTTATGACTTGGAAGGATTTGACAATTTTAAGCCTGTGACTTCAGACTTGACTTGACTTGTCTTTACTTGAGGCTTGCAAAACAATGACTTTCTCCCACCTCTGCAGGGTAGTCACCAAGAACCTACAGATGGACTTTTTTTTTTTTTTTTTTTAATGTATATTTTTGGGCATTCTGTGCCTTTATTGATAGGAGAGAGACAGTGGATAGGCTTGTGAAAGGGCAGAGAGAGTAGGGGAAGACACTCTGCAAACTGGTCACAGGTGGGATTTGAACCTGGACCGGCAGAAGTAAGTACATGGGGTGCTAACCACTCCGCCAAACCAGCACCCCCAGATGGACTTTTTTGAGGCCCTCAACTGCCACACACCAGGCTTTGTTGAGATCTTCAAGGCAAAGAAAAGTGTGGGGCAGACGCTGACAGAGTTGTTGCAACAAGTTGATGTCTGGGTAAGTCTATGAAAGGTTTTGTTTTTATTTCTCATGGTAAGGTGACTTCAAATAGTGATTTGATTGTTTGCTGCTTTTTTTCAATAATTGTTTTGTGCTGTAGTTTTTTAATGCTGCTTAGTCTTGAGCTTAATTTGTTCATCATCCACTTTTAGAATCCAGATGTGACGGCCATGCGCACCATTGTACTCCGCAGCCTCCCTGTTCTTACTATACTAAGTTCTCCAAAAATTGCTTGTTGTCACACATCAAAAACTACCACTACGTAACTAGAAAGAGATACATTACCTCGTCGCTTTGCATCCTGTAAGTTGTTGAAAAAAGAAGTTGTAAAGCAATGCAGAGTTCTGAGGAAGGTCCGAGCTGCATTCATTAGCATCACAACAAACACACGCTTTGGCTTGGGTCACGTCTTTACGACAGTCGCCGCACGTGCTCATGGGTAGCAGAGTCTTTATGTCATCGGATATAGATTCTCCTCATAGCTCCTTTAGTAACTTTATTTGGGGGTTTTCAGGGATGTGGGATCAGCACAAACTTCAGTCAGTTTTGTTTACAAACTGCTGCCCTGAAATTTCACAATTTTCGATGCAAGATATATATATTTATTTTTAATTGACAGTCTTTTTGTAGCCATTTTAGAGTATTTTTCTGTATTTTTGCGATCTTTTGTACAGTGTAGAGGTAGATATGATGATGTGATTGACTGTGTGTTGTCTAGAAATTAAAGACACCTATATTCAAAAAAAGCACGTAAAAGTACAAAGGTATGAATATGTCTTGAAACATTGTGAACACTTCTTCTGCTCTGCCTGATCCACTTGATAAAAAAATTCACTCCATGTCTTTATTGAATTATTCCCATAAATGCAGATCCTGTGCTTGCTGCTCTCACTTTTGAACACTTCCTCTGTCAAAAACACGGCAGGAACACGATGAGCACACAGCGGCCTGAGTGAAGCAGAGGTGTTATCACAGCTTGATGACACAACATGAGCCATTAATCCCATCGCTGCAACGTCCCACCAAGAACTGAGGGAGAAAGACTGTGATTGCACGGCAAAACATGTTCAACTCAAGTACAAATGAAAAAATAAAATACACACACACACAGTCATTTGGGCGCTGATAGAGTAACGGAGGGATTCTGGCCTTTTTCTTGTTTAATTTTTTTCTGACAGATTCTTGGTCCAAGAAATTCTGCAGAGCTGCTTTGGGATGGGGACAAATATTCTGGTTGCATCCCTGACTTAACGGATGGGATAATCAGAACTGTTAAGAATTTAAAGGTGCGATGAGGAGAATCTATTACTGGCGACATTAGGACTCTGCTACCCATGAGCACGCACGGCGACTGTCGTAATGCTGCGTTCCAGTAACCTCTGAACTGGGAGTGACATCATCTCCGACTTATCGGCGTTCCAGTTGAAGTTGGAATAAAACATGCTGATCTACCAGGCTATTGTTAGCTGTTGTTAGCACGCCTTGTGTTGTTGTTCAAAAATATCACATGAAGAATGTGATTATCACTATGGCAGCATTTTTGTAAATATAAGTCTAACAATACTATGTATACAGCTGATCTAGAGCGACACACCCCAGTCAGAAGTGATAATAAATGGATTATTACAGGAGCTAAATAATTGTTCACACTGGGGGCATCCATCTTCCATTGTCAACTCGGGGGTGGCGAGGTTTCACCGAGTTCCCAGTAGGAAATTCAGACTTCGGGGGACGTTCAAGTTGCAGTTTCCTACTTGGAACCCGAAAATTCCTGCTTCTGACTACAACTGTAATGCACCAAAGGACCCAAGCCAAAACGTGTGTTTGTTGTGATGCTAATGAATGCAGCTCAGACCTTCCTCAGAACTCTGCATTGCTTTACAACTTCTTTTTTCAACAACTTACAGGATGCAAAGCGACGAGGTAATGTATCTCTTTCTAGTTATGTAGCGGTAGTTTTTGATGTGTAACAACAAGCAATTTTTGGAAAACTTAGTATCGTAGTTTTGTAGCCGGCTATATATCTCTACTTACAGCCTGGTGCTCTAAGACGTGTCTGAATAATATAAATTTGCTCTAGCTTTAATTGTCTTGTTCCTGAAGTTGAGTATCCAGGCCAGTCCAGCCCTGTCCGACCCGACCAGAAGACTAAGGAATAGCATTCATAGATAACCTATTATGATGCTTTAAAACTCATCTTAAAGTGTGTATTTCCATCAGGCATATATCTAAAAGTCAGACTTTTTTGTAATTACTTAGAAACTCATCACAGTCCCTTTAAAAAGATGACATTATTCTATTTTGTCGTGTCATCACAGTGCAGAGAGGTGACAGCAGCAGTTAAACTTCCTCTGTCAAAATGTGTCACCTACACGCTGATTTTCAGCTCACTTCAAATCGACCCTGAGGGCGGCTTGTTTGCAGTGAAGCCACAAAAAGAGGAACAAGATTACTGATAAAACTGCTGTTGTAGTAGAAACAGCAGTGGTAGTAGTATTGAACGAGCTACCACTGCAGCTACCAGTAAATCAGATGATAACGAGCTAATGTTGTGATCACAGTGTCACTTTCTGTGATCAATTAAACCCAAGTCAATGGCAGTTCCACTAGATGCTGCCATATTAATGTCACTCCAGATTATATTCATTACCAGCGTAAATTGCTTTCTGACAGTCAATATGGATTTAGAGCAAACAGTTCAACATCTCTGGCATTAACAGAATCAACTGAGGAGATCACAAATTCTATAGATCACAAACTGCATTCAGTTGGAGTATTCATAGACCAAAAAAAAAGCTTTTGACACAATCAATCATGGCATTTTAATCAACTTGGAACGATATGGGATTAGAGGCTCAGTACTGCACTGGGTGAAAAGTTATTTAAGCAACAAGAAACAATTCGTGAAGTTGGGGGAATATTTATCATCATGATTGGACATTGCTTATGGTGTCCTCCAGGGGTCAGTATTAGGTCCAAATTTGTTTGCTATTGTTGCTGCTATATACTATTTATTTATATACGAAATACGAAATTTCTTGCCATGAAATTTCGCGAAACAAAATATTGACGAATAAAATTCAAAGATGTATGAAATAAAAGAACGAAATAAAAAATGCAAAGGGGCGTGCACCTCTGAGATTTTTTACCCTCATCGCCTACCGTAGCAAAACACTCGCTTCAGAATGGAGGAAGACGAGGTCGAGGAATTAGCTGACGCTCCTTCGTCAAATAAATCGGTTGTGTGGACCTATTTTGGCTTCCCATGTAAAAGACGAGAGAACGGTGAGAAGATTGCGGACAAAACAACAACCGTGTGCAAAATATGCTGCTACAGTTCGCCGTATACTGCGGCGAGTACAACTACTAACTACTTTGAACTGGAGACAGGCAGCAACTGTATGTTTGTGTAAGTCTGCATAAAAAACAATATTTGATTTTTACATCTTTGATCTTTGATCTTGAAGATCAGAAGTATATGCACTGTTATAGGCTAAATATTATAGTTCACAGTTCAGACATTTATAGGTCTAAACTGCAGCTCTGAGGACTATTTGTTTTCCTTTTCATTCAAGAATGTACTTATCCTGATTGTGACAACAACAACAAACTTTTTATTGAGATTTTATGTTTGTATTTGCACTGTAGTCTAAATAAGGGAAAAAACTATGATTATTTTTTTTTCAAAGAGCATTTATTTTATACTGATGCAGCAATATTTTTGTATGTCTGCATTAGGAAGAAAATAAAGAAAATGAGATTTTTTCACAACTTCCTACTGTTGGGGATTTTATATAATCTTTATTTTGTATCGTGGGTATTTGGTATTGTGTGCCCCGTTTCTTATTTCGTATCGTTTCATGAGTTGACCATTTTGTTACAGAAACAAGTAGATGGGGTGGATATTGAAATAGTATATGAAAATACATTTCTTGGAGTAATAATTGATGATAAAATAAACTGGAAGTCTCACATTAAACATGTACTGTCTAGAAGCATTTCAGTACTGACCAGAGCAAAACATCCTAGACTACAAATCACTCCACATTCTCAAAGTTTATTTATTTTACCATATCAACAAATGTACACTTACTTTCCATACTGCAGAAAGGAGCCGTAAGAATTATTTGTAATCATGGTTATAGGGGTCTTACAAATTAATTATCCTTACATCCAAAACATTCACTGACCTGGTTCTTTCAAACAGCACTAACCGTGTATAAAGCAGTACACAATCTTCTTCCTGGAAATATTCATGAACTGTTTTTAACAGAGATGTTGGTTATAACCTGAGGGGGGAGCTCAACTTAAAACAACATTGTTTTTGGGTGTGGGGCTCAAGTTCTGTCCAAGCATGTCTCAGTTTAAAAAGCGGTACAAAAACATGGTTTTCATGAGGTACAGGGCGGAAGAGCAGCTTTAGCTTTAGATGTTTTGATGAGTGCTTTCAAAAACAGTTTGTGTATTGGTTTATTTTTACTCTTTTTTTTTATTTCCTGGTTCATGTAAATATGTCTGTTTGGGAAAAACTGCCTGTTAATTAAGTGGTAAATAAGCTTATGCTTCATCCCACTCCTGTTCTGACATGTTGGGTTAATATTATTATTGTTGTTTCATCTATTGTTATTAGTTTTATTTGTTTGTTCTTTTTCAGTCTGCTTTGTGTGGCACTATCACATGTTCAAAATAAAGCATTCAAATCAAATCAAACTATAGATGTTAATGTTTTATATGCATATTAGAATGGCCTCCTCTATCCATGCTTATTATTAAATTTTACCTCCTTAATAAATACCTTCACAACTATATAGACATGAGATCTCTGTTGGGAATCCCAAAGGGTGAACCCCAAATGAATCTGTTCAGCAGAAAAAACTGTGATTTAGGGTCTTGGCATCCATTGGTTTGTCACTTTCATAAATTCTTGTTTGTGGTCTCTTTGTCTCTGCCTGGATGGATACATCTCTGGATCGATTTATGCACTCCTGATCAAAATCCTGAGACCAGTTGAGAAATTGCAGAACAAGCATTTTGCTCTGGTGGATCTTAAGACACTTCTCAGTAGAGCTTCAGATTGCAAAAACAGGAAATGGGGACGAAAGACGAAGCATGTAAAGTACAAAATTGATAGAAAACATTTAAACCCAAGAGCTACATAAACAAGGCCTCTTACAACCTGGACACAATGAGACAGTCATTTTGAATTGGAGGGTTATGGAACAAAAAAAGTCAAGTGGTAGACTCAAAAATAAGAGTGGGAGTATCAGTGATCCTCGACCCAAATCAAGGCAGTTAGTGAAGCTGCCTACAGCCTAATAAACACTATCTGATAGGGAAGGGCTTAAGAAACAACAAACCTCTTCAAAGTCCACGACTCCTCCAACACCACAAAACTGTTTATTTAACCTTTGCAAGGAAACACCAAACATGAGTCACTAAAAGGAGGAATAAAGTTTGACTTAATTATGAGAAAAAATGTCTTGATAGCTTCAACATTACTGGCATGACAACGAGATCCACCTGAGATATTTTCTACGTGGCACAGATGAGGGAGCTCCGACATGATCTGGGCTGCTAATGACTGAGGGCCCTGGTTTGGGTTTTTCAACAGGACAACGCTGCAGGTCCCAATACTCACCTGACAAACTACTTTTTTCAGGAGATTATTGTCTCTTTTTTGGACCATCCTGTGTTTTCCCCTGATCTTAGTCCAACTGTAAACATTCAGGGAAGGTTGGTGTAGGAAGTTTTTAAAAATTGGACGTCAGTTCCAGACAGTGGACCGTTTCTAAAGCCATCTTCACCACTTGGTGCAATGTGCCTTCTTGCTTCTTGGAAAGAAAATTTTTAGTCATCTACAAGAACGTCGCAGTCCTTTTTATTAGAGATGCACCGAAATGAAAATTTGTGGCCGAAGCCGAATAATAAATAAATGCTGGGCCGAATACCGAATACCAAACCGAATATCCAATGCGGCGGCAAAGTAGTTCACTATATTTTTTGATAGTGCATTAATAGTTTAGAGTACATTTTAGACATGTTTTTAAAAGAAAGTAATTGTTTATTAAATGTTATGACATTTTTTAATATTCCAGTAGCCTTTGCTTTTCAAAAGAAGCCCAACAAAGTTTTTCATTCATATTAAGCCTTCAAACAAAACAAAACATGCATTAAAAAATATGAATGTACACTGATGGATATATACCAATAGACCAATAATACCAACAATACTGCTTTAAAGCTGTCACTTTATATTCAATTCTTGAATAACCAATCAAATACGGGAATAAATATCCGTAATGGAATTGTAAATAAATATTTGAATGTAAAATATTGAGTGTGGTGACACATCAGGCCTGGAACAGTGGACCATTCCGTCCAACAGAGGGCGCTGTGAGCGCAGCTTGACCCTCAGACACATCCGCTGCTCTCTCGAGCCAAAGAGTTTCTGCTCCGAGTGGAGCGGACGGAGCGGACGTAAACAGCTCTAATCTGGGCTTTAACTGTTCTGTGGAGAGCTGTGTGGAAGTAGTTTTGGTTCTACACCGTTGATGGCAAACTTAAATTCAAAGACCAGGATGTGTTCTGTGAAATATAGTTTAGTCTTTCGTTCTCCACTTATTTGTGGGCTCAGCCGTCGGCTTTTCATCCAAGTTATACGGCCGAGTGCAGTGGAGCTTCGTCAAGGGTTTAACCCCGTGTGACTGTGTTGTTTTCAGCAGGGTGGATAAGAGAGTGTCTGACCCTTACTGAGGGGGGGTACTATTCGGCCTTGTTATTAGCTCACTCCACCGAAGGCCGAATATGGCTTTTTTTGCACTATTCGGCCGAAAATATTCGGCCACCGAATGTTCGGTGCACCCTTACTTTTTAGACACTTTAATTTTGTTTTTGAAGGGAGTTTGGGGTTTTATGAGCTATGGTTGAAACTTTGACGAACTGATAAACAGCCGATTTTGGTTTAATTGTTGATTTCAATAAATTACATACTGAGAATTTTTTTCACTCTCTCGTTTATCCTTTTTGCATATTTAAGCTCCCCTTCGAACCTTCTTAAAGGTGCTATGAGGAGAATCTATTTCCCGCGACACGACGTGATCCAAGCCAAAGCGTGTGTTTGTTGTGATGCTAATGAATGCAGCTCAGACCTTCCCCAGAACTCTGCATTGCTTTACAACTTCTTTTTTCAACAACTTACAGGATGCAAAGCCACAAGGTAATGTATCTCGTTCTAGTTACGTAGCGGTAGTTTGTGATGTGTGACAACAAGCAATTCCTGGAAAACTTACTATCGTATTTTTGTAGTTCGCTATATATGCCTACTTACAGCACGGTGCTCTAAGACGTGTCTGAATAATATAAATTTGCTCTAGTTTTAATTGTCTTGTTCCTGAAGTTGAGTATCCAGGCCAGTCCAGCCCTGTCCGACCAGACTGCAAAGCTAAGGAATAGCATTTATAGATAACCTATTTTGGTGCTATAAAACTCATCTTAAAGTGTTTATTTCCATCAGGCATATATCTAAAAGGGAGACTTATCTCTAAGATACAACAGTGTAAAATGCAAATTCTTGCATTTTTTAAACTGGTCCTCAGATTTTGATAGAGAGTGTTTTATAATTCCTTTTTCTGACAGAGAGAGAGAGAAAGTTTAGAGGCGCAGTAAAAGGAGTAAAAGCAGAATTTGGTCTAAAACGGTGAAATCCACCTGGTAAATAACACTGAAGCCTTACGGTGAACCTGATGTCAGTGGAAATTGAATGATCTTTTATTTTGATCACAAACACACGTGGACATTTAGAAAACACGACCCAACTTCTTTAAATCCAGATCTGAACAGCTTATAGTCTGTTTTTTTCACATTAAGATATGGCTGGGGTGAAAACAGGCCAGAACTTTAACACTCACCTGAAGCAGGTGATATAATTGAAGCATTTTTGACCACTCAACAGTTACATGGATTGTACATCACCCCAAATGCAGGAGCTTCACAGCAGGACAGCCTTGAACCTCTAAAGAAGACTAAGGAATAATAGCGAGTCGCTGATTCATTTTCTCAACGAGCTGCTGCAGGATGTACAATCCCATCAGAGAGCAGCCTTTGTTCACAGACAGGATTGCTGAATAATACAACAAAGAGGCTCCAGTCTGCTGCCGTTGTTTTGGTACCTCTACACACTAATATGTTTTTAGCTGCTCTGTAATTTCCAGGATACTTGTTACATTAAATCAGGCTCACATTTAGTAAAGTTAAAGATCTTATTACGTCTTAAATATGATATTTTTCACAATGCTGTGGCTTTAATACCAGCTTTAACTTTTAATAATCATGTGAAGGTTTCATGCAATGCAGAACTTCAAATACTTTTCTAGTCATTTCCTAAATATGAAGGATTTTTAAAAAGTTGAAAGGAATTTTTAGAAAGTTTTTCTTGTTGAATGTTTTTGGCTCCAGCTTTCCCTCAGGTATGAGTTTGAGAGTGAATGGCTGTCCATTTCTCTTTTTGTGACCGCTGTAGAAAATGAATTTGTGACTTTATTATTCCTCACCCTGCTTACCTGCACAGACAGGGGGCTCCTTAAAGGGATAGTTCAGTATTTTTGAAGAGGGGTTGTATGAGCTCCATGTGTCCACTAAGTCCATTAGCTGCAGTAGAAAGTTCTCTTGTCTCCCTCAGTAAGACAGTCTATAAGAGTCTGTGAAACAGCCGCTAACAGGGAAGTATGGTACCAGGAACAAAGCAGATTTTGTTTACCTACAAGAACTCAAAACAAAAAATAATACCACAGTTTAAGAGTACACTACCTATGAGTGTTTATAAGTGCATTAACTTTTTGGAAATAGAACCGCTAAATCATTCCGCATCACTCTCAGTTGATGTAAACATAACAAGCTAGCAGCTTCAGACGCTGGTTATGTCCCCGTGTAACTTTTATCATGTACTCTAATTCTTTTGTTCTGACTCCTGGTGGTGCGAGGACGAGACAAGAGACCAGGAAATTAAAAAAGGAGTGATTAAGACAGCGCAGATGAAGCTCAATTCACTTTGAAGTCAAGAGGATATCTGTACACTGCAAAAACAGCCCGACTAAAAATAAGCAAAATATCCTTAAATTTGTGACAATTTTTTGTTTTGAGCCCAAAAATCTGCCAATGTGTTCTTAAAGCAGATTTTGCTTGGCTAGAATTCTTAAAACTAGCTTATAACTCTAGATGGAATCTGTCTTGAAACTAGATAAAACTGCCCTGAATTTGAGAAAAGCTTGCTTATTACAAGCATAGACAATTTATTTTTTAAGAAAAGTTCACTTAAATTTTATGTTCTGCTTTTTGATTTAGCTTATTTCAAGAATGTTCTTCCGTTGGGACTTCATTCAAACCACTGTTGTGGCTTGTTACCAGCAATACTGGTAATTTTAGCTGTACTTTCTTATTAAGATTTTGTTACATATTCTCTTTAAATAAGATTTTTTTTCTCACACACATCTTGCTTGTCAAGATAATTTTTCTTTTTAGGTAAAATATAAGAACAAATTTCTAAAAAGAAGCTTTTTTTTCTTTCTTAGAAATCATTTTTTGCAGTGTATGAACCACTCAGCGATAGAATATTTATTCATGTACCAACAAGATCATGTCTTTTTTTACGAGACCCATTACAAGTAGACATTGGGATGCCATGTTGTCACATTGTATTGCTTCCATTGTCTGAAGTGATCTACTCCTCTTCACACTCCATCCCACCACAGTTATCCCTCCGACCCAGACCTACAAAAACAAAAGTAAAGCCCTATTTTGGTGAATAAAACAATTGCAGGAGTTTATCAGGGTGGAGTTTAATTAGCATAACTAAAGCTGGGGTTGGTATTCAGATTAAGATACACTTTTTGTAATACTGGTTAAAATGACCTTTATGACTCGATGGCAATCAACTCATGTGTTCTTAAAATAGAGCAAAAAATATCCGCTCCAGCAGGAATAAGACTGGGAAAACACCAACCAATCACATCGTTATGGCACACATTTTTAAACCAATCACATCCTGTCGCCGGTCTACCCAAGTCCGGCTCGTACATTTCAGTGGCGTGCACAGACTCTGACTCAGTGTAGCCGAGCTGAGAGGGATCCAACTACACTGGAGAATGCTGACCTGTCAAGTTTAGGCTTTGAAAATAAGGGCAGCCCGCTGTCCCACGACCCCAACCAAGCTCCAGTGTCCCTCACATTTTAAGACAGGTGTACAGAAATCTAAAATAAACACTTTGTTATTCTTGGTTTGTTCTGTTGGCTCTAATCTCGCGATAGCTGCCACCCAGGCTACTGCAGGTGAGTAGGGTGTTTCTGCAGAGCTGCAGAGCCACCATCCACAGCGCAACGTCTGGTCCAGGGTCAACATACGGGTATTTGGCATCAGCGGTTATCGGATTCGATAAATCAATGTTCGTACATCCCAAATAATACTATAACAATAGTTTCTTTTTCATAAAGCACACATCTGAAAATTGCGACAGCATATTAGGAAAATAAAAGTACATGAATAAAGAATTAAGAAAAACTCGAAATTTTCACGCCAGCCTGGTGAAAACACTGTTGTAGTTTTTACTGTATCTCTCTCTTTCAAGAGAAATAGGTTTATATTTAATTTATACAATTTTTAACATAGTAAATTATACATATATATTATATAAGTAATTTATATGAATTTTTCAAATATTGAGCCAGCCATCACCGGCAGCTTATTGAGAAAAAGTTACGTTTTCTGGCTCAGATGACGGCTGGTTGAAGTAAAATGAGGTTGTAACTGACAGTCTTTATCATATTGATTCAAAGGAGGGGTGGGGTTTGGAACTATGTTGTTTTATTGATGAGTTATTGATCCGAAATGTGAATTGAGCGCAAAATTTTGATTTTTATAAGGTCGTAAATTTACGACTTAATAAAGTAATACAATTGCGTTTTTAAAAAGTCAAAAATTGTTTTTTTCCATGAAAATTTCGAGTTTTCATTCATTCATTCTTTTTATTCCTTATTTATTTTTATTTTCCTAATATGCTGTACTTTCAGATGTGTGCTTTATGAAAAAGAAACTATTGTTATAGCTGTTTGAGCTGTGAACCAGACGTTGCACAGTAGATAGTGGCTCTGCAGCTCTGCAGAAATCCCCTATCGTTTTACGGCAGTTGGCATCCATCATTTTGGAGCATTACCGCCCCCTTCAGGCTAGAGACAGAGTTCAGTTTGGAGAGGCAGAGGAATGTTTTTATTATTATATCATCACACAGGAGATTTACAGGAGAATACTGATACAGGAGGACATCGGGAAAGAGGATAAAATACGTAAAATACAGTAGTTTCATGGCCAGAACAGGAGACTTGACAGCTATGTGGAGAATGTCAGAGGAACTACCTATACCCCGATCAACATCGGCTGTGAGCACTAACTAACTTTACATGTTTGTTTTTTAACTTTACTATGATAATGTTTTGGTGTTTTCTTACTGCTGACTGAGTTGGTGTAGTGTAAAACATAAACGTTGTGCTGAGGGTTTGGAGTTGAATCAGTCTTCTCGTTGTGAATCATGCATGTGAGCGGGGGTGGCATTTTGGAGGAGGATTGGGAGGGGCTAGACGGAGCCCTGAGGATATGCTACATTCAAATTCATGCTAGTTTTCTAAAATGACCGACCCTAGCTTTAGAGTACCCAAGATAAAGTATCCAAACAAACTATAAAAACAGCCACAACATCATCAATCATCTTGATCCTGGGAAGCTGCAAACCTTCACAATACTCATGAAAAGGGATCAAACCTTCCAGAAATGTTGCCATGACAGCCTTGAACGCTTGATCTTATTTTCTCAAGTATATGAAGTTCATAGTATATCTGACCTATCCTTTAAGAGTGGAGGGCACTTGTGCTTTTCAGAGAAGGAAAATGAATCTCCTGTTCATAAAAGACTTAAATGTTACAGCACTGTTAGGTTTGTTTTGCCAAAGAGAAGCTCAGATAAAGCATATAAAGGGTCAAGGGTAAAATTAACCTGGAGTATCAGAGAATAGGCATAAAAGATACAGGTTCAAAATGTCCCAAGGCTACAACCAAGACCCACACACAAGAATAAGGTCTCTTGGTTGTTTTGGGGTAGGAAATGACAAAACGGCCACGGTAATATGATGTTTTTTTCTGAATTAATTATTTAGAATTCAATAATTAGGAATTAAAGTTGTCTCTTTCATGTTTAAATAGAAATAGTAAGTGGAAAACACTGAAAACATGTTTATTCAAGTCCTGAGGGCTGGGAATGGTTCTGATTGGACAGGGGCGGACATTAACCTGACAAGCCAGATGGACAGCTCCATATATCTGCCACAGAAATATTTCACCAGTCCATCTGGGTAGGAGCCCTTTGAATAGAACGTTAAAAAAAAAAAACACAAGCTTGTGATTGGACAATCGTTTCGCTCATCACATTCATCACAGACCAATCCACATCAAGCTGGGTTGCCTCCTATTATGTAGCATACATAGCAGCCAATGTAGCCGCTAACAGCTAACAACAGTTAATGACCGTTAGCCGTTGTTGTTGTTGTTGTTGTGCAGCCGTTTGGAGTTTCTCTCTCTCCTTTTGTGTAAGTGTTGCGAGTGTGCATGTGTGAGTGTATGTGTGTGTGCTCGCTCTCAGGGCCAATGCTGCTGATCCCGATCACCTGTGCTGTTGTGCCCTGATTGGACAGACGACCGCCCGCCCGTCAGCCAATCAAGTGCGAGCAGCAGTATGAGAAGCCTGCAGACCCAACACTCGCCAGCAAGCTGTAGCCAGCCATGCTCTCGTGCCTACTCGCTCTGATAGACTTGTTTGTTACTAAAACTCTGTAAAACCTTTGTGATTTTGGGAGGCACTAGTTTTTGTATTTTGGACACATCTCCACCACGCGTACTTTGTAAATTGTTAGACACACTAGGTCTGGGTGCTGTTAGTTTTGGTTGTGTGATTTACTTTTTTTTTGGGAAGTAGGGTTTGTTCTAGTTATTTAAACAATAACTCTAGGTTAGAGTCTCTTTTTGTTCTCGTTTTGTTTTCATTTTGCAGCACTCAGTTTATTTGCCTCATTTTCGTTGTCAAAACAAGTACCTTTGTTAAATAACTTCTTTTGAACCTTTTAAAATCTTGGTTTTATTTTGTGTTCCCTTTTCGCTTAAAACGAGCTGGTTGTAACAGCCGTTCAGCCGTTACAACCAGCCGTTGAACCTCGTCAAAGACAATTCCTACAAGTAAACTTCTGAGGAGGGCAGATTTCGCCAAGTTTCACTAGGTAGCAATGAGGACAATAGGCTAATCGGCATGTCCGTTCTCAACTTCTGGTTTTCAACTTGTCGTCACGTCCACATTCTGCAGCTCCCGCCTCTCTTCCCTGACTGGGCCGTTAAAAATTCAGCCAAGTGAATTCGTTGGAAAACGGAGGCTGGCAAACGGACCTGCAGGATTTCAGAATCAGGCAGGTCTGTCTGCTCTGCAAGGCTAGGTGGACATGACATAGTGGTGTAATTACATCTACCGAAAAAAAAAAATCCTTTTTAGCATCTCCGTCAGAGAAACCTTGTCCAACTTGGACCCTATAACTTTAAAAAAAAAAACCTCTATTTTAATGCTTACACCCACTCTTTCATTATTTCTAAATCCTCGGGCAGCCTTCCTTTTCCCGTCAGCGTTCAGTGTGTAATCGTGACAGGACAAGGGAACGAGCACAGAATGACCGCAAGAAATTTAAAGCAGAATGAACTAAACATGATCAAAGAATTATTAAATTTGGATTTATAATTAGAATAAATCAGCCACTTACTCCGGAATTATGTTTTATTCAGAATTGACATTTTCATTAGGAATCAGGCGTTTACATGGTAATTTTTTATCTTTTAAAAGAGAATTTAAGTTTTATTCTGAATTACTGGGGAATTATTGCTCTCATGTAAACCAGTGGCAGCTCCTGAAAAAAAAATCTCAGGGGGGGCAACAGTTGTGGTAATAGCTACGATTGATTAACCTGACAAGCCAGATGGACAGCTCCATATATCCGCCACAGAATTATTTCACTAGTCCATCTGGGTAGGAGCCCTTTAAATTTGTTTTCAGGGGCAGAACATTAAAAAAAAAACACAAGCTTGTGATTGGATAATCGTTCTGCTCGTCACATTCATCACAGACCAGTCCACATCAAGCAGGGTTGTCTCATATAATGAAGCAATGTCTTCATTGAATTTATCATTATTTTTTTCTTTTATATTTTCATTTTATTGTATTATTTTGTTTATATTGGTTGCTGATGCTGCTCAGTGATTTTTGAAGACTGTATGATGCAAAATGTGCCTGTTTGTTACTTGAAATGGCTGAATAAAGAATTGAAAAAAAAAAATAGCATACTTTTTTGTTAGCTGTTAGCGGCTAACTTAGCGGGTAACAGCTAACGACAGTAAATGACCGTTAGCCGCTAACTTAGCAGCTAACGGCTAACGGCCTTACGCCTAGTTCACACAGGACGCGCCGCGCGCGGAACGGAGGCGCCGCGCTCATGGCGCTTGGCTGTTCACACATGAAGCATTTTCTGCTGAGCTCTGATGCGCCGATCACAGACATCGACTCAGCTCGGCAGTGATCGGACGTGTCCGTCTGCGCTCAGTTTTCCAAACTTTCTGAGCGCTGTAAACATGTGAGTGTCACTTTTTGGTGACCTGTGGAGAGCCCTTGCCCCTCCCACCTCCCTTCCCTCTCCTTTGTCTCAATTACATCAAGTGAATCTCTGTTCTCTTCCTGTGTGAGTGTGTGACTGCTCATCGGAAAAAAATAGACCGACAAGCAACACCGTCAATCCTTTTTTTAAACTATTGACCGGATTTTCCTGTTCCTGATTCCTGTCTGGTCCGATCTGCTCTGTCCAAACTTTACAACTGGCGCCTTTGGCGCTCGCGGCTCGCGGAAAAAATTGAGAGAAGCGGAGCGGAGGCGCTCCAGAGCGAGCCGTTCATGCTGCGTGCTGTGTGAACAGTTAAATAGGTTAACACAGGCGCCGATCCAAAACTGCTGTGCGCGGCGCTTCCGTTCCGCGCGCGGCGCGTCCTGTGTGAACCCTGCGTTATACTATCGTCTTACACTAAATCGTACCACACAGATGATTCATTTGACACTTACCTGTAACATGAACCTTGTCAAAGACAATCCCTACAAGTAAACTTCTGAGGAGGGCAGATTTCGCCAAGTTTTACGAAGTATCTATGAGGACAATAGGCTAATCGGCATCTCCGTTTTCAACTTCCGGTTTCAACTTTCGGTTGTCGTCATGTCCGCATTCTACAGTTTCAGCCTCTCTTCCCTGATTGGGCCGTTAAAATTTTAGCCGAGGGAATCCATTTGGTCAACGGAGCGCTACAAGATGGGATCTGCAGGATTTCAGGAACTGAATCAGGCAGGCCCATCTGCTATGCAAGGTTAACGACTGATCGTTCTATGGGTAAATTGATCATTTTAAAAAAGTCAATTGACTTACTTTGCAGTGTTACATTGCATTGTTTGATTTGTTTTTTTCTGTTGATGGCAGCACCAGACATTACGTCTGCATCAAGTTAATGTCTCAAATAACTTGATACAGTACCAATAATTATTTAAATACTGTAATTATAAAATGTTGCCTGGTCATTCTTTGTCATAAATGTGTCAGGAAAGGTGCTTTTGAAAAATTTTATTCATCCTATGCTCATGAGAAATAAACGTAAAACAAGTCTGGAAAGTATTTGGCATTATGTTATAAAGGTTTAACTTCATAAACATTGCAAATGAAGATGTAGAAATGTTTTTGAGATGATAAAAAATAAATTTAGCCATTTTATTGAGCATATACTCAAACATTTTTGTTTGCCTACAGCATTTAGTGTCCATGTCCAGCTGTCTTCATTCACAAAAGATTCTGAAGCAGTTCCTGTCCAGATGAAGACAAGAGTGTAAGTTTGTACTCCTCACATCCATGAAGGGATTTCTCAGCACAGTTCACTGCTTAATATGCTCTCTGTTGTTCTTTGAGGGAGTTATTATTGATTATCAGCTGGAATTTCCCTTCCCTTCACATCCTTGATCTTAGTGAACAAGTTTATATGTGCACGTAACGGCGAATATGTGTCAAACGACGGCAAGAATGGCAAATATACGCCAAAACATGGCAAAAATTTGACAAACATAAGGCAAAAACAGAAAATAAAGCCACAAAAATGCCAATTATACAGCAAAACACAGCAAAAATATGGCGAACAACACAGAAACACTCCAGAATGATACTGATGCTGTTATTTACAATACTTGTACACCGTTTACTCCAAAAATAGTGAAAAACCAACGATAACTCACTCACATGCATCACTTTGAATCATCTCTCTTGGGTTTGCGCTGTGCTGTTCGAGCAGGCATTAGTGCGTGCGACGTAATCACGTTGCGGTGAGCCCTCCCTGAGCCCATAGAAATACGCTGTAAGGTCCAAAATGTGAAAAAAAGAGTCTCTACATGTAAGTCTATGAGATTTATTTAATATATTACACATTTTTGGACAGGACATTGCCATAGAAAATGGGTTACTCTTTATAAAAATAACCCAAAAAATTTAACTCAACACCAGCAACACATAAATTGGGTTACCAAAATAACTCAACATTTTTTAGTGTGTAGGACCTTGGTCTGTATGACCGACAGCAGAGTGGCTACACACTTTAGGTATGTAAGGTGTAGGGCATAATAGCTGGGTTTCACGTGACGTCACATTGTTGCATAGCGACAGCGTGCAATTCAGATGGAGGGCAGGAAGTAAAGTAACGTTAGAACTTGCGGTGAGAAACAATTAAGATGCCAATGATTTGTGTTGTTTACGGGTGCTCCAACAGCTCAAACCGAGAAAAGGACAAGCGTTTTTACAGAGTCCCGAAGGTCGTTGTTCACAAAGTTGAACAATGTAAAAAGCTCACAGAACAACGCCGAAAAAAATTGATTTTTAACCTGCGTTTGCGGTCCGGAGGAGCAGAGTCTGCAAATGCCCGTGTCTGCAGTGACCACTTCATACGAGGTATGTAAATTTTATTTATATAGGGTGGCAGTACTATGTTTCCATATACAAAATAACGTCCTTGTGTTCTTTGACTGTTGGGCTAACGTCGCAGTTAAGATTTGTTGTGTGTTTGTTTCCATCGTTTGTGTACATCATAACCGCGACTGATAGCTGAACCTTTACACATAAAATAAAAAAGAAGAAAGACTCACCCTTGCGAAGACCAAACAATAACCATCCTCTAGCCGTTTGGTGCCGAGGTTGTGGACCCATCCGCAGACAAAAAAATTGTATGCCTCCATACTTTTGTAGGCTTTCATCTGTTGCTTGGTGAAGTAAGACGTTTGAATCACCAGATAGTTTGCAATGTCGATGCCCTCAACTGCCGGTAAATCTTTTGTCTCCGATGAAAACTCACTCATCTTCATTAGGTATGGATCACGCCCGATGTATCTGTTGATTAGCTGAATATATCTTTCTCTAGCAACTGGATCTAGATCCGAACAATATAAACTTTCGCCGGTCTCCTTTCTTGACTCCATGTTTACTTCCTGCCCTCCATCTGAAACCACGCCCTCTCCAAACGTCATAATAATCACGTGACTGAAACCCTCCTATTGTAACCCATTAGGTAAAAAGCACCCTCAGTGACCTTGTCCTTGGGAAACAGTTATTATATTATACTTCAGTATAAACTTATATGGGCCATTCTACCGAATTTGTCCAAACTGTGGTCCCACACTAAAAAAACTATGAAACAAAACAATTAAGAATTCAGACTTTACATATTTACTAAGATTCTGTTATGATCTATTTAACACACAAGACAGCAAATAGATAGTAATAAGCTAAATATATACAAAATCATCATTTATAGTGTACTTTCTATTGGGGAGTGGTTGTCCCAACCCCTAAGCCCTAAATTTCGACCTATGAAAATAATACTTAAAACAATTTTGTATTTTTTTTCAATGGTGTTTTTTAAAAAATATCTTGTTGATTTCTTTTAAACAGCATTGAAAAGATTTGGATGTATTGCGGGTTTATTTTTTAATTTAAAAAGATCATTCAAAAAATGCTGTTCCACGCTTTTCATGTCACGCCCGAAACACAGATAGTTTTACCACATAGGTTGAGCCTGTTTTTAGCCACACCCCTGCATTTTTGATCAGGCAGAGACTCAGCATCCCTCTACCTCATGGCATCATGGTGAGTAGTTACCTCTCATCATTTTGGAGTAAATGTGTTCCAAAATCTGAAAATCTGTCTGGAACATTTTTAATTGTCACTACCAAACACATATTCTCTGCAATTAGGTAAACTTTTGGAGGTTTAATGCAACACATTATGTTTTTATGGGTGTACACCTGTTCAAACATCCATTTGCTGGCCATGTGGTTGGTAGCATTTTTTAGTTATTAGCTAAAATTAGCTAAAATTGTCACAACCGAAACAGATGGTAGAGTTTCGGTTGTGACAACATGTAATGGTCCACTCACTGAAGTCAATGTTTGATCATCATTACCTCTTAAAACATGTAGATAATGCTGATTCATGTTTTATATTATAAAGCATCAGGAGAAAGCAACAGGGAGAAATGAAAAAAACACCAATATGGCAAAACAAAATATTTGAAAAACTAGACTTTTAGCCCAAGGGTGTCGACCACGTTATTCTTAAGAAGTTGTTTGTTTTGTTTTAAGGTCATTAAAGTTCTTGCATAACACTTTCTGGTGTGTGTATTTTTTAAGATAAGATGTTTTAAAGGGACTGTGAGGAGTTTCTAAATAATTACAAAAAGTCTCACTTTTAGATATATGCCTGATGGAAATACACACTTTAAAGTGAGTTTTATAGCATCAAAATAGGTTATCTATAAATGCTATTCCTTAGCCTTCCGGTCAGGTCGGACAGGACTGGACTGGCCTGGATACTCAACTTCGGGAACAAGACAATTAAAACTAGAGCAAATTTATATTATTCAGACACGTCTTAGAGCACCGGGCTGTAAGTAGTGATTTATGGCCAGCTACAAAACTACGATACTAAGTTTTCTAAAGATTGCTTGTTGTCACACATCAAAAACTACCGCTACGTAACTAGAAAGAGATACATTACCTCGTGGCTTTGCATCCTGTAAGTTGTTGAAAAAAGAAGTTGTAAAGCAATGCAGAGTTCTGAGGAAGGTCAAATTTTCATTCATTTAGCATCACAACAAACGCACGCTTTGGCTTGTGGTGCGAGTTGTAGTCGGAAGTAGGAATTTCTGAGTTCCAAGTAGGAGACTACAACTGAAACGTCCCCCGAAGAGGGAATTTCCTGCTGGGAACTCAGTGAAACCTCGCCACCTCAGAGTTGACAATGGAAGATGGATGCCCCCAGTGTGAACAGTTATTTAGCTCCTGTAATAATCCGTTTATTTGCACTTCTGACTGGGATGTGTCGCTCTAGATCAGCTGTATACATAGTATTGTTAGACTTATATTTAAAAAATGCTGCCATAGTGATAATCACATTCTTCATGTGATATTTGTGAATAACAACGCAGGGCGTGCTAACAACAGCTAACAATCGCCTGGTAGATCAGCATGTTTTATTCCGACTTCAACTGGAACGCCGATAAGTCGGAGATGATGTCACTCCCAGTTCCGAGGTTACTGGAACGCAGCATTACGACAGTCCCCACGCGTGCTCATGGGTAGCAGAGTCTTTATGTTGCCGGTAATAGATTCTCCTCATAGCACCTTTAAGTAATGTTACAGTAGATGCGTTGTGATGTTTGAGTAGGCTAATGCTGGCCTTCAAAGTAAATGTCATTTGACTGATTATAAACATTTGTGTTCATAATATTCCCAATGTAAGACATGTTTGAAGTTAATATTAAGCAATAACGTGGGGAAAATATGATACAACCTTGCAAGCAATAGTAATAGTGGTCACTACCAAAATAGTGCAGTCACAACCGAAATACTGGGTGTTTTGTAAAAAATAAAGGATATTGAGTCATCAACTAACATTTTATGATGACTATTCGTTAAATGTATGTTCAATTTCATAACTCATTAACTCTGAAATATATATAATCAGTGGAATTCATTTTACAAGAAAAGATTGGATCTTGATTTTGATGAGTCTTAGAAATTGAACTTTGAAAAATGTTTAAAATATCATTTTTATTGATTTTGTTGTAAAACCCTTCAAGAAAAATTTGTAAAACTATGCTTTAGAGGGGGCATGGAAGTACAATATGAACAGATTAATATAATACCTTTTATTGCGGTGTGTTGCTATGTTTCGGTTGTGACACATTTTGGGAGTAGAAAAAACATATAGAGAACAAGCAGAAATTAAAATATGAATATTGACTGCACTATACAAGATATATGTACCTTAGATACGGTACAACATATGTATGGAAAAAGTTTTGGGAAAAAAAACACTTTGAAAAAAAATTTCCAACCCTGCACTTTGGACAAATTCGGTAGAATGGCCGATATAACCCTACCCCCTTGAATTTCACGATACTTTCAAACTGAAACTATATCACTGTTTTAAATATACACAAAATTCAATCATGCCTATAACTTCTTTACAAATGTATTTACCCTACCCTTCCTCCAAATAATCAGCAGGCACCTTGTGGTTTTTATTCATCGATGTACCTCCAGAAAATCATTTCTCCCCTTGCCTATATTTAAAGGTGCTATGAGGAGAATCTATTACCAGTGACATTAAGACTCTGTTACCCATGACCACGTGCGGCGACTGTCGTAATGCTGTGTTCCAGTAACCTCGGAACTGGGAGTGACATCATCTCCGACTTGTCGGCGTTCCAGTTGAAGTCGTATAAAAACATGCCGATCTACCAGGCTATTGTGAGCTGTTGTTATCTCGGGAGGTTTCACCGAGTTCCCAGTAGGAAATTCCGACTTCGGGGGACGTTCCAGTTGCAGTTTCCTACTCGGAACTCAGAAATTCCTACTTCTGACTACAACTGGAACGCACCAAAAGACCCAAGCCAAAGTGTGTGTTTGTTGTGATGCTAATGAATGCAGCTCAGACCTTCCTCAGAACTCTGCATTGCTTTACAACTTCTTTTTTCAAAACGACTTACAGGATGCAAAGTGACGAGGTAATGTATCTCTTTCTAGTTACGTAGCGGTAGTTTTTGATGTGTGACAACTAGCAATATTTGGAAAACTTAGTATCGTAGTTTTGTAGCCGGCTATATATGGCTACTTACAGCCCGGTGCTCTAAGACGTGTCTGAATAATATAAATTTGCTCTAGTTTTAATTGTCTTGTTCCTGAAGTTGAGTATCCAGTCCAGTCCAGCCCTGTCTGACCCAACCACGAAGCTAAGGAATAGCATTTATAGATAACCTATTTTGATGCTATAAAACTCATCTTAAAGTGTGTATTTCCATCAGGCATATATCTAAAAGTGAGACTTTTTTGGAATTACTTAGAAACTCCTCACAGTCTCTTTAAACAGAATTATGCCTGAAATTAGCTTTAGTTCTTCAGTCTATATGTTCCACAATTTAACTCCACTAACAGTGATACGGAAACTTTTTGATGTTCTGGTGGTTCTACCTTTTTATGTTTTCTCCTGTCATGGCAGTATACTAACTGATAAGATGTGGCGTTAGTTTTTACTCATTTATAATATTCCAACAGGGAAAAACAGCTTTTTTATGAGGACATTGGATTTATATAAACTGAACAATAATTGATCCTGGATACCCTAACCCTTATAGAAGCATCACACATACACACACGTACATATATGTATATACTCGGGGTGAAACGAAATTTCGTGCCACGAAATTTCGCGAAATAAAAAAATGACGAAATATAATTCGAAGACGCTCGAAATAAAAGGACGAAATAAACCCTCCTCGCCTCCCGTAGCAAAACACGCTGCAATACTGAGGAGGACGAAGTGGAGGAATTAGCTGACGCTCCTTCGTCAAATAAATCGGTTGTGTGGACCTATTTTGGCTTCCCATGTAAAAGACGAGAGAACGGTGAGAAGATTGTGGACAAAACAACAACCGTGTGCAAAATATGCCGCTACAGTTCACCGTATACTGCGGCGAGTACAACTAGAACTGAACTGCAGACAGGCAGCGGCTGTATTGTGACGTCCGTTCGGACGTAATATTTAGCAGTCACTGTGGGCTGTGACCACGGCAACTACAGTTTTAATTCACGAACAAAACAGTGAGTAGTATCTCTACACCTCCTGCTAACGGCTCTCTACCACCTCGCTAACACTCGCACGCTAACTGTCCCCTTCTGAACACTGACCTGCTCGCCCCGCCCTCCTGCTGCGTTCACTGACCGTCAATTCATAGGAAACATTGAAATCCACATTGAACACATAACAAACAGTAGAACTGCTCCACTATGTTTGTGTAAGTCTGCATAAAAAACAATATTTGATTTTTGCATCTACTGTTGAGTTGACAGAATTTGATCATACTTGAAGATCAGAAGTATATGCACTGTTATAGGCTAAATATTATAGTTCACAGTTCAGACATTTATAGGTCTAAACTGCAGCTCTGAGGACTGCTATTTGTTTTCCTTTTCATTCAAGAATGTACTTATCCTGATTGTTACAACAACAAAGCACTTTTTATTGAGATTTTATGTTTGTATTTGCACTGTAGTCTAAATAAGGGGAAAAACTACAATTTTGTTTTTTTTCAAAGAGCATTTATTTTGTACTGATGCAGCAATATTTTTTGTATGTCTGCATTAGGAAGAAAATAAAGAAAATGAGATTTTTGCACAACTTCCTACTGTTGGGGATTTTCCTTCATCTTTATTTCGTATCGTGAGCCCTGTTTCGTATTTCGTATCGTTTCGTGAGTTGACCATTTCGTTACACCCCTAGTATATACATATATCTATATATATATATATATATATATATATATATATACATATATATATATATATATATATATATATACATATATGTAGACACATAGTCACATACACAGCACAAGGAGTCCCATTCAAAGATAATCCTCACACTTTTTCCAAGAAATCATCTGGCAGGCCTGACCTGTCACATGCTGTTTTATAGTTCAAGCATCTGATCATCACACCTACTTAAAACATGACAGCATTATGGGGCCTAACGTATAGAAGTGGCATATCTCTGAGCCACACAGGTGTCAGTATGGACCGTTCTGGCTCTCTAAATAGGGCCTGATTTATGAGGCAGCCAACAGCCCCTGCTATAACATATGGTAAAGACATCCTGTATGCATGATGAGGCATCCATAAAGGAGTCACGGCAGCAGATTTATGCCAGCAGAATACGGCTGCAGAATCACCAACATCCAGTTTTTGTCAAAGTTAATTTTTCAGCCTCATTTACCACCTGAGTAAAAAGATTGCCAGGAAATACTGAAATAAATCAAAATGTGCAGTAAAAGCTGGGAACACATAGGCTTGAATGGTTCACCTAAAAGTCTCTCTGGCTTGTAAAGTTGGGTTTTTAGATAAAATGTAAAATTAATCAATATGTCACAGGCTTGTCTGAAGTTTAACTTTATTTATGGGCAGACGGCAGCTGGACAAACAGAGGGACAGGTTATGAAAAAAGCACATATTTTGTTTGAGCTCTTTTTATATTCTAATTTAAGTCATTGCTGGAGTATTGTAGAGGAATATTGTAGTGAAATGTCTCGTCAGTATCAGTATTGATCAATGGGCTTTACTTTATGCATGTCTTTATTATTATCTCTTTCTCTACATACTTTGAGTGATGAAATGTTGTTTGCTGCTGTATTAGTCATTTTAATAACTTGAGAATCTTTCTGTTTGGAATAAGCTTGAAGAATGAGTTATGAAGTATCACACTAATATGGCAGATGTAACGTTGTCGATATTAACCACTTTTGCATTATGTTGGGTTTTATATTAGTTAAGGACAGGTTAACTTACATGCTGGGCCTTATTTCACCCAAGTCTTCTATTGTGGTTATAATACAGCAGCCATAATATTCTTGTATTTGCATTTAATATCTTCTTGCATATTCAGTTGGGATGTATATCGTTATGATTTTATTGATACCGATATCGATACTTATCGATACTCTTATCGATGCTACAACACGTAATTTTGTGTAAAAATGAAGACTATACAAGATATTAAAAGATTCAACCTTTTTTTATTACCACAAGGTAATAATAAAGCTTCAACAGAATAGAAGTAATGCATTACAAATGCTTCTCAGAGGCAAAAAGAAAGTGGGGCTAAAATCATAGCTGTAATGATGACTACTAGGGCTCTCACTTTATGTTAGATAGTCGTATAACCATTCGAATATGGGGATAAATATCCGTAACCGAATAGTAAATAAACATTTGAATGTAAAATATTGATTTTAGTAGCACATCAGGGCGCCTGGAGCAGTGTACCGTTTCATCCAACAGAGGGCGCTGTGAGCGCAGCTTGACCGTCAGACACATCTGGTGCTCTCTTGTCCTCAGTAAACAAAGAGTTTCCGCTCCAAGCGGACATTAACAGCTCTGATTCATCTGAAGAGAGCTGTGCCGTCAGCTTTTCATCCAAGTTATATGGCCGAGTGCAGCGGCGCTTCGTCAAGAGTTTAACCCCGTGTGACTGTGTTGTTTTCGGCAGGGTTTTTACCGGAGGGGCGGATAATAGAGTCTCTGTCTCTGTTAGCCGGGCTGCTAACTCTACTTGTGTTGCTATAGCAAGCAAACAGCCTGCACTCCTTTAGCTGTATACTATGCCCTCTCCAAGTGTTTGGTGATGTTGCTAGTATTTCCCCCCTTAGACGAAACGTCTCATTAACTTTGCTAAAGTGAGCCCAAACCTTCGAGCGCTTAGCCCTCACCGACATGCTTGAACCGGACGGCGGTCGTGTCATAACTACGTGACAGTTGTAGAGACATTTAAGTTCTGTTAACGGTACCGTTTTTCCAGATTCTTAACGATGTTCGGGTACTGACCCAACTGAGGACTGGTACATGAAAGTACCAGTCCACGGCATACATCCCTAATATTCAGTCATATATACACGTTTAACGTCACGTCTTAATGTTATTAAGAGGTTCTTACTGAAAGTACAATTAGGTACCGAATGTTTTAACTTTTTCAGAATCTTAAAGTAGTTAAAAATGAAACAAAATATGTTTTGGTAGATTGTTTTGATCATGCTTTATCTCACAATGTAGTGAAAATTATTGCCCTGTATGGTATACTGACTTTTTGTTATAATTTTGGTAATTTTATATATGTGTCTAAACACAACAGTCTCACACACTATTAACAGGTTAACACACATAGTGCCTAAATACATATCTAATGGAGTCCATGGTTTAAAGGTGCAATGATTAAACAAAAGACAAGTATTCTAAGAAAGTACATACTGTACCAAACAATCTCCCTGCATACAGATCACTCTGTACCCAGAGAGGGACAGGATAGCACGACCATATTTGGGCCTAAAGGGGAAGCCATTTTGGATCAGGTCAGCCATTTTTAGCAAACCATAAAACAAAGACTGAAATACCTTTGATTGTGACGTCATGGCCAGACTAGATAAAGTTTGGACTCCATAGGAGTGTATAGGCCTATAAGAGGGGAAATCACACCACTGAAATGAAGAATTAAAAGAGTGTGACTGTTGAAGGGAGATGGGGAGGAACCTTTCTGGAACCTTCGGGAAGATGGGGGAGTCCCCCCCATCAGGCTATAGAACATACGCCAACTTGAACTTCAATTGTTTTGGGGCGTCACAAACCTGTTTGTTATTGTTCACCTTGTGTAACTTTAATAAACGTTGCTTGTCAAACTTGGAATTTGCCTGTATTCGTGCTTCCTTGACCCGCAAGAGCACACATTTGAACTAGACCTTATTCACACCAGTGTTAGCTTAGCTGTCATCTCCACGCAGAAGTTACGTGCCAACTCATTCGATATTTACTGCTATCTAAGAAGACACTCCAGTATGTTTATAGTCACTTGTGGTCAGAAAACCTTGTTTGCATGTATGGAGTAGTCCTGATCCACCTGTATTCTCAGTCCCTGAGGTGCTCTTTATTAGCTCCGCCCCCTTTAAGGCCCACTTCCCTCCATTTTCTTGATAATCTGTGTGCTATACAAAGAAATGTAGAACAGGTCTTGCACAAAGTTTTGTGGATTCAAAGGCAGATATGCTGTGTATGAAGATGTGTTTTAAAGGGGACATATGCAAGAATTGTTTTTTAAATACTTTTGGACACTTTTTTTAATATGCAGCCTTCCTCCCAGCCCACAACATGTGAGAGTCGACAGCAAAACAACAAATTTAGAGTAAATGTAAACTCATGGTGTTTGGCGAGCTGTTGAGTCTGTGGATATACAAAACAGTTACGTAAAAAGCCTTTTCATACAGTCCATACTAAGGAATAAGATATAAAAGTCTGTTTGATTCCTGCTGATACTGTATCAGATCAATATCTGTATCAGCCACTCATCAAGGCTGCAATATCGGTATCATATCAGAGGTGAAAAAGTTGTCTCAAGACATCCCTAATAAAAACCCCAAAGCAGCAAAACAGATTGAGGATCTTGCAGAAAACTTGCATTCTTTATAGTGTGTTATTTAAGGGCATTTATTGTATAACTATGAACCACTTCCTCCCAGATTCATGAAAATCTTAATGGAAAGCATTCACATCAGCTTTGATGTTGAACAAATGGCTGCAGGTGCACAACAGGAACTTTGGTGCAAAGCTGGAAAAGCACAGTTACAGTTTGATAATGCTTTCAACTCCTGGGGACCAAAAGTGGCTGAGGTAATGTAACATTGTTGCCATGACAATGCAACAAGTCTCAATTTGCCATTAAATAAAAGAGTCACATAACTGTTCAGCTGACTAACAAAAACTGCTCTTTTCAAAGACCAAGCTTCGCATTTTGCTTTGTGTGGACGGTGTTTTTCATCCCTTAAGTCCTTGGTTAAAAAGCATTTCACACTCATGTATTTTGACGGAGTGAACTCTATTTCACCAGGCAGTCCGTTAAATCAAGCGGTGTCCTAATTTAAGTGTCCCTTCCCATAAAGTGGACGGATAAATGAATAAAAGCAACATGTAACAGGTACTAACGGGCAGTAAAAATTTCACCACTGCCCATCACACCCCCATTATCTGGGCAGCATTTACATTTGCCCGCCTCTTTATGGCTCTCTCACCCTGGAAGTGGTAATTCCTGCTTGTAAAGCAAGCGGAGAGAAAAAGGACCTGCTGAGTTTAAAAGGAAGCATACAAAAATCTAACAGAGACCAGATGAAGTGAGTAAGTCTCCTTTCATTTTCCTGTCCGGACTACTGTGTTTGAAAAGATAACACAACGTGCACTATATTACCAAAAGTATTTGCTCACCTGCCTTGACTCACATTTGAACTTAAGTGCCATCCCATTCCTAATCCATAGGGTTCAGTCTGACGTGGGTCCACCCTTTGCAGCTATAACAGCTCCGGCCCTTCTGGGAAGGCTGTCCACAAGGTTTAGGAGTGTTTATGGGAATTTTTGACCATTCTTCCAGAAGAGCATTTGTGAGCTCACACACTGATGTTGGACGAGAAGGCCTGGCTCTCAGTCTCTGCTCTAATTCATCCCAAAGGTGTTCTGTGGGGTTGAGGTCAGGACTCTGTGCAGGCCAGTCAAGTTGATCCACAACAGACTCTGTCCTCCATGTCTTTATGGACCTGCTTTGTGCTCTGGTTCACAGTCATGTTGGAAGAGGAAGGGGCCAGCTCCAAACTGTTCCCACAATGTTGGAGCATGGAATTGTCCAAAATGTCTTGGTGTGCTGAAGCATTCAGAGTTCCTTTGACTGGAACTAAGGGGCCAAATTCTGACTTCGTGGGACGTTCCAGTTGCAGTTTCCTACTCGGAACCCAGAAATTCCTACTTCTGACTACAACTGGAATGCACCAAAAGACGTGACCCAAGCCAAAGTGTGTGTTTGTTGTGATGCTAATGAATGCAGCTCGGACCTTCCTCAGAACTCTGCATTGCTTTACAACTTCTTTTTTCAACAACTTACAGGATGCAAAGCCACAAGGTAATTTATCTCTTTCTAGTTACATAGCGGTACTTTTTGATGTGTGACAACAAGCAATTTTTGGAAAACTTAGTATTGTAGTTTTGTAGCCGGCTATATATGGCTACTTACAGCCCGGTGCTCTAAGACGTGTCTGAATAATATAAATTTGCTCCAGTTTTAATTGTCTTGTTCCTGAAGTTGAGTATCCAGGCCAGTCCAGCCCTGTCCGACCCAAAACTCATCTTAAAGTGTGCATTTCGATCAGGCATATATCTAAAAGTGAGACTTTTCTGTAATTACTTAGAAACTCCTCAGTGTCTTTAACTAGTGATTCTGCCTCATCCATTAATATGTGTGAGCGTGTAAATGGCTGCCTTGCTATGCGTCCTTGTGATAAGCTGCTGACCCTCCTCTCTCAGCTGAAGGGCTCCCTGATAAAAAGGGATAAATGATAAAGATGATGGATAGAAAATGTGTTTTTACCCAAAGAGGATTGGAGTTGGCATCATTTAGAAATTACTGGATGGGTTGCTTTCAAAAATAAGCAAAGTTTAAGTGAAAGAAAGGAGAAAAGGGGAAAAGAAAACAGTGTTGATTTCCTGTCAGGTGACAGGGATTGACCACTTTTGAACCAGTTGAATGGAAAGTTGTTGTATTGACTGAAGGATTAGGAGAAGGATCTGTCCAGCAAGCTCCATGCAACATTTATCAGCTCAGCAGCAGCAGCTGCAGCGAGGAGAATGAAGAGAGGAGGAGAGGCTGCTCTTTCTGACACTTCAAAAGCCTGTAGTCGATGGTCTCCAGCTTCCATTAAAGTTACAAACCCTCTCTCGCCAGCCCAGACGAATGGAAGGTAAAACAATTCGACAGAGGGATGTGTTAGGGGAGAGACTGAGCTGGAGGACTACAGATAGTTTTATAAAATGGAAGAAATGTATCTGTGCAACATATGCCCATCCTGCTTTGGAAAGGTTTCAAACTGCTTAAATTTGAACATTGCCCTTTGTTTATAGTGGAGAGTAGACATGCATAATTTCTCAGTTTGAGACAAAGTCTCACCTGGGTGCAAAGACAAGTGCATGATTATTCTTTAGCAACATGAGCACCAGGCAGATTATTCACACATGCAACAGGCGAAAACTAAAGAAGACACTTGTGCTTCAAACCCAAACTCTTCACACCAGGATTTGAAAGGACCTCCAGTAGGCTTGTCACGATAACCAATAAATCAACTAACCACACGATAAAAACGTCCTCAGTAAGTTTGCCGGCCTCGATAAATTGACATGCATGCATGTTTGTTTTCCCCCTCCACTCCTACCGAACAGGCTGGAAGAGAAGGTGGTTCACTACGTCCATCTTTCTCAACGCCTGGGCGAGTTGGTTCTATCCCGGAATGAGCGGGGTAAGAGTTAGTGATGCATCTGTCATTCATTCAATCTTTGAGGGGGAGGCGGATTTCGGGAAATGTTACAAACGATTGTCAGACAGTGCGAATTGACTGGGGGAACATACATGTCACAAACAATTCAGGAATTGCATTTTATTTATTGTTTTGATTGTTTTGTGTGTTTAAATTGGAGTTTTGTTTTTTTTTCTTTACTTAAACAGGGCCTATTTTTTAATTGTTTTTGATTATCATAATGACTTTTTTAACATGCAGTTTTTCCCAAAACAGAGTCCATTTCATTTTCAGTGTGTTTTTTTTCTATTTTTTTGCTTTTTGAATTTGTTATGTTTAATTTATTTTATTTGAAAGCTCTTGACCTTCCAATTACAGTTTAATACTCTTAAAGATGCTATGAGGAGTTTCTAAGCGATTACAAAAAAGTCTCCCTTTTAGATATATGCCTGATGGAAATACACACTTTAAGAAGAGTTTATAGCATCAAAATAGGTTATCTATAAATGCTATTCCTTAGCTTCACGGTCGAGTCAGACAGGACTGGACTGGCCTGGATACTCAACTTCAGGAACAAGACAATTAAAACTAGAGCAAATTTATATTATTCAGACACGTCTTGGAGCACCAGGCTGTAAGTAGCCATATATAGCCAGCTACAAAACTACAATACTAAGTTTTCCAAAAATTGCTTGTTGTCACACATCAAAAACTACCGCTACGCATCCGGTAAGTTGTTGAAAAAAGAAGTTGTAAAGCAATGCAGAGTTCTGAGGAAGGTCCGAGCTGCATTCATTAGCATCACAACAAACACACACTTTGGCTTGGGTCACGTCTTTACCACAGTTGCCGCGCGTGCTCATGGGTAGCAGAGTCTTTAAGTCACCAGAAATAGATTCTCTTCATAGCACCTTTAAGAAATTAAAGCTCATTGCTCTTGATATGGTGTACTGACTTTATTACGACATATAATTACATCAATCAAAAAATTAAGTTTCCAAATAATATTGACAATAATGTTCACCGACAATAATTTTTTGGACCATTATCGTCAAGCAAAATTTGTTATTGTGACAGGCCTAGCCTCCAGTCTCTGTGATGAATGTTAAAATTCAACCAGAGATCAATTCACTGCTAAGTCTTGTACTCCTGCACTCCTCCACGTTTGCTATAGATGTAGTTGAAAAAGTATCTGACCCTGCTCATCTGCTTTGGGATACAAAAGGCCCTCAGCCTCCATCGCTGCGGTGATGAATGAAAAAGTTCAACTGGAGGACACTTAAGGAACTCGAGAGGACTCAGCTTCCTGACTTGGATGGATCAAAACAGAGGTAAGGACCAATAAAACACTCATCATTTATCAATGGAAACATCAGTTAGGATTGGTGACTATTGGATGTAACCCAGTATCATGTGCACTTGATTTTTAAAAGCATGTAATGGTTTCATTAGTTACTGTGTCAGCTGGTGACTGTTAGGCGACTGGGTTCATAAATGTCAGTGTTAATCAGCTGATGAAAACAATGTGGGTCCTTATAAATCGCTTTTCTTGTGGTACAGAAAGAAGCCAATGGCTCCATCTCAGGTCAGGTTTGGGAGCACGTGTGGTCGGCACTTCACCAAACACACCAGTCCTGGTGACTTGTCTGCACCACCAGCAATGTTAGCCCTTCATTCAGAGAGGTTTACATGCATTTTAAGTTTAAGGGTGCTGAGGTGCAAACTCTACACCTCAAG
Source organism: Scarus forsteni (assembly GCA_036419115.1). Classification (NCBI taxonomy): domain Eukaryota; kingdom Metazoa; phylum Chordata; class Actinopteri; order Labriformes; family Labridae; genus Scarus; species Scarus forsteni. The sequence goes on along the minus strand of JAZDUH010000104.1, from coordinate 2,702,539 downwards.
GCAGCAGAGGCAAGACACGCCAACCCCTTCCCAGCTGCCTTAACCAGCAGTGGTTCCGAAAGTCAGCTTGTTTCTCACCAGCTACCGACCCAACGTCCAAGTGTGTGTGCTTTCAACGGAGGCAGATGTTTCTTCTCTGGTTCCCTGCCCTTATCTGCCCTGCTTGCCTCTTGTCTCTGTGCTGTCCTGAACTATCGCAGCCTGTCTTTGCATTCCTCCCCGAAATCTAAAAGCATGGAACTGATCAGCTGGTCCCAACGTCATCGACCAAATTTTCATGACGAGAAGTGGAGTAAAGGAGAGCCCGCCTCATCGAGGACCAAGGTTATAATAGTTAACTAAAACGAAACTTAAAACAAAAACTAAAATTTATATACGTTGCAATTAACTCGTAACTAGTAAAAACTAGAAAAGAAAAAAAAAACGATAAGTAAACCAAAACTGTATCTTGTGTCCACAAAACTAACAGAAACTAACCAAAATTACAGACAAAATGTCCTTCGATATCATTTTTGACAATATTTATTAGCCTTTAGGATTTAAATTAATCCGACACATTTTCCCAAACAATTTTACGACAGTTTTTGGCAGTTGTCAGCGCCGACGTGCCTGTTTACTGCACTGACTGGCTGTGCTCTGTGCCACCACAAAACGTGTTGTTGCAACAAATTGGAATAAATGGCTAAAGTTGGGAGGAGGCGGCAGTGTCCCATTTGGGATTTTTTAGAGTTCGACAGTGAGACAAACAAATGCAAGTGCCTGAGAAATTAAAACTGGTGAGATATGTGGAGCGCTTCTTAAGGGGAAAAATCCCACAAACTTAAAAGCCCATTTGAGGAGCACCCATAAGGAGGCTTAGACAGCCTATGAAAACAAGGAAGCCAAGAGTTTATATTGTTTAAATTGATGGATGTTATTTTCTTGTGTTTAAGGCCGCAGCCAACAGTACAGTATCAGCATTGACTGAGCAGTGAACACGATGTTGGACTTGAAAATAAACAGTGGTACAAAAAACTTACTCCGAACTTTTTGAATCCTGCACCTGGCAAATAAGGTCTGAAAAAACTAAAACTAAACTAAAACTAAACTAAAACTAAGCCTTGTTGCAAAAATCAAAACTAAACAAAAACTAGAATGCCCACTCTAAAACTAATCAAAACTAAACTGTAATGGGAAAAAAAGGCTAAACTAACTAATACTAAACTATAACAATAGTAAAACAATATCAAATACTATATCAAAACTAACTAAAACTAACAGGTTTCTTGCTGTTTGGAGTTAGCAGTTTCCTGGGCCCGTATTCCTAAAGATTCTGAGAATCCTCTCAGAGAGCTCCTAACTTAGCCTAAAAATTTCCAGCAAGGAGTCTTAGCTTAGGAGTGATTCCAGAACACTCTCAGAGAACTCTGAGCAAGGAGTGGACAGAAACTCTTATCTTGTGAGGAGGTGTGGTTGACCCCGTTGCTAGGTATGAGTCATCATTTCCAAAGCTGTGATTGGTTGATCCTAAAAGCTGGATAAAAAAGTTACTTTTGGTGATAACTGATAAACTTAATCATGGAATCTAATCTTATGAAGACTGTGTAATTGTAAATAACATGTCACATAAAAGAAAATACATGTTAAATGAATAGTAAAGTGTACTATAAAATAATCCTACTGAATGGCCACATATTCACATAGTGATGGTTATATATTAATTTGCTTTTATTAATTGCATGTTTTTGTACTTTCAACTATCAACATCTCAACTTAATTTGGTATTAACGAGTGTAACACAGCACAGCTTTCATTTTCATTTTCATTATTTATATCATTCAGAAAATAAAATCCAATACAAATAAAAATAAAACTTTCCAACATTTGAATGAAAAGGAGCAGAAAGAAGAAAAATCTAACTTAGTCTGCCCCTCTCTCACAAAATATTAACTAAACAATACAAATGAACAGGAGCTGCAGGCCAATATGCCTTTTTACATTCACTTTTGTTATTTTCAAAAACAACCAACAAAATAAACAAACAAGCAAAAAGATCACATATTCATTCATGTTTTGCTGCAAAGCAAATACAGCAAAACATTTATAAACACGTTTCCCTGTATTCATGCAACATACTGGCTTTAATGCTTTTTTTAAAGACAGTTTGATTTGGCTTTCTTACTTTCTTTGTTCAGATTATTCCATAAACTGACTCCTCTCACACTAACGCAGTGCTCCTTCAGTTTAGTTCTAAATCTTGTTTTTTTAAATATTTCAAATCCTTTTAAATCATAACAACTTTCTCTTTTTTCAAATCGGTTCTGGATGTTGCTTGGTAAAATGTTTCTATGAGCTTTATACATAATCTGCAACATACTGAGATCTACTAACTCACTGAATTTCAACAACTGCAATTTAATAAAAATGGGTTTGAAGGATCTCTATAGTGACTTCTACTGATAATTCTTATTGCTCTTTTTTGTAAAATAAAAATTGGTTGGATTGAAGTTTTACATGCACTTCCCCAAACTTCAGCACAATAGGTCAGATATGGAACAATCAATGAATTATACAAAATTTACAAAGCTTTGTCGTCTAAGTAATCCTTAACTTTGTGTAACATAGCAATTGTTTTTGCTATTTTAACTTTAATTCCATTGATGTGTGATTTCCATGTTAGATTTTCATCAATAATAACACCTTTCATCAATGCCCTTGATTGCTGACAGGTGCATGAGAGGTAGGCTTGTCTGGCTTTTACATCTGCTCTGCCATTTTGTGCTCTGGTTAGGGAACTCCTAAGCTGCTTAAAAGTCCTCTTCCCTGCTCCTAACAGATCTCACCTTAGGAGCACTCTTAGGAGCTAGGATTCTTTTGGAATAGCTTTTATCTTTACTAAGATCTACTCTGAATTTTTAGGAGAAATTCTAAGAAAACACCAAGATTCTAAGAATTTTCTTAGAATTTGGCCACTCGGAGCAACTCTTTGCTCTAAGAATCTTTAGGAATACGGGCCCTGATCTATCGCACAGTTAAGAAGACAATGGCAGCACTTTTGGATCTAGAGAAGCTGCCCGTCATGACTGAAGGAATGTGCAGGGCCGTTAACACTCAGACTCAAGTGATTTGTGAGCTCAATCGCAAGCTTGATGCGATTCTCGTATTCGTTCACAAGCAGGACAACACCTTGGAGAAGTTGACAGCTCGGCTCGGCTGACTGGGCCCACGGATTTAAACATCATCGTAATGCTACGGCCACATCGGACGCGAATTGGCGAATTTTAACGCGCGTAAAGCCTGTAACGCGCCGCGCTTAATGCCCGAAGCTGGACGCTGGACATTTTGACAAGCTGTGGGACGGCAGCGTCAGGGCGCATGCGCAGTAGAGAGCCGGAGCCGGTCGGACTCAGTGATGACCCGTGCAGGCAAATCCAGCTGGAAACGAATATTTACAGAACTTACCTTCAAAACCTGTCTCCTCAGCGACTTTCACCCAAGCCTGCTCCTTTTGTTCCTGTCTCTGTAGAGGACACACGCCGAGTAGTTTAGCTCCGGATGATAGCAAACAGCGCAGATAAACCTCTCCTCCATCTTTGAGAGGGGTATGAGCTGGAGCAGGAGCAGGAGGCCGGGGCGTCACACATCATTAAATCAAACCTGTCTCCTCAGCGACTTTCACCCAAGCCTGCTCCTTTTTGTTCCGGTCTCTGTAGAGTATACACGCCCGAATAGTATAGCTCGAATGATAGCAAACAGTGCCAATAAACCTCTCCTCCATCTTTGAGAGGGGCTTGAGCGAGCAGGGGGCATGAGGCGTCACACGTCATCAAATCAATGGCGTTGGGGAATGTCATCGCTGATTGGCTGCAGCGCGGGAACTGGCGTCGAAAGTTAAATATTTTCAACTCGGCGTCGAGGCATTTGCGGCGTCAAAAGCGCCTCGGCGCTCCAAGCGCTGCCAGCGCCAAGCGCGTCAGCAGCGCGCCGCCGAAGCGAATTTGCGTCAAGACGCCTGTTTGCATAGACTTTGTATGTAATCTCGACGCGCGTCCAGGCGAATTCGCGTCCGGTGTGGCCGTAGTTTAAGAGACCAAAAGATTAGAAAGGCTGATGGAAAATAAAAGTAGGCTTGACCCAAATAATTTACTCTCTGTTTCTGTTTGGATTCTCCCGCCCGGCCTTGAGCTGTAAATCTCTCTCCTCACCTGGAATGTTTTGTAAACAGAGGCCCGATTCTGTCCTGGACTTTCCCTTCAACTTTTTTCTGACCTCACACTGTGCTCTGCAGGGTATAGTGTGAGACCGGCTTTTTTTCTCCTCCTCTCTTACGATGTCTTCCTCTTCCTATCCAAGAAAACGGGGTGCTGCTGATGGCGATCCGATGGTCTTTCCAATCCTGTGCCCCCTTTGCATGTGACTGTCTTTATATGTTCTTGGACGGGTTGTACTGTAAAGGAAATTTCTTTGCACCGTACACACTAAAAAATGTTGTGTTATTTTGGTAGCCCAATTTATGTGTTGCTAGTGTTGAGTTAAATTTTTGGGTTATTTTTTTTTTTTATGTATTTTTTGGGCATTTTGTGCCTTTATTGATAGGAAACAGACAGTGGATAGGCTTGTGAAAGGGGGAGGGAGAGTAGGGGAAGACACTGCAAACTGGTCACAGGCAGGATTCGAACCTGGACCGGCAGAAGCATGTACATGGGGTGCCTGGTTACTAACCACTCCGCCAAACCAGCACCCCAAATTTTTGGGTTATTTTTATAGAGTAACCCCTTTTCTGGGCTATAGGGCTATTATTTTAACCCAACTATGTCACAACACTCACTCCACAGTCACTCGGCGTTAGATGGTCTCGCTCTCATGCCAAGGACTCCAGACCTGCTATCCAGACTGACCACCCATTGCCGACCTGTTCTGTTCCTGTTTCAGCCTTTATCGCCTGATCCACAGCTAGACTACAAGGTACAAGGTACAAGGTTCTGTCCTGCACCTACCTGCCTGCCTGATCCCCGGTTGCCGACCTTGCCTTCTGTTCCTGACGCCGAGTACCTGTTTGTGAATCCTGATCTGTGGTGGCCATCTGTTCTCCAGTATCTGACCCCTCTGCCTGTGTGTGACGCCGAGTACCCGTCTATGAGCCTGAATCAGTGGTGGCAGCCTGATCTCTGGCAATCAGAACGGTTTCCTGCTCTGAAAGACAAAGTGAGTCCTAACCTGCTGCACCTTAAAGACTCTGAGTTGCAGTATGAGTGTGTGGCTCCTGCATGGCCGAGTGGACTACGTCACTGCCTCGTGTTCCAAGGATTGTGGGTTTGATCCTCACTCTCTACAATTGTTCCTGTGTCTGATCTATAAAGCTGGTTATTGTGAACTGCAAAACCTGTGTTGCTTCTGGGTCCTAACTGCCTCATTGTCAAACTAATGGAAGCACTGAATTGCTCAACCCAATAATTGGGTTAGGAACAACCCAACATTGTAGTTAGCATAACCCAACTTTGTGTTAAATAATACAACCCAAAAATTGGGTCGAAAAAAAAAAAAGAACCCAACCTGTTGGGTTAAAATAACCCAAAAAGGGGTTCGTCCTTTTCTGAACCAGCAGTTGGGTTAAAATTGGGTTATTTTTTAACCCAACTGTTTTTAGTGTGTATGGTGAGTTATCATGTGCACACATATGCAAAGGCCAGTCTGCAACTATATTGTATTACATAGTATCAGGCCATGGCACAAAAAAAGGTTGAGGATGTAGACTAACCAGTAAACATAGTATGATGTCAAAATTATGGGAATCTATCTCCTTATTTAAAGTAATAACATTTCTAAAAACTTAAGCTGAAAAAGAGGTTTTAATCTCTTAAGTGGAACAAAAAAAATATCCTCACAAAAAGATTAGACTGATATCTTTGTAGGCTCATAGAGAGTGTCTTCGTTTCAATCCATGTTGTTAATGCACAAATCGCAAATGAACAAATAGCTTTAACAGTTTCAGATTTTTCTCCTATCTTTTTGTGAAAGAGTCAAGCTCAAGGAGAGCAGCTTCATAGAGAGATATGAGCCCTCTGAAGAGCAGTGGTAATACCAAACTAATGGGCACTCAGCATGAGAGATAGAAACAAACCAGAGAGAGATACAGCTGTCTTATTAAAGCTCGCAACATGTCTTTAAAAAGAGACAGAAAAATAAATATGGAGCTCTAATCTGTGGATTAACAGGAGTCCCCAACAGCAAAGGGGCAGAGGGATGGATTACATAATACAGTGCTGGGGACATGTTATAATCATCATAATACTTTGTTCACTCTGTGTAATGGGCTGCAGTTGTACATGTGGGGGAAGAGGAATAATGGTTCTGGTTGTTTGCCAGAGAGAAGAGGGTAGTCAGGCAAATGCTGATAGTAGCAGGCCATTAGCTTGAGGAGTTGGAGAATAGGAGAATAAACAATTAGAATAATTGCATTTTCCACTCTGTACTTACTACAAGTGTTAACCCCAAGACAGAGGCTAAACCCATTAGAGAGAGAAAGAATCACAAAGAGGAAGAGAAAGAGAGGCAGGGCAGATATGCAGAGAGGATACAAATTACTGAGAATTTTATTGTGCTACAACGAAACAGAGAATTAACTCAACAAGTGTGCTGACAGAAGTGTGTTTAGGCACATGAAGTGTTTGAAAGTGTTTCTATATTTGTCTTTGATTGTGACTGTTTAAAGGGACAGTGTGAGGTTTTTAAAGCAGAATTGTTTGAGGCTTATGGTGTAGTGTCTCATATTTTCAGTAAATACCGAATGAGTTGGCTCGTAACTTCTGCTTGGAAAATGTCAGCTAAGATGAAAACATTTGTGAAAAAGTGTGCTCTCACAGGTCAAGGAAGTACGAACGCAGGGAAATTCCACTTTCAACAAACATTTATTAAAGTTACACGAGGTGAACAATAACAAAAGGGAGTTGCTTTGCGTCATGACGTCCCAAAACAACTGAAGCTGAAGTTGACATATGCATGTTATAAAGACTGAAGGGGGTCCCCCGTCTTTCCGAAGGTTCCTCCCCATCTCCCTCGATAGTCAAATTCTTTTAATTCTTCATTACAGTGGTGTAATTTCCCCTCTTATAGGCCTATATACACTCCTATGGAGTCCAGACTTTATTTATTTAGGCCATTAAGTCACAATCAGAGGTGTTTTAGTCATTATGTCATGGTTTACTCAAAATGGCTGAATTGATCTAAAATGGCTTCCCCTTTAGGTCCAAATATGGTCGTGCTTTCCTGCCCCTCTTTGGGTACAGAGTGATATGTATGCTGGGACATTGTTTAGTACATTATATACTTTATTAGAATACTTGTCTTGTTTAATCATTGCACCTTTAAACCATGGACTCCATCTAGACTCTATGGGTGATAATCTGTTGATAGCGTGTCAGAGTTATAGAGAGAAAGTTATAACAAAAGGTTAGTCTACCATACAGTGCAATAGCTCTAACTACATTGTGAGATAAAGCATTATCACACCAACCTACCTCAACACATTTTGTGTCATTTCTAACTACTTTAAGATCCTGAAAAAGTCAAAACATTCCGTACTTAAATGTACTTTCAGTAAGAACTTCTCAGTGTCATTAAACGGTGATGTTAAACGTGTATATATGACTAAATATGCAAGAAAATAAACATTTTAAATGCAAATATAGGACTAGTATAATGGCTGCTGTGTATCGACCAAAATAAAAGACTAAGGCCTAGCATAATAATAATCAATTTATTTGCACTTCTGACTGGGGTGTGTCGCTCTAGATCAGCTGTATACATAGTATTGATAGACTTATATTTACAAAAATGCTGCCATAGTGATAATCACATTCTTTATACAACAATGCAAGGCCTGCTAACAACAGCTAACAATAGCCTGGTAGATCAGCATTTTTTTTTTCAATTTTAACTATAAGTCAGAGATGATGTCACACGCAATGACATGAATATGGCTTTTTTTGCATTATTCGGCCAAATATATTCGGTCACCGAATATTCGGTGCATCCTTACTTCGAACTGATCCAGTGAGAGCTGCAGGTCACTGTCCGATGAAGCCAACAGGACCACATCATCTGCAAAAAGCATTAACCTGATCCTGAAGTTACCAAACCAGAACCTCTCAACGCCCTGGCTGTGCCTAGAAATTCTGTCCATGAAAGTAATGACAGAATCGGTGACAAAGGGGAGCCCTGGCGGAGTAACGCTGTTCAAAGCATTTTTCTATGAGACATGTCAAGGTGGCAGCAAGGGGGTCAATGGTTAGATCCTTGTGTCTGCCAGGGCCTTTCTTCAGGGCACTCCGGCTTCCTCTCCCACAGACCAAAAACATGCTGATTTGGTCGATTGGTGATCCCAAGTTGCCCTGAGGTGTGAGTATGAGCGTGAAAGATTGTCCATCTTTCTATGTGGCCCTGTGATTGGCAGGCAGATGTACTCCACCTCTTGTCAAATGTCAGCTGAGATAAGCTCCAGCCCCCCACGATCCTGAAGGAAAAAGAAAGTACAGAAAAAACAACACAACGGTTAGACTTCTTTACATAGCATACGTCAATAAAACAAAAATCAGCAACCCATAAGATTCAAACTCAGCAATATATACTCTTCGCCTTCATTTTAGTACCAGTGCTGGTGAGTTAATGCCACAGCTGTAAGGAGGAGAAGGGAAAGAAAAAAAATCCTTGAACCTCAAAGGAAAAACTCATCATGAAAGTCCTGCCACATATATCACTCTGTTCCACTGAAGATCATTCAGTAGTTACACTGTTTTGCCTCGTTTCCCTTATCTCTTTATTTATTTATTTTTGCCTATTGCCTATTTCTTTCCCCCTTCTTTTCCTTTTTTTTCTATTTATTTGCCTTGGACAGTTTTGTTCGTTGTCAAGTGTCATCTATTTTGTCTGTCTAATTTTTATGTTTAAAAATCTAATTTTGTAATCTAACGCTTTAACTTGCTAAGCACACATCTCTCTGTTCACCTTTATTTGTTTGTATGCACTAATTGGGGAATAAAATGGAAAAAAAATAAGAAAGCACCTTTTGTTTGGTAAAACATTGCTGCAATTGCATCAGGAAAAAAAGCTCCCTTTTTAGGGTCACAGGAGATGGAGCCTATCTCAGGAATAATTAGGCGAGAGGCTGGGTACACCCTGTGCTGGTCACAAGTAGGGGTGTAACGAAATTTCGTGCCACAAAATTTCGTGAAATAAAAAATGACGAAATACAATTCAACGACGCATGAAATAAAACCACTGGTGATTTTTTTTACCCTCCTTGACTACCGCAGTAAAACACTCAGAATGGAGGAAGACGAGGTCGAGGAATTAGGGGACGCTCCTTCATCAAATAAATCGGTTGTGTGGACCTATTTTGGCTTCCCATGTAAAAGAGGAGAGAAAGGTGAGAAGATTGCGGACAAAACAACAACCGTGTGCAAAATATGCCGATGCAGTTCGCCGTATACTGCGGTGAGTACACTACCATGATGTACCACTTACAACGCCACCACAAAAAGAAGCTACTGGAAGTTACACAGTAAAAGCAACTAGCAAAAGACCAAAAGACTCTCCAGAAAGCATTCGCTGCACCACTGCTAGAACATTTTGTTTTGAACTGGAGACAGGCAGCAACTGTATGTTTGTGTAAGTCTGCATACAAAATATTTGATTTTTGCATCTACTGTTGAGTTGACAGAATTTGATCATACTTGAAGATCAGAAGTATATGCACTGTTATAGGCTAAATATTATAGTTCACAGTTCAGACATTTATAGGTCTAAACTGCAGCTCTGAGGACTGCTATTTGTTTTCCTTTTCATTCAAGAATGTACTTATCCTGATTGTTACAACAAAGCACTTTTTTCTTTTAAATGTATATTTTTGGGCATTTTGTGCCTTTATTGATAGGAGAGAGACAGTGGATAGGCTTGTGAAAGGGGGAGAGAGAGCAGGGGAAGACACTCTGCAAACTGGTCACAGGCGGGATTTGAACCTGGACCGGCAGAAGCATGTACATGGGGTGCTAACCACTACGCCAAACCAGCACCCCACAACAAAGCACTTTTTATTGAGATTTTATGTTTGTATTTGCACTGTAGTCTAAATAAGGAAGTGTAATAAGGAACTGTAGTCTGCATTAGGAAGAAAATAAAGAAAATGAGATTTTTGCACAACTTCCTACTGTTGGGGATTTTCTATGTTCTTTATTTTGTATCGTGAGCCCTGTTTCGTATTTTGTATTGTTTTGTGAGTTCACCATTTCATTACACAAGTCAATCACAGGGCCACATAGACAACCATTCATGCTCACACCCTCACCTAAGGACAACTGAGTCACCAATCAACCAAATGAGCATGTTTTCTGGTCTGTGGGAGTCCCTGAATTGAACCCACTCATGCACAGAAAGAACATGCAAACTTCACTCAGGAAGATTCGGTATTGAACCAGTGACCTTCTTGCTGTTTGGCATGTGCACCACCTGCTGCTGGTGTAAAAATGACTTGAGCAAGTACATATGGACATGTGGCAGCCGCAGCTGCACTCAAACTGTGAAGTTTTTGTCTAATGGAAGAATAAACTACCAGACAGACAAATCAACCTACACTCCAGGAGGCAAGGCAATGAACAGAAAAAAGGACAGGAAAAGTACAGTTGATATGAAAAACATCTTAGGCCCCATCCACACGAAGACTTAACAGTTTCAAAAATGATTGTCATAAAGACGAAGGCGTCTCAGAAAATGTGTGCGTCTACATGAATGCACTCGATACGCATGAAAACGCCGTAAAACACACGCCAGGCCTCTAGGGGCATTTTAACGATATGTCGGAAACAAGCAGAAACAGACGAAAAAACAGTGGGCATGCGCACTTGCTGCAAAAGTTGTAAACAGAGATTGTGATAAAGTGATCATAAAGTGGCGTAATGTGTCCTCAATAATTGCTTGTTCAACTTGGTGGTGATTGAGAAGGACATTTTGCTGCAACAGGGACAGTAGGGTCACTAGCTTCATCAGCACATATGCTACACGTACGCCGCCATTGTTGTTGTCGTTGCCACATGTGGCGTTTCAATGAAGATATGAAACTATGACGTAAGCATATCTGAAAACTTGCGGAGAGCCAGTAATCACGGAGCTGCATATACAGCATTTAAAAATCTTTCCACTCTGGAACCTCTTTTCAAAAATGATCCTTTACAGACCCCCAAAACGCCGTCTTCGTATGGATGATACGCAGATTCGCAAAAAAACGTATGTGTTTAGACCTCGGTTTGTCTTTGTGTGGATGGGGCCTAAAATAGAATCTCCTTGTCAACAACAGTCGTGTAATGAGTATGAACTGACTAAACAGAACAGTGGAAATCTGAAAAACTTCCTGTTCATATTGTTTCTAATATAAGTTTAAATTAGATCTGAAGTGTTATTTAATTACCCTTTATATTTATTTATCCACTTTACCTCTTTTATACAAAAACACAATTTCCACTTTATCAGAGCTCACACCGTATATTAAAAGATATTTCTCCTCGTGCTCCATTAGCTCCAGAAATCATACATCAGGTGCTCAGTCCACCTTACAAACACGTACACATAAGTGAGACCTAGTTCTCTGTAGTTTGTCCTCACCTGCCTGCTTTAAATCTCTGACCTGATCCCGACACTGTAAACCAAACTCTCTCCTCAGACCTGCGCCTTAGCCCCGAGGCGCCCTGACCCAGCAGAACCTCGGCTGTACTTACCCCCAGCACCTTTCCTGTCACCTCTTAAATAAAGCGCCTCTTATTTTTGGCTACCGGCTGACTCCAGCCCTCTTCTGATGTTCAGCGTTTGATTTAGTTCCTGCAAGGCCAACACACCTACACACACCTACACACACACACAAGCACACCCTCTCCCTCAAACCTTGTTTTTGGCCTTGAGCACAAAGTCAGAGCACAAACGGTACACAGCATTGTCTCATTTGAAGCATTAATTATACTCTGACAAACACATTTAACATCTGGAATAAAAGATTGACCTAGCATTAAAAGACGTTACAATGAAAGGGGCATTTAGCTTGCTCTGGCTCCCTAGAACACAACAACAACCCAGAATACTAAAACAATAATAATGGTGAAAATATTTTATTCATGCAAATCATTCAAAACCTTTAGACACCTTTTTTAAATGAATGAGTACAAAACTGAATCTAATACAAGAGAACAATTCAGGTCCTGAGGAGGGCAAATGCTTATTTATTCAGTTGTCCAGATTTCTTTGGGACTTTTTTCAAACATAATCTAAAAGCTCATTTATTCAGCCTGACTTTTATGTAGAACTTTATTATTTTAGTGACTATTATAATTATCTAGTTCAGAGTAGCAATTCTTATCTTATTATCAGATTTTAGTTTAATTTTCTGTCTGATGTTTTATTCCATTTTTAATATCTCCTTATATAATCTGATACAGTTTTTATCTTTAAGGATTTTATATTTAAGGTTTTATTTTAATCATTTAGTGTGGCTGTTTTAAATATGGTTTTAGCAATTTATTGATTTGTCTGATGTTTCTTGGTTTTATTGCTTTGCTTTTTCTTGTATCCATTCCTATAAATTTTATCATTTATTTTACTTTAGCTTCTGCAGCATTCATTAGTCTCCAAATCCTCTTGACATTCTACCAACTATTCATTACAACTACAGTGAAATATGCAAAGTAGATCGACCTCTGCTGAGTGTTGAAAGAAAGTGGTTATCATTGTTTACGTATGTGTATGTGTACATGTATATGTATTTACATATGTGTATATACTTTGAATATATGTATACACAGTACAGGCCAAATATTTGGACACACCTTCTCATTCAATGTGTTTTCTTTATTTTTATCACTAATTCCATTGTAGAGTCTCTCTGAAGGAATGATGGCCGCTCGTTTCTCTTAACTTAGAATTAATATAGCAAAAACCAATCAGCTAACAGTTGTCTAATAGGTCTGTGGGCTGTGCATCAGCCTGACTTCTGAACAACACAAATGATGGTCCAACCCCATTAATGAGGCAAAATCCATAAATTAACCCTGGAAAGGCTCACCTGGGAAGAGAAAACTTTGAAGAAACTAGAATATGACATTTTCATTTATTTCACACTTTTTTGTTAAGTACATAATTCCACGTGTGTTCATTCATAGTTTTGATACCTACAGTGAGAATCTACAATGTAAATAGTGATGAAAATAAAGAAAACACATTGAATGAGAAGGTGTGTCCAAACTTTTGGCCTGTACCGTATGAAATTAAAAATAATTTGTTTCTTTTTAAATTTCCGGCTTAAATGTGGACGACTGGATACTTTATACTCAATCACCTTTTGCGTGTTTAAAACCAGCATTTTCCACAGCTGAATATGGTCTTCAATCCGATGCTATAAAAACACTGATGGATGCTCTTATCATTTTGGCCCGATCTGAACTGTCAGGGAGAGGCTGCTTAAATGCAGACGACAGTTGCATTTGCACTACAGTGTTTTTTTTTTTCCTTTTCAGGAAAACCCCCCACTGTTTTCATTTATTTCACAGTTTTTTGTTAAGTACATAATTCCACATGTGTTCATTCATAGTTTTGATACCTTCAGTGAGAATCTACAATGTAAATAGTGATGAAAATAAAGAAAACACAATGAATGAAGTGTGTCCAAACTTTGGCTGTACTGTACTGTATACATGTGTGTATATGTACAGTATATATATATATATATATATATATATATATGTGTTATAACATAATATTTTAGAAGAATAAAAGGATTTTCTTTTACTTTTATTTACTAAATGTTGTCAAAGACGTGTTTGTGGATCTAGATTTAGTTTCACTAAATTGCTATTTATACTGTTGATTCACGGTGTCGTGGACCAATGCATAACTCCCTCAGAATATAACACTGACAAAGTGAACATGGTTTTAACTTGTTTAAAAGGAAAAACAAACATTGAAAAAGTATTCTTTTGTGATTATATAATTCATGAATGAAAGGGTTAACACCAAGATTCTCTGCTCCTCTACCACCACTGTGAGCAACAGGACATGGAGGACATGGAGAATTGCGTAAGTTACGAAAATGTTTTCATCTCTGTGTGGACAGGACCTTATTTAATGGACAGCTCCCTGTCAAAGATGCTACTAAGGTTCCAGATGAGGGCGGGAGACAGAGTCGAGTAGTCCATTTTGAGGAGGACAAGACATACTGTAATTTATTTTTCATTATTCCAACCTCATTTGTAACACACTCTCACATTTTGCTCAAACCTTTCTCTCATAGACAACTCCAAAATTACCTTTATCAAAGTTTTATTTCAGTATTTTCACCACAAATTCCATAAACGATTTTCTCACTTAAACGGATGTGGAAATAGCTTTCATTCATGCATGAGCACTTAACTCATTTTCTGCCACAGCATGTGCAGTCGTAGTGTACTGGGTCCCTTTTCTCACAAGATGACAGTGCCCTGTGTGTTTACACTATTGATGCTTACCATTGGCTCTTTTGAGAGAGACGGCCAATCAAAACATAGTTCAAGACTAAGAAAAAACTGATTTTGCTTATGCTTGTGTATAAAATAGGAAAATTAGACCTTATCTAACAGCAAAAAAATGCATGTTAGATATGAGAAATTACAGTATATGGATATATGGTCATTATCATGATCTGATTTATTCTTACTTAGTGCAAGGAAAACTGTCATTCATCCAGTTTTTTCTTATTTTATTCATTTTATTTCAATGAGGCAGTTGGTAGCTATGGTGTGAATTTCAGGGGTGATGGATTTAGTGGAAATGTTTGGTTGCACGTCATCAGCGTAGCAGTGAAAATGGAGACCATGTTGATGGATAATGTTACCAAGCTCAATACAAAAGGGTCAAAATTAATCATCTCCAATTATTCCAATTATCCAAATCCTACATGGCTGACATGGAACTGAGCAACAAAGATAAAGCCTGTTATTCCAACAGAAGATGAACCTGCTCTTTCAGTATATAGAGAAGCCAAGAAGTGCACATATGAACAGGCAGGCACGAACATCAGCACCAATCAACACCTGAGCCTCCCACCTACTGCTGTGGGAGGAAAGGGCTGATGGGAGGCTGACAGGACGACCTGACTTCTATTTATGTAACAAACCAGATGTACTAGCCTTGCAGAGATGTTGCAGATGTACCTTCCTGATTCATTGCCTGGAATCTTGCATGTCCGTCTTTCCAGCCTCCACATTCCAATGATGTCACTCAGCTAAATGCTTAACGGCCCAATCAGAAAAGAGAGGTGGGAGCTGCGCACGTGATGTCAACAGGAAGTGGCTGCATGTTTGGAAACAATGGCGGCTTCTGAAGCGTCTCAATATCTGTGTTTTTTTTTTATTTTTTTATCAGAAATTGAGTTATTTATGATTCGATTTATTCTTTGATATAGGAGCAAAGAATGTCGATAAAATCATGTTTTTGCTCTTCTCCTGACTAAGGATCACTGCTGGGAAACTTAGAGAGAACGCGGAAATCCTCCACGGACATGCTAGGTTAGCCCATAGTTAGTCAGTGATACTCGGCAAAACCTGCTCTTCTCAAAAGTTACCGGGAAAACTTAGTAGGTATTGTCTTTGACGAGGTTCATGTCAAGAGTTAAATAATTCATCTGTGTGGTATAACTTCCTGTAAGACGGTAGCCTAAGTTAGTTTAAGCTAACGGCTAACACCAGTGCAAGCTGCTACATATGTTTATACTGATCGGTCTATGATGAGTGTGACCAGCCGAACGATTGTGATCCAATGTTTTTTTTTAAGGTTCTGCCTCTGAAAACATTTTCAGACAGCTCTTTCCCAGATGGACTAGTGAAATGTTTCCGTGGCAGATTTATGGAAATGTCCATCTGGGGTGTCAGGTTACATATGTGCTGCTTCCTGCTAACATCTGTCTTCGTAACGTCGCGCCTCAGTCACATTGAAGGATTCAGCCACTTAAAAAATGCTGTACATTCAACAGCGAGTGATGTTTCCTCTGTTTGTGTGAATAATTTGCAAACATTGCTCTTCAGTCTGTGTTCAGAAGAGGGTGGGATGCACAGTGAGCATCAGCGTTGCTCTTGAATACAAATCTGCACTCAGCTCTCTGCTTTGTTGGCTGTAATAAAAGAATTTTCACATGTGAACATATTTGCAAAATGATTTCTCTGATCATAAACTTATGCAGTCTGTTCTCCCAGCCTCACACTTGTGACCACACACGCTCTTCCACACATCGATCCTCTGTGATGAGTTCACTCCTTCATGTCACTTCTGTGCTTAAAATGGCGTAAAACGTCATATTTATACAACACACAAGTAATTTTCTTAACTCACATGCAACACCACCATCATAAACACATTTAATCAAAAGTATGAGGCTACCATAACATCTGGAACAGCCTTTCCAAGAGTTTCGTTTTGAGTGTTTCATGAGTGTTCGTGAACAGGAGCCAAGTCAGAGCTGTGCAATTACGTTACTTTACAGCTTCACAGCTAGGCCTGTCACGATAACAAATTTTATTGGGCAATTATTGTCCAAAATAATTATTGCCAATAAACAATATTATTGTCAATATTATTTTGGATTTTTTCATTAATGTAATTGTAATATATGTCATAATAAAGTGAGTACACCATATCAAAAGCAAGTAACTTTAATTTCTCAAGAGTATTTAACTGTAATAGGAAGGTCAAGATCTTTTAAATGAAAAAAAATTAAACTACATAATACATTTAACAACCAAAAAAGAGGGGGAAAAAACAATGAAAATTAAATGGACTCTCTTTTAGGAAAAATTTCATGTAGATAAAAACAATTACTCTAATCAAAAACAATAAAAATAGACTGTCTCTGTAAATAAACAAACAAAATTCCAATAAAAACACACACAACAATAGAAATAATAAATAAAATGGAGTTTAAACAGTTCCTGAATTGTTTGTGACATGTGCTTTCTCCCAGTCAATTCATACTGTCTGTCAAACGTTAGTAACATTTCTGGCTTATCAACCATTTTGAAAGGCTGCACTTCTTTTGCAATGTAGCAAACAACACTGTCTGTGAGCACTGTTTTATTTATATTTACTTTGCCGACCAAACGCCTCAGTCAGCGCTGACTGTCAGGATGAAGGCTCCGCTGCACCTCCCCTTCTTCGTCGCCACTACTTTCAAACAAATGCAACATATCGGCTCGTCTGTGTTCATGAGCTCACACCTTGTTCATTCTGATTAAAACCAAAATATTCCCACACTGGGGCTGTGGCTGTTGGCTTAGGAACCATAGCTTTAATGCTGTCATTCATATTAGTGTTTGTTTCTTCGTCACTCCTCATGACGCTCGCTTCAGCTGTGTGTGTGGACGCGAGAGGCCCCGCCTCCCCCACAAAGATTGAATGAGAGACAGATGGATCACTAATGCTAACCCCGCTCATTCCACTATAAAATCAACACGCCCAGGCATTGAGAAAGATGGACGTAGTGAGCCATCTTCTCATCCGGCCTCTTTGGTAGAACGAGAGGAGGGAAACAAACACGCACAATTTATCGAGGCCAGCAAACTTAAGGATGTTTTTATTCATCATTTGGTTAATTAATCTATTGATTATCGCGACAGGCCTAGTCACTGCATAGATAGTACTTACCCAGCAGTGCTAACACCTGAGCAAATGAAAATGGGGGAGCTTTTTGTTGCTATACAGGTCCCTGTAACATAGGCTACACTATTGGTCCTTTTCCACTAGCACACCTTGGCCCTACTCTACTCGGCCCTACTCAATTTGCAGTGTGTTTCCACTAGCCTGGTACCCCCTAATACAAGCTAGTTTTAGTACCTACTCCGCTCTGGTTCCAAGAGAGCTGAGTCGATACTAAAAGATGGCGTCACCGACTGCCGGCTACTGATTGGTCAGATGATGTGGTCATCGATGAGTCATGAGCGCGATGACCTAGCATGCTAATGGTAGCTACCATTAGCTTACCCTCATACGTCTTTTCTTTGCAGCTGGATTGCTCTCGTCCTCGGCTTCATTCTGTTGTATAGCTTCCAAAACTCTCCTGTGCTTCTCAAGGGGTATTTCTTCTTACCACCTGCAGCCTTCTTCTGCTTTCCTTTTTTACTCTGTTTGTGACAAAAAAGCCACAGATTGTTGTATCGCGCTAAAAATGACATCACCGCAGTGCTGTTTACAGCGACACTCTACCCTGTTGGGCAGGAGACTGGAGCTAATGGAAAAGCAGCACAAGGTGAGTAGAGTAGAGCCAGGTAGAGTAGAGTAGGGCTAATGGAAAAGGGCCATATGTTACAGGGACAGAAAATTCAACCTCTTCAGACCAGTTATTGGCTAAACTTTTTATCAGACAATGGCGAAAACAGGCCAGATAATAATCAGTTACAATTCGATTTGTGGTCATGAATGCATGGTATTAGCGGTTTGCTCTGCCAACGATATCTTAGCTTCTAACAATCACTATTATCAAGCTTTAACTGTACTTGCTGAACATCAGATTAATTTGCTGTTAACTGAAAGGCTGTATGAGGGTAATAGTTGTTAGGCAGAATCAGTTCTTGCCCTGGCACCAGTTTAGTGAGCTCGGGGCTGGTGCTCAGGCAGTGGAAAAGCAAGAAACTACAGCTGGGTCAGACACTGGCTCTGAACCAGTACTGGCTCCAGCACAGGGGAAAAGTGGTAAGAGTGGGGACACTGAACATCTTAAGCAAGACAAAAACTTTGTTAGTGACTATGCCGATCCGTTCTACTGGAGATTTTGTAAAGTTAAAGTCTTCTTTAAAGCTGTTGCTTAGCTATAATTTTCTTATCTATATATGGGGATTTTTTTTTAGCTTTTTTGGTTTAAATAGTACTGAATTTTAGTTTAAAGGCCTTTTCAAAGCCACTGTTAAAGAGTGGAAGATAATGTAGCATAATGGGGTAAGAAAAAAACGAGGCACACAGCTTGTCTAATATATACAATATATAAGACATTTCAGTCTTTGCTGAGACTTCCCAGATAGCAAACAGACTCTGCATTGGATCCGTTCCAAAGGTTTCATAAGGTCCGAAACGGAAACGCAAAACGCATTCAGATCGGAGCACACTTGCACGGCGGGACGGATCTGGATAGGATGAGGATCATGGATCCTGTCCAGCTCTGACCGTATTCACTCACGAAGCAACTCATCCGGTCCAGATCCGTTTTCGGCATGGATCAGATGTGGATGTAGCTTATCGGATTCAGATCTGATTTTAACCCATTCATTTAGTTGTAATTTTGCTGTAGAGCCATTATTTAAAATGACTCATCTATCAAAGACCTACTTACATAAATTTAATAAAACGTCACACTGACCAAATTTGCATTTTTTTTTACAAATAAATTTTTGTGTGTGCACTGACAATAAGCTTTCTGATTCTGTCGTAAAAAAAATTGAGTACTTTTTACAGTACATTAATTGGAAGATCAGGATGGCAAATTCGAAGTATGACCAAAAGTGCTGTCAGTGCAACCAAAGAGATGCCAAAGTGTATGGCCCAGTTGTAAATGCTGTCAGAGAGTGAAAGTATCTCATCACGTTGGTTGTCAGAATCTTCTGAATCAGATATCGGAACATGTCCATCAGAGTCTGCTTCACCTACTGCCTCAACTACATCCACATCACCTTCCTCCTCAGTAAAGTCGACTCCAGTAGCTCCATCTGAACTTTGAGTTTCTGTGCAATTTGGTTCTTCAAGAAACTCTCTGCTGGCAACTACAAGGTCAGTCTCTACTGTCAATTGAGAATCACATTTTTATAATAATTTCTGATTTGTTCAAGTTGTTTGTCAACATCTACACGGGTCCTCTGTCTTATGGTGGAGCTGGAGACCGACAGTCTTTCTATTCATTTTAAGAAATGTTTAAGAAATACAAAGACGCTTTTAAAACAGTATCTGCATGTTAGATGCAGCTTTGACTTACAAATGAACTTTCTGCTCACTTCAAGTTGGGGTGGTTCTCTGTTCACTTTAATCCTTGAGGCGCCCAAAAATTTAATACATACCGTAAAATACCAAGTAAACGCCAAGTTCCAATTAATCGCCGGTTTCCAAATAAACACCCGGTGTATTTTATTCGGCGCAGCCTACGAACTACGGTCGAAGTTCCAGAACACACATGCAAACGCTGAGCTCACAGCGGACAGTTGACACTTGAAAAGAAACATGATCAGACTGAACCTTAAAGAGGACATATCATGCTTGTTTCTCCTTTTCACTATGCCAGACTAGGATGCCTGTAAAGCATTTCTGCCCTCAGTACAAGTCATTTAGTTCCTTCATTGCCCCACAATAGCGTTCTCAATATCCTCATTTTAGGCCATTAACAAGCGCTTGTTGAAACGCTTGGTCTCAAGGCTGACCTAAAGTTACCTCGCACTGTCACAGCCCTTTGTGCTCTGATTGGTCAGTTCTATCGGGGGTTGAGCCAGCCTGTCCTTCTTCTTCTTCTACTGTATTTTCCGGCAGGCTTAAAGCAGCAACCGCGTATTGAGTCCCCCTACAGGCCAGAGCTGGTGATGAGGGAGTGTGAGGGAGGGAGCTATATACCCCTGCTGGTGGATGTGTTCCTCGGTGAGGGTTTGGAGCTAACGGACATCACAGAGGAGGAAGTGTTTTATCAGATTACTCCAATAAAAAGAAAGGTACCTCGTGTCGTCACGACGATTTAAATCTCACGGACATCTCGCAATGACCTATTTTCAGAGGCATCAAGTCTCGTTCTAGGATATCAGAAAAAATACAATATCTCCTTTTTTGAAAATTAAAGGGGTGTAAGGTCTTGTTTTCAAATTTATTATATTATATGTAAGTATTAAATCATGCATCAGCATGATATGTCTCCTTTAACAGTCCACATGGTTTATTTGACTCTCTGGACGTCCTGTTGACTTCTCCTCCCTCTGTATGTCAACAGAAGGCACGTTGGTGTACGGGGCTCTGTTTCACTACACTGCAGTTACACTCAACGTCCACAGAGGGCACTAGAGCGCAAAAAGCTGGAATTTTACACACTAGGGCTTCACAAATCCAAAGAAGAAGACGTCACCGCTGCAGGTTATTTGCCCTTAAAGCCAGGAGGCTGGACACGTCGGTTAGTCAGTACACTGCTGCTTATCTCCACGGCCCCGGTGCAGCCAAAAAAAGTAAGACCTTAACTTAACTACTCACTACTGGTAAGGTAGTTCCTTACCAGTTTTAAGAGTGTTTAGAGAGAGCTGAGTTTAAAGAAGAAGACAAGAGTATAACTACAGTACTGTAATCTTGCTGTAAGGGTGATATTCATACTGGTGTAATAAATAATTTGATTACATTTACCATATTTTTTCATTTTTTGCGAAGCAAGATTTTTGAGGGAAAGGAATTAAATGCCTGTCCCAAATAGTCGCCTGGTCCCAAATAAACGCCCTGGCTATTCTTTGGTATTTTACGGTATTAAAGTCCCTTGTATGTCAAAAACGGTTCCTCTCATAAATGTGTAATAAAAATGTTAAATCTTACTTTTTTTCTACTTTCACTGCTTCAGATCTTTTCAAAAACTCCTGACCAAACCATAAATGTACATTTTTAAATTATTTTTTAAAGTTTTATTTGGGTTTTATGCACTTTTTGTTGTTTTTTTTTTGATGGGGAAAACCTAGAAAATATAAAATATGTAATTTTTTGAAAAATAAGTTGCAAAGTGGAGTGTTTGGTTCGAGGTTATTGCAGCCTTAATGGGGTAAATTATTCATAGCTAAATTGATTTTGATGCATTATTTGTTTTAGGAGCATTTAGAGTTTTTTCAAGCATTAGATATTCAAGTCCTTCACATGCCAAAACAGTTCCTCTCATAAAAGTGGAACAGAAATGTTAAATCTTTTTTTTTACTTTCACTTCTTCAAATCTTTTCAACAACTCATGACCTAACCATAGATATAAAAAAATATTTTTTATGTAATATGTTTTATTAACTTTTTGTTTAAAAAACTCGACTTTTTCAAAAGGAAAAACCTAAAATATGCATGTTTTTTTTTTTTTTGTAAAATAAGAAACAAAGTGGAGTATTTGAGGTGAGGTTATTAAAGCTTTGACTTGGTCAATGATTACTGACAAATTGATTTTGATGCATTATTAGTTTTTAAAGAAATTAACATTAAAACCTCTTGTGTGCCAATTTGATTCTTCTCATAAAAGTTTAATAAAAGTTTTAAATCTTAATGTTATCAGCTTTCACTGCTTAAAATCTCTTCAACAACTTCCTACCTATCCACAGATATAGAGTTTTTTATATTTTTTCTATATTTTATGTTTTTTTTCCATAATTAAAGAGGAAGCTCTCAATCAATGAAGAAAACACAAAGACAGAGCCAATTTGACCGCTGATGACTTGAACTTTAAACACTCACACTCACATACTGACACACTTCATCAAAAAAACTCCAGGTCCTGTTTTTATATCTTTATTATTTTATGCCATTATTTTAATGGTGGCTTTAGGGGGTTCTTGGACCTAAAACATTTTTTACTTTATTTTGAAGGTAGATGCTTGGATTCATTAGGTTTTCATGGGAAGATATTTTTAAGATGTCAGGATTGCAGTATAGTTTTGTATATTTTCACGGTAAACGCTTTACTTCTGCCTGCTTTGTTTTAATGCCACATTTTTCTAAATGTTATTTTAATTATCTGAACTAAAACAAGGTCAGGGCTGAAGGCGAAGGCTTTCCATGGACGTGTTTTAAGGATCTGACATCTGAATATGTGCTAGTGCCATGTTTTTAATGTAAATTCTTGAATAAGAGGGTCATAAAATAGAAAAAAATGTATGCTTTGTGATAACACATGCTGTCACTCATTCACTGTTGGCCAGTTCAGTCAGCTGAAGCTCATTGTCAGACAGGTCAAGTGTAGTTTGGTATTTTCATTCACTTAAAGGTGCAGTGTGTAGAACAGGGATCATCAACTACATTTATACAAGGGCCACTTTTTTCCTAGACATATGCTCTGAGGGCCAGATTTAAGAAAACACTAATAATAATTAAAAACAATTATAATAAAGTGTTTAGGTGCACCAGTCCTGAAGCAGCCGCATGGCGTTTCATCCTCATGTTTAGTAATACGAAAGACCAAAAGGGCAAACAAAAACTTAAAAAGAAAAGAATATTTAAGGTTGAAGTTGTTTTACAGTCAGTAAAAAGTCTGAATTCTGGAAGGAATTTTTTAAAATTCTGAGATTAATTTTAGTATTGTGAGGGAAAAACTCAGAATTAAAAGATTAAATTTAGAATTATGCAGAAAAAAAACCAGAACTCTGAAATTTAAGCAGAAATTATGAGGAGAGAAGCAAGAATTTTGAGAATTAATCCATTTGTAACATTCCATATATTGTTAATTTTTCACAGTCAAAGAAATCCTCATCAGAATCAAGCATGTTCATACTAAACTGTCTAAAAGTATCTCTGTCCCGGCCATAGCAAAACATAAACCATAAATCACTTTACATTCTGTATAACTCACCGTGGCTCCATATTTAGATTATTGTTTGGAGATCTGGGCAAACACATGCTCACTAAATCCGTTATGTATTCTCCAAAAAAGAGCTATAAGAATAATGCACAAGGTCGGCTATTATGACCACACAAATCAACTTTTCTTAGAGTCAAGAATTTTAAAATGTCTTGATTTAGTAGAATTGAAAACAGCAAAAATAATGTATAAAGCACGGAATAATGTTCTGCCTAATCACATTCAAACATTTTTCTCTGACAGAGATGGTGAATATAAGTTCAGGGGTCAGTTAAATTTTAAAATCCCAAGCATAAGAACAACAATGAGGAGTTTTTGTTTAACAATACAAGGAGTCAAAATATGGAACAGTCTAGATGATGATCTGAAGCAGAGCAGAAACTTAATCCAGTTTAAAAAGAAACTTAAATCAGTCAAATTGGAGAAATACAGGAATCTCGAGGGGGAACAAGTCTTGAGTGTGGTAAACAAAGTGCTTTAATATTTAAACAAACAAAAAAGCTAAATAAAACAAGATGTCCGTGTGGGTGTGCACAAAGGAATGTATGTATACAAACATGTATACATACACGATGCATGGATATGTAAATTTATATATGAATTTATGGATATCTGCATGTATATAGGTGTACATATAGAAGTGGTGTTTAAAGGGGACATATCATGCTTGTTTCTCCTTTTCACTATGCCAGACTAGGATGCCTGTGAAGCATTTCTGCCCTCAGTACAAGTCATTTAGTTCCTTCATTGCCCCACAATAGCGTTCTCAAAATCCTCATATTAGGCCATTAACAAGGTCTCGTTGAAACACTCGGATCTGAGGATGACCTAAAGTTACCTCGCAACGTCACAGCCCTTTGTGCTCTGATTGGTCAGTTCTATCGGGGGCTGAGCCAGCCTGTCCTTCTTCTTCTACTGTATTTTCCAGCAGGCTCAAAGCAGCGACCGCGTATTGAGTCCTCCTACAGGCCAGAGCTGGTAATGAGGGAGAGTGAGCGAGGGATCTATATACCCCTGCTGGTGGATGTGTTCCTCGGTGACGGTTTTGTGGCTAACGGACATCACAGAGGAGGAAGTGTTTTATCAGATTACTCCAATAAAAAGAAAGGTACCTCGTGTCGTCACGACGTTTGAAATCTCGCGGACATCTCGCAATGACCTATTTTCAGAGGCATCAAATCTCGTTCTAGGATATCAGAAAAAATACAATATCTCATTTTTTGAAAATTAAGGGGGTGTAAGGTCTTGTTTTCAAATTTATTATATTATATGTAAGTATTAAATCATGCATCAGCATGATATGTCTCCTTTAAGTAAATATGGATATCAGTAGGTAATCAGATAGGTAAAGGGGTATTTATATGTGTATAAAAATAGGTAGATGAATGTTTGAATGTATTTCATAAGTCCATGTAATTTGCTGTCATGATAAGTCTATTGGAGTATATGTGCAACATAAGTCAAATATGTAACAGGGAATAAGAGGACCAGATAAGTTTGACTTCTTCCTACTCCTTTTTCGAGCATATACATTGTAACTTCCGATGAATATTATAAATTAGTTATCTGTTTACTTATTATTTTTTCTTATTTTTTTGTGTTGTATATATTTTTGTTATTAATATGTTTGAAATTTAAATAAATAAATAAATAAAGCTAAATCTCCTCCAACACCTCCTTTGCAGTTGCCCAAATCCTCTCCTGTAACAAAATAGTCAGGGGGCCGGAGGGAAAGCTCTGAGGGGCCTGATGTGGCCCCCGGGTCACCAGTTGATGATCACTGAAGTAGAAATTGACATTTTAGCAACAAACATCACTAAGAGACGAGAGCCGGTGAAGACCAAAAGGATCATGAACAGGGCATCATTAACAAAAGTTACCAGGTGAGGGTTTATCATTCAGATTTGTAACTATTATTTTATAGATTATAGGTCAGTTAAGATGATGATTATAGGTTTGGTAAACTTTTGTAGACTTATATTCAAAAATCACGTTTTGCTCTTTTTGTCCCTTAAACCCACCCGTAGACAACATGGTGGATCGTTATGTCAGCCTCCACAGAGGAGAGACATGCGGGGCAGAGATATAAAAAGATTTTTCTAACTTAATAATAAAAAAAAAGTCTTATGGACTTTACACACAAATAGAAACATTATATCCTTTAACCACCGTTTCTGTTCTGCTGCCAAATTCTACACTCTACACTTTTAATCAGCGTACTTAGTCCAACCTCTGTGGAGTGGTGAGAGTGTGACATTACCAAAATAAATGTATAAATGAAAAAGATAACAAAAGTGGATATATAAAGACAAATAAATAAAATAGAAAATGATATTGGTGATGCATAAAGCAAAACTAATCAAAAAATAAATCCATAAAAGAAAAGGATAATTAAAATTAAAATTGTAAAGCTACACTTTCCTCCCTGTAAATATTCCTGATGCACATTATATCCCAGCCTCTTTTTTTACACTTACATTTATTTTATTTTATTGTGTCTTGTTTTTGTCTACCTCCTTGTACTAGAGAAAACAACTGCCAACGGGTCAAATTCCTTGTATGTGTTCTATACTTGTCAATAAAACCTGATTCTGATAAAGACAAATTATTAAAATAATTTAAAACATTGTAAAGAAATGTGCTTATGAATAAATAAAACATAAATAATATGGCTATTTAAAGCAATATTAATCAAGAATAAATCTACAAAAGAAAAGTCTAATAAAAACATAAATCTAAAGACAAATAAATAAATAATGCCATTGTCTTTAATTTATAAGAAAATAAGTCACCAAAATAACATGCTCTACAAATAAATAGCCTAAATACAAAAAATTATGAAATACAAAGTAGGCTATCCTACCACAAAATAAAAACCCTTTAAATAGGTGAACAAATAATAAAAATTGTAATAAATTGTAACTTCAGAAATCAACATTAAAAGTTTAAATAACCATGTAGTTAGCACACAATAACTCATAAACATTTACACTATGCAATAAGTTTATGTTAACATCGGAATCACTGTGAGTTTTTTTCTATTTCAAAAGTTAATATGACCTTTAATTTCATTAAACTGAAAGTGATTTTTTTAAACTTATTTCACAATTGGATTTTGTTTAAATGCTTTGATTCTGTGCTCTCTGTTTTGTTGAGCAGTGTGTGAGTTCAGTTTTAAAGGAGCTGATGGTTCACCTGCTCTTTATCCTTATTCACTAAAGAAACACCATGTGACTCTTTGACTTTTATTTTAACTAACATGGGATGTGCATTTTATAAATGCTCTATGGATAACTCTATCTAATGATTGCCAAATCATGTAAAATAAACACTTTATCTAAAATCACTTCAAATAATGATTAAAAATGTTCAGATAATGACAGTGGGTCTTGTTGTGTGCTGGGCATGGATGTATTATAAGAACTGGACAGCGTGGCTCCGCCTTCCACCATGTAACAGTTTTGAAGCCAGAATATCCCCCGTCAGGGCGCCGCCATTGTGCAGCCAGTAGAGAATCTGGACCATATCTGGACACAGCTGTCGTAAACGGTCGCAACACAACTCAGCATACGCCGTACACAATCATTGTGAAGCTGCCGTAAACCGCGGTTATTTTTCAAACTCTAATAACTGATGAAAAAGAAACTTTTCAGAAAAAAGAGGACTTGGAAAAAACGCAGCCCAATAATACTTTCATATCACCACAGCATACGGATGGGAGAAATATTTCTACCAGGTGTATTAATTTTTTGAAGTTTCACTTCGGCCCGTTCAGATGAATGGGGGAGACGGAGAGTTGACCTATACTGCAGCCAGTCACCAGGGGGAGCAGTTTTTGTGGCGACTTCAATTCAAGCACAGCGACATGGCGTCCATGTTTTTTTACAGTCTATGGTGGTGGGTAGTGGAATAAAAATTGGTTTCAGTTTGTGGGGACAGCTGACGGAGAAAAGGGATGAGATTAAATAAATCCTGGAACTTAGCCTGGTCTGGAGCAGGCTAGAGCTACAGAATAAATCTCCATGGTAACATATATCAAAACATGTTCCACTTCCCCCTATCTGACTTTTGTGCAACCAGATCATGGATTATTAAGATCCAGGATAACCAAGATATCTCGGCTTAATCCCTGATCTTGGTTTTGTGCAACAGGCCCCAGGCTTACAAAGTCTGATTCTTATATTTTTCAATCCTGTCGTGCAGTTGTATGTTTAGTGCAGTCATTTGCATCCTGAAATTCACTAATGTTTATTTCTGTAATGATCATAAGCCCACAATTTTTTTTTGTTTACAAAGGTTTCAGCCCAATTGCCAATAAGTGATAAATTCAAAGTGCACCCTGAACATTATTTTATGTTTTATTCAATAGTAATGACCAACATTAATGTAGAGTCAAAGAAAAACATTTTTTACCTCTCACGTCTCATGTCTTCTCCCGCTTATCCGTGGTCAGGTTGCGGGGGCAGCAGCCTAAGCAGGGAAGCCTAGACTTTCCTCTCCCCAGCCACCTCGTCCAGCTCTTCCCGGGGGATCCCGAGGCGTTCCCAGGCCAGCTGAGAGACATAGTCTCTCCAGCGTGTCCTGGGTCTACCCGGGGGCCGCCTACCGGTGGGACGTGCCCGGAACACCTCACCAGGGAGGCGTCCAGGAGGCATCCGGACCAGATGCCTGAGCCACCTCATCTGGCTCCTCTCAACGCGTAGGAACAGTGGCTCTACTCCGAGCTCCTCCCGAATGACCGAACTTCTCACCCTATCTCTAAGGGAGAGCCCAGCCACCCTGCGGAGGAAACCCATTTCGCTCCCTGTTACGGGCCGTCCGTTCTCTGTATGACTGGTGCCAGAGTTCGGTTCGCATTGCCAGCAGTACATCTGAGTCGTTTCCGGTGAGGGTTGGACTCCGCCAGGGCTGCTCTTTGTCACCGATTCTGTTCATTACTTTTATGGACAGAATTTCTAGGCGCAGCCTGGGCGTTGAGGGGTTCCGGTTTGGTGACCTCAGGATCGGGTCTCTGCTTTTTGCGGATGATGTGGTCCTGTTGGCTTCGTCGAACCGTGACCTCCAGCTTTCACTGGATCGGTTCGCAGCTGAGTGTGAAGCGGCTGGGATGAGAATCAGCACCTCCAAATCTGAGTCCATGGTCCTCGCCCAGGAGAGGGTGGAGTTCTCCCTCCGGGTTGGGGAAGAGATTCTACCCCAAGTGGAGGAGTTCAAGTACCTGGGGGTCTTGTTTACGAGCGGAGGAAGGGTGGATCAGGAGATCGATAGGTGGATCGGTGCGGCGTCAGCAGTGATGCGGGCTCTTCACCGGTCTGTCGTGGTAAAAAGGGAACTGAGCCGTAAGGCGAAGCTCTCAATTTACCGGTCGATCTTCACCCCTATCCTCATATATGGTCACGAGCTGTGGGTCGTGACCGAGAAAACGAGATCGTGAGTACAAGCGGCCATTTTTTATTGAAGCAATATAATTATTTATCGCTACAATATTTAAGATAATTGAAATACTTCATTTTTCTACACTAGTAAAGAGCAATCGAAATAAATGAGTGTGGAAGTTATTTTGTGAAACTACCAAACTTTGAATGACACAGAAAATGTATGGCTTGAAAAATTATTTGATAAATGAACCAGCGGTTTCATTAATTTGCAGTTGAAGTAATATTTTTTTGTGACATAAAATTAAATAACTGTTTCTTGGCTGAATTTGTGAGAATAAGTATTGGTATAAATCAGCAGCACAATAACTTTTAATTCTTTATTTAATGGAACAGATCTGTAGGATGACAGTAAAATCGATTATAAATATTTAAAGTTAAGAATATGCATGTGATTTTAAAATTCAAGGCATTCAGAATTAATGTGCATTCTGATTGTAGGACGTGGATTTTTATGAAAGCAGTGGTGATCCAGTGCTCAAGTTTGCAAAACTATTTATGTACAACCTAGAATTTTGATTATTAAAGGCATTTAACCTTTGAGCATGTAATTACTTTTTTATTAATACTTCTGCCTTGAGGAAAGAGGTGTCCATATATTATTTTTTTCTTTTTTTAAGATCAATGCTGAATTTCTGAGGATTACATCTGCTCCTCTTTAGTCAGTCTGTCAGGAAGAAGGTGAGGAGCGTGCTAAAAGTTCTTGATCAGGTATGTCAAAAATAACATGGACACATCTGTCGAGTGCGTTTAGAGACAATACATGTTGATTTTCACACAACAGATGCTTGAGCAATTTCATTGTGTCAAGCACTAAAGTACACACCGTTATTTTAGCCTTTTTGTTGTGTTTTTTACAGCCAATATGTTAGCCATTTTAACACAACAATTGTGATGTGTAACAAACATGTAAATTCAGCAAGTGTTGAGTTTGTGTAACTGGATAAAATGACTTTAAATGAGTCAATTCTTAAATTAAATGAGTTAATCTACTGTCAGACATTTACAGCTGTGAAAGAAAATGAGATAAAATCAGAGGAATATAAAAGATATAGTCATGTATTTCGGTAACAAGACGGCAGTTGACGATGAGCCTCCAAGACTCCAATTTTACTTTCGATGTTTCTTGTGTTTTCCAAGTGTCTCTGGCACCTTGTTTTAGAGAAGAGGCTGCAGGCTTCTTTCTTGTTCATGCTGTTTATGCTGCAGAGATGGATTAGGAAAGAGGGGGGAGTGTCTTAAACAGATAGCATTAAAATATTGTGGGAATACTTGTTCTGAACATTAAAAAGACAAAGAAAGTAAATTATGTTACATTACAAAATTAGGCTACAAGCTCATTTAAGCTACAAAAAAGGTTAGACTGAAAACATTCCTCTTTCAGTTAGGGACCAGCTCATAGTCCATGACTTTAACTCATAGTTAACATGCAATAGGCTCAAAATGCTGGCACATTGTCTCTCTCTCTCTCTCTCCACATCTGCCTTTGCCCCTTTTGTTTGCTCCTGTACTCGTCTCTGGCTCTGGTCTTGTAGGTGGTCTGGGATCCTTGGTGTAGACTTCCTGCTGCTGTGGAGTCACAAAACCTCGATAACTACAATTACAAACATGACACGTATTTGGCCATTTCATTAGGAACATTCCATTCCCATTATCATTATAGCTGATAATGCAGATATTACAGTACGGTTCGGTACATTTTCGGTACAGTATGGGAACAACGCAAAACCATTTGCTTGTTTAGCACGTTTATTAAACCAGAAATTTGTCCTTATACAAACTGAAAACCCAAATAAATTCAATGTGCTGCTTGGTAATTCTAATAAGTTAAATAAAATAAATAAACAACAAATGTACAGTACAGGCCAAAGGTTTGGACACACCCTCTCATTCAATGTGTTTTCTTTATTTTCATCTCTAATTACATTGTAGAGTCTCACTGAAGTAATGATGGCCACTTGTTTCTCTTAACTTAGCTGATTGGTTCTTGCCATAATATTAATTCTAACAGTTGTCTAATAGGGCTGTGGGCTGTGCATCAGCCTGATTTCTGAACAACACAAATGATGGTCCAACCCCATTAATAAGGCAAGAAATTCCATTAATTAACCCTGGAAAGGCAAACTAGAATATAAGACATGTTTTCAATTATTTCACACTTTTTTGTTTAGTACATAATTCCACATGTGTTTTGATACCATCAGTAGAATACAATGATACCATTGCAGAATCTACAATGTAAATAGTGATGAAAATAAAGATTACACATTGAGTAAGAAGGTGCGTACAAACTTTTGGCCTGTACTGTATGAAATTAAAATAATGATTTTCTTTTTAAATTCCTGGCTTAAATGTGGACGACTGGGTACTTTATACCGGGGCTCAATCACCTTTAGCATGAGTTTAAAACCAGCATTTTCCACAACTGAATATGGTCTTAGATCTGATGCTATAAAAACGCTGATGGATGCTGCTATCACTTTGGCCTGATCTGAACTGTCAGGGAGAGGCTGCTTGAATGTAGACGACAGTTGAATTTGCACTACAGTGTTTTTTTTCCTTACCGTGGAAATCTTTACACTTGAGTGGTGCCGTTTCAGGTGAGTTAGCATGTTTGACGTGCTGTCGGAAAATACCCGACCTCAGTTGAACAGTATCGGCACACCGCAGTCGTTTTATCCACCTGTCTTTCTCCGTTGCAATATTTCACCAGGAAGTCAAAGTGTTCCCAAACAGGAGATTTCAGCGACTTCTTCTTCTGATTGGCTCACCGTGAGACGTCACGTCCACATGATATGCACATGATCGCAGGGGCACGAATCACAGACCACTGTCCTCATGAATATTAAAAAGCCTTTCCTAACCACGCCAAACGTAGACGAGTACCCCCGTGAATATTAAAGAGCCATGTGCAGCGGCTAACGTAAACTTACTGTACTCGTACAGGTACAGCACTGTGCCGAACCCTTTTCGAGCCCTTTTCGAGCGGTTCGGTACGGATACATGTACCGTTACACTCCTATATATCACATCTCAACAGGCCTTTAATACATTTATACTTAACAGAGACAAATATGGTAGGGATGACCTTGTGGTCTGGGCATCCATGAGTTCATCACGACCATAAATTCTTATTTTCAGTAAGAACATCATTGATTATACTTCTATAAAATGATCACCACAACCATTCAGACATGAGGACCCTCCTGAAAACCAGACGTAGCATCTCTAGAGGCTAACCTCTAATAAATCAGACGCCTTGCTCACCTGCACTCCGGCTTGTTTCTTTGTTATCCAGCATGAGGCCACATCTTCCTCTGTGCTAACACACTTAGCCTGCCTGACCTTTTCACCTTCCCCCTGACTTGTCTAAAGAAGTGCTTGAGGCGTGAATCTGGGTTAAAACCTGATTATCTATTGAGCCTCCACATCATAAACTGCTGTGGTTTAACTTCATTTAAAAGCATTAAAGTTGCATCTGAGTGGGAATATGAGCACAATAAGTGGGATGATTGGAGAAGTTTCCAGCTTGTAATCATTTAAACAGCTGTTATTACAGCAGCTAGTATGAGTATTGAAGGTTTATGAATCACACATTTATAAAATTAAACAGCTCATCATCTCCACATGCATTAATCTTCACAGTTAGGATACTGCGAAATGCTCTTCATATGTAAAAGAGTGCTGATCACACTTCAAACATCACTGGGACGTGCACATAAAGAGTGTGAAGAGCAAACAGTTTGTGCCTTTTGTGGTTTGGGTTTTACACTTAAGTGGAAGCTGGATGGGTGTCAGAAGAATTCTGTTTGCCCGTATCATTGGAGTCAGGTCATCTTCGTTCAGGTCTGCGTGACACTAAGCTCTCGGCTTATTCAACACGAGTCCTCTGGGCTCTGAACGATCACAGGATGGATGCATAAGTGTGAGTGCTGCTGGACGTTTATATAAATCCATGCAGCGTCTTCAAGTGTGTGGGGTGGGGGTCGGGATGTGTGTGTGCAAACAGGTTTTATGGAGGTGGCCGTAGCTCAGGGTGGCCAGCTTTAAAACCATGAGTGGAAGTTGATTTGGGAGCTGGAGAGATCTTCAGAAGGGTCAAAGTCAAGCTTCAAAATTGGTGAAATTTTGAGATTAGAGTTGAAATGGCGAAGATTAAATTATAATGGTGAGAATAAAGTTTAAATACATTGCATGTCAACTTTAATCTTGACTTTAGACTTTTTTCTCGACATATTAAATTTAATCTCATCATTTTGACTTTTATCATGAAATTGTAATACAACTTCAATCTCAACCTGCCAAAAATATTTTTTTCCCACCTAAAACGGCCCTAATGTAATCGGTGGTATTCCTGTAGCAGGTTCAGACAGGCTATGCTTTTTTCATGTAAGCTAGAGGCACTGACAGGCAGGCTGGTGCACACAAACGTTCCTACTACATATCCTCCTATGTTACAGTGATCATAAGTGTTTGTAATACAGGCCCTGTTCGACTCTATAACATCTAAACAGGACATTAACTTACACAAATAATTTTATTTGGGAAAGGTTGCATCTCCCAAGCTCTTTTTCTTTTTAGAGTTTTAGATATTCTAATATCTCTGAAGTTATATGTTGTTTTTATGAAAGTATTAGCTGTTAGCTGTTTACAGAAACACTTTGCATTGTTCATTTATACTGTGACTTTGTTTGCCTTTGTTAAGGAAGCTACCACAGAAAAATTCACTTTAAAAAATGTCAGATAGGCAGTTTGAGCCTGCGATTAACGTTGCAAATGTTCCAATAAACATGTTTTTTTGTATCAATCATGCCATTTTTAATGGAATGTAGCCTTTCCCATCTACCTCAGTCTAAATGATCAGACATATCATGTTGTAATAGATAAATAATCCATGCAGACCCGTCTTCATGCTCTTTTTTCTCTAAGTCCTGAGGAAGATAAGGCTTCTCTCTTTGAAATATAAACATCTGTCCTTTTTAGGTGGCCTGGGGAACAATGGTGACTTGACTTGACATAAGCTGTGACTTGACTTGCGACACAGATCGGAGGGACTTTGGGCTATTGTCTGTCGATGAAAGAGCTGAGAGGAGTACTGAATCACAAACAGAAGTGAATATGAAGCAGTGGCATGATGAAAACACTGGAGAAAAAAAGCTGCAGTGTTTTAGCTCCGCAGCAGGGGGCAGCTCTTTGGATGTGTAAGAGACTCACTGGTGATTGTTTTAGATTGTTTTCTGATGTCCAGACACATTTGAGTTTGTGTTACTGTCCATATAATCACAGCAGCAGTTGTTTTTATCCATCCTGTTTAATGCTAGTCACACCGGATAAAGTCCCTCTTGCTTCTGTGAGCTATTCGCTGTCACATTCACACTTCAGCTCACTCTGACTTTACAAAGATAAAACACTACGAACATGAGGAAATGACACAGTGAAGTCCTGGTAGGAAAACTCGGCTATTTGCGTTCAGAAAATCTGCTAACTTGTACACAGTGTGCACAATTTCAGGGGTTTAAACAAGTGAGAATGGGGTTTAATTAAATAATTATGGTCAACAAAGTCTTGGCTTTTTAAGCCTATTCCAACAAATATGAACAGTTTCATCCTCAATTTCAAAAGTGTTTTCTACTTAAATGAATTGAATGTACTTTTTTCATCTTGTAGGTAGGACCGTCTTAGTCTTTTGGCATCAACTTGAATAGATGGCTTAGCTTAGCTGGGAAGCAGAACCAAATTGCCCCTCAAGGGACAAATTAATAAAATGAACTATGAACTATGAAGCAAACTGCAGACAGCAAGTGGCTTAAAGAATTCCTAAGTGCGTTAAGCTGGGAAGTACAAAACTCAGTATTATTATTATTTTATTTGATATTTTAAACAAGTGAATTTTCAGTTCTGCTCACTGCACAACAAAGGATGAGGGGTGTGTTGGTCCATTCTCTGTGGGTCTAATCAATGTTCATATCAATCCATGGCATGATGAAAAAAAATAATCAGGATAAAAGGAAAAGCCAGACCAACATTTTGAACAAGTGAAACTGGATGATCACAAAAGTCAATATAATCTTACATTTATAAATAGATCTAAGAGTTCTGCTTATCCCAGCCTGCACCAAAGTGCTGAACACAGTAACAGATGAATTCTGCCTTCCCTGGGGCCACGCTGCCAGCATGGCTCGAAGGAAGAAGTCTGTTTAATAGAAATCAGGACGAGCAATAAGAAATGACTTTATTTAGTCAATTGGGCAGAAAGACAGACTCAAAACAAAAATGTATTACAGTTTGTTTTCTGTTGTGGGATGTAGCATCTATGCCGAGTACATTATGTAGATACACAAAAATTAACTTACATGAGGGCAGGAGGTTTACTTTTAACTGTTGTATTCTTGGTATTGTGTAAAAAGGTTGCTCATGTCAGTCAGGGGCTTTTCTTGTGGAGTTTGCATGTTCTCCCTGTGCGTGCATGGCTTCTTCAGGCACTCTGGATTCCTCCCAGAGATGAAAAACATGCTTATTAGGTTGACTGGTGACTCCATATTGCCCTGAGGAATGAGCATGAACTCTAATGCTACAGCCACACTACGGACGCAAATTCGCAAAGACGTTGAGATTACATACAAAGTCAATGCAAAGACGCGTTTGGATGTAGATTCGCCCCGGGCGGCGCGTTGGACGTGTTTGGCGCGGCGCGTATGGAGCATCCGGCGCGTTTGGGGCGTCAAACACCTCGATGCTCGAGTTGAAAATATTGAAGTTTTGCGTGACGCTGTGCTGCAGCAGCCAATCAGCGATGACATTCCACCCCGACATCATTGATTTGATGACGTGTGACGCTCCGGCTCAAACCCCACTGAAAGATGGAGGTTAATCTGCGCTGTTTGTCATCATCCGGAGCTATACGATTTGACGTGTGTACTCTACAGAGACCGGAACAAAAAGGAGCAGGCTTGGGAGAAAGTCTCTGAGGAGACAGGTTTTGAAGGTAAGTTCTGTAAAGTTTCGTTTCCAGCTGGATTTGCCTGCACGGGTCATCACTGAATCCGACTGTGTTTTTCTCAGTGGAGTTTTGTCGTAAAATCTGGAAGAGCCTCACGGACATCTAGGAAAAAAGGAGCGGGGCAGTGTGACACCGTGCTGCAGACGTCTCCGCAGGATCAGATGAACCCAAAAGCGTCGACCTTTGGCCCGACGACGCATCAGGGATCTCCAGATCAGGTAAAGAGCAGCGGTCACGGTTATCTCGGCCATGATTGCGCAGTGACTGAATAGGCGAGCCAGATTTTGTCAGTCTATTTAAGCGGGCTCTCTACTCTGCCTGCGCAGTGACGCATATCAGCTTGTCAAAATGGTCCAGCGTCCAGCCTCAGGCGTTATGCGCAGCGTGTCACAGGCTTTAAGCGCATTAAAATTCGCCAATTTGCGTCTGGTGTGGCTGTAGCATAATGGTTGTCCGTCTCACCCTTTGACTCCCTGATTGGCTGGTGAGCAGTCCAGGTGTACCAGACCTCCTGTCCAATGTCTGCAGAGATAGGCTGCAGCTCCCTGTGACTCCAAAAGGGATGAGCAGTTTAGATAATAGATGGATGGAAGCAGCTGGTCAGCTCTAACAGGTGACGTACAGCATGGTGCTTTCAGGGGTACACATAAAAAAACACTGACTAAACTTACCCTGCAGCAAAAACCTTTACAGAGTTTATTTATCATAATTTTATCATTATTTACAAGTAGCATGACATATTCCTGAAATCATTTTCTCATTACCTTCATGTTCAAACATATTTGTGGCCACTGCAAAGTGATAATTACATATGATCTGAATATTAATTCTCAGAGACAGCATCATTAGTGAAGTTGATGTAGATGTTTCCTGATGAGCTCTGCAGTTACTGAACTGTTCATCACATTAACATGACAAAAGTTTGTTTAATGCCTCCAGCTGCTTCAATTAAAGACACTACATAAGAAAAAACGGTCTTAAATCAAATAGAGAATTTCCCCGACCCATATTGCATCTTCTCTAAATGTGTGAATGTGATTACTTTGCACTGAACCGACCCTTTTCCTTTGAACAGTCTGAATATAAAAGCAGCCAGTCAGACTGCAGACTGACTCAACACCTCAGTAAATCAGAAAATTACACTCAGAAAGGAAGTTAATCTCTTTTTTTTATTAGTAATGTTCACCGTGTTTAATCCATGGTCTTATTTTGTCTCTTACTCACTGATGTCTCCACAATAATTACTGACATTAAAATGGTAACACTTTAGTTACACCACTTCTCAAAGTTACTCAAACTGAGTTGAACCACACAAGCTCACAGTTCATCATGAAGCACGATGTCTAAAGTATGTTTTGCACATAGATTTTGGTCTATATTTGTTGTTCTACCTACACATTTATGATAGTACATGCCAGGCCTGCTTGCATTTTGTTCTTTCCATGGCAGGTTTAGTTGTCTGGTCTTCTTTTAAGATGGATAATTAAGTTGCTCTTCTGTTTTTGTGCCACAAATCTCAAAGATCACACAAAGGGCACTGAGTTAAATATCTTAAAAAGACAAGACACTCTAGCATGGGCCCAATAACCATAAAAATCAATTTAAATAACAGGATCAGACAGGTTTCTTCATGACCCACATCAGTGTTTATCAAACTCAAAAGACAAACCAGAAGAGCCAAATAAAAGTTCATCTTTAGCTCACAGTGATTGTTTATTAGTTAAGGAAAAAGCCGTGTTATTAGTGACACATTTACATGACAATTGCTTCCATTAGCAGCTGTTACATTTGATAGTTTAAGCTAAATAAAATGACTTGTAGATATATAAACTCACATTAAAAGCCCCATTGAACCGATCCTCTCACCCCTTTATGTCAAGCTGCAACAAAAGTTGAGGAAAATTTCATCTTCTGAAATTATTAAATAAAAAGATGCTGCACTTGAAATCTGAGATAGAACAGAATATCACAGTAACACACAAAAGCTTGATTAGAAACCAAAATGACCTGCATGTGGTGATGATATAGAGGGATATAATAAAATTAACTTCAGCCTTTTTCTAATAGAGTCAACTGCGTGTTCATGCTCAAATATGAAATAAAAAAGTCCAGCTACTGAGAAGTTGCTTCAAACACTAGCAACACCCAGCAACGTGGAAAAGAACAAGACGGGGAGAGATGAATAACGACATGACCTGAAGAAATCTTCAGTGGAAACATGAGGAGAGAAATTGACCGTAGACTTTTGTAGCTTTTAATGATCTTTTGATGAAGATTTTAGTATTTTTTCATCCAAAAATGTGATTCAGGTATTCAGTATTAAAATGAACAACCATTTGTGTAATTTTCATACTTATATGTGGAAAAGAACATTACAATTCCTGCAATTAGGAGCATGTTGTGACAGTTACATTATGTTTAGACAGTTACATATATGAATATTATGTCATTTAATTGTACAAGAGTATTCAAACGTAATTACAGCATAAATATGAGTAGCTGAAGTAAAGTGATGCAGACCAGTAGTTTGGCCACGTAGAATTGCCGCAGATATATGATGTCAACAGCAGGCGCTGGCCAAGGAAACCTACACCGGTCGTCGTAAATACGTCCTCCTGTCCAATCAGAATCATTAAAGGCAAGGAGAGGCATTCATTTGATTGGTGAAGATGACACTCAGCTGTGTAAAACCCAATCACGCCTTCTCTCCTCCCCTGCACCAGTGGGAGGGGCAGAGACCTGAAGTGCGCCACACTGCACCCTCATGAATATTGCAAACTGCCCTGGACACACCCCACCTGGGCCTTGTCTACAAAATTAGAGCCTTCTGTACCACAACAAATAGGGCTGGGAATGTGGAAAGCTCCTACATGCCTTTTTATCACTGCACTTCATACTCTAAATTCAGCTGGACTTTTTTAAGTGCACGTCGACTTGGGCACTAGTATGTGTTCATTTACAAAAGTGATTCTTGGTTAGATTCCCAACTATCTTTCCTCCTTATTAACCTTGAAGGATGGACTACATAACCTTCGATCAATGAGCTTTATACAGTTTGTTGTTCCCAGAGTCTGAACTGAATTGGGAAAGAAGGCCTTTAGCTTCTCTGCACCTTCTGCATGGAATAATCTGCAGACTGATTTTAAGCTGTAGAGCTTGGGTGTCTCTGAATGTTTTTAAATCTGCAGTGAAAGCTCTGGAATACAGAAGTTCTGAATGTCGCCGTTTAACTGACGGCTTTTATTGTTTTCCTCACTTCTCTGTTCTGTATTGAGTCTGTGTGGCTGTTTGTTGAAACTGTGCTTTGCAGCCATTCTTGGTCAGGTCTCCCTTGGAAAAGAGATCTGCTGATCTCAATGGGACTAACCTGGTTAGAAAAAGGTTAAATAAAAAATAAAATTTGCAAAGATCCAAGAACTCGGTGAAAAATCCCAAGGACTTTAGGTCAAGACAACAAACTACAAGATTGGCCTGTAAGATACACCAGCTCTGCAACATTTGATTAATTTTAAAGGTGCGATGAGGAGAGTCTATTTCCAGTGACATAAAGACTTACAGCAACTGTTGTAAAGACGTGACCCAAGCCAAAGCGTGTGTTTGTTGTGATGCTAATGAATGCAGCTCTGACCTTCCTCAGAACTCTGCATTGCTTTACAACTTCTTTTTTCAACAACTTACAGGATGCAAAGCCACGAGGTAATGTATCTCTTTCTAGTTACGTAGCGGTAGTTTTTGATGTGTGACAACAAGCAATTTTTGGAAAACTTAGTATCGTAGTTTTGTAGCCGGCTATATATGGCTACTTACAGCCTGGTGCTCTAATGGCGTGTTCCCACCGAAAGCGCTGAAAGCGAATGTATTCGCACCTCAAGTGAATTCGCGCTGCGCTAGACGCTCGAGTTTAGATGCTGGTACAAATATGCAAAAAAACACTCAGCGCTCGCCACGGCATTGTCCGCCATTATCATTTCATCATATCATTTCATCATCGAACATGACTCCGATTACGCTGCTCTGTACCTGCTGTGGAGAAGTCAGCTGCGGGCTAGGCGCCGACGGCGGTACTGGATGCATGCTACCCTACGGAGGCGTTGTGAGCTCAGTGAGTTCCACCGTCTCTTGCAGGAGCTGCGTCTGGACGACGGCCCGTTCCAGCGGTACTTCAGGCTGACTGTTGCCCAGTTTGAAGACCTGCTAGCCAGGGTTGGTGCCAGGATCTCCCGCCTGGATACCAACTACAGGTGCTCCATTCCAGCTGCAGAGCGCCTTTCCATCTGTCTCCAGTTTAGCAGCTTGGTTAGCAGTTTGTCAGATTAGCAAGACTCCGAATCCCAGAATGCCCTGCGTCAGTGACGATCTCCACACTGACAGGCTGTCCCGGCGCGTCAAGAGGCTTGCTCACTCGAAAAGTTCAATTATTTCAACTCGAGCGTCAAGCGGTGAGCGGTGAGCGGTGAGCGGCGAGCGTTTTTTCGCTCGAAACGCTCATCGCTCAACGCTTGACGCCGCTCTATGCTCGCCCCGATGCAGTGTCAATTCGCGTCTTTACATTGACTTTGTATGTAATATTGACGTGCGAAAAATTCGCGAGGCTTTCGGTGGTAACACGCCGTAAGACGTGTCTGAATAATATAAATTTGCTCTAGTTTTAATTGTCTTGTTCCTGAAGTTGAGTTTCCAGGCCAGTCCAGCCCTGTCCAACCCGACCTCGAAGCTAAGGAATAGCATTCATAGTAGGGCTGTCACTTTAGGGCATTAATTAGATTAATTAATTACACATTAATTAAAATTAATGCGTTATAAAAATTAATCACAGATTAATCATAGCACACAAACATTTTGATATTGTCCAGCTGGAGGACCCGTACATGGCAGTGGCACGTGTCACTTCACACATGCGTCTCTAGTCAAACCAAACAAAGCCCAGGTGACAACAGGAATGGCATATTTAAGACTTAGTCTTATTTTATTTTTGAATTTATCTATCTATATTTGTACTACATTCTTTAATAATGCATCAGGCCTAATTGTTTTGCTGGATGTCCTCGACCTTTTTCTTATTTTGAATTTGATTTATGAAACACACTTAAAGTGTAATTTGAGTTGTCTGATTGAGCTTAGAATTTTCTGGACAAGTTGCCCTGACTTTGGTTTTATTTAGTCACCAATAAAAATGTGGATTTACAAATCTTCACTTCTTAGTGTATTCATTTGATTAGTCCTGCA
Organism: Scarus forsteni; assembly: GCA_036419115.1. NCBI lineage: Eukaryota > Metazoa > Chordata > Actinopteri > Labriformes > Labridae > Scarus > Scarus forsteni. The sequence continues at coordinate 2,661,297 of JAZDUH010000104.1, read as the reverse complement.
CTACAATTTTATAATATCCTAGAATTCAAATTCTTTATTTGGGTACTTTAAGCAGATATGAGATTAAAATGTGATTAATTAGATTAATTAATTATAAATCCTGTAATTAATTAGATTATTTTTTTTAATTGTCTGACAGCACTAATTTATAGATAACCTATTTTGATGCTATAAAACTCATCTTAAAGGGACTGTGAGGAGTTTCTAAGTAATTCCAAAAAAGTCTCACTTTTATATATATGCCTGATGGAAATACACACTTTAAGATGAGTTTTATAGCATCAAAATAGGTTAGCTATAAATGCTATTCCTTAGCCTTCCGGTGGGGTCGGACAGGGCTGGACTGGCCTGGATACTCAACTTCAGGAACAAGACAATTAAAACTAGAGCAAATTTATATTATTCAGACACGTCTTAGAGCACCGGGCTGTAAGTAGCCATATATAGCCGGCTACAAAACTACAATACTAAGTTTGCCAAAAATTGCTTGTTGTCACACATCAAAAACTACTGCTACGTAACTAGAAAGAGATACATTACCTCGTGGCTTTGCATCCTGTAAGTTGTTGAAAAAAGAAGTTGTAAAGCAATGCAGAGTTCTGAGGAAGGTCTGAGCTGCATTTATTAGCATCACAAGGAGGCACGCTTTGGCTTGTGGTGCATTCAAGTTGTAGTCAGAAGTAGGAATTTCCGAGTTCCAAGTAGGAAACTGCAACTGGAACGTCCCCTGAAGTCTGAATTTCCTACTGGGAACTCGGTGAAACCTCGTCACCCCCGAGTTGACAATGGAAGATGGATGCCCCCAGTGTGAACAGTTATTTAGCTCCTGTAATAATCCATTTATTTGCACTTCTGACTGGGGTGTGTGGCTCTAGATCAGCTGTATACATAGTATTGTTAGACTTATATTTACAAAAATGCTGCCATAGTGATAATCACATTCTTCATGTGATATTTGTGAACAACAATGCAGGGCATGCTAACAACAGCTAACAATAGCCTGGTAGATCGGGATGTTTTTTTCAGACTTCAACTGGAACGCTGATAAGTTGGTGATGATGTCACTCCCAGTTCCGAGGTTCCTGGAACGCAGCATTACCACAGTCCGTGCTCATGAGTAGCAGAGTCTAAATGTCGGCGGAAACAGATTGTCCTCAATGTGTATTTAGATCAGGCATACATCTAAAAGTGAGACATATTGGTAATTACTTAGAAACTACTCATAACATCTTTAACTAAAGTGATTTAAGTGAAGCACATCAGTCCTTCTGCAGTGATGTGACGTCTTTGTATAGAGGCAGAGCTGTTCTCCGTCACTGTGGCTAATGTCAAAAATCCCAACCTATCCTCTTAATTTAGCGTAATCATGCCTGGGGGGCCCTGGTCTTTTCCATCCAAATTCTTCAATAAAACAGCCTTAATCCCATCATATCGCTCACGAAATATTGCCACTGTGGCCTCGGCAAGAAAGCCAAACCTCACACAGCGAACGCCTACGTGTCAACACTGGCAGCGCTACACAGTCAGATGTTTGCATACAAACACACAGAGGCGGCACACACATACCGCTCCAAACAGCAGAATGACTCAAAGGCGGAAGAGGCACACAGACTTCAAATCAAACTGAGGCAAATGGAATTGATTCAGCTCAGCAGGCCGTCTGTGTGTCAGCCATTACTCAGTGTGCTCGCTCGCTCTCGTCTCAGTGCGACTCACGGGCTGACTGGCGGCTTGGAGAGACAGAGCTACGTCCCAATAACTGATGTGGTAAATAAACGCCGGGTAAACTATGACCCTCAGTTACCATGGCCATGCACCAATATCAACAATCATCCCCCCAGTTTTCATTTTCTCTCATAGGAACAAATATTGATTCATCTCCCATATATTAAAGGCTTCCTGAAAAGCTCTCAGGTTGAAACTCATATCTCTTCACCTCCCACAGCATCCCTGATATTTTGATGGATGAAGCATTTCAAGGTAAGAAGAATAAGACAAACAGAAAGGTTGTGTAAACTGAGACTTAAGGAGCAGCAGGATCTTAGCCTCCCCTGCTAAACTGCATGGACTTGAAATAATTTGCCATAATCATTCACAGTGCGACACAAAATGCTTTAAGTCTGCTTCTGTGTGCTTTTCTTTTTCAAATATCACACATTTCCCTCTCAGCTGGGCAGAGCAGCCACAGCCTCCACATTTTCCATGGCAGCCAAGCTCTCATTGGCAAAATCCAAGTCCCGAGCTCCTGTCTCTGCTGCCCATGCTGTTTTATGCTAATGTTCTTATGACGCTGATGAAAATAGGTGGTTGAATGACCAAGCTGGGAAAAGCTCTTGATGAGTTTTCACGCACAGAATTCAAGTCTTGATTAGAGTACGTTTTCCTGGCTGCCGCTTAAACCGATATGCCAACATTTTTTTTTGTCATGTCTTGCCTCACTCCCGAGTCCATGACAAGCAGATAGACTCGATTCTTTTGACAGTGTGTGCCAAAACAAGAAAGAGATGGGCAAAGCTCTTCCACCCCAAATTAGCTTATCTCAAACACAGACAGCCAATGGGTAGCTTTAACCTGCCTTTGCCTACAGTCATCATATCAACTCGAAACAGTCCTGTGTCATTGTTGTGACTTTTTTCATTTACCTTATGTTATGTCATCTATTTTTAGACTAAGGTTAGCACTTTATATAATTTTAAAAAATAAATACAAATGAAACTAAACTGCAGGGTGCCTGTGCAAACCACTGGGTCAACAAATCATGTGGTTCTTTCAAAAATGACATAAACCTCAGTCTTAAAACAGACAACACGTAGCACGGTAATAAAATGGATCAAAAAAGACAAAAGAACGAAAGAACAATTAGAATTTCTGGATCACCCCTTCCATTCAGATTGTGTCCAAGTTAGAGTATGAGTTCCTTCAACTCTGGTTCATGAGTATTCAATACACACAGAGGAACCTTTTGCAAGTGTTTGCTTCTTTGGGGACCTTTCAAAATCGGACCTACATCCAGCTGAAGCAAGCACTTTCAGTTTCATCACAGCCGAATATACACAGCCAAAAGAGAGGAACTGTCCTTTTTTGAGATAAGTAGCATTAAGATGAAAATACACACCAGCTTATTGTTTGTTTCTACAGCTTAAATATCAGTATAGACAACCTGTGATGGATATTTTTGAAGTTTTTTGAAGTTTTGTGACTATAAAGTTTCTGCTGACATGGCTGCTGAAAGACACACACACACACACACACACACACACTGTTCAAAGTGCATTGTTGATTAATGAGACTGCAGAAACGGCTAAACTGTTTTTGTTTGTTGCAAAAAAACAATGAATCATAGACCTGAGATGGGAAAATGCATGATTACTATCCTACTATCTGTTTCCTTACTGCCTGTTGTCACTAATTTGCATCATCTTAAATATCTATTCTGTTTGTTAGACCCAAATTAACAATCTCTTCTTAATTTAGCATCTGCTTGAAAGCAAAAACACAAATTCTTTATTTTTTAATATGTACTATATATCAATTCAAGTAGCTTCACTGATAGATAAAAGAGTAATCATACCATTATTGTTTTTTAGATTGTTCATGTGGCACGATGGTGCAGCAGGTAGTGCACATGCCTCATAGCAAGAACGTCCTCGGGTTGGTCAGTCCGGGCCTTTCTGTGCAGAGTTTCATGTTCTTCTTGTGCATGCGTGGGTTCTCTCCAGACACTCTGGTTTCCCTCCCAGACCGAAAACATACTCATGAGGTTGATTGGTGAGCGTGAATGGTTGTCTGTCTCTCTGAATCGATAACAAAGGAGAACAATTTGAAAGAAAAATTATGTTCAGTTAGATTTTTATGCTGATTTAGACTAAAATTTTCATGTTGATTCCAAAATTGTAGTCCGTTTTTTTCAAGCACGTCAAGTTTTTTCTCCACAGCAATTTTCCCCTGATTAGCTGTAATAAGACTCATCAGCTGATCACGATTGGACTCATCTACAGCTACGTGGAAACTTGTTCGTGCAGTCACAGTTGAGACAGTGCAGTGAGAGGTGTGTGCAGCTCCTAATAGGTCAGAACTATCAATATCTGCAAACAGAAAGCTAGCATAGTGCTGGCTTTTCTCTTAACCTGTTACTATGTCAACAGAATCAGAATGAGTTGATTTGATCAAATTTTAAACATTTAATATTTCTGAATTTATTGATGATCTCTGCCAAACAGTTGAGCTGGTAGTTAAAGGGTTAATGTTGAAATATTTGCTGTACTGAATCAATTATCAAGCAATTTGAGTTTTCAGAGCTCTTTTGGCCCTTTTCCATTAGCCCTACTCTACTCTACCCGGCTCTACCCGGCTCTACTCTGCTCGCCTTGGGCTGCTTTTCCATTAGCCCCAGTCGCCTGCCCAACGGGGTGCAGTGTCGCTGTAAACAGCTAAGCGGCTCTGTGGTGACGTCATTTTGAGCGTGACACAACAATCTGTGGCTTTTTGTCACAAACTGAGTAAAAAAGGAAGTCCAGTCCTGTCCGACCTGACCACGAAGCTAAGGAATAGCATTTATAGATAACCTATTTTGATGCTATAAAACTTATCTTAAAGTGTATTTCCATCAGGCATATATCTAAAAGGGAGACATTTTGTTGTTACTCAGAAACTCCTCACAGTCTCTTTAATTACATGTCATATTAATTAATAGCTCAATTTTTTTATCTACTGACAGCACTAACTGCAGAGTCTACATGTTAAAGAGGGAAAAACAAAAGCAGTGTACTGTTGGGAAAATGTAGAAAAATCAAATTAATCCAATTTTGATGGATTGTTCAGTAGAAGTGCTGAAAGTCTGCTGCTCTTCCATCATGTCTTGATTTGATCTTCATCTCCTAATGGCTGCTGTCTTCACTCCTCGACAGGTCGATCACCGTGTCAGATCACTCAGGTCCTCAAAGTTCATGAACCGAGGCTTTTAACAACTCCAGATCTGATTCTCTGTAACGTCTTCTGTCTGTTTCAACGCACAAATTACACTTTTAGTAGATTTTTGAAAAATGTTCTTGTTAGGTTACCTTCCTCCTGGCATTAAACCTTGTTCTGTCTGTTTTAACCCAATAATCTAAGGAGTGAACTGTGGGGATGAAAATGATCCTCTGCTGACAGGAAGTGCACTCGCTCTCAGGCAGCAGTGCTCAGGAGAGCTGCAGAGGTGAGAAATCCTATTTTTCTCCCACTTTTGTATTCAGTTTAAGGCTTTTCTCCCATTATCCTGCACTCTATTTCCTGGTTGGGGAAGGAAAACACATTTAAGAGCATCAGCCCTGACTTCCAAAGGTCTGCCGCTGTGCTCCATGCAGCTGAGCGACACTATGTGCCTGTCAGAGGTTTCATATCTGGGACACCTAAACCATTTCAGCATCCTGTTGGTACAAAAATAGGCTTGTATATGTGTGTCTGTGTGATACTGTGGTGGCAGGATCACTAGATCTGTTGCTGACTTGCAGTTGTGGTCACAGTGACATTGTATATTGGTAATGAAGGGGATTTTTTTGGTGAAACAAATGCTGTCAGCATGTTGTATATGCCGTCTCCATCTCCATTAAATCAACAACAGGAGCAGAGAATTGTGTAAAGAGCATTTGAGCATTCAATGTGTATGGCATTCATAAGTTAAAATGACTAACAAAGCTGCATTAACTTACGCCGCAGTCACACATTCCCGTTTCACATGGCGATTGTGCACGATTGTCATAATCCTGATGAAACATGCTTTGGTCGTGGTGCATGTGGTCTGGATCAGCCTTGTATAGTCATGGATGAACGGGGGTAACGTGGAAGGGTCCCGACAGTTTTGAATTGTTCAAAACTGTTGTGGAGAATCGCCGCTCTCAGTATAGCGGGGTGGAAGCCTAATGCAGTCCTAAGGCGAACGGTATTAGCGTGGCATGTATGGAGCTCAGTCGGGCTGATCGTGGCTCAATCCTGAAAGCTTTATGAGGACGACTAACAAGGATGTATCCGTTTGTGCACCGACTGTGTCCCATTCAAGATGGCGCAAGCGACGGGGCTCAGTCGGGGCTTACGTGACGTGTACTAAGCTCGAGCGGGGCTGACGTCGTGTCAGCGGGATGAAAGTTCATGGAATCCTCGTCATATCGCTGTATTAACCTAACTGGAGCAGGACGAACGCCCCCAAAGCGCTGTAGAAGCTCTACTGACGGTGTATTTATGGGGTGTGTCCAGGGGTGAGACAGTCATTTCATCCCGTATCATAGCGATCACACCAGCCTCCTCAATCGTGCACAATCGCCATGAGAAACGGGAATGTGTGACTTAGGCATTAACCAGCAACCAAAATACACTGCCTGGCCAAAAAAAAAAAAAAAAAAAAGAAAACTTCTTGGGTTTAACTAAACCAACAGGTACAAGACTCCTATTGGAGAGCATCAGGGGAAGAAGAGAGGCAGGTGAGGTGATGCACCCATCATGCCTAGTGCCTACTGTCCAAGCCTGTGGGGGCAGTGCTGTGATCTGGGACAAATCTGTGACATTGAAGAAGACACAATGAGACAGAGAATGAGACTGTGATCAAAGCTAAAGACGGTGCAACGAAATATTCGAGTGTGAGACCTTTTTTTGTGGCAACTTTTTTTTTAACCAGTTTGTCCATGAGTAGGAAAATCTGAGCAAAGTTTAAGAACAATTACTTAGGGCAGAGAACCCAAAAGTTGGTGGCTCCATGAGGAGCAAAGTTCACAGAGTGCTTCTAAGGCTTTAGTCAAGAGACTTGCCAAGTCATGAGGGAGATTGTACAATGAAAAACATGCAAACAGCCTACACAGAGATTCACCTAGGGCTGAACAATTAATTGCAAATTAGAGTAAATCCCAATATGGCTTGTCGCAGTTTTCAAATTGCAGGTTCAATATTTTCAGCCCAAAATGTGTTGAACATTTTGGCATTGTGATGTAGTTTTTTTTTTTTACCTCTATTCATACACTTTTCTCCCACTTTTGGACCATTTTGACCTTTTTTTAACCCCGTTTTTACAATTTTATGCCTATTTTGCCCCCATTCATCTTTGTTTTGCCACTGTCAGAACCATTTTTGGAATTTTTACATGGTTTTTGAAATTTAATTTAAAATTTAATTCCCAATTTTGCTGCCATAATCAATTATCCTAAACCACTTTTGGATTTTTTTTGGCCAATTTTCCCCTTTCTTTTTGCAATTTCATACCTATTTTGCACCTATTTATTCACCTTTTCCTGCTTTCATACCATTTTACCCAGTTTTTACAAGTTCATACCTATTTTGCTTCTGTTCTTCACTATTTCTCAAATCTTTTATCCTTAGATTAATTTAATGTCATATTGGTTTTACTATAAAAAGATCTACTCTTTATGTTTGTTTAAGAATACAGAAGATGAGGAACATTAAAAAAAAAGCAGAGTAAATCGCAATATTGGGGAAAAAAATCACAATTAGATTATTTTCTCAAATTGTTCAGCCCTAGATTCACCTCACATGGTGAATGGTCATTTTTGTTGCTGTGACTCCATCTTTGAATGTAGAAGGTTGTGAATGTTTTAAACACAATCTTGTGTTGTCCAGATAAATAAGTCATCCTTTCACCAAACTCTAAGCTATTCTAACTAAAACTTTTCCCTGCAGCAGGTTGTAAGCCTGTTTGATTTGTTGTGTTAAAATGACTTACAGTGTCTTGTTTGTATCAACATTACTCATACTTGGATTTTTTCTTTTCTTTCGCATCTTTAATGATTCAATACCAAAAATACTTTGGGTCTACAATGGTTAGAAATGACCACAGAAGTGTATGTTTTAAAATTCTTTCAATATTATGTCAAAATCTCACAATGTAGTAAGAATTATCATACAAAAAATATGAATGTAATGGTTTTTGGTCAAGTTTAGAGCTATTTCTCCTTTAGGTTGTATAAAGGTCTATAGCAGGAGCATTAACCATATTTGTAGAAAGTCCAGTTTTTTCTTGGCATATGCTTTGGGGGCCAGAAAACAGAGACAATAACTACAAAACAATTAAAATGAAATATTTTGGTCCACTTCTATATTATTTATCAGCCCCATTCACCAGTCCTGGAGCACAAACATGGGGTCTCAAATAGTTTTGGGTATTTACAGACAAAATCTATCATTAAAACAACACATTTTTATTCTGCACATGTTTTCATTTTGGTAACACAGAAGATAATAAGGGCCAAAAAGAAACAAAGACAGAGAAGAAGGGAAAATTAAAAGCTGAACTTGTTTTAAAAGTCCAAATTTTAAGTTTAAATGTAGAATTATAAGGAAATAAAAGTGGAGAAAGGAAATATTTTAGTCATACTTTATTTGAGAATTCAAAGTTTAATTTATGAATTCAGACTTTTTCTTAAGATTCTGATTTCTTTCAGTCATAAAAAAGTCTGATTCTTAAATAGATAATTATAATAATCAGGGGGCCAGATGGAAAACTTTGCCAGTTGGTGATCACTGGTCTATAGTATTGGAAAATGACACAATTATATTCAAGACTGAAGGGAAGTGTATGTTGAAAAAATCTGGGCTGGAACCATCTGGAAGACGGAGACAGTCCCACCCAGCAGCTGTAAAACGTTAACAATAAACAGCTTGAGCTTCCTGTTTGTTATTGTTCACCTTGTGACTGTAACAATGGAGTTTTTTGAAAGAAGACAAATCTGGATGAGACATTTTTATATGTGTTTAAGCCAGTGGCGATTGCTCTAAGACTGCAAGGGAAGCTCAGCTTCCCCTAAAATGTCCCCAAAAAAAGTGGTGATATGTCCTGCTGTGTGTACATTTCATTGACTAAATATGCTCTAGAATACCTTCATCTTTTGTTCAGAATCAGCTACTTATCACAGGTAACTGGAGCGACTTCCTTCTCATTCATCCCCGCAGCGTCTCAGCGCTTTAACACAGTCGGACACTGAGCGTCTCCTGGCATCAACAGGGAACAGTAGAGTGGGTTGTTCCACTGTGGAAACTGGACGGTCATTGGATAAACGCTGGGCTTTGTCCCGCCCATCGGACGCTCAGCGTCTCTGGGGGTCTATGAGGCAGTGGGCTGGCCTGGACGCTCGGCTTCTGCATGATGATTGGATGATCTGTCTGAGGCCGAATCCCTTTTTGATTGACAGTGAAATGAGCCAATCAGCCATCTGGAAGTATAACTCTCCAAGTTTTACAATCAGTTGTTCTGGACTGATCCAGAGGCTTTATCGGTCACCAGCGACTTTATCTTTCGTAAAAACAACTAGTGTGTTTGAAGATTCTCTCCTTTCACTTTTTCTTTTTACAAACGAGCAGCTGCAGGGCCTCTACCCCTGTCACTCTCACTCACAGCCTGTCAAACGGTAGTCTCACGTAGCTGCTCCAGCTGCTAGCAGCTGCACATCATGGCAGATAGTATGAATGTAGTCGACAGGATTTTGGCGAGGCCATTTGATAGTCTTCCTTACGAAGAGAAAATTGGAGTTAAACAGCAGGGCAGGTCAACTCCTAAGATTGGTTTAGTGCAAAAGGTGGGGAAACGTAACAGATCTTTTCAGCATTCCTGGTATGACAAGGTGAGCTGGCTCACTGTAAGTGCTGTCACAAATAAAATGTGTTGTCTGGTCAAAAGTGGGTTTTTGGGGAATAAAATCCCTGGAAAAGACACCTAGTTGGTACAACAGGGTCACAAATAATTTACATAAATAAACAAATTTATGATGTAGGCCGAGAAAAAAATGAGCTTCCCCTCCCTGACTGACCAGCAGCCGCCACTGGTTTAAGCTATATATGTTAAAGTAATGTGATAATAGTGTAATGCCTTACATTTCAAATACAGTAATATTATAATGTATCTAATTACTTTGAAATGACAATAACAGGTAATAAATAATGCATTACATTTTTATGTAACTTGCCCAACACTGTTTATCTTAGCTGCCATTACTGCACAGAACTAATGAGCCAGCTTATTCAGTATTTAGTAGGAAAAAAGCCTCTACAGATTCTACAGTAAAAGGGTCATTCTACAGAAACGTGGATTTTTGGGATGGCAAGATGTCTTTTGTTTTATTTCTTTTTTTAACATTTAAACTTCAACTACATTGTTACATATGTCATTGACTTTATGAATACACATAAATGAAAGCTTAATGATTTTTTGTTTTTTTAGTACACTTATCACAAAACATAATTTAATAAAGTGTATCCACACATCTGATTGTCACTGGTGTTCCTGATTGTTACCCATAAGAAAGGTAACACCAGTGACAGTTTCACTAAAATGGCCTTTAACAAAATGGCTGCTGCAGAGCATGACACAGCATGTTACTAATCTGATCTATTCACTAAATTATGTCTCTAAATACAATATTATTTGTTTGTTTGTAATTCCCTGCCAATAAAGTTGGTAACACCAGTGACGTCAACTAAAAGCTTCATATGAAATCATGAGATAAATGTTAATATTTCTGAAAACTGAAAAGGACAATGTTCTTACCAGGGTCCCTCTTCATAGATCTTCAAGAAAGAGGTCAAAGGAAGTCAAGTGATGTCATCAGAGTGATTTCTTTTTCCAAAATAAAAGACTTTTGTCACATGGTAACACCAGTGACATGACTGCAGGGGACGACTACTTTAAATATATTTTCTAATACTTATTTGGCATTTTGTTTTAAAATGTAATTCATATCATGTATTTGACAGTTATTTATACATTTTTGTACTTTTTTTTTTGAAAAACATATTTTTAAACTCAAAATACAGCACTTTCTCTCCATCAATGACTGTGGGGACGAGCACTTTTGTTGTGGTTGGGGTTCTAAATAATTGATTAAAAAGCAAATATTACCAAGCTGATGGCTCCAAACAGTGTGATAGCTGAAATAATATGTTTTTTAAATGAGATACTTTAAAAAATCTATCGCAAACTGTTTTCTTCAGGAGCAAAATATCTCTTAAGGCTAGGGGCAGAAAAATGCATGTTTCTGTAGAATGAGCCATAGATAGACTTTTCAGAGAGTCCTTTGGATGCTGCCTTAGGTGGACACACAAGGATTGGCTGTCGACATGATTGTCTGGTAAAAATACTCACCCTCAGTAATATTTTGAAGCAGTGATTTAACAGGTAGTTGTCTGGATAAGAGCTTCATTGATTTAGATATAAGGAAAATAAGTTCTCAGTAATGTTGTTTTTTACCTTTTGTTTTGCAGTCTTTTGGAAAACAGTTTTCCCACAGAGAGACGCTCACAGTGCAGGGCTACACCCCCCACCCCTCTAACTCAGTCTCCTTAACTCACTTACTGCCAGCTTGGGACTTTACATCAAGTTTCGAGTCTAAGTGGCTCCTGGAGTTGAAATCCCTGCTGGGAGCTGTCACTGTAGCCTCCCCGCTGCCTCAGAGCTCGCCATCAGAAGAAAGTGGCGATTTTAAAGTCGGCTGGGGCCCTTGGCAAAAAGTCACAGGGGGCCTCTCTGATAGCAATTGACTCCTGGTAGCATGCTCTTGATTTGGTTGTGGTCTGCAGAGCTGATACTCAAGGCTGCTGCTCCTTCAGTTAACCAGTTAAATGTCAGAGCATAGGGGCAAATCCACAGAAACACTTTTATGGAGTTTTAGGACCGATCTAGACTAAATAAAAGTATAATTCCTAATCCACAGGGCATGTGCAAAGAGTAAACTGAGCACAAACTGATCTGTCTAGCAGATAGGTAGACCAATTAGTTTGTTAGCATGAATACAAATCTAAGAATATTTAAAACTTCTGTTCATAAATAGACCTCCTCCCAATGCAAAACTACAGTATCGTTGAAGGTCGATGTTATTTACTATGAGCAACAGAAGTGGCACAATCCAATGCCACTGAGATCTGTGTATTAAAGTGACACAAACACTCCTCCTTTCTCTTTTTTTCTGTCTCTCTCTGCTCAGTAACTGTCCAATGATTGTCATTTAATAATATTTTATAAACGAGCTGCACGTCTGTAACCTGACACTCCAGATGGACAGTTCCATATTGAAAATATTTCACTAATCCATCTGGAAAGGAGCCCCATGAAAATGTTTTCAGGGGTAGAACCTTCAAAAACAGCAGCAGCTTGTGATTGGACGATCGTTTTACACATCACACTCATCACAGACCAATCCATATCAAGCAGCGCTGCTATGACGTAGCATATGTAGCAGCTAAACGGCTTGGGGCTGACAAGGGCCAACAACAGTTAAAGGATAAGTTTGGTTTCTACAGCTTTCACATTGTTTATAGAATGAAGTAGAACAATATACTCACCCAGAAGGCTTTCCTGATCCAAACAGTGCTTCAGGAGATATTTAGATCCAAAATCGAGCAGCGGACATCCGAATAATGGTAGCACACAGGGCATGTATAGCGCCGCTCCTAAAACTGCATTAATCGTCCAAAAACTCATTAGTTTCACCAATATTTCATCATGGTCCGCTCGCGCTACTCCTCCATTACAGTCTGTGTTGCTCCACCCATGTTTTTGTGACTGTGCTGACCTCTGAACTGAAGACTGCTCTCTGGAGAGCTGTTCTTCTCATATGTGACATGAACCTCGTCAAAGACAATCCCTACAAGTAAACTTATGAGGAGAGCAGATTTCACCAAGTTTCACTGAGTAACCATGATGACCATAGGCTAACCGACATAAGCCATCATTATTTGTACAACAAGAAGTGACATCAATTCACAGAATCAGGCAGGTCCATCTGCTCTGCAAGGCTAGTACATCTGAATCAGCATGTTAACTTAAACACTTATTGAAATATTGTGTGCACTGTAAAAAAGGCTAGTTGTTTTAACTTAAAAAGTTAGTGTCTGGGCTGCCTTAAAGTTTTAAGTTATCTGAATTTAGAAATTTAAGTTCAGTTGAATTAAGAACGACTCAGATCAAGTGCACTTCTTAAGTTCAATAAACTTGCTACTAAGTCAGCTCGACTTGAATTGTTTAGTTTAACAAACTTCTAAAAGCAATGCAATTCCAATAGTATTTTTTAAGCCAACACAGTAATTAAACTTCTTTAAACTACAGTTTTAAAGGTAAAACAACTTGATCTAAAGTTAAGGTCACTGATCCTCATCCACAAATGTGAAAAAGAAATAAAACAGTAAAGATGTGAGCTATAAGCTCGTTTTCCACCAAACGAGCCGTCATGCAGGCCAGACGAATTTTAGTAAAGTTAAAGAACATTTGTGGATGAGGACGCATTTTTCCCACAAGCACTTTTTTGTGTCAAATGTATGTTGAATCTGTTCAGAGCTGTTTTGCTCTCCACATTGAACATGTGATCAAAATGTCCAGTTGTGTTATTCAAGCATGAAGAACAGAAGTTGTTTTGGTTTGTCTGACAATAATACCCTTTAAATACTCGACCTTTTATTCTGCTTTAAGATTGTTTTTCTTAAAGCAAATATTAACTTTATTTTATAAACTTGTGTCAAACAGAACAAAATGAGTCAAAGTTAAAGACAAATATTAAGTTAAATCCAAATGCAATAAGTCAATTTAGCTCAAACTCATCAGTGAGCTGAACTTCAGATCAAGTTGTGTTACCTTTAAAACTGTAGTTTAAAGAAGTTTAATTACTGTGTTGGCATAAAAAAATACCATTGGAATTGGATTGCTTTTAGAAGTTTGTTAAACTAAACAATTCAAGTAGAGCTGACTTAATAGAAATTTATTGAACTTAAGAAGTTCACTTGATCTGAACCATTCTTAACTCAACTGATCTTCAATTTCTAAATTCAGGAAACTTAAAAAAGTTAGTGTCAGGGCTGCCTTAAATTTTTAAGTTAAAACAACTAGCCTTTTTTACAGTGTATGTGCTCAAATATATTTTATATCGCCGCAATGTGTGCCCCACCTGCCAGAAGAAGAACACAAGAGTAAAATTTGCATGTGTTTGATTTTAGGGCCAAACATTCTGAGTTGGGATAAAAAAAAGAATAAATAATACACAAATCATTTAATTTAAAGGAATGTCTTCTAATGGCTTTGCCTGCAGAAGCCGTGCAGCATATTTCTTTAAAATTACTGATAGCACTATTTTCGGACAATGAATGAAACTATTAAAGGAGGACAAAGAGAGAGAGCTCAAAAGCATTGTGCTCGCTGTGTTGTCACTTTTCTTCAAACTTTAAAGCTGAACTCTTCCTCCATCAGTAACTCCAGAGTGCAGAGGACATGACTTTTAATCCTCCTCTGTTCACCAGCAGGTGGTTCTGTCTCCGGTGTTTCCCCACGGTCCGGTTTGACAGTCGGCTCTCACACTGCAGAACATGGAGAGGAATGATGACTGAGGAGACAGGAGATGAGGCAGAGTCCAGGTCCACAGGTGAAGGCAGAGGAGATGAATGCATGTGGGCATTCAAGCATGATCCATTATTATGTTTTTTTTCTGTAAACCTTTATTTTACACATGGGCGATTCCACCGAAGAGTGAAATTTCTGTCCCCAGCATATTATTGTATATTAAATGTATAAACACAAGTATTAATATATAACAAATTATATTTTATTATACTAAACATAGACCTTAATCTTTGCAGAAATTACAGATATTATACATATTTATTTTAAAATGGCAATCCACCTTTTGCATTTAAGTGTGACTCCATGTTCTATCTACACTTTTAAAACAAAAGTTTTACAAAAAAAACATTATATTTTGGTTAAAATTCACATTTTAGTGCTGTCCCCAGGTTTTCACTCATTGCTGTTACCCAACAAGACCGTTACTGTTACATCATTTAGGTCTTCTGCAAGTCATAGGAAGACAAAAGTAAGTTATCTCTTTTATTTGTCCTTAAATTTAATGATATATCAGCTGTTTTAGAGATGCTCAATCTAAAAACTCAGTCCTGTTACCTAAGTTATCTCCAAGACAACATTTGTTGATTTCAAAAGTAAAATATTCAGTTAAATCTTAAGAATGTGCTCCATGTGCTTAAGCTACTAGCTTAGATGCTAAGTGGCTAGTTTTCACACAATTGCTAATTTTATGCTTCAAACTCATTGCTGTTACTCAAATAAAGAGTAACATCAAAAAAAGTTGTTTTTTGTCATAAATATTAGTATTTTCATCATGTAAACAACCATTTCTTCTAAATTGACTCTTTTTCAGGGAAAACATTGTATGTGGTTGATATTCTTTTTTTTATGTATATTTTTGGGGCATTTTGTGCCTTTATTGATAGGAGAGAGACAGTGGATAGGCTTGTGAAAGGGGGAGAGAGAGTGTAGGGGAAGACACTCTGCAAACTGGTCACAGGCGGGACTCCAACCTGGACCGGCAGAAACATGTACATGGGGTGCTAACCACTACGCCAAACCAGCACCCCATGGTTGATATTCTTTTAAACATTGTTTTTAAAAAAATTGAGTTTTGGTAACAGCAGAGAAAAAATTACAATGATAATAAACTATCGAAAGTGACACAAACTCAAGGAGGACCCAGATGCGAAGTAGCTTTTGTGGTTCACAATAACCAGGTTTTATATAACAAACACAGTTCAATGCAAGGCAAGGCTTGCGGGTTCGAACCCGCAAGCCTCGCCTTGATGGTCCGATGCTTTAACCACTGAACCACAGATCTGAAGATGGAGTTTTACGGTCTTTGAAGGCAAACAGCAGAGGTGAGAGCGGGGATCGAACCCGCGAGCTTTTGAACAAGAGCCCACAGCCACCCTGATGACACTCTCTCACTTGACAACCAGAGGCTTTCAGGAAGGCTAGGACTGGACTCACTCCTTGTCTGGCGAGCAGAGGTGTTGAGAAGACTTGGATTGAACTCACTCTTTGCTTGGCGAGCAGGGATGCACCGGAAAGCCGGAAACCAGGCTGCCACCACTGGTCAGGACTCACAGACGGATTCTCAATGTCGAGGACAGGCAGGAGGGTCGGATACCAGGCAGGCCACCACAGATCAGGACACAGAGGCGAAAACTCAGCGTTGGAGACAGAAGGCGGGTACGACAGCCGGGACTCAGGCAGACGGGTTAGTAAGGAACAGAAGCTGGTCGATACCTTGCAGTCAAGCCGAGGGTCAGGCGTAAAAGGCAGAATCAGGAACGAAACAGGTCGGTAACAGGTGATCAATCTGGAAGACAGGTCTGGAGTTCTCTTCATGAAAGCGAAGACAGTCTGACACTGACTGTGTGTGGAGCTGGGATTTAAGCAGGTGGCCTGATTGCCGCAGATGAGGTGCAGGTGTGAGCAGAAGCGCAGGTGAGGTGAGTTGAGCTGATTAGGCTGCAGCAGGAATGTGGCAGGCTGCAGGTAGAGACTGAGGCCGCATCCACACGAAGCCAAACCGAGGTCTAAACGCATACATTTTTTGCCGAATCTGCGTATCATCCCCCCATTTTGAGGGTCTGTAAACAAACATTGTTGAAACCAGGTTCCAGAGTGGAAAGACTTTGAAATGCCGTATACGCAGCTCCGTGATTACTGGCTCGCCGTAACTTTTCTGATACGCTTACGTCATAGTTTCATATCGTCATTGACATGCATGCGCCACACGCGGCAACAACAACAACAACAATGGCGGCGTACAGTGTAGCATATGTGCTAATGAAGCTAGTGACCCTACTATCCCTGTTACAGCAAAATCTCCTTCTTCGCAATCACCACCGAGTTGAACAAACAATTATCGAGGACACATTACAGCACTTTATGATCACTTTATCACAATCTCTGTTTACAACTTTTGCCGCAAGTGTGCATGCCACTGTTTTTTCCTCTGTTTCCGCTTGTTTCCGTCATGTTGTTACAGCGCCCCTAGAGGTCTGGCATGTGTTTTTACAGCGTTTTGATGCGTATCGAGTGCATTCATGTAGACCCACACATTTTCTGAGACGCCTTCGTCTTTATGACGATCATTTTGGAAACTGTTAAAGAGGACATATCATGCTTGTTTCTCCTTTTCACTATGCCAGACTAGGATGCCTGTAAAGCATTTCTGCCCTCAGTACAAGTCATTTAGTTCCTTCATTGCCCCACAATAGCGTTCTCAATATCCTCATTTTAGGCCATTATGAAGCCCACGTTGAAACACTCGGATCTGAGGATGACCTACAGTTACTTTGCAACGTCACAGCCCTTTGTGCTCTGATTGGTCAGTTTTATCGGGGGTAGAGCCAGCCTGTCCTTCTTCTTCTACTGTATTTTTCGGCAGGCTCAATGCAGCGACCGCGTATTGAGTCCCCCTATAGGCCAGAGCTGGTAATGAGTGAATGTGAGCTAGGGACCTATATACCCCTGCTGGTGGATGTGTTCCTCTGTGACGGTTTTGTGGCTAACGGATATCACAGAGGAGGAAGTGTTTTATCAGATTACTCCAATAAAAAGAAAGGTACCTCGAGTCGTCACAACGTTTGAAATCTCGCCGACATCTCGCAATGACCTATTTTCAGAGGCATCAAATCTTGTTCTAGGATATCAGAAAAAATACAATATCTCATTTTTCGAAAATTAAGGGGGTGTAAGGTCTTGTTTTCAAATTTATTATATTATATGTAAGTATTAAATCATGCATCAGCATGATATGTCTCCTTTAAGCGTTTTGTCTTCGTGTGGATGGGGCCTGAGGCTGAGACTGAGATTGTGACAGAAAGTTGCAATAAATTAAATAAAGTAGCCTGAGATTGAGGTGTACTCATTTTGAATGAGTAAATGTGTATATTACTAAATTCTATATTGAAATGGAAGGAAAAATGAAGCTTATTTTTGAAGAGTTACAACAAGCAGATTGCACTCTTTTGGCGGAATGACCCTTGTTGGTTTGATTGGAAACTTGGATTTCAAATCAAATAAAAAAAAACTTTAATGTTGGTAGGCTCTGTCCTGATGGGAGGACACAGATGATTCAATCAATGCAGAGGTTGGCAGAGATTTGCATGAAGCTGGCTGTTCTTTTTTTCTCCCTTTTGTTTGGTGTGTTTCTCATGATCACAACATCTATTACACTTTTGTTGAGTTAGGTCTGACAGCTGTTTTCAGATCACGTCAAGTTTCTGAACTATGGAATCTTCATTTTTTTAAAAAGTATTAATTTACTGTACTTTCAGGCCCAAATCACATGCCAAATCATTCAACTCGTGCTGATCAAATCCCAGACCAACTGAATCCATGTGAATTTCAGAATTTGCATCATTGCTGTCACTGCGTTCTTCAACATCACTCAGATCTTCAGGAGGAGGAAGTTTTGAAAACTGGCTCTTGAGTTTCAGCTGAATGATTCATTGGTCTTGTAGCTGACAGTAGATTTTCTATTTTACTTTATTTTTCTTGTTAAATCACAACAGAGGGTGGAACGACAAAGGAAGAGGCCCCCCAGCTCGTGTCGCCTCCTAAGAACACGCCCCCTCCGATAGAGCAAGAAGCCAGCTGGCAGAAAATATTCATTGGCGTTGAAGATAAATGAGATTTCTCATAGCTGAAAGTAACAAACACGACAGTCATCCCCCTTGTAACACTCAACAGTAGCCATTTCAGTTGGACCGGCGGCGAAGCGGGTCTGGCGTCGCCACTGCTAGCCAATCAGAGCAGAGCCGATTGTGGGCGAGGATTTACCTTTCTGGGCGTGTCTTCACCAGCTCAGTTTACAACGCTAACGATGCGTGGCTAACTTATGCTAAAATCTATTGACAGGGCTACCCGCTCCGACCAACAACGTTCAGTCATTAGCCAGTATAGGCACAGACTAACCAGAGTTATTCAGCAGACATCTCCCACTGTAGTAAACAAAGCTATTACCTGTTCAACAGAAATTTGGCTGTTTCAGCATCAGTTTTCAGTCCCAAATCATTCAACAGCTTTTTCCAACGGTCGTACCATTCTCCAATGTTGAGTCTCTGTTGGGACCTGTGTTGCTCATATTTCTTCCTTACTTCAGCCTTTTCCTCGAAACTTTTACGTTTCCTTAGATGTGGAGGGTTGCAGAAGCGGCCTCCTGGTTTCGGTGCTGGTCTTCTCCGGCTCCATGTCTCTTCAGTAGCTGTGCAAGCTAGCTGCTCACCGGTACATGAGGGAGGTAGTGGGGAGGAGGCTGGACGATGCGGAGCAGGGGAGACAGGGGATTGGATGGACTCACGGACCAATCCGAACCGCAGGGAACGGCAGTTCGGATTGGCCAACTATTATGCCGCTTTGCAGCGGATATACTCAATGGATTTTTACCTCTGCCAAGGAGGTTGTTTTCGGGAGAATTTGTTTGTCTGTCTGTCTGTCTGTGAACAAAATAACTCAAAAAGTTATGGATGGATTTGGATGAAGTTTTCAGGAAATGTTCATCATGGAAAAAGGAAGAACTGATTCTATTTTGGTGTTGATCAGCGTCTGGCCGCCATGATGAAAAATGTGATTTCTGTGAATAACTACTGAACGAAAATAGATATCTTTATGAATCCAATTACTAATGGTATGTTTTCATGGTCAAGTAATCTAAATATTTACATTAAATAAAGATAGGATTAATATTTATGGTGAAAATCACAATATGGGAGAGGACTGTGGCGCTGGCGGAGGTCTGCGCTCTCCGATTGCTTTCTAGTTTTCATTCCTTTTGGTCTTTATATGGCATAGATTGGCCATAGGACCATAACAGCCTTATAAGTGGTGTTATTAAGATGTACTAAGCTTCCAAATCCTAGACCATAGCTTTAAATGAAAAAGAACTAAGCTCAGCACTACATGGCAGCACTTGTGTCCAATCAGACTTTAAGCAGTTTGTTGCTCTTACTAACATCGTTCACTCCAAGTTTTGATTTTTGTTAGTGTTGCACTTACTCTTAAATGTACATGTTTTAGACCAAAGCATCTGCTGGATAAAGCAATAACATAATTTTTTAACATTGTGTTTCAGTACAGACTGAGAGCTTGGTATTGTTTAGGCTAAAACTATTAATTCAGACAGCCACACATAAAAAGTCAAGTTAATCCCTTTGATAAAGAGGGAATCAAAATCTTAGAACAGATTTGTTCTTTGATGAGAAAAAGTTTAATCTTGATTGTGCTTAGGCCTTCAGACATGACGGCACATCATATGGCTGTGGAGATATAGCAGTGGGTCCTTTTCTGTGTCGTAGTGACTGAGGGCCCTTGCTAAGAACCAGAAGTAGACTTAAAGGCCTACTGTTAGCCCCACAGTATGCAGTTTTTTTGTCTTTGGGCAGTGGTATGAGCTTAGCTTCTTTACATAGTGAAGGACACAAGGAGCTGGCCAGACATCTGTTAAATATATGACATATAGGAATAGATAATTCTTTGGCTGCCTCCTTAAAGGATAAGTTGGGTTTCTACAGCTTTCACATTGTTTATAGAATGAAGTAGAACAATATACTCACCCAGAAGGCTTTCCTGATCCAAACAGTGCTTCAGGAGATATTTAGATCCAAAATCGAGCGGTGGACATCCGTATAATGGTAGCACACGGGGCATGCTGCTCCTAAAACTGCAATCATCATCCAAAAACTCATTAGTTTCACCAATATTTCATCATGGTCCGCTCACACTATTCCTCCATTACAGTCTGTGTCGCCCCAGACATGTTTTTGTGACTGTGCTGACCTCTGAACTGAAGAAGAAGAACGCTTGCCTCTGTGCATGTGCAGTACTCTCTGTCCAGCTGTTCTTCTCTTTGCCTCCGTGTCCTCCTTTCGATGAGCTCCTCATCTGTGAACTCTGGCTCCAAACTGTAAGGACACCCATCATATTCAAAGTTCTCCTCCACAACATCTTCATCTGATAGATATTCGTCCATTTTGCACAAAACTGGAAGAAGAAAGTCGTTGAGTAGCCGGCGGTCTTCCCCTGAAACAATGAGCCGTACTGCACATGCATGGCAGCCGTAAAGAAAGTTTTCAGTTCAGAGGTCAGCACAGTCACAAAAACATGTCTGGGGCGATACAGACTGTAATGGAGGAGTAGCGTGAGCGGACCATGATGAAATATTGGTGAAACTAATGAGTTTTTGGATGATGATTGCAGTTTTAGGAGCGGCGCTCTACATGCCCCATGTGCTACCATTATACGGATGTCCGCCGCTCGATTTTGGATCTAAATATCTCCTGAAGCACTGTTTGGATCAGGAAAGCCTTCTGGGTGAGTATATTGTTCTACTTCATTCTATAAACAATGTGAAAGCTGCAGAAACAGAACTTATTCTTTAAGAAATGTACCATCCATATTGTCAATACCTGGAGATGTATCATCAGAAAGTTGGTCTGTGTGGTAATGACTGATCTCCTGCATGCATTTTTATTTTTATTTTTTAGCATTTTGAAGCTTTACTTTGAACCTTCCTTAAAAAATGCAAGTTCCTGTAATTTTTCAGTGTTTTTTAGATTTTAATCAGAAGTGAATATTGTTCTCAACAGGCAGGTAGCAGGATGGTGACCCTGAAACAGAAAGCATGCAGCTTTGGCTCCTCAGCACAAAGACGTTAAAGGGAACAAACAGCTTTAAACTGACGTTTCTTTTGTGGTGTCTTTGTTGGAAAAGTGCAAAGTTGTCTGAAGTCTGATGAGACTTTGCATCCTGCTGTAGAACATGTTGTTTCATCAGATCCTCATTGTGAAGGGAACACTTCAGAGTCTTATAAACAATAATGTGAACATCTTACCTCTCGTTTTATCCAAGATTAGATACTTGAAGTGCTTGTTTCATCTTGGAAGTACAATTGAGCATAAATAGAAATCAATGACGTGGCGGGGTCGTGAAATGAAGCTGACAACGATCTTACAGAGCTCACAGCCTTGTTGTCAGACACTATAAACTTCTGAAACATAAGCTCATTGACAAAGAGGACTATTATGCAGTAAATATTCTATGATATTGTACATTTTCTTTTCATTAGAGTGAACAACAGAATCATAAGTACTGTGTTTATCTCTGAATTACAGTATGAACTCAGTTGTGTTGGAGATAAAGAAGATAAAGGTCTTTTCTACGTTGAACCACCAGCAGTTTGATGGAAAGACATGGGAAGAATTTTTGTTTAAAAAAGGAGAAATTCTGGGGTGCTGGTTTGGTGGAGTGGTTAGCAACCAGGCACCCCATGTACATGCTTCTGCCGGTCCAGGTTCGAATCCCACCTGTGACCAGTTTGCAGAGTGTCTTCCCCTGCTCTCTCTCCCCCTTTCACAAGCCTATCCACTGTCTCTCTCCTATCAATAAAGGCACAAAATGCTCAAAAAATACATTTAAAAAAAAAAAAAAAAAAAAAGGAGAAATTCTCCGAAACAGCTTCTAAGCATCTCGCTCTTTCCCAGTTACTTGCAGAAGCATTTTGACTGAATGCATGGTCAGTGTGGTGGACAGGGTTGGGAGGATTACTTTAAAAATGCATTCTGATACAGTTACTAGTTACCTGCTCAAAAATTTGGTCATCAACGTAATTAGAGCAAGAGACAGAAACAGGCTTTAACGTCATGGCTGGACTGGAGAATTACTCTGAGCTTTTACAGCTCTTTGTCTGTTTTTTATCTACAAAACCCAAAACCAGTGAAGTTGGCATGTTGTGTAAATCGTAATTAAAAACAGAATACAATGATTTGCAAATCCTTTTCAACTTATATTCAATTGAATACACTGAAAAGAGGAAAAGAACCATCCGGACTGTTATACAGTTGAAGACAAAATTATTAGCCCCCCCATGAAATTTTAAGTTTCTTCAAGATTTTTCCAAGTACTCATTTAACAGAGCAAGGAATTTTTAACACACCATTTCTGAACATAATAGTTTTCTTTAGAAGGCACAAAATATTTATATTTGCACACCAAAACATAATTATTTAAGAAAAAGCTAAAATGACCAGGGACATTATTATTAGCTTTGAGAAACGGCCACTTATTAAGTCATTAACACTTTTGTTCAGTGACGTGCGTTAACTCCACAGGTGATGTGCTTGAAGGTGATCAGGTGAAACAGGTGATTTCACTCAACAATTAAGTTAAAACATGGTATAAAAGCCTCAGCAAGTGTCATGTGAGCTGTCAGTTAAGAAAGCACCATGCCGAAAACAACGGAAATCAGTTTGGACCTGAGAAAAAGAATAATCGATGCACACAAAACAGGAGAAGGATATACAAAGATATCCAAGCGTTTCCAAGTGTCAAGAACTGGAGTGAGAGGTATAATCAAGAAATTCAAAGACAGCCACACAGTCCAGAACAAGCCTGGCAGAGGTAGGAAGTGAAAGATTTCAAAGACACTGGAAAGAAACTGGGGTCTAAAGACCCCAGAACAACTGCCAAGACACTGGTGAATGACTTGGCCACATCGAGAATCATAGTCTCTAAGAAGACCATCACTAGAGCTCTGCACAGGAATGGACTGTGAGGTTGCAGACCAGGAAAAACTCCACTTTTGAGGAAAAGACACCTTCAAGCCAGACTAAAGTATGCTCGGGACAACCTGGAGAAAGATTATTCATACTGGAAACATGTCTTATGGTCTGATGAGACTAAACTAGAGCTCTTTGGCCATAGAGACACTGCTTATGGATGGAGAAAACAGGGAGAGGCATTTAACCCAAAGAACACTGTCCCCACAGTGAAAGATGGTGGTGGGAGTATTATGCTGTGGGGATGCTCCAGTGCAAATGGAACTGGAAATCTGGTCAAGGTGGAAGGAATCATGAATAAAGAAAAATATGTGGAGATCTTGAAAGAAAACCTTAAGCAGTCAGCAGTAAAACTGGGTCTGAGTCGTCGCTTCATCTTCCAACATGACAACGATCCAAAACATACGTCTCTCTTGGTGAAGAACTATCTTCAAAAGACCAAGGTAAATGTAATCGAATGGCCTGCACAAAGCCCTGACTTAAATCCAATCGAAAATATGTGGGGTGACCTGAAGAAAATGTCCATGCCAGAAGACCATCAAACCTGGAGGAACTTGAGAGATTAGCCAAAGAAGAATGGGCCAGGATTCCTCAGAAGAAGTGTCAGAGACTTGTTGAAAACTACAACAAACGACTGCAGGCAGTTATCCAGCAAAAAGGATACACAATTGACTATTAGAAGGTGGGGGGCTAATAATTTTGACCCTGGAAGTTTTTGTGTTTTGTAGAATATTTTCATTTCTGTGTGCAAAATAGAATAATATAAGTATCCAAAATAAAACTTGGATGTCTAAAAAAGCTGTGTTAAAAATGTGTTGCTCTGTTTAAAAGCACTTGGGAAAAAGTTTTAAAACAATGACATTTTTATCGGGGGGCTAATAATTTCGTCTTCAACTGTAGGCGCAAAGTTCAAAAGCCAGCATCTGTGATGGTATGGGGGTGTGTTAGTGCCCAAGGCATGGGTAACTTACACATCTGTGAAGGCACCATTAATGCTGAAAGGTACATACAGGTTTTGGAGCAACATATGTTGCCATCCAAGCAACGTCTTTTTCATGGACGCCCCTGCTTATTTCAGCAAGACAATGCCAAGCCACATTCTGCACGTGTTACAACAGCGTGGCTTCGTAGCAAAAGAGTGCGGGTACTAGACTGGCCTGCCTGTAGTCCAGACCTGTCCCCCATTGAAAATGTGTGGCGCATTATG
The DNA here is from genome assembly GCA_036419115.1 of Scarus forsteni. Taxonomy (NCBI): domain Eukaryota; kingdom Metazoa; phylum Chordata; class Actinopteri; order Labriformes; family Labridae; genus Scarus; species Scarus forsteni. Next base: position 2,636,702 of record JAZDUH010000104.1, on the reverse strand, counting down.
AAGCGTAAAATACAACAACGGAGACCCCGGACTGTTGAACAACTTAAGCTGTACATCAAGCAAGAATGGGAAAGAATTCCACCTGAAAAGCTTAAAAAATTGGTCTCCTCAGTTCCCAAACGTTTACTGAGTGTTGTTAAAAGGAAAGGCGATGTAACACAGTGGTAAAAATGACCCTGTGACAACTTTTTTGTGATGTGTTGCTGCCATTAAATTCTAAGTTGATGATTATTTGCAAAAGAAAAAGTTTACCAGTTTGAACATTAAGTATCTTGTCTTTGCTGTGTATTCAATTGAATATAAGTTGAAAAGGATTTGCAAATCATTGTATTCTGTTTTTATTTACGATTTACACAACGTGCCAACTTCACTGGTTTTGGGTTTTGTACATCTGAATGGTCACTGGAGTGCCTAAATCCATAAACTTTTGAAACCAGGGTCAAGGGTGCAGAGTTTTCAAAATGCTCCTCCTTGCAGCTCCGTGTAGTGTTGTGTTACTTGAGACAGATCTTGGTCTCGAGATCACATTTTGAAGGTCTTGGTCTTGTCTCGGTGTCAGACTGGCCAGACTTGAGATTTTCCGTCAAGACCAATTAAGACAAGAACTGATCTGCTGATCTTCAGCTTCATTAATGTGATAAGGAGGAACACTTATTAAAACAACAAAAAGCTTTAGTTTATGTGTTATTTCCCCTGTGATGAGTGCAACCTTCCTGGTGTTGTGACTTAGGGACCCCCTGCTTAACTGTTCAACCTTGTAATTGCTTTTAAAACTGATTTTGATGGTCTTGGTCTCGACTCGGTCTTGACTCCCAAAAGTCTTGGTCTTGTCTCGGTCTTGGTGCATTCTGGTCAGGGGCAAGTCTTGGTCTCGGATTGTGTGGTCTTGAGCACAACAGTAGCTCCGTGTAAACCCGTATCAGAGCGTTTCAGGGTGAAACGCTGACGTCACCGCATGTGCAGTACTCTTTCACATGAAGGCTGTGCACACATACCAGGAACAACAGCTTCATCGTCTACAGAGTAACATGTGAGCTGCTTACCGTGCTCCCTTTGTTATCCAGACAAAATTATCCAGACAAGAAACTCCTGCGTCTCTGTGAGTCCACTCACCATTGTTGTTTGTGAAAAGTTTTTCTTCTTCGTACATGCGTTGTAGCAGCGCTGTTTCTCTGCAAACCTACATCGCCATCTACTGGACTGGTATGCACACTGCAGTGGTTTCATTTGTTTCTTTCATCTCCGTCTGATCGCGGGCTGAGTTTGAATTGGAAAAGGAAATACTTTGCGTTTTAGGTCGGAGTATCCCCGTTTAAACACTGCCTAATACATCAGGAAGCTGCTTAGAAACTACAGTGTTGAGATTAGAGGTGAAACTTCCTTGAATAATCGCGATTATTCGATTACAAAATATCCTCGAGGCAAATTGTGTGCCTCGAAGCCTCGTTTAATATATAATTTTGCATATAAAATATATATCTGGACTACTATACAGTGCACTGTGTTTGACACGGACGGTCATTTCTGTGGCACAACACGCCTGCTACCTCCGCTGCTGCGCGGCTTGTAAAATCATGAAGGAAGAGAAAAGAGAGGGACAGAAAGGAGAGAGTCCACAGAAGAAATGGCAGAGAGTGTCCCAAGTGTGTGCTCACTACAAGAAGGGACGAAAAGAAAACACAGTGCAGTGTGTCTGATGTCAAACGGAGTTAGCTTAGCACGTAGCTTAGCACGATAGCACGTCGTCAATACTGCAGCACGTCAACAGTAAACATCCGGTCTGTGCGTCAGAGCGACACAACAGGATGACACTCATGATACATCAACAGAAGCAGCTAATGTGATCAATAACTGAGATATGGGCTAGTAAATAACCTACTTTGATTATGGCTCCGTGTAAAGGCTGGTTCAGAACGTAAATCTATGTGGAGGCTACTTGCCCAGAATCATGTGTATTTTGTTCACATACTTTTTACATCCAATAACTTTACATTTAATTTGATTGCAGAGAGTAGAACAGGAAACACTGACAGTGAGTAGAGGAAGCAGGTGTAGGGAATGCTTTCATATGTTATAGAAATGTACATTAGCTAGTTAAATGATCTTAGTATCTAAGTATGAGATTATTTGGTCCTAGAAATAAAGTAAGCAAAATAAGATCATCAATATGGTACAGTAGGAAAGGCAATAATTTAGCAAAAAGAGACAAGCATGAATACAAATAAAATAAAAATAACCAAACTTGAAAAAATTACTGAAAAAAGCAAGATATGAGCCAGAGTAAAAATAAAAGTATAGATTTTGATTTTGAGATCCCATTTATGCTCAGAATGTTCAAAATAAGAAAAATAAGTTAAGTGAGCTGCCTTTTCTGTTTGTGTGTTACTAATAATAATAATGTGTAGTGATTCAATGTTATAAAAAAATAGCAGTGAGCGCAATGTAACAGTTATCCGATTAATCAGCAAAAATTTGATCGAGTAATCGATTACAAAAAGTATCGATAGCTGCAGCTCTAGTTGAGATTTTTGGTTGACAAACGTCGTCTCAGTTGCAAACAGGGATATCTGAAATCTGATGTGGATGCACGAGTCTAGGAAGGAGACAAGAGTGAGGATGAGTGGCAAAGGTTTCAAGGACTGGACAAAACTGCAAGGCCAGGCAGAAGCTGCACTAATTGTTGTTTCATACCATTTTTAGATATCCTAGAGGAATGGTTTGTTTAATGGTAAGTAAAAGCAGCATCCTTATTTTTTCCATGCTGTCCATTAAAGTTTGGCAGGGAGACTGTTTGACCTTGAACTACAAAGTCTGCGTCATTCATTCTTGAATCTTGGGGGGCCTTAGAAGAAGTTGCAGGACTATGGATTCACAAGTTGCAGATCCTGACAGATGTACGGACAGACGAGCATACAAGTATAAATAAATAAAATCTATTATTATTATTATTATTATTATGAAGACCTACTTAAAAATGGACAACCTGTAAATATTTGGGCTTTAGGCAGCACAGGGGCATAAAAAGACTAAATGATCTAATATCCCTTTGTACTATCACTCAGGCCGTGTAGCTTAACACAAACACTCCGACTTTGGCAGCTTGAATTTTCTGCACAGACTCACATTAAATAACACTTTCCCTCATGCTTATATGCAGTAACCGGAAAATAACTTCTCTCTTTTTATTTGCCTTCCTTGAACTGTTAATTTTCCTCAGAGACAAACATAAACATGAAATGCAAAGGGCAGTGATCTGAGAGCAATCTATACAGTTTGTAATTTCCCTTGAATGACTGTGTTTACACAATCTTCTTTCAATAACTTGTCAGATATGCAAATGAAGAGGACATCAGTAAATGATGTCTGACACAAGAAAACACATTTATTCAATAGGTTTTAATTAGCAGATCCTCACTGGGAGAGGAAATACTCATTTAATCTACCATTTAAATTGAATGCCTTGTCTGACATTACAAACTCATAATTTGCTGTATAATTTACATATAAAGGACTCTGCAATCAGGCAAACTCACATGCCAAGCACGCCTGCCACCCACAAAACAAAAAACTGCTATAACACAAATGAGAGCCTTGGACTGAATTAATAGGCACAATAAAAACAGTGCATGTCTCCAGACCAGTGCAGTCGATTTTTGGTGTTTCTTAGTTTGTTAATTGGCTGAACCGGCTCAGAGACAATAATATTTATGCATGGAGGAGAGGAGAGGATGTGCAGCAAGGAGTCATAAAACATTTTATGGCCTCAGAACAGAAGTTTCCATTGATCCTGATGATGAGAACAGAAGAAGAGCGCCATTACAGGGTATGCAGGACTCTGTAGGCCATAAATAGAGGCCCTAAATACACCTGCATGCTCATATGCATAGAGAATAAAACTCATACTGTCCAGGTAACCTTATCTTGTTTTACTGCAGATGACAGTTTACTGCCTCTGTCTCTGTGAATTATTCCGGATCTTGCAAACCAAGGCAAACTAGTAATTAGGTCTTAAAAATAACAAAGTGAAATCATGTTATTTAAGACTGCTTCTTTGAGCTCAAGGTTCTCCCAGGAATTTTTACTAAAACAAGCACCCCATTATAAGGATAGGAAATGTAACTGTGTTACCCCAAACATTAAGACCCTCTTGGATTACAGAATCATTGAGATCCTTCACATCTCTACTGAAGCTGCTTTAATAGACAAACTATAGCCAGAGCTGTGCCACTTCACTGAGTTGCAATTATTTTTTTGCTCTTTCTTTAGCACAGTTGAAACTTATGTTTAGGAAGTCTGCAGGACAATAAAGAGCTCCACGTCATAATACAAGAGAATTATTATTATTATCATTATTATCTTCTTATGTTGTGTTCACACCTAACCTGACATGCCAGATGGACAGCTCCATATTGAAAAAAATTCACTAATCCATCTGGGAGGAGCCCTGCGAGAATGTTTTCAGGGGCAGAACCTTCAAAAACAACAGCAGCTTGTGATTGGACGATCTTTTGACTCAAAACGTAGCGGCGACCTGCTATGGCTAATGGCTGACAAGGGCAAACAACAGTGAATGACCGTTAGCTGTAGAGGCTAACTGTTGTTAGTGGCTAACTGTTGTTAGCTGCTACGGCTAACGGCCAACTATTGTTTGCCCTTGTTAGCCGCTAGCCATATTGGGTAACGGCTGCTAGCCGTAGCAGCTAACATCCGCTAGCCACTAGATTAACTACCTTGAGACTATCGTTTCACACTAAATTATCCCACACAGATGAATCATCTAACACTTATATGTGACATGAACCTCGTCAAAGACAATCACAACTGAGTAAACTTATGAGGAGAGCAGATTTCGCCAAGTATAACTGAGTAACCATGATGGCTTACTGACATTAGCCTCTATTATTTGTACAACAGGAACTGATTTCACTTCCTGTTAAGTCAGTTCCTGTTGTCGTCATGCCCGCAGCTCTTGCCGCTCACACTTTCTTCGCTGACTGGGCCGTCAAGCCAAAGGAATGTCACATGTTGGTGTTTTGGAAATGAAAGCATAAAACAGATGTTAAAAGCCTAAAATACAGAAGTACTAATCTACTATCAAACAGTGCTGATACAAATGCCCATCTGCTCCTGTAGAAATGAGAAACAGATCTGAAGGACTGTCCTACTGATATCAGCCTCTTTAAACATTTAGAAGAAGAGCTGATCACATAAAATCAGACTTTTCCAAAGTGACGCTCCCTCCTAAAATGGGTTACTCGCCCCTTTTTGTCTGGTCATGTCCTGGCAGAGCTTCACTTTGGTGTTCTGGTCATCTGAGCAGAAAATCAAACAGATTTCATAAATGTTGGATTAACCGAAGTCTTTTGGTGTGTGTGGATGTGTGTTTGGTGTGAAGGAGCTCAATAATAAAAGCTTAGAAAAAACAGTTTGGATGAGGAAAAAAAACACAAAAAACTTCCAAAGTCTTAAAGTTAGAAAATGAATTTAATTTGCAAAACCACAAACAGAGTTTTTGATGCGAGAACCCCCACCAGGACATTTCACACTATTGGCCCTCACTCGCAACATTAAGAAATCCATCAAATGGATTGTGTTTTAATTTTTGATGACCATTAGAGGAGTTTCAAAATCACTAATGTTCAAAAACCTTCTAACTTTCACATGCTGTTATCCCTGAACCATCTGTGATCTAAGTATGAATCGTGCTATTGGTCAACACGTAGGCGGTTGCAGGTTGTGGTAAAGAGTAGGGATGGGTACCTTTCACATTTGAACTGATACCATACCGACGCCCGGTACCTGGGAATCTGTACTCAACGGTACCAATTTTCGTTACTTTTGCGTGTGTTTATGGGGTAATAAATATTAATTTGGTTAATATTAAGATCTCACATTTTTTCAATGTAGAATTATTTCTCAATATATAAAATTTGTCAATGTCAATGTCAGTTTTATTTATATAGCACGTTTTATAGGACAAGCCAGACAAAGTGCTTTACATGAGAAAAATAATTTTTGACTGATATATATCAAAACAACATTCAACTGTTTGTATTGTAACATTGTAGTTGTTCCAAAAATGTCTTCAACATGAAAACCAGAAACTAAAATGAACCACAACTTAATAAACTAACTGCAGCCCTCACTTTAACTTTAGGGCAGTTTAACAATGGGTCAGACAGAGCTGTAAATAAAAAAAGCATTTACATTAACGTTACAAAGTACGAGGAACCGACCTGATAATGATAACTGACGCACATTAAAATGCCAAGCTAATACCATCTTAAACACGAGGCTTATTTACCTGGACCAGGTATCCTCCTTGTCCCATTTGCTGCCATCACCAAATGTTAAAGCCATTTCTTTTCCTGTGTTTCTGGCTGCAGACGACTAGTCTCCATTGGACACAGGCGTGCTAACAGTGCTGAATGAATCCTTTGTGGTCGTAGATCTGAGGCTATCAAAAATTGTGCACTCTTCAGCTTTAAGGAAAATTTGGTGGGTCACCAGGTGCTTCCTCAGATTTGAAGTATTTCCTCCGCTGGCCTTATGCTACGGCCACACGGGACGCAAATTCGCCAAGACGCGCGTCGAGATTACATTCAAAGTCAATGCAAAGACGCCTTTGGGGCGTCAAACGCTTCGGGCAGTGCGTTGGACTCGTTTGGCGTGGGGTGTCAAACGCCTCGACGCTCGAGTTGAAAATATTTAACTTTCGCCGCAAATTCGCGTGACGCTGTGGCGCGGCAGCCAATCAGCAATGACATTCCCCCCGATATCATTACTTTGATGACGTGTGACACTCCGGCCACCAGCTCCTGCTCAGACCCCTCTGCAAGATGGAGGAGAGGTTGATCTGCGCGTTTGCTATCATCTGGAGCTATACGATTCGACGTGTGTACTCTACAGAGACCGGAACAAAAAGGAGCAGGCTTTGGTGAAAGCCTCTGAGGAGACAGGTTTTGAAGGTAAGTTCTGTATGTTTATGTATGGCAGGGCACTGGACTAACGAGTGTCTATGCACACAGTTTTACTTTTGCTCATCCTGTGTCCTGAGACGTCTTTGGGATTGGCCGATTTAACTTTGCCCACGGGGCTCAGAGAAGTGCGCCCCACACACTCCCACTTTGACAGTGAATTAGCATTGTTTTGGTGTTTCTTTTCCTCATATGACTGGACAACGAGTGCTGTCAATCATATCATCACATCATCGCAGCAGTGCTGTACGGAGGAGGATTAAGGCCACTGAGGAACAAAAAAAAAATAGGTCCAATTATTTTTTCAAATAATATTTCTTTGAAAAAAAAAATCCGAATTCTGACTTTTTTTTCCTTTAGAGAAATATTAATAAAAAATTTGGACTCCGTTTTTTTTTCTCAGTGGCCCTTACCCTCTTTCGTAGTGCTGGATTTCCTCATGAGTAAATACAGTGCATGTGAGATGGACAAATGTTCCCGTCCACCAAAGAGGCTTCGGTACTCGACCCAGAGTGGATCAGAGGATCACAAAAGTGGTGAGATTGCGTTGGAGAAAAAAAATCAGTAAGAGGCAGTGCGGAGTGAGGACACTGAAGATTAGATGAGGATGGGTCTTACCGAGTACAAATGACATAATTCATGGTAAAGTTTTCCATTTTATGGCACACATGGCACTGAACAATAGATTAGGAGCCACAAGCTGAGTTGTCAAAAGAATATAAACTCTTTGTTCAGTAGAACTTTATAGTCTGCTGGAAATTTCTTGGACCCTGTAACGGTGTCTCCTATGAACTTTTATGATTGAAATGTCATCTACTGGCCTAATTACCAGGTAAACTAAGGAAGAAAATCAAGAATTTTCACAGAGTTCCCTCAGTAAGTTTATTTTTTATGGTAGTACTCTGCAAATTATGTATAAAGAATAGAAAACATTTTTAGCCTCATTTTCTTGCCCTTATTAGCACAACGATAGACCGTATTCACGTGTCGTCATATCCTCTCCTGGTTTAACCTTGGGCAGGGTATCCCCACGTTCAGCTCCATTGAGTTTATATGGACCTGCATGAACTCCAGTTTCAAAAAATGTTCAATTTAGAAAGATAAAGTGAAGATTACTATCATTTACGACTAGGCAAAAGGTTGTCTTGCTAATGTTATTAGGTGGGAACAAAAGTTAACCAATGCTAACCTAATTTTACATAATATATGTACATTTTCCAATTGAGGAAAGGTTGCATGGCAGCACCATGGCAATAGAATAATTTCTGGACACCACAAACATGGACTTAAACTCTTAGATCATTTTTCTAAGTTTACTAGAAGCAAATTCTATCCATTTCCACTTTTGGTGATTAATTAGCTCATTATGCTAATTACTCAAATTGCCCAACATGCAACTTTTAGCAACCAAGCTTAACATCATCTGCTAAACCTACAGATGGAATTTTAAAAATAAAAGTTTATAGGAAACATTGCTGGGTTTCAGTAGACTATTATCCTTTTAAAGACTTTAGTTCTAAAAATATCTATATAGTTTTTTAATTCTTGCATATTTTTACAAAAAGAATAATTTTAGAAGGAATCGGGGCTATTAATGGGCAGCTAAGTTTGTTTTTTTCCCCCACTAGAAAATCTTTTTTTATTTAATTGACAAAATAGATACATACATGATACATGAAAATATTATGTAAAGAGGCCAAAAAAATGTTTTTCATAATTATTGGAAAGCAGGAACAGTGCACACTGATGAAGAGTAAAAAAAAAGAAACATACTACAGATATGACAAACTGTAATTTTAATATCATATACATGTGAATGCAGACATTTCATAGGTTTATTGCACAGCTCATTAAATATTACTGTAACAGTGTGTGAAAGCCTTTTATTAATTACAAAAAGAAGAACTGATAATGCTGTAAAGGTATGTGTTGCAATTTACTGGTTAAAATAATGTTTGTTTGTCCCAAAAGTGTAAACAATACATCATTTACCTCTTGAGTGTTACACAGAGCTTATAACCTCACAAATAAATTAAATAAAATCACACAGATAAAACACACAGAATTCAATTTCAATTCACAAAATTCAGGTTCAGTTTTACAATTCACTTTGAATCCAGAGTGCCATGGCCATTACGTAATTTGTGCCTGTATAGAGAGACTAATAACAAAAATTATCTACAATCTACATCTTCTTTGCGGTCTGTAGCTGTACTCCTCACATGTGCAGAACGGGACATGTTTGTTAATTTTGAAATCTGGGAAACTTCACGGTCTATTTAGCATTAACTTAGCTTGTTGGCAAGTTAACTGTTGTGACCAGTTGTTACCCAGTGATTAGTCTGTCCCGATGCATTTTGGAGGAACATGATAAGATGTTTTTGACATAGACCTAATACAAAACGTAAATAAATTAATGTATTTGGCTGTAATATTTGGTAGGTTTGCTTAGATAAAATGGGTGTGCATGTGATTTCAACCTGATAATTCAGTTGCTGGTCTTGAGCCGTGGTTGAACTAATGCTGTCTCAGCTCGTTCAGCGTTCATAAGAAGTACAGCTACAGACCATAAGGAAGGGTCTGCACACGTGTTATTGATTTCTGTGAGTCTGTGCTCGATTGTGCTTATGGGCACAGATTATGTAACGGCCGTGTCACTCTGGATTGAAAGTGAATTGGAAAACTGGAATTGAATTCTGTGCTTTTGAATTTAAGGTACAAAAAGAGTTGAATTTTTTTAGGTACAAATACAATTTAAAAAACAAAAACACATTCAGTATCGAAACATTAAATTCAATTACAGATCATGCTTTTCAATATTTTAAATCAAATTTGGTTTCTCGTGGCACAAGTCTAACCCCATCACAAGCCCCCCTTTCCCCACATGGCCTCGGTTCACTCTGATTGGTTTGCTTGTCCACTTCAGCACTTGAAGTCATGTTGTCAATAACTCTGCATCCATTTTGATGCTTAAAATTGGCAATAAATGTTCAGTATTTCTAATTAAAGTATATTTGTGCCATGAACTTCAACTTTTTTCAAGTGTCCTTATGACATATTTTATTTACAGTTGGTCTAATGCTGCGTTCCAGTGCGGCCCGTAACTCGGAAATTTACCAGTTGAAATCTCTGAGTTCCGACTCGAAAGAGTTCCCGGCAAATTACGACTTCGGTTTAAGCGCAAGGAAGTCTGGTATGTAAATTAACTAACAAGACAGGCATTTAAAGATTTATGCTTTAACTCATTTGAGTGAAACAGAAGCGGGAATACGACGCATGAGGTAACAGAAGCTCAAACTTTACAGTGTTTGTCATTATTTAGAGGCTGCCATATTGTTTAGGCAGTGATGTGACGACATAAGTCAAAACTAGGAGTACATCAATCTGATACAAGTTAGAGTTCGACTGCCGTTCCAGTCCATTTTCACGGGTTACAGGTTGGAAAAATATGAGTTACAGGTTGCCTGGATTGGTTGAGGTTTGCAAAACTAGCAGAGTGTTAGCAACACAACATAAACCAACTTCTGCTGCAACTGGTCTGGGTTTGAATCCTGCTTAAAAGTATCTATATTTAATTAACTTTTGATGCAAAACTAAAAGTTTCATGTTTTACCCAAAACTAAAAAAAATCTAGTGGGAACAGTTTCACGAAAATTTTGATTTTCTTAACTTGTTTTTCTTTTTCTATTAACTGTGCATCTTAAATTGAACACTGCTGCACGTTAACCATAATTTATTACCGTTACACTTATATACATACATTTACAAAATTTCTATTCTGTTCATGATAAATTTATTGTATTTATTACTTTAGATATTATTAGGCTATTATATTTTTATACTGTAGTTAAGTTTCTCCACTCTTGTTTTTAATATTGCTTTTTGCACCGTGGGTCCGAGAGGACTGAAATTTCATCTGTGCTGCATGTCAAGCATGTTTAGCATATTTGACAATAAAGCCGACTTTGACTTGACTTGATCTTGAGATGACATTTATGATTTGGCACAATATATTTGAAGAATGAGTACTGTATTTGATTAGCATAGATAATAATTACAAATACTCAACCATTTAACATTTATATTATGTAGATACTTTTATTCAAAGGTTATGATGTGATACAAAAGTTTCTGCACAGCTCCTGCTCTGCTTAGAAACAAAATAAATGTTAAAAAATAATTAAAATAAAGGCTTGGCTCACGGTTATAGGGATATATTTATCCTAATATCCAATCATAAAACACACAGCAGGGGTTAGGCTGAAAACTGCGTCTGTGTGTCCTGGCTGTTGCTAGATTTACCATCGCGGTAATTACCGTCTCTGTGGGCATCCGGCCTCTGAACACACAGGAAAGGAAAGTTCTGGAGCTGACCATCCATTACCCTGACACTGTCGCAGTGGCACAGCCCTCCGAGACCACACCATCTCTTATTTGTTCCTCCTCACAAACACGACCACACACGTTTACTTCCAGGCAGAGGACTCCCCCCTCGCCCTCGTGGGTCTCTGGCTGTTTTATCGATCCTCCATACCCCTGATTGCCACCCACATGCATCCCAACAATTAAGCCAACAGAGGATTGCATTTTAAATTTAGACTCGTGCAACAAGAGAGCGGCGGCGCACACAGGGCATCTGTGATCTATCACAGCCAATATATCTGCAGGGTTTTATCACAGCACCCACCCCTCGTTTAATTTGAGGCTTTACGGCATCATTTCAGGGCAGAATATACTAAAGGCTCTAAGTGTGGCTCTAAAATATTTCCAGGGTGTCTCCCCCGTCCTCACACACATTTACACACCTATCCCTGCAGTGAGGTCCTAAAACATTCCCTCATCTTCTTTTACATCCCTCTGCACTCTATTAATCCAGCCAGCAGATACTTATCCCGCTCTGATTTACCTGCAGATAAATCTGATGCCATATGGATTGGATTAAGCGTTGGCATACAGTTAAGTTTATAGTGCTGGTTTACGACGGAGGCCGAGGGGCCCGTGCCGGGGTTTGGATTAACCCTCCCTCCCTCTGAACAGCAGATTATATCAGAGGTGAGATTACAGTCCGTCAGTTTGTCCTCAGCACAGCAGGTCTGTAAACTCTGATCACAGGCTCAGATTCAGCAGGGCTGTTTTTGTGACCTACGTTAAAATAAAGAGTAAGACTTAAAAATGCAAGAAAGAGTTTTAGGGCTCTAAAAGCTCTGGTGAGGAAAGTTTGGTCAGTACATTTGGAGTCATCAAAGTCAAAAATACATTTAAACACCTTAAAGACTATGTGTAATAAGATGTTTAATATGCTCAAAGAGTGTTTAAAATATCTTACTTTTTTATGATAAAAGTTAGGATTTAGTTCTTTTAGGTCTAATTAAGCAGACTTCAGGTGAACTCACCACTGTGTCACTCCTGATTATTTCTCTGCATAATCAACACAGGTTACAAGTCTGAAAGAGTTAAAGATAGTTTTGTGCACATTAAACCTATGTATGTTATTCATTCACTTTTACTAAGTTTGGTAAGATGGAAACCTTAATTTTAGGGGTGCTACAAAACATGCATCTATATTGATCCGTTCGATACAGTGGCCTCTGTTCGGTACACCCTATGAACCGAACAATACGCAATTTTGTATTTATTTATTTGATCAACTTCTGACGAGGTGCTATGCGCTGAAAGTTCAGTGAATCTGTGTTCGACTACTCTGTCGAATGGATTGTCGAGCACAGATCCGCTTTCCCCTTTCATTCAGCCAAGCTGCTGAGACAGAAGAAGCTACATACGCTAGGGCACTGCAACATGGCGAGTGCTTTACCTTCAGCTGAAACTGAAGACCCTCCACTATCATTCATATCTGGTGTTTGGAACTACTTTGGCTTCTGTGCTAAGTATGACCCTGATGGTAAGCGTCTCGTGGACAAAAACACAACAGTATGTCGGAAGTGCAACACGATGCTAAACTACGTCAACACATCTACGCCGACATCATCCCGGTGTGAAAACAAGTGGAAACAGAGAAAAAACAAGCAGCACACATGCTACAGACTTTACCTGGGTCATTTAGACAGCCATTAGCACATGATTCAAAGAGGGCAAAGGAAATCGACCGGGCCATAGCTACTTTTATTGCTGTCCACATGAGACCCTTTTCTGTTGTGGATAACGAGGGGTTTCAGGACATGGTACAGACACTTGATACACTTATAGCTCGTTCTTTGTAATATTTACTCTGCTGCTAAGAATGTACCACATAAGATGGGTGACTTCTCTATTAGATACATTTATTTTTTTACTTATTCTTATTTTTACATGGTATATAATGGCTGTTTTTTTTAATCTCTTACAGTGCAATACACTTCATCCCATGTAAATATTTTGTCAATAGTTATAGGTCACTTTAAGTGACAGTGTTAATCGATGTTTCTTGCATAGCCCTTGTATTCATATTTATTTTTAATACTATTTATTCTGGCCCTAACAGCATTCATATTTTTATACACTTATTCATAAACAATATCACTGTGTGTTGTTACAATCCAGGAAGCCATTGCAACGAAAATTCATTCAAAGTCCACTGCTGTGTTATTTTGCGTAACGACAATAAAGGAATTCGTCTAAGTGATGTTTTTGTTTTTATGATTCTCAGTTTGCACCGACGAATGTGTCTGGTTTAGCTGCAAGAGTTACATTTAATTCAATTCAATGAAAATATACTCCGAGTTAAAACAAATGTTGGTTATTTTATTAAACCACAAGTAAAAAAAGGCATTGAATTTCTCATATTTTGCAGCAAAAAAGTATCGAACCAGGACAGAAAAAGATATCGAATCGAACCGTGAATTATGTGTATCATTGCACCCTTTCTTAATGTGGCCCGAGTCACAGTATTTACCTGCTGAAATTCAGAGCCAAGGCTGTGTATTGAAAGCGGATTTTTTTTTCAACATGCTGTCAGTGGGGACATCTTGTGGATGGAGAGGAGAAATACGGTGAATTTGACAAATAGTGCATTAGATTAGAAGATTAGAAGATCGCTGACTACACCTGTAAGTATAAGACAGATATGCTTTTACACAACAAACTTAAACACAGGTTCAAGAGATGCAAAATATGCCACATAATGTTCCAGTTAAAAATAAGGATGGGAATAGAAAACCAATTCCAGTTGAGAATCGTTAACAGCTCCATCAAATAATCAATATCATGAGTCTTTCTGCTAATCAATTCCTTTTACTGGCAGGGTTCAGAAGCGTCAGAATTATGGCTTATTTTTTTTGTTAAAAGGTGCCTACTGCACAACCTTAAATGAGTGGAAACACCAGCAGCTTTCAGAAGTTATGTTACAAGTGTTTGACATTGTTGACACTGAAAATCTACAGGCCAACATTTTAAAATCTGCAGGAATCAATAAGTGAATCGTTAAAGAATAGGTTTGATTGGCAGGATTGTAAATAGCACTGGTGTAAAGTTTTATTGATTCCCATCTCTAGTCAAAATCTCAACAGCCTAAATACATGTTCCAGTTAATCTCTAAAAATACTGCAAAATGAAATTTTTGAAATTTCTAAAAAATACACGGTTGACTTTTCTTTTCTTTAACTAATAATCTCCTTCAGTTACCTAAAGTTTTTGAATTATGTTTTTTGAGTGTGTTTTAAATGTGCTGTAATATTTTAACATGTTTTTTTCACAGGTCACATTCATTCTTCCTATTTTTAATACATTTTATTCTAGATATCCCCAAAACGTATTTTTGTTGTTGCTGAATGTTGAAATAACTGTAAACACATTTTGTTTCAGTCCTGGTGAGAACAGGCTGTTCCAGTGTAGACATACAGTCAGTCCTAATTTTTCTTCCTAGCCAACTTCTAAATATTTTTTTTTGTTTTTATTTTTGTTCTCACCCTCTGTACATTTCCACAGATTTAACATATTTTCATTTACAGTATGTATCCTATGAAAATGGGGGATACAAGGATTAGATTTTTCACATTATTATGGAGGGTTTGAATGACAACAGTTAGGTTTCACAGGTCTGAACATTGTTGACACGCCCTTCTTGAAGAGGTCACACTATGCTTATAGATTTTTGTGTCCTTCAGTGTGTTTACATGTTACCTCTGAGGGGAAAAAGCATCACAAAGTCTGACATGGAGACCTGTCCCTCTCCCCACTCTTCGCAGCACCATCAGCTGCCCAAACATCTTCTTGCCAATTATTCCACCAGTGTGACGTCCTACCATTGATTTTTTATCAGTTTAATTCAACTGGAACTAATGACCAAACAACATGTGACCCAGGAAGTGCCATAGACTCTTAGGTGACCACACAGATAAGTGATGCGTCCGAAAAATCCTCCCTAAGTCCTTTCCTATCCACTTTCCCTTAAAGGGACTGTGAGGAGAATCTATTAACAGCGACATAAAGACTCGGCTACCCATGAGCACGCACAGCGACTGTCGTAATGCTGCGTTCCAGTAACCTCAGAACTGGGAGTGACATCATCTCCGACTTATCGGTGTTCCAGTTGAAGTCTGAAAAAAACATGCCGATCTACCAGGCTATTGTTAGCTGTTGTTAGCACGCCCTGCGTTGTTGTTCACAAATGGCAGCATTTTTGTAAATATAAGTCTAACAATACTATGTATACAGCTGATCTAGAGCCACACACCCCAGTCAGAAGTGCAAATAAATGGATTATTACAGGAGCTAAATAACTGCTCACACTGGGGGCATCCATCTTCCATTGTCAACTCGGGGGTGGCGAGGTTTCACTGCGTTCCCCGGAGGAAATTCAGACTTCGGGGGATGTTCCAGTTGCAGTTTCCTACTCGGAACTCGGAAATTCCTACTTCTGACTACAACTTGAACACACCACAATATATATTTAAATTTGCTCTAGTTTTAATCGTCTTGTTCCTGAAGTTGAGTATCCAGGCCAGTCCAGCCCTGTCCGACCTGACCACGAAGCTAAGGAATAGCATTTATAGATCACCCATTTTGATGCTATAAAACTCATCTTAAAGTGTGTATTTCAATCAGGCATATATCTAAAAGTGAGACTTTTTGTAATTACTTAGAAACTCCTCACAGTCCCTGTAAAGCTAGGGTTGATAATCTAATTTAGACACACTTTTTGTAATACTGGTTAAAATTATATTTTTGACCCAATACAATCAATTAATAATGTGTTCTTAAAACTGTGAAAAACATCTATTATCTACAGCAGGAGTGCAACAGGGAAAACTGAGAGGGATCCAGCTACACTGGAGAATGCTTACCTGTCAAGTTTAGGCTTTGAAAATAAGGGAAGCCCGCTGTGAGCCGTCCCACAACCCCAACCAAGCTCCAGTATCCCTCACATTTTAAGACAGATGTACAGAAATCTAAAATAAACTCTTTGTTTCTCTAAGTTTGTTCTGCTGCTCTAATCTCACCACAGCTGCCACGCAGGCTACTGCAGGTGGACGTTCTCACCAGGCTTTTTCTTCTTCTTTGGTTTTACGGCGGTTGGCATCCATCATTTTGGAGCATTACTGCCCCCTTCAGGCTAGAGACAGAGTTCAGTTTGGAGAGGCAGAGGAATGTTTTTATTATTATATCATCACACGGGAGATTTACAGGAGAATACTGATACAGGAGGACGGGAGAAAAGAGGATAGAATACGGAAAATATGGTAGTCAAAACGGGAAACTTGACAGCTTTGTGGAGAATGTCCGAGAAACTACCTATACCCCGATCAACACCGGGCTGTGAGCACTAACTAACTTTACATGTTTGTTTTTAACTTTACTTTGATAATGTTTTGGTGTTTTCTTACCGCTGACTGAGACATGACTTGGTGTAGTATAAAACATAAACACTGTGCTGAGGGTTTGGAGTTGAATCAGTCTTCTGGTTGTGAATCAGCAGAGCTCGTGCATGTGAGCGGGGGGCGTGGTTTTGGAGGAGTGGAAGGGGCTAGGCATAGCCCTGAGGAGACGCTACATTCAAATTCTTGCTAGTTTTCCAAAATTACTGACCCGAGCTTTAACCCTGATGAAAACGGCACAGGGTCAAGGGAAGGACGGAAAAAGAGGAAAAAATAGGGGAACTACAGCAAAGAGGAATTTGACTGCACTTTCACTTTGATGTCATATGTATGTGATGACGAGTTGTTGTGACGTAGGTTAAGTCATGACGAACTACAATGAGCTACAAAAATGAGCTACAAAACCCAAAACCAGTGAAGTTGGCACGTTGTGTAAATCGTAAATAAAAACAGAATACAATGATTTGCAAATCCTTTTCAACTTATATTCAATTGAATACACAGCAAAGACAAGATAGTTAATGTTCGAACTGAGAAACTTTATTTTCTTTTGCAAATAATCATCAACTTAGAATTTAATGGCAGCAACACACTGCAAAAAGGTTGTCACAGGGTCATTTTTACCACTGTGTTACATCGCCTTTCCTTTTAACAACACTCAGTAAACGTTTGGGAACTGAGGAGACCAATTTTTGAAGCTTTTCAGGTGGAATTCTTTCCCATTCTTGCTTGATGTACAGCTTTAGTTTTTCAACAGTCCGGGGTCTCCGTTGTTGTACTTTACGCTTCATAATGCGCCACACATTTTCAATGGGGGACAGGTCTGGACTACAGGCAGGCCAGTCTAGTACCTGCACTCTTTTACTACGAAGCCACGCTGTTGTAACACGTGCAGAATGTGGCTTGGCATTGTCTTGCTGAAATAAGCAGGGGCGTCCATGAAAAAGACGTTGCTTGGATGGCAACATATGTTGCTCCAAAACCTGTATGTACCTTTCAGCATTAATGGTGCCTTCACAGATGTGTAAGTTACCCATGCCTTGGGCACTAATACACCCCCATACCATCACAGATGCTGGCTTTTGAACTTTGCCTATAACAGTCTGGATGGTTCTTTTTCTCTTTGGTCTGGAGGACACGACGACCACAGTTTCCAAAATCAATTGTAAATGTGGACTGGTCAGACCACAGAACACTTTTCCACTTTGCATCAGTCCATCTTAGATGAGCTCGGGCCCAGCGAAGCCGGCGGTGTTTTCTGGGTGTTGTTGATAAATGGCTTTGGCTTTGCATAGTAGAGTTTTAACTTGCACTTACAGATGTAGACGAACTGTAGTTACTGACAGTGGTTTTCTGAAGTGTTCCTGAGCCCATGTGGTGATATCCTTTACACAGTGATGCCGGTTTTTGATGCAGTACCACCTGAGGGATCGAAGGTCACGGGCATTCAATGTTGGTTTTGGGCCTTGCCGCTTACGTGCAGTAATTTCTCCAGATTCTCTGAACCTTTTGATGATATTACGGACCGTAGATGATGAAATCCCTAAATTCCTTGCAATAGCTGGTTGAGAAATGTTGTTCTTAAACTGTTGGACAATTTGCTCACGCATTTGTTCACAAAGTGGTGACCCTCGCCCCATCCTTGTTTGTGAATGACTGAGCATTTCAGGGAAGCTGCTTTTATACCCAATCATGGCACCCACCTGTTCCCAATTAGCCTGTTCACCTGTGGGATGTTCCAAATAAGTGTTTGATGAGCATTCCTCAACTTTCTCAGTCTTTTTTGCCACTTGTGCCAGCTTTTTTGAAACATGTTGCAGGCATCAAATTCCAAATGAGCTAATATTTGCAAAAAATAACAAAGTTTACCAGTTCAAACATTAAGTATTTTGTCTTTGCTCTGTATTCAATTGAATATTGAACGAGGAGAACATGCAAACTTAACAGAGTGGCACTTACCAATCCAAGGATCAAACCTTCAAGTTTTGTCAGTAAATTAAATGAGCTTTAGACATTTGTTGTTCTAAATGAGATATTTTTCTGAGTGTGATGGAACAGTTGGTCTCAGCTACATAGAAGGGGCAAAAGAGAAATGTTTTCCTCACAACTTAGTTCAATTAACTGAATGTTTATTTTTTCAAAACAAAAGTCAACTACTGGAAAAGACTGAGAATATCCCAGTGATGCTGTGATCCCCACACAAGGGCACACACTGCACAAAGCCTGCTGCCGAGCACCCTGCGGCACAATTTCTCAGCACCAGCAGTGTCTCCGAGGTTAAAGCCATGTCTGGTCACATAAAAAACATGAAAATGTAAATGCAAACAGGTTCAGCTCAAGTGTAATTACATGGCAGCTGAGAGTGCGAGTGCCCCTGTGCTCTGCTGGCTGCTTTTATGCAACATTTTCTCATTAAGTCAAAAAAACACCCACTCCATGAAAGTTAATTCCCCTTACGGCTGTGTGGAAAGTAAGTTATTTGTGGCGCTCAGACAGCAGTAAGTAGGCTGTGATGGGAGATTCGTCCTGACACTTAGCTCTCTTACAGAAAGTAGAAGAGAAATCTGACCAAGAAACACAAACCACTGAAATAGGTCATTTTCAGAATTAGGTCAGTGCTTACCTAATTCATAAGACCACCACTGAATGTAAAGTTTACGCCATAGCTGCACTAAATAAACAGCAGTGATGATCACCAAAATGTTTTTATGTTTCTGTAAGGATTAACACAGCAGCCTGTTGGAGCTTGTTGACCAAAATGACATTTTACTAGATTATAATTCTTTTATCCGTAAATTTTCAAATGAATTGCTTCACCAAAAAAAGGCAGAAAAACATCGTGAAGCACACTTTTATTCATTCATTAAGATGTCAAATGATAGTTATTAACAGGCACACTGAACAGAAAACAGTGGTTTAATGTGATGCTTGACAAATTTCTGACTTCTCAGAAGAAAATGTGTCGAGGAAGAAAACATTGGGCCTCATGCAAGAACCGTTCGTACGAACAAATATGTTCCTAAGTGTTGTGTACGAATGATTTATGAGAATTTGTCGCATTCAGCATTTTTTTTTCGTATTTAGAATTTTCTTTCAAGTACGAACACAAATTACGAGTGGTCCAGACTTGTCGTAAAAATCACGACAAATTATTTTGCTCTTTTCAAATCAAGTGCCTTACATAGTGATTATACATATAAGTAATTTCAAGCGTTTTTAATTAAATATAGCATAAGACGAAATAAATCTGTGGATGTCAAACCAGATAAAACATTAAAATCTATTAACTGAAGGTTTATTAGACTGGCCAATATAAAACGTTAAATGAGAGAGTAACCAGCTGCGTCATGGCTGAGCTTCATCTTTTGGATGCCCTGGCATGCCAGGCGCTTGGAAGAGAGCGTGTGTTTCGCCAGCGTGCGGATTTATTTGCAGAAACAGATGAATGGTTGGTGTCACGGTTTAGATTGCCACGGGCTGTGCTGCTGCATATATGCCATCTATTGGAGTTACAACTCGGCAGTCAAACACGGCGATCCAACCCCATTCCACCACATTTGCAGGTCCTAACAACAATAGGATTTCTCACCACGGGAACCTTCCAGCGGGAGATTGGAGACAGATCGGGCATGTCCCAGTCTTCCGTCAGTCGTGCACTTCCCTTGGTCATCAAAGGCCTCGTCAGGTTAGCACCTAGATACATAAAATTTCCGTACACCACAAATGAACAAATACAGATTAAGAGGGACTTCTATACCATTGCTGGACTGCCTAATATCATCGGAGCAATAGACTGTACACATGTACGCATCAAAGCCCCTTCACCTGACGCATTTCCATACCTCAATCGCAAACAGTACCACTCCATCAATGTGCAAATCATATCAGATTCCAAGTATATCCTGCTCAATGCAGTTGAGCAACTCGATGGCCAGGGGGAGCACTCGACTCATTTGTGCTTCAAAACAGTGCGGTTGGCACGCGTCTTGCGCAAGGTGTGCACGGTGATGGCTGGCTTATTGGTGAGTGACCTGATAATTGTTGTCGCATTGCAAACTATTCTGACCATTTTCTAAACATATTTATTTCTGCAGGTGATAGAGGATATGCATTATCCCCCTGGCTTATGACGCCACTAGTTCACCCTCACACCAGGCAGGAACGCTCATATAACGAGCGTCATTCACGCTCACGCGCCGTGGTAGAACGCACAATTGGTGTCCTCAAGGCAAGGTGGATGTGCCTTGACCCAGCAGGTGGTAAACTGCTCTACAGCCCAGAAAAGTGTTGCCAGATCATTTTAGCTTGCTGTGTTTTGCACAAAATTGCCATGACGGAAGGCGTCCCTCTGCCTGACCCAGCACCAGCAGAAAACATGCCAGGAGACCCTGCGCATGGACCACACAATTTAAATGCCATCATGACGAGACAGCAACTAATAGCATGTCTTTAGGGTAGGTCATCATGCTGTGATTCAGAATAAATAATAAAGAATAAAGAATAAATAATTACGAGTTGGTGGGTTTATTTATTTTATTTATGGGTTGTGCACATTTGATTTTAGCACATCAGCAATGCAGGCAAGACTTTCGGACATTTTTGTAAGAGTGCCAGATATGGTATGAAGACATTTTAATATTTCCTCTTAGTTTTTCAGGACAGCTTCTGACACCACTTGAGTCCGTGGTAGATGGCGTCTTGACTCATGCGACGGTCCCGGCTGTGGTGTGTGCAACTGCTCATCCTCTGAATTACAGAAAAAAAAAAAAAAATCAAAATTGTTTGACCATTTTTTTCTACATTCTTTCAACCTCTTCACAGTCTCTTTGCAACATTTGAACAAAGACAAATATAGGGATTAGAGGAAGGAGGATCTTATTTTAAATAGCCTGTCAGCTGACGATGGTGCATTTATTTAAAAAATATTTAATATTAAAAAATATATTTAAAAGAACACACGAAATTGCTTGACGCTTACCATTACTGTCAGGTATATCCTCAGATTGAGGTAGAGGCTGCAGGTCGGTGTCCAGTGGTACATCTTCTACTGAAATGCTGCATAGTGCTGCATCGCCTATGATAGCGTGAATCCTTTGATCCTGATCGTTTGACAAAACGACGTCTTGACCCCCTCCCGTTGCAGTCATGGAACGTCTTGCCATGGCAAGACGTTTTTTTGAAGCCATTTTCATGTCGAACCATTTCTTTTTGATCTCTGTGACAGTTCGGCCAACAGATGAAATGGCATTGACAGCACCTGTGATTTTTTCCCACTCCTTGCCTTTAGCTGGTCCCTTTATACCACTGCTGACGCTGCTGAAAATGACTGCCATCCGTTTTGGGATTTCGGTCAGCAAAACTTCGATCTCAGAACTGGTAAAGTTCTTCTTTTTTGTCTTTGGCGCCATCTTTATGAATGAGCACTCCTGTTTTGTAGCGTGGGAAACGTATCCTTATATGGTATTCTTGGGGTGTTACTTATGCAAATATGCTGTCCTCGTGCATGTTCGCTCAAGTACGCACAGGTGGCATTCATCATGTTGCCGCGGGTCATTTACACACTTTTCTAAAGTGTTTGTTGAATCTGACGGAGCATGTTCGTACGAACGCAACATAAGAAAAAAGGTAAGAAAAATTTAGGAAAAGAATACGAAAATATTCTTGCATGAGGCCCATTGTGAGGTGGATGTCAGACGCCTTAAGATTTAAGTAATGGGGAGAGAAGGAAGACCACTAGGCCTACTGAACATCAGGCAGAGATGGATGTTTCTAGATCAGAGTCTGAGATCTCTGGAATGACCTTAAGCTGAAAACTGGAGGAACAAGACTCAAAACGAGGACTGATTATTGATCATGCAAACATCAGTACACAGCTTTAGCTGAGTGCAGTGAAAGTAGGCAGAGGCCAGCACGTGATGGCGTTTACAAGCATGTTGGATATAAGGTCATAAATCCTTAAACATGACTTACCGTAAAATGCCAAATAAAAGCTGGGTTCCAATTAATCCCCGGGTCCTAAATAAATGCCAGGTGTAATTTATTCGGCACAGCTTACGAGCCATGGTTGAAGTTTACAGAACACACATGCCAACGCTAAGCTCATAACTTATACTCCATGCTTGAAAAGAAACGCGATCAGACTGAACCTTATCAGTCCTCATGGTTTATTTGTCTCTCTGGATGTCCTGTCAGCCAGAGATGCCCACGAGTCTCTGATTTAGAGTCAGAGTCGGGTCACGAGTCTTTGAACTCAAGTCAAGTCAATTCTCGAGTCTTTGAGGGGCAAGACATGTCAAGTCACAGGTCTTCACCAGACAATTGGACTCGAGTCATAGGGACTCGGACTTGAGGTGACTTGAGCCGCTAATGAGACGACTTGCAACTCAACTCGGACTCGGGAGGTAAAAGCTCAAGACTCGACTCGAACTTGAGAAAAAATGTCTCCAGACTCGACCTGACTTGAGACATGATTCGGAAAATTGCACACACTCAGGCTTTATATGAAGAGCCAGACAGGAGATATACGCCGCTCTTTCCTTTTAGGTTCACTTTATTGATGCTCCATTCACAGTACACTTGTCCGTCACCTATTATTGTCCCACACACGACACAGTACTACACACATACGTTCCTACCACACACCTGCTTCTGCTACAGTGATGATCAGTGGGCAGGGTGCACGGGACACGAGTTTCAATTTGGCAACCGCTATGTCTTCTGTGCCCGAAGTTATTTTCATTGCATATAAAGAATTTCAATCAGATGGAAAACGAGGATACGCCAAGTGCACGAACTGCAACGCCTCGATAAGTGAAAAAGAGGGCACAACATCCAACTTTATCTGCCACCTGAGGACACGAGACCAAGTAAGTGAAACCTGCAAACGTTAGCCAGGTAGCTAGCGTTCCTGCCATAGGTTAATAGATTAAACGTTCTGTGGTCAATATGAAGCTAGCAAAGCTAACATTAGTAAAGATGGTGTACGTGTGTTGTTGTGTGGGAAGATAAGGTTTCTCTCTTCAAGATAAAAATCTGAGTGCTTTTTGGGTGGACTGGGGAACAATGGTGAGGGACTCAACCTGTCATAACCTGTGACTCGACTCGACTTGACTTGCCCACAACAGAAAAAACTTGGGACTTGCTTGAGACTCGGATCAGAGGGACTTGGGCAATTGTCTGGTCTTCTCACACACACACACACACACACCCACTCACACATATAAATATGATGTAGCCTCTGGCAAAAATACAGTATGTCCACATTTTTATTCAGACCTTTTTTTCTTTCCGAAAAAGTTTCTGCAGTGCACATGCATGCCACGGTCTGGTGCAAAACAAACTTGCCATGAGCAGCCAAAAAGAAACTACACACTATAACTATAACAATACAATAAAATAAATAAATTACTAAGTAGTAGTAGCCGTGCTGTTGGAAGTTTGTGTAGCAGTAGGTCATTATAAAGGGTAGTGAAGCTGGCGGTGGAGTTTCTCCGGCAGCTGCTCCATTTGTGCTGCCATGATGACTGATGACTGATTTGTGGGTGGGACAGAACCCCAAATTCTATGAAAGCACTGCGGCGCAGCGATGTCACACGCTCATAAAACATGTTATAGACTGAGAAAAGAAATAAACAACACCTCACTTTGCTTCTCTAAGGTCCCTTTGCTGTTCCCAACCACACAGCTTCGTGATTTATTCAACTTCTATCCGCCTATATCCTTGTAGGAAAGATGTTTGGTGTCATGTACACAGTGTTATATATTTCTGTACCTCTACGATTCACTTTTCTTCGTCCATGGTGCCTTGTTGCCTCTGGGACCCTCTGACTGACTGCTGACCTGATGCTCCTGCCTCCGGTTTTGACATAATGAAAAAAAAAATTGAGGAAATTTACGTGCAAGAGTCCATGCATTGTGTTTTATTTTGAAACTTCCGGATACTCTACATGGTGACTTCCTGTCTGGTGCTTTCTTAACGACAGTGAATTTACGAGGTTTGGAAGAGGGAGGGATGCGAGGCGAGGCAAGGGGGGGGAGTGGAGCAAACGTCCCCGGCACACTCAAAAAACCCACCATAAAATAAACATTGCCCACGAGTCTTTGATCTCGATTCGAGTCAATTCTTGAGTCTTTCAGGGTCGAGTCCGAATCAAGTCTGGAGTCTCCAAAAATGCGACTCGAGTGCAACTCGAGTACGAGTCTTTAACCCGAGTCTCCATCTCTGCTGTCAGCTTACATCCCCTCCCTCTGTATGTCAACAAATGTGGGTTGGTGTACGACAGTGCAGTTACACTCAACGTCCACAGAGGGCTCTAGAGAGCAGAAAGCTGGAATCTGACATTCTAGGGCTTCACAAATCCAAAGAAGAAGGCATTGCCATGGCCGCTGCATGTTTTTTGCCCTCAACTGACTGCAGTTGGCCGGACACATCTGTTAGCGGTTCATCGCTGCTTATCTTCATGGCCCCGGTGCAGCAAAAAAAAGAAGTACGACCTTAACTTAACTACAGGTAGTTCCTTACCGGTGTTAAACCGGTGTTAAAAAAATATATATTTTATTTAACTTACTTTATCCTTATTTTATTTTTTTATTATTTTTTTTTATATTTATACCTTATCCCGGGTATCGCACCATGAGAGTTGTCTTTCAAATTTCGTTTTACATTGTGTATGTGTGTACACTGTATGATGACAATAAAAGCTTTCTATTCTATTCTATTCTATTAAGAGTGTTTAGAGAGAGCTGAGTTGAAAGAAGAAAAGAGTATAACTGTGGTACTGTAATCTTGCCTTGAAAATTTAAAGGTGATATTCATACTGCTGTAAATAAATAATTTGATTACATTTATCATATTTTTTCATTTTTTGCTATGCAAGATTTTTGTGCAAAAGGAATTAAACACCTGTCCCAAACAGTTGCCTGGGCCATCATTTGGTATTTTACAGTACGTTTTTAAACGTCCCGGATGAACGTCGTTGTTGCCAGACTGACTAGCTAGGACTGTCCTGACTCAGACCAACATGGCAGTGGGTTTCCCTCGATGACGATTAAAGTCGGCCAAAATATCGTGGAGAGAATGTGGTTTTTAACATGAAAGGTGAAAAACCACCTCCAGTCTGAGCAAAGACCGAGGACTGATAGAATAATTGACTTGGCACACAGCTTAGCCTCATGTCTTGACTAAGGGCCACTTCTTTATGAGGGTGGGACCTGAAAAAAGTTTATTGTTCAGCTTTTTACAGCTGTGTCATATGTACTGAATCCAAAAGTTATAGCCGTTAGCATGGCTAAAACAAATGTGGATTATAGAAAAAATAAAAATTAGGTGCAAAAAGTACTGTAACAGAAGTAGGAAAAAAAAAAGTCCTGTTTTTCAGGGAAAACAATCCTGTGGTGTCTCCAAATGCGAGAGGGGTCTGGCTGCAGACCTGCACTGAGAGGACCCAGCGTTGCAGACATGCACTGAGAGGACCCCCTGCACTGAGAGGACCCGACGTCACGTTTTTTTTCTCCCATCACATGCTCCAGTGTGTTTTTTTCCCGTGAAGAGAGAAGCTGAGTTATAGTCGAGTGACTACTTTTCGTCTTTTTCGAAGAAACAGGAACAGTTTTTATTCCATTACAAACGTTGTCTTTTCCATTATATACTGCTCTGTGTCATAATATTTATTGGAAAGAAATGACTTTTGGACTTTTGGGTGTTTTTCGCGCTGAAATCCAATCCAAAAGTTAGCCTAGTTAGCGCTAGCCTAACGGAGAAGAAGGCTAACTAGGCTAACTTTTGGATTGGACATGGATGTTTTATTTAGATATATCTATGAGATAAGCTTGACATGACAGGCTGTCACTGCCTGTGGCATTTAAACATGTATGAAAACACCCAAAGTGATCACTGTAAGCAGCCTGCTTAAGTATTAAAAGCAATTTAAGCGCTGTTATCGTAGTTAGGGTAGCAGTGGCTAGGGCTAACTAGGTTAACTTTAGGATTAGACATGGATGTATTATTTAGATATATGTATGAAATAAGTTTGACATGAGAGGGCTTTCACTGTCGTTGGCATTTAAACGTTCTTCCCAGTGTAATGGCTTTTATTTCTGAAAGGTTTTGAATAAACTTTTGGAAAATACATGCTTCGGTATATTCGCTTTTATTTTGAAAGACTTCAAATCAGCTTCCGGTCCTGTCAGTGCAGGTCTGCAGCCAGAGCATGTAGAAAAAATAAAAATTAGGTGCAAAAAGTACTGTAAGAGAAGTAGGGGAAAAAAAAGTCCTGTTTTTCAGGGAAAACAATCCTGTGGTGTCTCCAAATGCGGACTTGACCGGCTGCAACAGCCAGGCTTTTAAATTTTAGTCTTTACCAACTTCATTGTGTTTGGCTCTGAAAAATCTTAACTCACGAAAACCAGAAGATACAGACAAGGTAGAGCCCTTCTTTTTAAAGATGCTATGAGGAGTTTCTAAGTAATTACAAAACAGTCTCCCTTTTAGATATATGCCTGATGGAAATACACACTTTAAGATGAGTTTTATAGCATCTAAATAGGTTATCTATAAATGCTATTCCTTAGCCTTCTGGTCGGGTTGGACAGGGCTGGACTGGCCTGGATACTCAACTTCAGGAACAAGACAATTAAAACTAGAGCAAATTTATATTATTCAGACACGTCTTAGAGCACTGGGCTGTAGGTAGCGATATATAGCCGGCTACAAAACCACGATAATAAGTTTTCCAAAAATTCGCTTGTTGTCACACATCAAAAACTACCGCTACGTAACTAGAAAGAGATACATTACCTTGTTGAAAAAAGAAGTTGTAAAGCAACGGGGTTCTGAGGAAGGTCCGAGCTGCATTCGCAAGTCAAAGATGCTGATGCCGGGGTGCTGGTGTGGCGTAGTGGTTAGCACCCCATGTACATGCTTCTGCAGGTCCAGGTTCAAATCCCGCCTGTGACCAGTTTGCAGAGTGTTTTCCCCAAATCTCTCTCCCCCTTTCACAAGCCTATCCACTGTCTCTCTCCTATCAATAAAGGCACAAAATGCCCAAAAATATACATAAAAAAAAAAAAAAGAGATGCTGATGCTGATAAGTCGGAGATGATGTCACTCCCAGTTCAGAGGTTACTGGAACACAGCATTACAACAGTCGCTGTGCGTGCTCATGGGTAGCAGAGTCTTTATGTTGTCAGAAAGAGATTCTCCTAATCAGTGTTGGTAATAACGGCGTTAGAGTATAACGGCGTTACTAACGGCTTTATTTCTTTCAGTAACTGGTAATCTAATTAATTACTTTTTCATGCGTTACAATGGCGTTACCATTACCGACAGTGAAATGTGCCGCGTTACTTTGCACCGATGTCAAGCAGCTGTTATCCGACCTGCCTCACCCCCAAACTCCACGGCTGCAGGCGCGTGCCACGGTCTTGCCCTGACAGACAAAACCCACTGAAAGGGCGCACCGAGCAGAGTCCCTGCGTGCAGGGGGAGGGCTGATCCCCGTAGAGCCACAGGCTCTCATGATGAGCACAGCGATGTCACACACTCATGAAGCATGTTATAGACTGAGAAAAGAAATAAACAACACCTCACTTCGCTTCTCTAAGGTCTCTTTGCTGGTCTCAATCACACAGCTTTGTGATTTATTTTACTTCTCCGCGCAAAAAATAGATCTGAAGCGAATCTCCAGCGCCTTGGCGCGCGCTGGCTCTCACCAACGCAGCGCTGCACGTAAGTGAAGCTTACTGTGGAGCACTTTGCCCCCATTCTAGTCTATCAGGCAAATTCCACT
Organism: Scarus forsteni; assembly: GCA_036419115.1. Classification (NCBI taxonomy): domain Eukaryota; kingdom Metazoa; phylum Chordata; class Actinopteri; order Labriformes; family Labridae; genus Scarus; species Scarus forsteni. The sequence continues at coordinate 2,608,130 of JAZDUH010000104.1, read as the reverse complement.
GCCCGTGCTGTTGGAGAACTGATGATGTCAGAGCTGCTGCAGCAGGTAACAACAAGGAAGGACACAGAGACGGAGACACACAGTTCAAGCAGCAAAAGCTTTTTCAAAAAAGTAACGCATCAATTACTTTACCTGGTAACTAATTACATTTATGAAGGAGTAATTCCGTTAGTAATTCAGTTACTTTTTTGGGAAACTAACTAGTAACTATAACTAATTACTTTTTTTAAGCAATGTGCCCAACACTGCTCCTAATAGCACCTTTAAGGTCCCGGCTAATGGCCATTAGTGGCTACGGCTAGCCATAGTGGCCATTAACTGTTGTTTGCCCTTGTTAGCTGTAGGGGGTAATTGTTAGCCGTTAGGTGCTACTTTTTGCTGCTACATATGCTACATCATAGCAATGCTGCTTGATATGGATTGGTCTGTGATGAGTGTGATAAGCCAAAGGATCGTCCAATCACAAGCTGCTGTTGTTTTTGAAGGTTCTGCCCCTGAAAACTTAACACAATAACATTCCAAACTTTTTTAATACTATAAACATTAGTCACTTGCTTATTTCTTTTCATAAAGGTATAACTTTCTCTGAATTGTGCAAATTTAAATTTTGTCTTATCAGAATGGATGAAACTTGCAGAACATTTGCATTTACTTTCTCTGAACAAAAGTCAATAAAAAGCCTTTAGCCTTGAAACATTTGAAATTGTCTGCTCCATCAGTTTGAGCATTTTTGAACACTATTAACCTTTAAAGTTATTTCAAACTTATTTCACTGCATTTGTCTGTTTTATATGAACGCGTTTAACTTTAATACAATTTACAATCACTCAGGTAGAGACGTCTCACTGTTTCAGAAGGACTGTCGTAGATGAAGAAGGAAACATTTCCACATGTGAGGGACATCAGCATTTACGGCTGGAAGTATAAAATCATTGATTTATGTTTGTTTTATGTTTTTGAAAACTTTTATGGATAGACAGAATTTTTTTCCCTTATAACATGTAACCTAAACACCAGATGGACCAGTTAAAACATTTAAGTTATCCATCTGGGAGAGTCCACAGAAAGGGTTTGTAAGGGCAGAACCTTTCAGAATCATATCCATCTGATTGGATGATCATTCCATCAATCAACATTTATCATGGACCAATCAGATAAAGTAGCAGGTGAGACCCACTTGTTTGGGATCCTGCTCTCCCGTGCCTCAGATACTGAGATGTTTGAGAGGATGAGTCTTGATACCAGACTGTGATTATCATTGTTTATTACATGGTCGGTACAAATATACACAGATATATTTGGATGCTGTGTGTTAGTGAAAAACAGAGTCGGTTTAGTGAGGTTCTTGGTCTCCACGCTCTCTCCTCAGCAGTGTTGGGCACGTTACCTTAAAACAGTAATTAGTTATAGTTTCTAGTTACTTTCCCCAAAAAGTTACTAATAAAATTAATCCTTCACAAATGTAATTAGTTACGAGGTAAAGTAGCTGATGTGTTACTTTTCTGAAAACTCTTTTCCTCTTGAACTGTGTGGCTCCGTCTCTGTGTCCTTCCTTGTTGTTACCTGCTGCAGCAGCTCTGACATCATCAGCAGAGTTCTCGCTGTTTTTGGTCTCTAGATTTTAGATTTACTGACAACAGACAAACACTTTGCTTTAGGACATAATGGACACTTCACATGTGTGTTCTTGTCTTTTACTTCTTTTACTTCCATCCTGAAAACTCCAGTTTTAACTCCACAGACGCTCCGGACTCACAGCTGCTGCAGTTAGCTGTGTTGCCAGATTTTGGGATTGAAATAAGCATTTTTAAAGAGGGAAACCTACATGCAAAGTGTTTTAATTTTTATCCACATTAAATCTCAATTTCAAAGTCATATTTCTTCTTTTTCTCATTTTCAACAGATCCATTGATCTTTTCCATTATCATCCAAAGAAGCATTTCTCTAAACATAATAATGAAATATTACGCATAATGACGTCGAACCATATTCTCTCATATTAGCTGAACACTAAAATGGTAAACCTACGATAAACAAAGACAGCAATCCCTTAAACTCCTGACCAATCCACAGTTCATACTATCACCTTAAAAATTATATTGACTGGGGTGCTGGTTTGGCGTAGTGGTTAGCACCCCATGTACTTGCATCTGCCGGTCCAGGTTCGAATCCCACCTGTGACCAGTTTGCAGAGTGTCTTCCCCTGCTCTCTCTCCCCCTTTCACAAGCCTATCCACTGTCTCTCTACTGTCAATAAAGGCACAAAACGCCCCCCTCCCAAAAAAAAATTATAGTGATTCATATTTATATATATATATATATATATATATATACATATATGTATGTATATATATATATATACATTTATGTATAAAAACTTACAAAAGTAACAGTAAATAAAAATGCACTGAAAATCAGAATTGTGGTTCAACAGAATTAGCAAAGCGCACTGTCCCACTGCGCCACCAACGCCCCAACCTAAAAACTGACAATGAAACAGTCAACACTGATACTGGTCTATTTTCGAGGAGCGTGGGGCTTGTTAGGCAGCTGGTGAAGCTGCAAGAACGAGACAGGGAGAGGTCTTAAAGCTGCAGACTTTGTTTGTTCATAAAGGTGAACTATCACATGTGAAGACACTGAAGCAGGGGTTTCAATCTCAAATCATAACCATCTTTCAAGTTCTTAAAAAAAAAAACTTTGTTTCCAAAATATGTGGTTTTTGGATTTCAGAAATTCAAATCTTGTTTGTACATCCATCCATTATCCAGACCACGTTTCCTTTTCAGGGTTGGAGGGGGGAGCTCAGGCCTCATACCACAAGGGCTGCATTCACATTTTCAGTGCCCGAGGGCTGCACTGTTACATATTGTTTGCACTCTCAATAAAGAAAACTTTAACAAAGGATTATACCAACACAAATATTCTAACTCAAACACAATTAAAAATTCATGATCTACTGAGCATGGCACAAAGCTAAAGCTAATTTAAGCTTCTTTTTAATGCAATAAAACAATAACTGTTTACCAGTTTTTAAAGCACAAATATATTAACATTACAAGTGTTTCTAAAATGTCTTACAAATACTATAATTATATTTTAATGCCTCATAAAATGTTTTAAGAAATACAATCATAGCAAAGTGAGAACTTTATAAAAAACAAAGCACACATTCTTCATATTTCCAGTTTTGACTTTTTTTTTTTTTTTTTTTGGGAACTGACTGCTGTAGAAGGGACACATATGGCCTTTGGGCCACCAGTTGCCCACCCCTGGGCCAGAGCCTATCCCAGCTGATATTGGGCATGAGGCAAGGTACCTGAACCAGTCACCAGCCAATCTCAGGGCCACATAGAGAGACAGACAATCATGCACTGAAAGAAATGCAAACTCCTCTCAGAAAGGCCCGACCACATGATCAAACCGGCCCATTCGTTTTTTTTTTACAATCCAGACCTCAGATCGTTATCCTTCATCTGCATGTATTTGGCTCCAAACAGAATCATCCACAGTGTGACACTGTAATGTAGTTTACAGAATTTTCCATGGCAGCAGATCAGAGCCTCGCTGCAGATAGCTGAGCACATTTTTTTATTGTATTATATATATATTTTTTATATCATATTCACCGGCTGCAGGAGGCTCTAATTGTTCAGCCTGTTTGACTTCTACTCTTCAACAAAAGGGCACCGTCGGTAAATGTTGCTTTTGTCACAGGCTTTGTGGGAGGTATTTCCACTGGACTCGTGCACCGTCCAATCCAGCTGGGTCAGATTAATAACTCTAACACACTCAGCTGTGTTCTGGCATCGGGGTGGATGTATGAGCCAGCGCTGGCTCGGTTCTGCCTGCCTTGGATGGCTTACAGTTGGATGAGCTGAGTGGGGAAAGTACGGGCAGTAAGAACCACCTGGGCTGCTTCTGGCTGATTTCTGAACCCTTAATTGGGTAAGTTGGGCTGATTATGGGGTGTTATGAAATCTAAAATCTAACAAATTAAGATCCACATGAAGACTCATGTGAGTCTGGAAAAGCTCCCAAACCATGAAATTAGAAGGGAGTGATTAGAGTGACCTCGGCTCAGGCATAATGGACAGATAGAAACAGTATGTATTTATTTTATAGAATAAGAATAAAGATCTTGATCATGATGGGCTTTGTCTTAGGCTTTTAAAAGCCTTAAACTAAGACCAAGCAACTCCAACGCAGAGGGAAACTAAACTTTATATGTATTGAAAAACCTCATATCTCCAACATTGCTTCTTCACTGCTATATTAATAAATATTGTATTATTCTGATAGAGACAGATAGCACTGTTTGATAAAAATAAAAATAAAAATAAAAAATCTTAAAGATTGAGATGAGGTTTGGCCAAACAGCAACACTGTTCATGTATACACTATAAAGCCGTATGTTTTCATCCATGTCTTTATGGACCTGTTTGTGCACCCGTGTGCAGTCATGCTGAAACAGGAAGGGTCTGTCCCCAAACTGTTCCCACAAAGTTGGAGCATGAATTTTCCAAAATGTCTTAAGGGGTTTTCACACCAACCGTATTTAGTGCGCACCAAAGAAGTTTTGGCCCAGGGTTTGGTACATTAGTATCAATGTGAATGCAACCACCGCACTTTGGTGCACACCAACTCAGCCGGTCCGAGACCTCCATGAAGGGGTGGTCTCAATCCGCTCCATCTCCTGACATTTGGTGCGGTTTTATTGGTGTGAAACAAAGTGGTCTGAACCGATCTACTTTTGATGCATTACTTCCTTTTAATCCCGCGGTTGAATCTTTTGCTTACTCAATTTGTCGATTTGTTTATTCTGGTGGAGGATTACGATGATTTACCAGGGTCCAGAAGGTCGCTGATGCCGTCTCAAACACGATCAGAAAACACATTTGAAGGAAAATGTAGAAGAGAGCGAAACGTAAACATTGGTTGTTTGGTGTAGGAAATAGTTACCATGGTAGCCTCTTCTTCGTTCTCCTCTGTAGCAGGTTTGGTAACCAGTTACGTACATATCGCCCCCTGCTGTTTCAAACTGAGTAAATACACAAGTGGGCCCGGGCATGGTTCGATGTTGCCAGTGTGAATGCAAGCCAGCGGGGGAGGGGGAGGGGGACGAACTGCGCCGCAACACGGTTCAAAACAAGTGGGCCTAATGTGAAAACGCCCTTAGTCTGCAGGAGCTTTCACAAGGGGCCAAGCCAGGCTCCTGAAAAACAGTCTCACACCGTAATCCCTCCTCCACCAAACTTTACACCTGGCACAATGCAGTCAGACAAGTACCGTTCCGGTACCGTTGGATTACCAGACAGAGAAGCATGATTGGTCCCTCCAGAGAAAGTACCTGATTTCAGGAAAGCTGGCACACTCTCCAAAAAATAAAGTAAGAGAAAGTGAACTGTTTTCCAAATCCTCTCCTGACCATATTACTAACCTCTCTAATTCTGCTCTGCATCACTTTATAACAATAATCTTTTGCAGAGATGATGTAAAGGTATTTCATTACTCATTTTTAGAGATTTACAGCCACTCCTGCATCATTTCCAAAGACATTAACAGTAAAAAATGTTCGGTTTTTTAGGGGAGGATGAAATTAGGATTATTCTGACTTCTGTCTTCATTTACTCTGTCCCAGTAAAACCAGTACTGATAATTACACATTAGGGCTGGGTATTTCCAGCGACCTAGCGATACGATACACATCCCGATACATGTAAATTGTGAACATTGACTACGCTTTACACAAAATTCTTGACAAGTTTAGTTTTTTCTTATAAGAAGAAAAAGAACAAGGATGAGTTTTAAGTGGTTCTACAACTTGAGAGACATAAATTCAGATCTCAAAGATGGTAGACCTAAGTTCAAATTTAGAACATATGCTTCATTATGTAGCTCGTCTTCTACCTTGAACTATGCCACTGTTAACCTTAGCCAAAGTGTATTTACAACAACTGTCAAAATATTTAGGCTGTATCGATTCTGTTGGGCCCGTATCGATACACGTATGTCGAAGTAGTGCGTGACAATATTTTGCCGTATCGATATTTTGAGCACAGGCCTATTACACATCTGGACAAATCTCTCATTATGACACCAAAATAATTCAGATAGATAGATAGATAGCTAGATACTTTATTGATCTCTGAAGGGAAATTCAAGATATCCCTTTATTGCTCCTACAAACAATCAAGTTAAAAACACATCTTGAAAAAGGTGGGATACACAGGTTAAAAACAGTGAAGACAAATATATTAAGAAATAAATTATGAAAAACTAAAAGCATGAGAAAACTTTAAAAAGGTGTCACCAGGAGAGGTTCATTTGATGTCCTACACATTCCAATAAAATAACTAACTAAAATAAAATAAAATAGAAACATTGATCTCGCTCATAAGGCCTAATTTCCATTCACTGAGTTGTAGAACCTAATTGCAGTAGGGACAAAAGTGTTCATAAACCGTTCATTCCTACATGTCCATGAGCGGAACAGATCCTTGCGGCTGCTTTTCTGGCCTGCCAGGGTGTTGTGAAGAGGGTGACGCACATTGTCCATTATGGCCTGCATCTTGCTAAGTGTGCGTCCCTCCACAACAGTCTCCAGTGAGTCTGGCGTCCTGCCCAGTACTGAGCCAGCCTTCTTCACAAGCTTGTTCAGCCGCTTAGCATCCTTGTCCGTCACGCTGCTTCCCCAGCAGACTGCTACATAGAACAGGACACTTGCCACTACTGACTGGTAGAACATGTGCAGCATTCTGCTGCACACATCGAAAACCCTGAGTCTCCTCAAGAAAAAGAGCCTGCTCTGAGTCTTTTTGTAGACAGCATCGGTGTTCAGGGCCCAGTTCAGCTTCTCGTCCAGATGGACTCCCAGGTACTTATAGGACTGCACCTGCTCAATGGCAGTCCCCCTGATGATGACAGGCGGGAGAGGAGCCGTTTTCTTCCTCTGGAAGTTAATCACCATCTCCCTGGTCTTGGAGGGGTTTAGGAGGAGACAGTTCCTATTGCTGTAGTCCACAAAGGCCTCCGTCAGGTCTCTATATTCCCCCTCCTGCCCACCCTTGACACACGCCACAATGGCTGTATCATCAGAGTATTTCTGAATGAAACAGGACTCCGTGTTGTACTTAAAGTCTGACGTGTACAATGTGAACAGGAAGGGGGCCAGGACGGTCCCCTGTGGAGCTCCCGTGCTGCTCAACAGTGTCCCCGAGACACAGTTCCCAAGCCTGACATACTGAGGACGTCCTGTCAGGTACTCTGTAGCCCAGGACACAAAGGTGGGGTCCACCCCCACCCCAGTAAGCTTGTCTCTGAGTATGTAGGGCTGGATGGTGTTGAATGCACTCGAAAAGTCAAAGAACATTATCCTCACATATCCGTTCAGCTTGTCCAGGTGGGAGTGGATTTGATGTAGCATATAGAGGACAGCATCCTCCACACCAATGTATTCCTGATATGCAAACTGCAAGGGGTCAAGCATATCATTAACCTGTGGTCTTAGCTTGTGGAGAACCAGCCTCTCCAGTGTCTTCATGATGTATGACGTGAGAGCCACCGGTCTGTAGTCTTTTGGCTCACCTGGCCGCCCTACCTTGGGCACCGGCACAAGACATGATGTTTTCCACAGTACCGGGACTCTCCCCGTTTGGAGACTCAGATTGTAGATCTGCTGTAAGGGCTCCGCAAGTTGGGCTGCACAAACCTTGAGCAGTCTGGGGCACACACCGTCTGGGCCTGCTGCCTTCCCAGGGCGCAGCTTCCCTAGCTCCACCCGGACGTCGTCCACTGTGACAGCCAGTGTAGATGGTAGAGATGTGGATGGCTCTACGGATGCAGGGGAGGGGTCGCAGTTCAGTGGCGTGGATGGGAAGGTGGAGGGGGAGTTCACTGCTGAGATGATGGGGGAATGAGTGGACTGGGTGCTGCACGCTAGTACAGGGTGGGCCTCAGCCGCTGTGCTGAACCTGTTGAAAAACTGGTTGAACTCATTGGCCTTGTCCTCATCTCCCATGGCTACCTGACCACTCTTAGCCTGGCAACCTGGTATTGTAATAGACCTTGTGACTGCAGAGAGTCACTCTTTTCTTTGTGGGTATGTCATTTTGAGCAGAAGGCTTAAAAAGGGGGCTGTAGAGGCTAATCTAGAGTCAGCAGCGTGTTTTCTCCACTGCATCGACACTTTGTATTACACTTGGTGATGTGAGGCTTCGACACAGCTGCTCAGCCATGGAGACCCATAAAGCTCATGAAGCACACTGTTCTTGAGCTAATCTGAAGGCCACATGAGGTTTGGAGGTCTGTAACTGGTGACTCTGCAGGATGTTGGTGACCTATACACAAGGCCCATGCTCAAAATATCAACACAGCAAAATATTGTCATGCACTCTTGGGGCCGCTGTCCAGTCAGCAGCTGGGAGAACAGACTGGCCATCGGAGCGTGCATTGGAGGTCACGACGCGCCTCACCGTGTGGGCCAGCTCCCAGGACAGATGTAATCTGTTCCTTTGTCATTTATACGAGTAAAAAATTAACAGACAGTTACACAGCAGCTGGCTTATCCATTTATGCTTGTGATCCACCTGCACTCCTGGTTTGTCATCGCCAAATAGCAGAGCCTTTAGTGATAAACTGTATACTCTCTCGGTGTCTCCGCCTCATCCTCCTTACAATAATGTACTCCATCTTTTTAGATCACGTTAAAAATAAAGACTAAAATAGAGGAATATGGGAAATCACGGGTAAATCCTGAGTGACATACATTTATTTTATCTCTTTTTTCTTCGTCTTTTTTCTCCCTCTTTTCTTTGAATTTAATGAAATGAGAGAAGCCAGATATATACTCTGTATCAGATGTTAAGGCTGTTTATTGTTGACTTGTAAGATGTGCATCAAACTTCCAGCTGCCGTCAGGTTAAGTTTCCATTATGACAAACGGCTTTAATCCAACATCAGATGTGACGGGACAGTTAATATAGATACAAATGTATCTGCTGGTTCAGACTGTTACATTAAATAGTGATTGCTGTGATCGTTTATTGCATTAAAATGTTCCTGACACTCTGGAAACCTGCCTCTGAGGTGCACCTTCCGCACAGTTTTTTGGCATGAAATTGTCACTGCGCCAACATGAATCTGTCGGCACCTCCCCCTGGTGCGCCATCACACCCATCTCTGCACAGACAGTCTACCGACTTGGCAAATTGGCAGCGCATGGCGGTGCGCCGGACAAAATTAACACTGCGCGGGATGCGAAAGCTCTGCACACTCTGTGCTGCGCCACAAAATTAGAGCCCCGTGACTCCACTTACGTCTGAGCATAAATATGATGAGGTGCAAAAACAGTGTGGTGAACTGTAATGTTGTTACCATATTTACGAGGGGTGTAAATCACCAGTATTAGGATGATACGATATGTTATTATTGATATTACAAAGTTTGTCACGATTCAATGTGATTCAGGGGCCTTCAATCGATTTAAGACGATATTATGTCCTCACTGAACACAATCAGCAACATTTCACCTGAAGCAAGAAAGAAATAAAAAACAATTTTTGATAGTTTTATTACTGAAATGTGAAACATGTGCTGACCTTTGGGTATGATAGTTTACAGAGGATTATAAACATCTTTATGATTGAATCATGTTTAAAATTAAAATTGGTTTAATTCAGGTAAGGTGCTTTTTTTGCCCCCACAGTTACCTTATGGGTCTGATTGTTACATTGCAGTGTTTGTATATTATATCAAGTAATGATTCAACATTATAATACAAATTATTGAATTTAGACTTTATTATTATTGACCTGCAACATTTGACCATGCTCCATCAAACTGGAAATTTTAATTTAATCAAAACATTTCTCATGTTCAGAATTAGAACTATCAACTAACTCGTCATTGATGATTTTGTTTCTCTGTTTAATGGTCGTTGTGGAGGAGGAATGACACTAAGCTCTCGCTGTTTTACTTTCTAACTTTATGTTATTTCATTAATCAGTGCACTATAAATCAAATGATGAGATAACTCAGTGCTCTCGTGTGATAATGCTCTCCTGTCGTGCAGCATGCACCCTCTGCTGTCAGATCGATCGTTTCTTACCTGGATACAGCAGAGCTATTTTCTGATTGGCTGATACGTCTGGCTCTTGTTTAGCTCTGTGATGCTAACAGCGTCTTGCTACACATTCGCTTACAGCGGTGTTAGCGGTGTGGGCTCTACATAACACATTTTAAAGCAGGAGAAATACCAGGTGTGGCGTGTTAGAGAGTAAAGATCAGAAGTGTCTCATACGTTGAATGTTTGAGACTTGAGAGCCTGGAAACTTCAGAATGATGCGCGGTTGGGTGAAAACTGGCACGCACGTCCGGTCAGGATTTCAAAATAAAGGCGTATATTAAAGATGACATTGTTGAGTGATGTTTTGAGTTTCCATCGATGTGATTGGATCATTGCTTAATCAATAGATGTATCGATCCAGATCGATGGATCATTACACCCCTAATATTGAACCACTTGTTTCCATCGTTGCCCTCTCTGTCCTTCATTTTGAGTGCCTGCTGTATTCCTTAAAAAACACTTTTACCTCAAGCCTGTCTCGGTCACTAAGTCGCTGTTTGAGCAAAAACACATCGCCTTAAATGTTGGATAAGTTTAGACCGCAGTGTCCTTTAAAGAAGTCATAACCAGTCGATGTAGAATGTACAAGTGTGTCCCCGCATCTAAAGTCTGAAATTAAATTGGTTCTCACAAGCATGCAAAAAACAAACACACACAAACACACATCCACTCTCATCAAAGCTGAGGCCCATGCTATGCGCCTTCCCTGCGGCTAACAGCAAGAGGCGAACATAATCTATGAAACAAATATAAACAGCTATTTATATGCAACAGAAAACAGAGTCCAAGCTTTGACAAAAAGCTGCATGAGTGCTTCCGCCCACTGCCGACGTCCTCTGCCCTGCTACCTCCCCTCACTCTGCCTTAGCATGTGGATTTTTTTTATTCTTCATTCTAAGATCTCTCTGACTCCGTCATCATCAGCTTTCTTGCTCTCTCCTTTACGCCTCTTCATTTCTCTCTGTGTGGGAGATGAGCTTCCCATGGCAGTTAAATACAGCTCGAAAGGTGCGTTCACACCGCAAGCGACCCAGCTACCAAAGTTGCGTCGCCCACAGATGTAGCGTCGTGCGTCCATAAATACCTGTTTGGTCGCTGTTGCTGTCTGCCGTCGGTCGGTGACGTCACGTCCGCTCGAGTTTTACCGCGATCATATGATATATCACATAATAGGATGTATAATCGGACATTATTCCAGCTGTGTCCTTTTCACTCACTTATCAGACACAAAACTCAGCAGCATCATCTGTGAGTTTACCGTGGTCCGTCTGCAAATGTCCTCAGTGAGATTAGTTCCACCTAGAAGGAAGTCATCCGCCCTGTAGTCCGGATGAATAACGGCACCGTCACACGTAACCCCACCGCTGATTGGCTGATGCCACACAGGACATCGCCTGAATAGATCACCTTTTTTTCACTTTGACATCACACAACGAGTGAAGTGGTCGTCTTGTCGCCGGCTGTCGCACTGCGGGAGGGTTAGCCCCGCCCCATCACGGCTGTACATTGACTTTGAATGGAGAGTGATCGCCGAGGTAGTACGGCGTCTGGTGTGAACGCACCTTTACTCACACAAATACAACAAGACTCAATCATCTAAACCACGAACGACCAACTGGCCGTCCACCTCTCAATGTGGCTTCTTAGTCATATTAGATTGTTTTAAGATCGAGTCAACATGGAGAACTCAAATAAAGATAATCTTATTTTCCCCTGAGCTCTGCTGACCTGTCATTAATCTCTGACTGCTGTCTCGTCTTCATGTTCACCAACCAGCAAACCAGCAACTGTTTCACCAATTAATGAGTCTTAAAACATTATCATAGTAAAGTTAAAAAACAAACATGTAAAGTTAGCTAGTGCTCACAGCTGGGGTAAGTTCCTCTGGCTAACTTTCAAGTCTCCTGTTTTGGCCGTTAAACTACCGTATTTACGTATTTTATCCTCTTTCCTGACGTCCTCGTGTATCAGTATTCTCCTGTAAATCTCCTGTGTGATGATATAATAATAAAAACATTCCTCTGCCTCTCCAAACTGAACTCTGTCTCTAGCCTGAAGGGGGCGGTAATGCTCCAAAATGATGGATGCCAACCGCCATAAAACCGAAGATGAAGAAAAAGCCGAAGAGAACGTCCACCTGCAGTAGCCTGGGTGGCAGCTGTCGCGAGATTAGAGCAGCAGAACAAACTTAGAAAAACAAAGAGTTTATTTCAGATTCATTGTACACATAGGCCTGGGCAAAAATCAATAAGATTTAAAAATTGAGTTGGTAATTCATATCGATTCGTTTTTCCTGAAACTTGAGTTTAACAATTTTTTTTTTTATTTCAACCCGTTAATTTCCCATTTGCGAGGACCCAAGGCTTTCCATTGTGCACTTCCCCGCAGTATGTCACTCTGCTCCTCTCGAGACGTCACGCGCATAAACAACATAGACAACATGGCGGTGGCATCATAACCGGTGAGGAGAAAGAGGGACTCCTGCCCAAGAAAGGTCCCTCAACATCTGTAATGTGGAATTGGTTTGGTTTTGCAGTGTCTAACATTTTGAAAACAGGTTCTACAGTAATAAATGTGAAACACTTTTCTGTGTGGGTTTCTGTGTGGACAACATTCTGGACAGCCAACCGAACCCTACTTGGTAGGCAGTGTAAAAGCTGGATGCCGATAGCATGACATCATAGCAGTGCAACACAGTGCACCTGGCTATTAAATGCAACGAAGAAGAAACGAGACACAGTAAACAAAGAGCCAAGATGGAAGACAACCAGCAATTCTTCTTTTTTGTGATCAGCATGCGGCTTTTTGTCACGAAGCACAACCAAGCTTTGTTTCAGAGAAGGGTGTGTGCCGCGAGAGTTAGCTTCATGAAGACGAGTGGAGATTTAAACACAGCGGGTTATGTGCTTTTCAGCTGTCGCACGGGAAGTGACGTCTCCTTCGACCAATCAACGGACTGCAGAGTTTCTAGCTCCACCTTCTGGGGTCGGATCAGTATGCTTGGCACCCCAACAGAAGGGTCCTAAAAAGTAGGACGGTACAGTTTGCTTCTGAGGGGTTCTGTCCCGGTTTATGGCTATGGAAACACCATAAAAAGCGAGCCATAAACGGGGCTTTATAATCAATGACATCACAGCACCATCTTTCTCCTAAATTTCATGCACAAAGGCCTGCCAACAATGGCTTGCTTTGTCCTTAACATAAAAATCTTATGCCCCATGAGCAAAGAGAGGATGGAGAATAGCATACGCTAGAGTTTGTTTACATTTATTACTATGTATGCATATGCCCCATGTCTTCTTCTCTGACTGTGCTGTATGTTTATAGCACCACTTAGAGGTCTGGCATATGTACTACAGTGTTTTCAGTGTTTTTGTGAGAAACTTGCTAAAAATACTGTGCCCTCTCTACAGAAGCCAGTTTTTAATACAAAAACATATTTGTCTCTGTGTGGACAGGGCCTTGGTTAAATCTGTTTGGCTCAAGATGACTCGAAAGGTGATAAAGAAGTGGATAGAAATGCTTCATGAAAACCCCTACAAAACTTTGTAATCTTCAAATAAGAATGCTGAAGCTTAGTTTTCGTGTCTTGCCTCACTCCAGAATCCATGGCAAGAAGATAGACACCATTCTTTCGACTGTGAGAGCCCGCCCACAGCTAATTAGCTCAGCCAAAACACTGGGAGTCAATGGGTAGCGTTAGCCCTGGGACCTACAATCATGCCAGCATGGTTTCTGCATGTTCGCGACAGTTTACGTTCATAATTTCTTTTTTTTAAATAACAGTGCTAATCTCAGTGTAAAATAGGTAACACAACATACCATGGTAAAAAAAAAACAAGCAAACAGTACCGATTAGAGCAGCTGAAGAGTTTATCTGATGACTGTAAGCAGTGGCAGGCTAACACTACCCATTGACTTCCAGTGTTAAAACTTGTTACTTTAAATTCTGTCGGGCTTTTGTGATCTTGGTGTCATGCCTAATATGAAGTGAGGGGAACTTTAGTTAAAATAAACAAATGTAAAAGAAGCATAGGCTGAAAATGTGACCTGTTTGTGCCTAATAAAACTCTTTTTCCCTCCTCTTTTGTAAAACTCTTCTTGTGTTTGTCTACCATTGTTGCCTGAAGGCTGTCACTCAGTCTGAAAGACGACAGCCAACACACTCAGACACAATCTGACCAGCTCAGCACACACACAGCGAGCCTCAAAGGCAAAGACATATATTACTTTTTCCAAGTAACTGCCACTCAGTGAAGGCAACATCACCATTGACAGCTATAGAGCCATTCATAACCAACAGCTCAGCATCGGCCTTTGTTCTCCACACTAAACCAAATCAGCCAGACGAGGAGCGAGAAACATTCAATATCTTTGTCTTCATCAGCTCTCATCAGAAGAAGAAAGAAAACATTGTGTGGTGATTTGTTTTGCAGATCATTCAGATTAGTTTGATAGTTAGTGACGGATATTCTGTTGGGCTTTCAGTCGAGGAAATTGGGATTAAAAGTTAAATTTGGAATTAGACTAACAGGATATAAAGTTCGACATATGCAATAAACATTAAATCACTTCTTTCAGGCAACAGTACATAGACAGAAAATGAGAGGGCAGAACCTTTAAAGAAAGATGAAGCAGTTTAAGCAGAAAACTTTCAACCAAGCAAAAAAATTATGTCCCGCGCTGAAGCTCCCTTGCCATGGCTCCCGCTAAGTGCGGCTAAATCAGTTGGATCTAAATAACTTCTGAAGGACTCCGAGCTGCACGATGTTTGTCTGAGTGAGTATATGAGCATGCACAAACCTATAAATAAGGTCCAGGTGTCAAAAAACCGGAGTTGCCCTTTAAAGTCGAAGCACATCATGCGATTTCTTGCAAATACTGCTAATATTTATAATCTATTACAAGGAAAAATATCCAAGTAAATTTTGATATTTCTAGAAGTGATCAGTGAACTGCAAATATGTTGTATTAACACCTTAACAGATACTTGAAATTCGGTGATAAAGCATTATGAATATTATTTATTTCGTACTGCTTTAAACCCAATTAAACACACAAGTATATTTATAGTCAATATAGTCCATTAGTATTATTATTATGACTTACGATTACTAGCATAAATGGGTGCTTACAAATGGTATTTTACAGCATTATTAGGACATTATGGTGCATTATAAACATGCATATGATGCATAATTCAGGGTCTAGTAGAAGTGTTATCAAAATGTATTTTCTATTAAAGGATAAGTTTGGTTTCTACAGCTTTCACATTGTTTATAGATTGAAGTGGAACAATATACTCACCCACGGGGCATGTATAGCGCCGCTCCTAAAACTGCATTTATCGTCCCAAAACTCATTAGTTTCACCAATATTTCATCATGGTCCGCTCACGCAACTCCTCCACGACAGTCTGGGGTCGCTCCACCCATGTTTTTGTGACTGTCCTCCTTATCTGTAAACTCTGGCTCGAAACTGTAAGGACACCCATCATATTCAAAGTTCTCCTCCACAACATCTTCATTCGATTAATACAGTTTTAGGAGCGGCTCTATACATGCCCCGTGTGCTACCATTATATGGATGTCTGCCGCTCGATTTTGGATCTAAATATCTCCGGAAGCACTGTTTGGATCAGGAAAGCCTTCTGGGTGAGTATATTGTTCTACTTCATTCTATAAACAATGTGAAAGCTGTAGAAACCAAACTTATCCTTTAAGATGCTTTCAGTGTTATTTGATTTACATTTAATGACAATATTTTTCCAATCCGACAAAACTGCTCGTGAAGCTGATAGCAACAATGCTAATCTTTGTTTGAGCAGTCACTTTCTCTGTTGTCACGCTTGATTCCTGTATTAAAGGATGACGGTTAAGCCGTGCTTCTGCAGACCAAACTTAATTAGGTCTTCTTGAAGCTTTTGCAAAATGGATCTGCCTGATTGCAGACAGCTGATCCAGCTGGAGTGCAAAAGACTTGAATGGCAATAAGTAACAGTGATACTAGAATGTATTAACCAGAGTAGAAATGTTTACCAGGTAGATAAACAATTTGATAGATATCATGGGGCTTGATACTAATAAATTTATTTTTATATTATTGTTGTGCCAGTCCTTACCCTTGCATGTCTTTGTATTTTGCACTGATTTTTTAAATTTTTCTTTTTCGTCAAAAAAAATGCAATTTCAAAAATAAAAGGTAGTTTTTCAAAAAGCAGTCGAACTGCTTTTTGTGTATGATAACAGGATATTATAATATAATGTATAAAACAACATTAATGTGTCCTATTTCCTTTAAAAATAAATATTAACACCAATATTCCAATACGAGGTAAAGTCAGGGTCTCAAAAAAAAAGCACAATAGGCATCCATGTCTTTCCAAAATATGCATAATATTCAAGCTGATTGTGAAATCAAGATTAATTCTGTGACTTTGATCATGGCCTCAAAATGAATAATGGTCCCATACCTAGTTGCAACTGAAATTATTATTCATATTTGCAATATGCTG
This sequence comes from Scarus forsteni, assembly GCA_036419115.1. Classification (NCBI taxonomy): domain Eukaryota; kingdom Metazoa; phylum Chordata; class Actinopteri; order Labriformes; family Labridae; genus Scarus; species Scarus forsteni. The sequence continues at coordinate 2,591,490 of JAZDUH010000104.1, read as the reverse complement.
TGTCTGTGCAGGGACAATTGTTTTATCACAGGAAAATAAGTACAGTTATGAGATTGTAGCAGATGGTTTGGCACAGTTAGTCAGATTTTTAAATCTATTCAAAAGAATAAAAAGGTCACCTTGCTGATGACAGTCTTACATAATGTGATTTAGTTTGATTTTGGTTTAAGCATGATTATACTAGAGGAAACTTTGCCGTGGTGAAGGCTGGTCTGCAGGTTGTGGGTCTAAACTTTCAGTGTATTTGTGTCCTCCCCATGTGTGGGTTCTCAGCTTGGCCTCCAGGTACCACCCACGGTCCAGAGACGTGTGAGTTCGGTTAAATGGCCCATGGGTGTGAATGTCACAGTGAATTCATCACTACCTCCCACAGCACCTGAACTCCACAGGAACCATGCCATACCATCAATCCAGCCCTGCTGCAGCACAGGCTCTGCAGCTGAACAGTGCTCCAGTCCACCTGCCTGTCCAGCTCACAGTTCTTGTCTAAAGAGGAATCTGTGCCACTCAAGGATGCGTCTGCCTGTACAGTTATGAGACTGTAGCATCTATTTACGTACCATCTACTGCCCCTTAATGCCAGAGCCTCTCAAGACTGAAGATGAAGACTTACACAGCCTCATGCCGGGGTCAGGCTGCACGGTGAATGAACGATTAGACCAGACAGTCGTTGGGGTTCGGGACCCGCTGGCCATGAAAACTGGTCATTCTGTCTTATGTGTTGTGTCATGATGACGGACAGACTTGGAGGCCTCACGACTCTGCGACAGAAAGTCCAGCAGGTTAGATTTTTTCCTGCCTCCTACGGTTTGTTCCTCCACATCAGAGCATAGCTGTCAAGTCTCCCGTTTTGGCCGGGATGCGACCGTATTTTATCCCTCTTTCCCGCCGTCTTCCCGTATTAGTATTTTCCCGTAAATTTCCCGTATTATATGATATAAACAAAAAACATTCCTCTGTCTCTCCAAACTGACTCTGTCACTAGCCTCATTGGAAAACGGGGCGGAAATCCACCAGAATGATGGATGACATCAGCCATGAAACTGAAGAAGAAGAAGAAGAAGCCTCGCGAGAACGTCCACCTTCAGCAGCCTGAGTGGCAGTTGTCGTGAGATTAGAGCCCACAGAACAAACCGAGAAAACAAAGTGTTTATTTTAGATTTCTTGTACACCTGTCTCAAAATGTAAGAGATACTGAAGCTAGGTTGGTATGGTGGGGCTGTTCGCTGGGAAATGTCCCTTATTTTCAAATCCAAAACTTGACAGCTATGCATCAGAGGCACTGACCAACGAGAGCTGGAAGCTCTGCATGTGTGATGATCATGGACGTAAACAAGCCAAGGCTGATGCCTCGAGAGCCACTTCAGAACCATGAGACATATAAAAGGTTTTTAAAGCTCTGAAAACAGCATCCCTGCTGTTATGATGTGTTGAGAAGGAGCTTAAGACTTGAAAAGATAAATGTAAAACAGCAGAGTCAACACGGAGAGAGACTGCTCACATTTATCATTAACAGAAGTCGTATACTTTAAGTACAGTGTACAGGACAGGGCATAACAATTTTAACTTTTTCTATTTATTATGTTTGTTTTTTTTGTTTTGTTCCTGATATTTATTGTTCTTATTGTAGTTGTTGTTTTTCAATAGTTTTTAAAATATTTTTACCATTTGCTTTTACTTGTTTGTATTTTAAGCTGTACAGCACTTTGGTCAACTGTGGTTGTTTTAAAATGTGCTATATAAATAAAGTTTGACTTGACTTGTTTGTAGTCTTCAGTGTTGCTGCTCCTCATTCAACCGCCATCAGTCATGGAGTCTGTCATGCCTGTCTCGTTACAGACAGAAAACTAGTGGCTTGATGTCTGTCCATGTGGAGAACGCTGCCCTCCGTTTACATCGTGACTGGGAAGAGGGGAGTGTGAATCACATGATGTCCGAGTTATCAGCGTTTAAGTTACGAAGTCGGGAAAACCTGTCAATCTACCAGACTATTGTTATTAGCCGTTGTGTTAGCGGAACTCCGCCGCTGGCATTGCAAGGGAAGATGGGAAATGTAGTGACATGGGTTTGAAAACATTGACATCAGTTCGCAAATAAACTACAATTCCCATAGTAACGTCAACGAATGGTTTGAGCCTGCTCTTGTCGTCTAGTTACCCTGTTTGTCGTCATGTTTCATGTCACCTTGTCTCTCTTGTTTTCTCGGGCTTTACTTCCTGCTCCCTGACTTTTCCTCCCCAGCTGTGTCTCATTACCCCCAATTACCTCTTGTGTTTACCCCTCCTGTCGTCCTGTGTCTTGTTCCCTAATTGATAGTTCTGTAAAGTCACTCTCTAGGTGTTTACCATAGTCCCAGTCTGATCTCGACCCTCTTTGTTCTTAGATCTGTTTTTTGCCTTCGCCCTTTTTGATACCTCTCTGCTGATTTTTGTGCACTGAACCTTTATAACCTCTGCCTGTGTGATAACCTGTCTTTGTAAACTGAACCCAGACTGTCAAATACATTCTGATTTTTGCACTTTGGACCTGCCTCATCTTTTTGGGTTGCCTTTTGCAATTGTTCATGACATGAATGGAATTTCCTTTTTTTTCTTTATGCTTCTACAAACTAAAGAGCAGCTTGTGATTGGACGATTGTTCAGCTCATCACACTCATCACAGACCAATCCATATCAAGCAGTGCTGCTACCACATAGCATAGTGGCTAAACGTAGCGGCTAATGACTAACAACCGTTCTAACAACAGTTAACCGCGATGGCCAGGGCCGTTTCTAGTCACCTTGGGGGCCCTAGGCAAGAGTGACCACGGGGCCCTCCCGCCCAACCCAAAAACACCAAGAACATTGTTCAATAAAGAAATATTTTATTTTAGATAACAGAAGTTCGCAGTTATCAAGAAAACTTTAAATACAATATAACTTAACAACCACAAGTGAATAAATGACAAAAAACACAATCAAGCAAAAAAAGTTAAAAGTAAAAGAGTAAAAAAGTTTTTTTAAAACATAGTAGTCTTTGGTTCCTATCGCTCCATACTCCACGCGCCATACATAGAGCTTTTTTACAACACCCTAATACCCACAATGTAAGAAAAAAGACATACTGTAATTTTTTTTTACATTTAATTGTGTTATTGCATTAAACCATATCATATCATGACAGATTTAAAAGGAGAGAAAATCCCTGTAAACTTTGTTTGTTTAAACAAAAAACAGTTCCTACCTTCATTTGTAGAGGTAAGTTGTTGCTGTTGTTGTTTTTGTTGTTGCTGTTGCCGATGCTGCTGTTGTTGTGGTCCTAAAAACTTCAAGATCGAACCTCCGAGGTGGAAAAAATATGCACAACGTATTTAATCAGCTAGCTCTATGTTGATGCTGCAACATTAAGATCTGTTTGGAATATGAACAGCCAGCTTCACTGTTCCTGGTAATAATTTTGATTAATGTATGTGACAAAGAAAATTCAAGGAGGTATATGATATCGCACTCTTCCAAATACAAATTAGTCACTAGTTACCTGAGTGGTAATTACCGACTTTACCGTTTAAATAAGCTAGGCTAAGGTGCAGTAAACACGTGATGTGCAGACAGATGTGCTTCGTGAGACTACAGACTGGGACAAAGTGCATCTTAACTTTTTCTAAATAATGTCAGATTATACATGTTTGAACTTACCACTTTACCATTTTCTTTTTTCTTCATCCTCCTGTTTTTTTTTTTTTTCTTTTAGCGTGTCCAGACGGGTACACTCGCTTCATTTTGAAGGAAAGAGCTGGCATGGGCCGTCGGGGCCCCCAACGTGCTGCGGTAGTGTGTTTGGAGGTTTCAGATTGTGTCATTGATATGGAAGATCGATATTGGCCGCGTCTCGGGGGATGGGGGGGGTCCCTTAACACACTCGGCAGTGACAGCTAGTGGGGGCCCCAGGGGGGTTTCCCAATGCATCGACGTTGCTGTGTCAGCTCTGTCCTGGGGCTCCTTCCAGCTCGGGGCCCTGGCAATTGCCTAGTATGCCTACCCTATTGCAGCGGCTCTGGCTATGGCTAATGGCTAACTGTTGTTCGCCACTAGCCTAATGGCTATAGGCCATTAACAGTTGTTTGCTCTTGTTAGCTGTTCGCTGTAGCGGTCCTTAAGACTATCATTTCACAGTAAATGATACCACACGGATGTATCATTTAACACTTATATGTGACATGAACCTCGTCAAAGACAATCCCTACAAAGTAAACTTCTGAGGTGAGCAGATTTCCCCAAGTATCACTGAGTAACCATGATGACGACACAGGCTAACCGACATTACATTCCATCACTTTCAAATACCTCCTGTCAAGTGACGTCCTGTTGTTGTTACATCTGCAGCTCCTGCAGCTCCTGCCTCTCTTCCCTGATGGGGCCGTTAAGCAATTGGCCGAGTGAAACCGTTGGACAATGGAGGCTGGCAAGATGGAGATGCAGGATTTCCTCCTTGGACCAAACCAAACCTCTGGTAAAATTTCAAGTAAATCCATCCAGTAGGTTTTAGTAAATTTTGCTAACAGACAAACAAACAAACAAACAGACCCTGGTGAAAACAAAACCTCGATGGCAGACGTAAAAATGTGTTTTCCAACCTCGGCATAAGTCTAAGTTTGACTAATTCAAACAGTGTCCAGACTGAGTGTAAAACTGACACCTGCTTCAGATGAAAATTAGAGGAGACACCTGCACTGCCACAACGCATTACACTGAGTGAAGAGAGAAACCTGACCAAGGCCCTGGCACACTGGCAAGACCTCAACTACATCATGTTTTTATAATGAACATTACACCTAGTTAGGCTAGGCCCAACAGTATGAATATAATTAATCCAAGTGTAGCACTTAACAAAACTCCTGTTCTTTTTCCACTGGAGCTGGAGCCTGTCCACGCTGACACTGGGCTGCCAATCAATCGATGGGTCAAACAGAGCGCCGACCATTCACGCTCACACTTAAACTTTAGGGTCATTTGGAGTTATCAATCAAACTAACTGTGCGTGTACCTGTTGTGCCACCATGCAGCCCCCTGACCACACAGATTCTAAATATTTTTATGCATTCTCAGAGACCTAAACACCATTTTTGTACAGACATGAGAAGTCTCTCCCTGCTCAGGTGTTTGAATTGGTGTCTCTTTGTCCCTCCTCTGCAAACTTAAAAGGCAAACAGCTCTATTCACAGTCAGAAATCACCTCATTTCAATGCATAGACATTTTTATTTCCATGCAGAAGCATTGTAATATCTCTCTTACTCCACGTCCACACACCAGAGAGGCACAAACACCTGCTTTTTACTTTAAATCCCTGTCTGATCTTCAGCCTTCTGTCTCGCTCTCTTTTCTTTGCTCAAACTTCTCTCCTGTCCTTTTTACTTCTCTTTGATGTCCCCTCTCTGTGGGTTTATACATATATATTTGTATGTTTTAAGGACAGAAAATAAACATAAAAAATGAAATTTCCAGTCAGAAGAGCCTTTGCCAACAAATATTGAATACAGATGCTTGTGTTCTTTGTCCATCCATCCATCAATTATCTATTCAATTCAATTCAATTTCAATTCAAAGAGCTTTATTGGCATGGAAAACATACATTGACGTTGCCAAAAATTAGTACATAAAACAAAAAACAAAGATTAAATGATAAACCAACAGAGCTGTGCAGATATAGATTTTTTAAATAAAAGAAATAAGAACATTAATATTCATAACAATGGTAATGATAATAAATTCATACACTTTTTTGAACAGATTAAAAACAGAATACTCATAGGAATATAAAATTAAAAATAATAATAATAATGATGTGACAGATCATATGTACAGCTCTGTGGTGTGTCTATGTAAAGATATATATTTATATTTATATATATTTATAAACTCTTCTCTCACCCACCCCCCTCTCCCCTGGTGGGTGGCTGTTCATCCTCTTCAGCTCGGGTCCTCTACCAGAGGCCTGGGAGCTTGAGGCTCCTGCAGTATCTTAGCTGTTCCTAGGACTGCACTCTTCTGGAGTGAGATGTCTGATGTTTCTCCAGGGATCTGTTGGAGCTACTTCTCCAGTGTGGGGGTCACTGCCCCAAGTGCCCCGATGACCACAGGCACCACTGTTGCCTTCACCTTCCAGGATTTCTCCAGCTCCTCTTTGAGCCCTTGGTATTTCTCCAGTTTCCTGTGTTCCTTTTTCTTGATGTTGCTATCACTTGGGATGGCTACATCCATCACAACGGCTCTCCTCTGCTGCTTATCTATGATCACAATGTCCGGTTCGTTGGCCATTACCATTTTGTCGGTCTGTATCTGGAAGTCCCACAGGATCTTGGCTCGGTCATTCTCCATCACCTTGGGAGGTGCTTCCCATTTTGACCTCGGGGTCTCCAGGTTTACTCTGCACAGATGTTCCTGTACACTATACCGGCTACTTGGTTATGGTGTTCCATGTACGCTTTTCCTGCCAGCATCTTACACCCTGCTATTAGGTGCTGGACTGTTTCAGGGCTTCTTTACACAGCCTGCACCTGGGATCTTGCCTGGTGTGGTAGATCTGGGCCTCTATTGGCCTGGTCCTTCAGTCCAGCCCTCTCCAGCCATTGGTAGGATTTGTTCATATCAGCCACTTCAGCTATCTGTCGGTGGTACATCCCATGCAGGGGTTTGTCCCCCCATTTTGATTCCTCTGGTTCCTCCTTCCTTGTCAGTTTCCACTGTCTGAGACAGTCACTAAGCGCTTCATCTTCCTGACATAGTCATGGAGCTTGGATGTTTCATCTTGGATAGTGGCTCTGATGCTCACTAACCCTCTGCCTCCTTCTTAGTGTATAGCCTCTGGATAGTGGAGTTGGGGTGGAATCCCCCGTGCATGGTGAGCAACTTCCGAGTTTTCAATCAATCAATCAATCAATCTTTATTTGTATAGCACCAATTCATAACAAGTGTTATCTCAAGACACTTTGCAATAGAGCATAAAGCTCTTCATTTTATGGATACACATATATGCATAGATACATATAGACATATAAAATACACATATACATATCTATACAAATATATCCATCCAACACCAACATGAATCCATATAGCCAATCATGAATCCCTCCATCATCAAGCAGCAGGAAATCTTGAATGTGGATCCCAGTCTCATGATGAACAGCAAATCCACACCATGCTGTGTTGGTGTGAGGGTGAAGGAAGGGAGGTAAGAGGAGACAAGTGGACTAAAGTAAGAACTAAAGTTAGAGACAGATCCACAGTGTCGGTGTCGGGGTTGACAGGCGCTCATCTTAGCCATTATCTTATCTCTCAGGTCAGTTAGCTCTTTGCTCAATTCTGGGGCTTGGTACCCAGTCTCTGAGACTGGGGGTCAATGTTGACTCCCCCATCTGACCTATCGTCCTGGCTCCCCCTTGCCGTAGCATTAACGTGTTGTATCTCCTCAATCTCTAGTCGTGATAGCAGCTGCCGTTTGTGGATGTTGGAACACTGAGCTGTTTCAGTGTAAGCGTTGACTGTGGGTATCGAAGTAACCATATATCCCTCAGCCTATTCATGTAACCCCGCTGGTTAGGGTTACTGGAGTAGTAGCATTCCAACAGAGCCTTGTTCTCATCTCTTGTCCATTGCCGCCTTTGTCTTATTCCAGTAGCCCATTTTTCATCACAATGCCCTAGTTCCTCAGCATTTGACGCAGACCTTGTTAACCCGGGCGACGTCTGAGCCGGTTTGGCTTTCTGTAATAACGCACTCATGTTATGAGGTAGGCTATAGCGGTAAGGGTCTTGCCCAGGGACCCTCTGGTAGATGTCATTCACTCCATCCATATGTAATTGCCCATATGATTCTTACATATGTCATATATATATGTATATATATATATATATACATACATACATACATATATATATATATACAAAATATTTCCAAAACTCCCCTCCATCAGATATTTATGATCATATGTAAATGCAATCAACTATCTCAACATTTTAGGAGTGCCTTACCCACTGAGCTATATATATATATATATATATATATATATATATATATATATATATATATATATATATATATATATATATATATATATATATATATATATATATATATATATATATATATATATATATATATATATATATATATATATATATATATATATATGTATATATATATATAAATATATATACATATATATATATATATATATATATATATATATATATATATATACAAAATATTTCCAAAACTCCCCTCCATCAGATATTTATGATCATATGTAAATGCAATCAACTATCTCAACATTTTAGGAGTGATCTTTTCATGGGCCATAAAATATCAGCAGTTAAGTTTTTGAAGGTTGTCCTGATGTCATGACAGGAACTGTGGCTGTAAGAAAACATCAGAACACTTACTGTAATGTTTTAAAGATTCACCCTCTGGTTATGAGAGCTCTTGGTTTATAAAAACACCCTATCTGCCAATCACAGGGCAGGTAAACGCCTTCAAGACAGCTTGTCAAAGTTTAAATTAACCATCAGAATAAAGAAGGACAAACTTTGCTCATGGTTGTTGGTGATTAGCTGGTCTGAGAATTTAAAAACTGCTGATGTGCTGGGATTTTCATGCATGGTTTGCAGAGAATTAACCTGACACGCCAGATGGACAGTTTCATATTGGAATTTTTTCACTAATCCATCTGGGAAGGAGCCGTTCGAAAATGTTTTCAGAGGCAGAACCTTTGAAAGCAACAGCAGCTTGTGATTGGATGATCGTTAGGCTCGTTACACTCATCACAGACCAATCCATATGAAGCAACACTGTTACGTATGTCGTAGCATAAGTAGCAGCTACATGTAGAGGCTAACAGCTAACAAACAGCTAGCTGCTATGGCTGATAGCTTAAGCTACCTCACCGCACGGTGACTGAGCAGGTACATGCCTCACAGTAAGAAGGTTGCTGGTTCTTACGGTGACTCTAAATGGCTCCGAGGGTCTCCCCCACCTCCCGCCCAATATCAGCAAGGAGAGGCTCCAGCCCTCCAGACCCTGAAAGGGATAAGTGTTATAGATCAGTGTTTCTCAACCAGGGGTCTGTGGACCCCCTGTGGTTTACAGTGATGATGATGACATTTTTATAACTAAGATGATTTTACTCAAAAGTGACTGAGACCTTTATCTAACTAAAGTACAGAGGGTAACATGACTTTTTTCATTCATTACATGTTTCACAAGTTTAATTTATTGCATTTTAATAAGAAATCTCCCTCCAGCTTTTATTATTTAAAGTTACTGCACAGAGCTGTTAATTCAAACCTTACACAACCTGAATGCTTTTCAAATTATAAGACCCCTGCTGTTCCAGTGAGTCTTTAGAGATCATTTTTAAGAAATTCTACCCTTTTTTTTATAACAAAGAGTTTTTGTTGGTTTTGCCTCAACAAGCATTAAATAAAGTTTGAAAGAGAGAGGGAGAGCAATGGGGTGATAGACCATTGGTGTCCCTATTAACACGCAGGATAAGCCAAAAAAAACATGAATCAGATGTTTTTATGCTGTTTGTGTCGAGATATCTGATGAAAGTCGTTTAACACTTCACCAACATCTTTAATGGGATTTTTCAGACAAGGGTCCTTCAGGGTGGATTGAAAACATGCAGGAGTTCCAGGACCTCTGGTATATATATAATGGATGGGTGATCTAGGATTGTCATATCCCAAATATCTATGCAGGTGGAAGAATAACATTAAATTAATCTAGAAGTGAGCAGAACTCTGCCAAGGTATTCTGACACTATAGTGCAATGTAGGGATGTAACCATATAAAAATTTCATTTCATGGTTATTGTGACCAAAATTATCAAGGTTATCATGTTTTGCAGTGTTTTGCAGAGTGCTCAAATGTTCAAAAAGTACTTCAAAACATACCTGAAATCATTTAACCCCTTTAATATTACAATTATAACAGGTGTTTTTGTCAAGAACTGTGTCGGGAAATGTCCTCTGAGTAAATTTTTCATGAGAAATAAAAGTAAACAATTCTAAGTATGTGTCATTATTATGCTATAAATGCATAAACAGTGTGAAATTTAAAAAAAAAAAAAAGATTTGAACTTTAAACAGGATTCTCTCATAAACAATTGTAAATGAACATGTTCAAAGTTTTGAGATAACCAAAAATAATTTTAACCAATTTTTCGAACACTCACATACTTTGTTTGCCAGCAGCATTAATGTCCATATTACAGCTCGTTATATTAGACCATGTCCGGGCTTTTTTTTTTTTCACTAACGATAATTCTTCCATGACTCTCCTCTGGTCCCCCCCCAGCAGATCTCCTCCACATCTCCTTCTTTAATATTTCCAAAGTCCGATTGATTAAATACATAAAACACAAACTATGACAGAAAAAGATGATCAATTACGAGACACAGCAAAAGCACAGCAAGAACACACTTCAGAACGATACTAGTGTTGTTATTTACAACATTTACCATAAAGTACCAAATAATACTGGTTGTAATTTATTCTGTGCAGCCTACGAGCTACGGTCGAAGTTACAGAACACACATGAGAACGCTGAGCTCGCAGCTGACAGTGCACGCTTGAAAAGAAACATGATCAGACTGAAACTTTACAGTCCACGTGGTCTATTTGTCGGCTTCTCCTCCCTCTGTATGGCAACAAATGCAGGTTGGTGTGCAGCGCTCTGTTTCACAAAAGTGCAGTTACACTCAATGACCACAGAGGGCACTAGAGTGCGAAAAGACAGAATCTGACAGACTAGGGCTTCACAAATCCAAAGAAGAAGACGTTGCCACTGCCGCTGCATGTTATTCGCCCTGTAAGGAGGCCGTCACGTCAGTTAGCGGTACACTGCTGCTGATCGTCATGACCCCAGTGCAGCGAAAAAAAAAGAAGTACGACCTTAACTTAACTACGGGTAGTTCCTTACCGGTGTTAAGAGTGTTTAGAGAGAGCTGAGTTGAAAGAGGAAGACAAGAATATAACTACAGTACTGTAATCTTGTCTTAAAAATGTAAAGGCGATATTCAAACTGGTGTAAATAAATAATTTGATTACATTTCCCATATTTTTTTGTTTTTTGCTAAGCAAGATTTTTGTGAGAAAGGAATCAAACGACTGGTCCCAAATAAACACTTAGTCTGCTCAGTGATTGAAACAAATAAACGCCCCAGCTACTATTTGGTATTTTATGGTATGCATTATTTACACAGAAAATACTGATAAGCCACCTTTTATTCACTCAGGTTTGACTAACTGAATCTTCTCTCTCTCTCCGGCTCAGTCAGCTCATTCACTCGAGGAGTTTCAGGAGTTTAATCGTCTTTTTCTTTCTCTGTAGCCTCGTGTTTTAGACTGGGTAAAGTCCAAATTCGACCAAACTTCAGAGGAAAACCTCTGCTGTCGTGTCTGCGTGGGAGAACTTTTGCTCTCAGAGGCCAAATACTGCAAACTGCGCCTCTGTCTGAGGGATCGCTGCTGTTTTACTGAGGATCAGACACACATAGTTCAGGCTTTACCAGTCAAAGAGCAGCATCACCGTGTTATTGACACAGTGCGGTGATCAAACTTGGTTTACTGGTAATTTAAACAGGAAATGGTAATACCAATCATGGGAAATTTTACCACGGTTTACCATTTTACCGTTACATCCCTAGTGAAATGATATGTGGAGCTTAAAGCAAAATTTCAGGAGCAGGACCACACCTTAACCACGCCTCTTCCTGTGTTTCTAAAAAATCTAACCTGGCTATTTCCTACCTTTGTTTTGCTCACTCAACGCACCCCTCCCTCTCTCCCTTCCCTTTCTTTAAACTTCTTCCTTCCTTCTTTCCTCAGGGCCTTTATAAAGGAGGTGCCCAGGAGCTACGGCCTATTCCCCAAGAAGTTCCCAAACCGTTATCCGCTTCACGTACCTGCTATGTTCCTCATTATCCACTGTACGCAGTAAATAAATGTCAAACTCATCCTGTTGATGGTGTGGTCCTTACTCATGAACATCAAATCACTAACTTCTTGTTTTTTGACTAACATTTCCTCATAACTTTATCAAGATTTGCTTGTAACTTTTTTAGCTGCTTGCTAACAGCCTGACAGACAAATGAAATCGTCTTAGCGGGGGTAACATAAAACATTTCTTCACCTCTCAGCAGTGGATTTCCCAGTCGAGGATAAAAAATGTGCAGAAAAGGCTGCTGGATGGAAACTCTACCTGCCTCCTGCAGACTCTCCTCCTCTCTCCTCCCACGCAGCTCCTTCTCCCTCTTCCTTTCAGGGTCTGAGGCCCAGAAATCAGCAGATCAAAGGTTTGGACCTAATCGGAGTTTTCTGCCTCCTGTTGACAGAGGGCTGTTGTATTGCTGTGGGATGCCAGCTTGTACCGCAGAGGATAGACGTAAACACGGCTTTGTGCTGTCTATACACTGCTTTTTAGGTTCGGCCTTAAAGCTGAAGACACACACACACACTGCACAAACCCTCTTTAGAGCTGGTACTGCTGTTGATTTACTGTTAAGTTTGTTGAGTTTTATTCATGTGCCTTAAGCCATTGGAAACAAAAGCAGCATCATAATTTACTGTGGGCCGTCCTCGGCTCGTTGTTCCTTTCCCCCTCTTAGCCTGGCACTCAGAGCTGTTGTGCCTTATCTGTTTTTTTATGGGCAATACTTGAAAGCCAAAACAGATGACAACATATGGCTGCAAAAATATGACTGTACCCAAGTGGATATGGCTTATGGCCCAAACTGGAGCCTGAATATTGTGCCAGGATGGTTGGACAGATTCATTATAGATAAAGTTTATACATATTTAAAGAGAAACTATTTATCAACCAACCAGGTGGGCATCTGTTGTGCATTCTCCTGTACCTCTTTAGAATAAAGGTTAAATCATGACACTGAATCAAGCACAATAAGACAAAGAGCAGGCTGTCTATATAGATGTAGCCACTTCAGTTTCCCCTCCCAGCAAAATGCCAGCCAGCTACCAGCCAGTGCAGGTCAAAGTAAGGTTTTAGCTTTGGATTGTTTTTGCTCTCAATTGCTGTATTTCATGGAATTTTCCATGGTATTTTTTCATTTATATATCCTGTTAAATACAAATTGCAAAGGTTACATGTTTATCACATCATTATGAAGGTCTCATTAGATCCGTTAGGGTGGGCAGGTCCAAGCACTTTACTGTCACAGGCTGACAAAAACTCTGCCGGGGAAATTAGGAAACATTTAAGTGGCTCCATCTGTGCATCATCACATCCCTAACACTGTTGTTATGGCTGTGAGTGATGTTCTGCATGAAGGGGAGTTAGATTTTACAGAGGAGGAAAAATGACTGATGGACGACTTCACAAAAGAATAAATTTATCCATGACACACAACATAAACACAGTTTGTGCATTAAGAAGAGTCTACGGACCAAAGAGGACACCAGACAGCATGATAACGGATCACACCATCACACCTGTACAAGTGTCCACAGAGTAACTGATGCAGACAAGTAAAAAGCAGCTTTAAATCGGACACTTTCTCCTGCTTGAATGAGGAGTAAAGCAGTTTTTAAATCAGCCAGTGTGGACGGATCCTGTGATGATCTGCAGTAGGAATTAAAGATGTAACAGTTACTGGTAAAATGGTAAACCGCGGTAAAACTTCCCACTGCAATCATTACCGTGTCCTATCAAAATTACTGTTATTCCGTGTTTGATCACCTCACTGTGTCAATAACTCTCTTTGACTGGAAAAGCCTGAACTATGTGTGTCTGCCTCTCGGTGAAGCAGCCGTCTCTCACAGACAGAGGCTCGCATGTGCAGCTTGCAATGTTTGACCTCAGCAGCTTGAGCCTCACTCAGACTCTTAAAGGTTTTCCTACTCGAAACCGCTGAAGTCTGAAGTCTGGTCGAAGTTTGGATCTTAAAGGATGTGGAGGGGAAACTGATTGATGACAGTTACACTGTCTAAAACACCAAGCTGTGGTCAAAGACAAAAATGTGTGTGATTAAAACTGCTGTAACTCCTCCAGTAAACGAGCAGAGAGAGAGAGAGAGAGAGGATTCAGTGAGCCATACCTGAGTGAATTATAGGAGGTTTATCAGGATTTTCTGTGTAAATGATGTGTAAAGGTTGTAAATAACAGCATTAGTATCAGTCTGGAGCGAGTTTCTGCCGTTCTTTCCTTGTTTATTCGCCGTATTTTGTCGTAATAGATCGTCTTTTTTCCTCATAGTTCGTGTCTTATGGATTTAATCAATAGTAATTTGTAAATATTAAAGAAGGAGATGTGGAGGAGATCTGCCATGGAAAGGGGAGACCAGAGGAGAGTCATGAAGGGGGCTAACTGCTTCAGGGACTATTGTTAGTTAAACAAAAATAGAATAAAATTAAAACCCCTGGACATGGTCTAATATAACGAGCTGTAACATGGACACTAATGCTGCAGGCAAACTAAAATGTGTGAGTGTTTGTAAAACAGGATAAATCTATTTTTGGATGTCTCAAAACTTTGTACATGTTCATTTAAATTGTTTATGAAGAGAATCCTGTTTAAAGTACACATCGTTTTTTTTCTTTTCTTGTAGGCAAATTACACACAATTGAAGCATTTATAACATAATAATGACAAATACTAATAAAAACGTTTAAACAAATTAACCTATAGGACATTTCCTGACACAGTTATTGACAAAAAAGACAAAAGAACTGTTGAAAGTATAATATTAAAGGGCTTAAATGATTTCAAGACTGTGTTAAAGTACCTTTTCAACATTTTGAGCACACTGCAACAACACCATGATAATAATGATAACCGTGATAATTTTGGTCACAATAACCGTGATATGAAATTTTGAGCACTAACTAACTTTACATGTTTGTTTTTAACTTTACTATGATAATGTTTTGGTGTTTTCTTACTGCTGACTGAGACATGACTTTGTGTAGTGTAAAACAAACACGTTTCTTCTTTGGCCCAATCTGCGAGAGGGTGCAATTTTCAGCTCCTAATGAGAGGAGCGCCCCCTGGATGACATGGAAGACTGTGACACAAGGACTCCCTCAGTGACGAAGGAATGAAAGACTCAATAGCCACTATTATTTAATGATAATTTAAAAATGATATACGATGAGAGTACATCGATAATCCATCTTAAAGGGACTGTGAGGAGTTTTTAAGTAATTACAAATAAGTCTCACTTTTAGATATTTGCCTGATGGAAATACACACTTTAAGATGAGTTTTATAGCATCAAAATAGGTTATCTATAGATGCTATTCTTTAGCTTTGTGGTCGGGTTGGACAGGACTGGACTGGCCTGGATACTCAACTTCGGGAACAAGACAATTAAAACTAGAGCAAATTTATATTATTCAGACACGTCTTAGAGCACCGGGCTGTAAGTAGCCATATATAGCCGGCTACAAAACTACGATACTAAGTTTTCCAAAAACTGCTTGTTGTCACACATCAAAAACTACCGCTACATAACTAGAAAGAGATACATTACCTCGTGGCTTTGCATCCTGTAAGTTGTTGAAAAAAGAAGTTGTAAAGCAATGCAGAGTTCTGAGGAAGGTCCAAGCTGCATTCATTAGCATCACAACAAACACACGCTTTGGCTTGGGTCACGTCTTATGGTGCGTTCCAGTTGTAGTCAGAAGTAGGAATATCCGAGTTCTGAGTAGGAAACTGCAACTGGAACGTCCCCTGAAGTCTGAATTCCCTATTGGAAACTCGGTGAAACCTCACCACCCCCAAGTTGACAATGGAAGATGGATGTCCCCAGTGTGAACAGTTATTTAGCTCCTGTAATAATCCATTTATTGTCACTTCTGACTGGGGTGTGTCGCTCTAGATCAGCTGTATACATAGTATTGTTAGACTTATATTTACAAAAATGCTGCCATAGTGATAATCACATTCTTCATGTGATATTTGTGAACAACAACGCAGGGCGTGCTAACAACAGCTAACAATAGCCTGGTAGATCCGCATGTTTTTTTCTGACTTCAACTGGAACACCGATAAGTCGGAGATGATGTCACTCCCAGTTCTGAGGTTACTGGAACGCAGCATTATGACAGTCACTGCGCGTGCTCACGGGTAGCTCTTAACGTCGCCGGTATTAGATTCTCCTCATAGCACTTTTAAATTTTAGAGTCATGATGTTGTGTTAAATGTAAACAATACACTCTGAACATTCCTGCAACACAAACATGATAACACTTTTGTTATCAGGCTCAAGTCCATCAGCATTTATTCAAAGATCGAAGGTTATGTGATGCTTAAAAAGCCCAAATTTTGCCCTTATCTGTGTTTATTAATTTGATTTGATGAATGCTAGAGTCTGTTCACAACACTAATGTTTAAACCTTCTGATTTTCATACAGTGAATGCCCTGATCCACCTGTATTCTCACTGTCTGAGTCACTTTAAAGTGATATTCCGGGATTGAACAAGTTGGGTCCTATCACAAGGGTTAGGGCAGAAATTACCTCTACAGCAGTGTTTCTGTGGAGAAGAAACCCAGGGCGCTAGGACCTAACTCCCTCTGACTCCTTCGGATCTGCTCGTCTGCTGATTCCGCTGTAGTCAGACGGGGCCATATTTTACTTGACCAAAAACACAAATAAACGGACTCCCACCGAAAAAGTCGGAAGGCCGTTTCACGGCGCTATGCGAACTCGAGCCTTATTACAAGTTTAAGAACATTTATTTGCGCTGCAGTTAAACTGCTTTAAGCATGATTAAGGCATCAGAGAAGACTGTCCTTGGGTTAGTACCCAGTGAAACTTGACAGTTTTCTCTCAGTTCAAACAGATATCTGGAGATACAACGGCTAAGATGGGTCATCATTGTGCTATCACAATTTTTGTCACTGGAGCAACAACAATATATTAATATATGGAACGACTTTAAAATTGTTTAATGCCTTCTGATCAGAAGTATATAGTCTCCTCCCTTTTAATTTTCCATAGCCTGACATTAATCAGATGCTTTTTAAAGTCACCCTCCATCCTTTAGCCATGAAAAGACAAGACAAAGGCACCTACATAAAGAGATAGTGAGGCCGCTCATTAATATGTCTTCAAGAGGACAATATAATGAATGATGATAGAGGCACTTATCTTCTAAGTAAAGACTTTTGTACTCGTTCAGTAATGTCAATCAAAGCTTAAACACTGCCATTGTTCCTCCTAAATTAAAGGTTAAAGGAAAAGAGGACAAATGGTCACATGGTGTGATTTTATTTTAAACATGTTTTTTATATTATTAATAATTAATGTTTAACCCTGTTGCCTTCACCAGGTTATCCAACGCCAAGTCAGATGACAGAATTTGTACATTTTACATTTTAACAAATGAAATGGCAACAATATGCGTCGGGTTTATAAATGACATGAAGAGACGCCCATATCAACACAGAGAGATTTCCATTAAAAAAGTGAACAAACAAAAAACCAAAGCCTCAGAGGTAGGTCTCCGGAGTGTTCGTGCATTCTTTGTTGCGTGTTTTTTTGCCACACTTTACTCAGCCACATTACAGATACACAAAATCATTTATGAGAAAAATACATTTTATCTAAACCCGCCTCCTCTCCCTCCTCTCTGACTGCTGGTTGGAGAAGGAAGAAGGAGGCTGAGGAGAGCCTTCTTCTTCTTGTTTAATGGTGGGTGGTGTCCAGTGTCAGAGGAGCATTACTGCCACCTACTGTGCAGGAGTGTGAGCCAGAGGTCCCTGTTTCCATTAGGAAAATAAGAGCATATTTACTTTGAACTAAATTTTGTTCATTACATCATACAGATTCAAAAACAAATTTATATGTTCCTTTTTCCTATGTTTAGCTTTGCCTTGAGGAGGAAGTGACGTACGCCGTAAAGCAGTCAAAGCAGTAAAAATGTACATAGAGCCAGTGAAGGTGATACAGACCATGACAGCAGTGTCATTACACCTGCTGCAAGGTGATGCACCATCACAATGACTCTAGGAATATTATATTAGGGTGAAAAACTACTTTTGGTTTAACATGGCTCATACAAGGCAGATATGTCACAATTACCATACAACACTTAAATGTCCCATCCATCCATCCATCCATCTGGCCATAAATCCATTTTCCTAGGCTTATCCAGGGCCAGGCTGTGGAAGCAGCAGGACACAGTTTAACCCAGCAGTCCCTCTTCTTTGCAACAATTCCCAGTTTCTCCTTGGGGAGGCATTCCCAGACCAGGCCGGATATATACAGATGGAGCCACTTATATTTTCCTAGTTTCCTTGGCAGAGCCTTGGCTAGTCCATGACAGAAAAATGCTCTGACCTGCCTATCCTGATGTTTATTATAAGATCCCCAGCAATTACGTGATAAGCATGTAACCGGTACCTCCCATGATACAGGGATGATACAAAAGCATCAACAGAAGATCCTTGTTTATTCACAAGTATTTTATCTTCCCACTAGGAGGATTCTTAAATGACACTAAAAGTTCCTAACTAAG
Organism: Scarus forsteni; assembly: GCA_036419115.1. Classification (NCBI taxonomy): domain Eukaryota; kingdom Metazoa; phylum Chordata; class Actinopteri; order Labriformes; family Labridae; genus Scarus; species Scarus forsteni. Next base: position 2,572,973 of record JAZDUH010000104.1, on the reverse strand, counting down.
AGTATTCTCTTCAAACCTGTTCACAAAGCTGCTGTGACTAACTCTGACAAAGGAATTCAGAGAGCTCTGAAGCTAAAGAAAGGGGTGGAGCTAACCCTGCTGCTATGGATGATGTCATGTTTCAGACCCTGTTGCTATAGATGAAGTCATGTTTCTGACCCTGTTGCTATGTATGACGTCATGTTTCAGACCCTGTAGCTATGGACCATGTCATGTTTCAGACCCTGTTGCTCTGTATGACGTCATGTTTCAGACCCTGTTGCTATGGACGATGTCATGTTTCAGACCCTGTTGCTATGGACGATGTCATGTTTCAGACCCTGTTGCTATGGATGATGTCATGTTTCAGACCCTGTTTCTATGGACGATGTCATGTTTCAGACCCTGTTGCTATGGACGATGTCATGTTTCAGACCCTGTTGCTATGGACGATGTCGTGTTTCTGACCCTAATGCTATGGATGACGTCATATTTCAGACCCTGTTGCTATGAACGATGTCATGTTTCAGACCCTGTTGCTATGGATGATGTCATGGTTCTGATCCTGTTGCAATGGACGATGTCATGTTTCAGACCCTGTTGCTATGGACGATGTCATGTTTCAGACCCTGTTTCTATGGACGATGTCATGTTTCAGACCCTGTTGCTATGGACGATGTCATGTTTCTGACCCTGTTGCTATGGATGACGTCATGTTTCAGACCCTGTTTCTATGGACGATGTCATGTTTCAGACCCTGTTGCTATGGACGATGTCATGTTTCAGACCCTGTTGCTATGGACGATGTCGTGTTTCTGACCCTGTTGCTATGGATGATGTCATATTTCAGACCCTGTTGCTATGAACGATGTCATGTTTCAGACCCTGTTGCTATGGACGATGTCATGGTTCTGATCCTGTTGCAATGGACGATGACATGGTTCTGATTCTTTTGCAATGGACGATGTCATGTTTCAGACCCTGTTGCTATGGACGATGTCATGTTTCAGACCCTGTTTCTATGGACGATGTCATGTTTCAGACCCTGTTGCTATGGACGATGTCATGTTTCTGACCCTGTTGCTATGGATGACGTCATGTTTCAGACCCTGTTTCTATGGACGATGCCATGTTTCAGACCCTGTTGCTATGGACGATGTCATGTTTCAGACCCTGTTGCTATGGACGATGTCGTGTTTCTGACCCTAATGCTATGGATGACGTCATATTTCAGACCCTGTTGCTATGAACGATGTCATGTTTCAGACCCTGTTGCTATGGATGATGTCATGGTTCTGATCCTGTTGCTATGGATGACTTCATGTTTCAGACCCTGTTGCTATGGATGATGTCATGTTTCAGACCCTGTTGCTATGGACGATGTCATGTTTCAGACCCTGTTGCTATGGACGATGTCATGTTTCTGACCCTGTTGCTATGGATGACGTCATGTTTCAGACCCTGTTTCTATGGACGATGTCATGTTTCAGACCCTGTTGCTATGGACGATGTCATGTTTCAGACCCTGTTGCTATGGACGATGTCGTGTTTCTGACCCTGTTGCTATGGATGATGTCATATTTCAGACCCTGTTGCTATGAACGATGTCATGTTTCAGACCCTGTTGCTATGGACGATGTCATGGTTCTGATCCTGTTGCAATGGACGATGACATGGTTCTGATTCTGTTGCTATGGATGATGTCATGTTTCAGACCCTGTTGCTATGGACGATGTCATGTTTCAGACCCTGTTGCTATGGACGATGTCATGTTTCCGACCCTGTTGCAATGGATGATGTCATGTTTCAGACCCTGTTGCTATGGACGATGTCATGGTTCTGATCCTGTTGCTATGGATGATGTCATGTTTCAGACCCTGTTGCTATGGACGATGTCATGTTTCAGACCCTGTTGCTATGGATGATGTCATGGTTCTGATCCTGTTGCTATGGATAATGTCATGTTTCAGACCCTGTTGCTATGGACGATGTCATGTTTCAGACCCTGTTGCTATGGACGATGTCATGTTTCCGACCCTGTTGCAATGGACGATGTCATGTTTCAGACCCTGTTGCTATGGACGATGTCATGGTTCTGATCCTGTTGCTATGGATGATGTCATGTTTCAGACCCTGTTGCTATGGACGATGTCATGTTTCAGACCCTGTTGCTATGGACGATGTCATGGTTCTGATCCTGTTGCTATGGATGATGTCATGTTTCAGACCCTGTTGCTATGGACGATGTCATGTTTCAGACCCTGTTGCTATGGATGATGTCATGTTTCAGACCCTGTTGCTATGGATGATGTCATGTTTCAGACCCTGTTGCAATGGATGATGTCGTGTTTCAGACCTTGTTGCTATGGATGATGTCGTGTTTCTGACCCTGTTGCTTTGGACGATGTCATGTTTCAGACCCTGTTGCTATGGATGATGTCATGTTTCAGACCCTGTTGCTATGGACGATGTCATGTTTCAGACCCTGTTGCTATGGATGATGTCATGGTTCCGATCCTGTTGCTATGGATGATGTCATGTTTCAGACCCTGTTGCTATGGACGATGTCATTGTTCTGATCCTGTTCCTATGGACGATGTCATGTTTCAGACCCTGTTGGTATGGATAGTGTCATGTTTCAGACCCTGTTGCTATGGACGATGTCATGTTTCAGACCCTGTTGCTATGGATGATGTCATGGTTCTGATCCCGTTGCAATGGATGATGTCATGTTTCAGACCCTGTTGCTATGGACGATGTCATGGTTCTGATCCTGTTGCTATGGATGATGTCATGTTTCAGACCCTGTTGCTATGGACGATGTCATGTTTCAGACCCTGTTGCTATGGACGATGTCATGTTTCTGACCCTGTTGCAATGGATGATGTCATGTTTCAGACCCTGTTGCTATGGACGATGTCATGGTTCTGATCCTGTTGCTATGGATGATGTCATGTTTCAGACCCTGTTGCTATGGACGATGTCATGTTTCAGCCCCTGTTGCAGTGGATGATGTCGTGTTTCAGACCCTGTTGGTATGGATAGTGTCGTGTTTCAGACCCTGTTGCTGTGGATGATGTCATGGTTCTGATCCTGTTGCTGTGGATAATGTCATGTTTCAGTCCCTGTTGCAATGGATGATGTCGTGTTTCAGACCCTGTTGCTATGGACGATGTCATGTTTCAGCCCCTGTTGCAATGGATGATGTCGTGTTTCAGACCCTGTTGCTATGGACGATGTCGTGTTTCAGACCCTGTTGCTATGGATGATGTCATGTTTCAGACCCTGTTGCTATGGATGATGTCATGTTTCAGACCCTGTTGCTATGGACGATGTCATGGTTCTGATGCTGTTGCTATGGACGATGTCATGTTTCAGACCCTGTTGCTATGGACGATGTCATGGTTCTGATCCTGTTGCTATGGACGATGTCATGTTTCAGACCCTGTTGCTATGGATGATGTCATGGTTCTGATCCTGTTGCTATGGATGATGTCATGTTTCAGACCCTGTTGCTATGGACGATGTCATTGTTCTGATCCTGTTCCTATGGACGATGTCATGTTTCAGACCCTGTTGCTATGGACGATGTCATGTTTCAGACCCTGTTGCTATGAACGATGTCATGTTTCAGACCCTGTTGCTATGGATGATGTCATGGTTCTGATCCCGTTGCAATGGATGATGTCATGTTTCAGACCCTGTTGCTATGGACGATGTCATGGTTCTGATCCTGTTGCTATGGATGATGTCATGTTTCAGACCCTGTTGCTATGGACGATGTCATGTTTCAGACCCTGCTGCTATGGACGATGTCATGTTTCTGACCCTGTTGCAATGGATGATGTCATGTTTCAGACCCTGTTGCTATGGACGATGTCATGGTTCTGATCCTGTTGCTATGGATGATGTCATGTTTCAGACCCTGTTGCTATGGACGATGTCATGTTTCAGCCCCTGTTGCAATGGATGATGTCGTGTTACAGACCTTGTTGCTATGGATGATGTCGTGTTTCTGACCCTGTTGCTTTGGACGATGTCATGTTTCAGACCCTGTTGCTATGGATGATGTCATGGTTCCGATCCTGTTGCTATGGGTGATGTCATGTTTCAGACCCTGTTGCTATGGACGATGTCATTGTTCTGATCCTGTTCCTATGGGTGATGTCATGTTTCAGACCCTGTTGCTATGGACGATGTCATGTTTCAGACCCTGTTGCTATGGACGATGTCATGTTTCAGACCCTGTTGCTATGGACGATGTCATGGTTCTGATCCTGTTGCTATGGATGATGTCATGTTTCAGACCCTGTTGCTATGGACGATGTCATGTTTCAGACCCTGTTGCTATGGACGATGTCATGTTTCTGACCCTGTTGCAATGGATGATGTCATGTTTCAGACCCTGTTGCTATGGACGATGTCATGGTTCTGATCCTGTTGCTATGGATGATGTCATGTTTCAGACCCTGTTGCTATGGACGATGTCGTGTTTCAGACCCTGTTGGTATGGATAGTGTCGTGTTTCAGACCCTGTTGCTGTGGATGATGTCATGGTTTTGATCCTGTTGCTGTGGATAATGTCATGTTTCAGTCCCTGTTGCAATGGACGATGTCGTGTTTCAGACCCTGTTGCTATGGACGATGTCATGTTTCAGCCCCTGTTGCAATGGACGATGTCGTGTTTCAGACCCTGTTGCTATGGATGATGTCATGTTTCAGACCCTGTTGCTATGGATGATGTCATGTTTCAGACCCTGTTGCAATGGATGATGTCGTGTTTCAGACCTTGTTGCTATGGATGATGTCGTGTTTCTGACCCTGTTGCTTTGGACGATGTCATGTTTCAGACCCTGTTGCTATGGATGATGTCATGTTTCAGACCCTGTTGCTATGGACGATGTCATGTTTCAGACCCTGTTGCTATGGATGATGTCATGGTTCCGATCCTGTTGCTATGGATGATGTCATGTTTCAGACCCTGTTGCTATGGACGATGTCATTGTTCTGATCCTGTTCCTATGGACGATGTCATGTTTCAGACCCTGTTGCTATGGACGATGTCATGTTTCAGACCCTGTTGCTATGGACGATGTCATGTTTCAGACCCTGTTGCTATGGATGATGTCATGGTTCTGATCCTGTTGCTATGGATGATGTCATGTTTCAGACCCTGTTGCTATGGACGATGTCATGTTTCAGACCCTGTTGCTATGGACGATGTCATGTTTCTGACCCTGTTGCAATGGATGATGTCATGTTTCAGACCCTGTTGCTATGGACGATGTCATGGTTCTGATCCTGTTGCTATGGATGATGTCATGTTTCAGACCCTGTTGCTATGGACGATGTCATGTTTCAGCCCCTGTTGCAATGGATGATGTCGTGTTTCAGACCCTGTTGGTATGGATGGTGTCGTGTTTCAGACCCTGTTGCTGTGGATGATGTCATGGTTCTGATCCTGTTGCTGTGGATAATGTCATGTTTCAGTCCCTGTTGCAATGGATGATGTCGTGTTTCAGACCCTGTTGCTATGGACGATGTCATGTTTCAGCCCCTGTTGCAATGGATGATGTCGTGTTTCAGACCCTGTTGCTATGGACGATGTCATGTTTCAGACCCTGTTGCTATGGATGATGTCATGTTTCAGACCCTGTTGCTATGGACGATGTCATGTTTCAGACCCTGTTGCTATGGACGATGTCATGGTTCTGATCCTGTTGCTATGGACGATGTCATGTTTCAGACCCTGTTGCTATGGATGATGTCATGTTTCAGACCCTGTTGCTATGGATGATGTCATGTTTCAGACCCTGTTGCTATGGACGATGTCATGGTTCTGATGCTGTTGCTATGGACGATGTCATGTTTCAGACCCTGTTGCTATGGACGATGTCATGGTTCTGATCCTGTTGCTATGGATGATGTCATGTTTCAGACCCTGTTGCTATGGATGATGTCATGGTTCTGATCCTGTTGCTATGGATGATGTCATGTTTCAGACCCTGTTGCTATGGACGATGTCATGGTTCCGATCCTGTTGCTATGGATGATGTCATGTTCCAGACCCTGTTGCTATGGACGATGTCATGTTTCAGACCCTGTTGCTATGGATGATGTCATGTTTCAGACCCTGTTGCTATGGACGATGTCATGTTTCAGACCCTGTTGCTATGGACGATGTCATGGTTCTGATCCTGTTGCTATGGACGATGTCATGTTTCAGACCCTGTTGCTATGGATGATGTCATGTTTCAGACCCTGTTGCAATGGATGATGTCGTGTTTCAGACCCTGTTGCTATGGATGATGTGGTGTTTCAGACCCTGTTGCTATGGATGATGTCATGTTTCAGACCCTGTTGCTATGGATGATGTCAAGTTTCAGCCCCTGTTGCAATGGATGATGTCATGTTTCAGCCCCTGTTGCAATGGATGATGTCGTGTTTCAGACCCTGTTGCTATGGATGATGTCATGTTTCAGGAACCACCTGACTCACAGTGCCTACAGTGATTGGCTGACAGTGAATGAGTCTTTCAGAACTTTCTACATAGAAATCACTCAGTTTAGAGAAAGGAGTCATGTCGGCAGATTTAAATAAAGACCTTTAAATAAAAAATGTAGCCTAAACATTTAACCAGAGTAACATACTGACTAGTCCAGTGTGTGTTGTGCTAATGTTCAGCAGCTGTATCTGGTTAAAGGATTAGCAGATATCCATATAAGCAGCCTCTTAATGACTGGGACTCTGGAATAACCATGGCAGAGAAAACATCAGGTTAAAGAAAGACCAAACCAAACTGGACACAACACCACATTTTCCTCTTTGACCAACTTATCCATGAAAGAAAGAACATGATCAGAGGAAAATTTAGATCTGGGATAACCTCAAAAGTAAAAAACGAAGCATGGGAACAAATGAACTTCCAAATAAATGCAGCGTTCCACTTTAGAGCAGAACCACTGCTGAGTAATTCTGTTAGTAATTCAGTTACTTCTTTCGGACAGTAACTATAACTAATAACTTTTTTAAAGTAACGTGCCCAATGCTGGAAGAGACAAAAGGAAATAATAATGTCCTAAAAAAAAACTTAAATATGCCAAAACAGGAGTGGAGTCACATGTTTTCTGCTAACACTAACTATGAAATCTGTCCAGACTTTTTACAGGAAGTGTAGACACACAAATCATTCTTCAGGTGGATCAGAATAAAGCACATTCCCCTCTCTTTGCTTTTTCTTTCTTTTTCCTGCTCCTCCTGGGGCCAGTTGTGATCATTAATCCCCCCTCAGATGGACATACAGATGTAGAAAAACAGAAATTGGCTCTGACAGCAGAGAACGCTCCGTGTTTGAGATGTGGTTCAGGATGACAGTGTTTCGCTGCAGCCTCCTCGTTTTGGTTGTTTCCTGTCTTTGCACTTCCTCCGCCTGGTTTCATCGTTCTGTCAGATTCTCCAGGTTGTTGTGCATGCCAACATGTTGTCTTTGTTGTTGATGCTTCTGAAAAAAAAAATGCATTTTTATGTTTCTGAACCTGTTTCTCATCTCCAGTTCAGTCTGTAGGAGGAAGCACGCTGCACTAAAACCAAGTCCTGTGTCTCTGGAGAATTGTTTTAAAAGGTCACTGTGTAAAAACCTGACGATATGCACTGCTGTGACTTATTTGCTAGGGGTGGGAGAAAAAATCGATACACATAAGTATCAGGATTTTTTGTTTGACAATTTTTTTTGTTTGTTTTCCAAATTTAAATGCTTCATTTTAGTCTGTGTTAATAAGCCACTTTTAAATGCAGTCCAGTCTTTTGAAGAGAGAGTATAAACAGCTGGTTAAAATATATTGCTGAATAAATCCTAAAAACAGACTCACATATGATGTGTATTTTTTCTGATAAAGTCTGTAGGCATCATCATTGTTCAGCTTTTTCACTTTAAAGTGTATCTGTTATCGGGGTGAGCATATATAACAGTTAAAGTAAGGAAATGTAATGTTCAAGTAAAAACAAGTTTAAAAAAATGTACAAAATGATGATTTTTGAAAGATACCATAATGAAGAGAATTAAGTAGTCTGATAATATTATATGATTATTATTAAAATAATGATGGTATGAAAATTCTGTATATCTGTGTGAAATTATAATTACTGTTGTGGATGGAAGTTTTCTGTTGCAATGTCCAAGCATGAAATAAGGGTGCATGGACATAGTTGTCTATGAGTATATGTACAATAGATAGATAGATAGATAGATAGATAGATAGATAGATAGATAGATAGATAGATAGATCAACTTCATTGACCCTTGCAGGAAATTTGTCTTAGACAGCAGCACAACTGGTCAAAGACGCGATATTATAAATAACAAAAACACTAGAAACATACAACAGAAATATAAGCAAGAGGTCTGCAGCAAGCATGGTCAGAAGTTACTGCACAAGGATGTTAAAGTGCAGAGCTCGTCACAGTAAGCAGTGAAAAAAAGCAGAAACAAGCTAAAAACTGAGTTACGCAGATAAGAATACAAACATGGATAAAAGCCGGATAATAAAAACAGCTAAGAAACAAGTAGAAGCCAGGGGCGGATCTAGAAAAATATTTATGGGGTGGCAAGAGGGGGGCAGGAATTTTTTAGGGGTGGCAACCTACATCAGATGCCTATAAACTGAAGCTGTTGTCGTAGTTTGATGAGAAATAGACAATTAACACTGAAGTATTCCTGCTTGCAAGACTTAGTGCTTAATTTAGAACATACTGTATATTCCACATGTAAGCAGCATTTGTACAAGAAAAAACTATCCTAATGGACTGTAATAAAGTCAGCAACATAAATACACAATGGAAACCAATGGGTCACGGTAACTAAACAAGCCACTGGACACAAACCTGAATAGAGGTCGCATATGAATACATTTAGCTTCCAGTCAGAAAAACTACAAAAATCTTTTGTAACTATGTACATACAGTTTTTTTTTCTGTACAGTAATATACACAAAATAAGAGCTATCAAAAAACAAGAACAGCAAAAACCCTGCTTCATGTTCAGCAGAATTTACACCATTTACACTGGTGTCACATTTTCAACTCTTTATTTTCAAAGTTTTATCTATCAGATTTGCTCAGTAACCAAAACAGAGATATGGGTCATTCTGCCAAAAGAGTGCAATTTGCTTTTTGTAACGCTACAAAATAAACTTAATTTTTCATTCCATTTCAAGATAGAATTTAGTAATATACACATTTACTCATTTAAAATGAGTACTGGTCAATCTCAGGCAACTTTATTTAATTTATTGCAACTTTTGACAGTTTATTATCATTGCAAATTTTTTCTCTGCTGTTACCAAAACTCAAATGCCATTTTAAAAATGTGTTTAAAAGGATATCAACCACATACAATGTTTTAGACTCTTAGAAAAAGAGTTAATTTAGAAGAAATGGTTGGTTACATGATGAAAACACTAATATTTATGACAAAAGGACTTTTTTTGCTGTTATTCTTTATTTGAGTAACAGGAATGAATTTGTGGCATAAAATTAGCAACTGTGTGAAATCTAGCCACTTAGCATCTTTGCTAGTAGCTTGAGCACATGGAGCACATTCTTAAGATTTAACTGAATATTTTACTTTTGATATCAACAAATGTTGTCTTAGAGATAACTTAGGTAACAGGACTGAGTTTTTAGATTGACGATCTCTAAAACAGCTCATATATCATTAAATTTTAGGAAAAATAAAAGAGAGAACTTTACTTTTGGTCTTCCCATGACCTGCAGAAGACCTAAATGATGTCACTTCCTGTAGAACATGTCACTGGTGGAATGTTCCAGAATTTTAAAGAGGGGAACAGCAATGAGTGAAAACCTGGGGACAGCACTGAAATGTGAATTTTAACCAAAATATAATGACTGTTTTGTAAAACTTTTGTTTTAAAAGTGTGGATAGAACATGGAGTCACACTGAAATGCAAAAGAAAATTTGCTTTGGAAGGATTTTGTTCATGATGCATTGTAGTAAAGTGTAGCGTTTGGCTGTGGGGACAGGGCTATGCATATATATATATATGACATTTGGGATATATATATATATATATATATATATAAATATATATATATATATATATATATATATATATATATATATATATATATATATATATATATATATAAATACATAAATATACATATATATGTGTGTGTGTGTGTGTGTGTGTGTGTGCGTGTGTGTAATTTCTACAAAGATTAAAGTGTATAGTGTTCCGTATAATAACAAATATAATTTGTTATATATTATTATTAATTGTGTTTATAAATTTAATACACAATAAAATGCTGGGGACAGAAATTTTACTCTTTTGGCGGAATCACCCATATACAGAAATTTAAAAGAGCAGATTAAATTTACAAAGTTTCCCTTTACAGAAACTGAATGAATATTCAGTGTGTTTATAAGCTATTTAAATGTTTTATTTAAATTTTAAATGTGTGGATCACTGTGTCTGTGTTTATATGTGAGCGAGACACATGGGGCTGGTTTCGGTTCGATTCGGTGGGTTTTTAGCAGAAACACGGCAACTTTGGACTCTGATTTTTCTTCCTGTGATCGTCTGTTCAGCCTGTAGCATAGTTTACACTCACACACACACAGCCCCGTTATTCAGGTGAGTAGCAGTAAATTGAGTCCGAAATCAGACGGATTATGAAGAACACGTCGCCGCCTGCGCGCCTCAAATACTAGACTGTGGTTTTTACCTCTTTCCTTGTGCCTTCCTCCTCGACTCCCGACTGGCTCTCTCTCACTTCGCGCCCATAGACTGTATGTTCGGTGCTGCATTCACTGTCGTCGGACATCGGAACTTCGCGCTCGTAACTGTTAATTTTTCCTATCAGTTCATTGCTGCCAGTTGGGGTGGCAGTAGGGGTGGCAAGGGTTTATTTTAGGGTGGCATTTGCCACCCCATGCCACCCCGGTAGATCCGCCCATGGTAGAAGCTAATAATAAGAAAATATGTAGAAACAAGTTAAAAAATCGAGCAACAAGTAGAGAAATAAAACCATGGACAAAAGTGGAATAATAAGTATAACAGGTGAGTGACTGCTGGCAGTAAATAAGCTGAAAAATATATTCATATACAAGCATTATATATCAGTTTCAGGAAAAGAGGCAGAGATATGGATGTTGGGAGAAAAGAGAGCTTATAGCGATTTGTTTTGTGTTTGCTTGATCTGTATCGTCTCTCTGAGGGCAGAAGTTCAAATTCCTGAAAAAGAATATGGGAAGGATCATTCAGAATTTTCTGTGCCTGGTAAGTGCATGACATCTGCATTTGTTCATAAATGACTGATTGGTAAAGGGGTGGGAATTAATACGTTTTTACTTCATCACACTCATTTTCGAATATGACATTAGATAATGTCTTTTTGTTTTGTTTTGTACTTTCCTGTCTTTGACTGTGATTTTACGTTAACCGCATGTTCAAAATAAATGTCAATCAAATCAAAGCAAACTAAAGACTGCAGAAATATTATCGAACCACAATTTAAATCGAATGGGCACCTAAAAAATCTTTAAAAAATAGAATTGGGAGAAAAGCATATCGTCCCAGCCCTTTTATTTGCCTTGCTGTCTTTGCTTTTGCAAACTTAAACTACACTCAATTTTGAAGTGTAGTTTAAGTGGAATTTAAATTAACAGATTACAGACATGATTGGTTTTCACTGGTTTAGATGAATAAACATTTGTGATTCAAACATTTGACAGCCCTATTATCGATGCTGTCTTTGTAAAAAGTTCTTTATATACTCCATGAATAATTCAAATACATGTTGGCAATGACAGTGGCAACATAGTTTGGGATAAATCCTGTTTTAATTGTTCACACACACACAAGACAGGACAGAATTTTAACTTCTTCAGCTCCAAAGTTCCTGATATCAGCAATGCTTCATGCTCTCCTAAATTGTTGCAAATCACGTGAAACAGGAAAAACTCGGCCACACTAACATATAAGTTATTCTTACAAACAACAAACACAATTAAAGCAACCAGCAAATAAAAAATATATAAGAAAAATCATAATCTGTAGGGTAGGATCAGGGTAAGCTACACACAAGAACGAGACATCTGCAGAAAGCTGAGACTGAGACCTTTCCAAAGACACCAAACACGTCTTTCTACCACCAAAACTCAGGAAACAGGCAGAGATTTAGCCCTTTTTATTTTTATTTTATCATCTTAGACCTCAATAGAGGCGTCACTTTATCAAATATTACAGTTTTTAGGCTTATTTATAGGAAATTCTGAGTTAAAAAAAAATGTCAGAACAACGATCTAAAGGAGTTTGTTATGTTAAAGAAGTGTTACAAATACATTTTAAACACTTTTTTAAAAATTAAATTTGGCTTTTATTCAACAAATACATATAGTTTCCCTCCCCTGAGCCACCACCTTATCGTGGTGGGAGGGTTTGCGTGCCCCAATGACTCCAGGAGCTATGTTGCCGGGGGCTTAATGCCCCTGGTAGGGTCATCCAAGGCAAACAGGTCCTGGGGGAGGGGCCAGACAAAGCGTGGCTCAGAAGACCATTATGATGAGCAAGAATATTGGATCCAGGTTTCCCTTGCCCGGACGTGGGTCACTGGGGCCTCCCCCTGGAGCCAGGCCTGGGGGTGGGGCTCGCAGGCGAGCGCCTGGTGGCCGGGCCTACGCCCACGGGGCCCGGCCGGGCCCAGCCCGAAAGAGAGACGTGGGACCCCCCTCACATGGACCCACCACCCATGGGAGGGGCCGTAATGGTCGGGTGCAGTGCGAGCTGGGTGGCGGCCGAAGGCGGGGACCTTGGCGGTCCGATCCTCGGCTGCAACGTCTAGCTGTAGGGACGTGGAACGTCACCTCGCTATCGGGGAAGGAGCCGGAGCTGGTGCGCGAGGTCGAGCGGTTCCGACTAGATATAGTCGGACTCACCTCGACACATAGCGTGGGCTCTGGAACCAGTCCTCTTGAGAGGGGTTGGACTCTCTTCTTCTCTGGAGTTGCGGGTGGTGAGAGGCGTCGGGCTGGGGTGGCAGTTCTTGTCTCCCCTAGGCTCGAGGCCTGTACGTTGGGGTTTACCCCGGTAGACGAGAGGGTAGCCTCCTCCGCCTTCGGGTGGGGGACGGACCTGACTGTTGTTTGTGCTTATGCACCAAACAACAGTTCAGAGTTTCCACCCTTCTTGGATTCCCTGGAGGGTGTGCTGGAGGGTGCCCTTCTGGGGATTCCTTCGTTCTGCTGGGGGACTTTAACGCTCACATCGGCAATGACAGTGTGACTTGGAGGGGTGTGTTTGGGAGGAACGTCTCCGATCTGAACCCGAGCGGTGTTCTGTTATTGGACTTCTGTGCTCGTCACAGATTGTCCATAACAAACACCATGTTCAAGCATAAGGGTGTTCATATGTGCACTTGGCACCAGGACACCCTAGGTCGCAGTTCGATGATCGACTTTGTAGTCGTATCATCGGACTTGCGGCCGCATGTTTTGGACACTCGGGTGAAGAGAGGGGCGGAGCTGTCAACTGATCACCACCTGGTGGTGAGTTGGCTCCGATGGTGGGGGAGGATGCCGGTCAGACCTGGTAGACCCAAGCGTGTTGTGCGGGTCTGCTGGGAACGTCTGGCAGAGTCCCCTGTCAGAAAGAGTTTCAACTCCCATCTCCGGGCGAAGTTCGACCATGTGGCGGGGGAGGCAGGGGACATTGAGTCCGAGTGGGCCTTGTTCCGGGCCTCTATTGTGGAGGCGGCTAATCGGAGCTGTGGCCGTAAGGTGGTTGGTGCCTGTCGTGGCGGCAACACCCGAACCTGCTGGTGGACACCAGAGGTGAGGGATGCCGTCAAGCTGAAGAAGGAGTCCTATCGGGCCTTTTTGGTCCGTGGGACTCCGGAGGCAGCTGACGGGTACCGGCTGGCCAAGCGGAATGCAGCTTCGGTTGTCGCTAAAGCAAAAACCCGGGCATGGGAGGAGTTCGGAGAGGCCATGGAGAACGACTTCCGTACGGCTTCGAAGAGATTCTGGACCACCATCCGGCGTCTCAGGAGGGGGAAGCAGTGTACCGTCAACACTGTTTATGGTGGGGATGGTGCGCTGCTGACCTCGTTTTGGGATGTTTTGGATCGGTGGAAAGAATACTTCGAAGACCTCCTCAATCCCACCAGCACGTCTTCCAGTGCGGAAGCAGACCTGGGGGACTCTGTGGTGGGCTCTTCTATCTCTGGAGTTGAGGTTGCCGAGGTGGTCAAGAAGCTCCTCGGTGGCAAGGCTCCGGGGGTGGATGAGATCCGCCCGGAGTTCCTCAAGGCCCTGGATGTTGTAGGGCTGTCTTGGTTGACACGTCTTTGCAACATCGCGTGGACATCGGGGACAGTGCCACTGGATTGGCAGACCGGGGTGGTGGTTCCTCTTTTCAAGAAGGGGGACCGGAGGGTGTGTTCCAACTACAGGGGGATCACACTCCTCAGCCTCCCTGGGAAGGTTTATTCAGGGGTACTGGAGAGGAGGGTCCGTCGGATTGTTGAACCTCGGATCCAGGAGGAGCAGTGTGGTTTTCGTCCTGGTCGTGGAACTGTGGACCAACTCTATACCCTCCATAGGGTGCTCGAGGGTGCTTGGGAGTTTGCCCAACCAGTCCACATGTGCTTTGTGGACTTGGAGAAGGCATTCGACCGTGTTCCTCGTGGGATCTTGTGGGGGGTGCTCCGAGAGTATGGGGTAGCGGGCTCCCTGTTACGGGCTGTCCGTTCTCTGTATGACCGGTGTCAGAGTCTGGTTCGCATTGCCGGCAGTACATCTGAGTCGTTTCCGTGGGGTTGGACTCCGCCAGGGCTGCCCTTTGTCACCGATTCTGTTCATTACTTTTATGGACAGAATTTCTAGGCGCAGTCAGGGTGTTGAGGGGTTACGATTTGGTGACATCAGGATCGGGTCACTGCTTTTTGCAGATGATGTGGTCCTGTTGGCTTCGTCGAACCGTGACCTCCAGCTCTCACTGGATCGGTTCGCAGCTGAGTGTGAAGCGGCTGGGATGAGAATCAGCACCTCCAAATCCGAGTCCATGGTCCTCACCCGGAAGAGGGTGGAGTGCTCCCTCCGAGTTGGGGAAGAGATTCTGCCCCAAGTGGAGGAGTTTAAGTATCTCGGGGTCTTGTTCACGAGCGGAGGAAGGGTGGATCGGGAGATCGATAGGCGGATCGGTGCGGCGTCAGCAGTAATGCGGGCTCTGCACCGGTCTGTCGTGGTAAAAAGGGAACTGAGCCGTAAGGCGAAGCTCTCGATTTACCGGTCGATCTTCACCCCTATCCTCATATATGGTCACGAGCTCTGGGTCGTGACCGAGAAAACGAGATCACGAGTACAAGCGGCTGAAATGGGCTTCCTTCGCAGGGTGGCTGGGCTCTCCCTTAGAGATAGGGTGAGAAGCTCGGTCATTCGTGAGGAACTCGGAGTAGAGCCTCTGCTCCTACGCGTTGAGAGGAGCCAGATGAGGTGGCTCGGGCATCTGGTCCGGATGCCTCCTGGACGCCTCCTGGTGGTAGACCCAGGACACGCTGGAGAGACTATGTCTCTCAGCTGGCCTGGGAACGCCTCGGGATCCCCCGGGAAGAGCTGGACGAGGTGGCTGGGGAGAGGGAAGTCTGGGCTTCCCTGCTTAGGCTGCTGCCCCCGCGACCCGACCACGGATAAGCGGGAGAAGACATGAGACATATAGTTTTGACGTTTGGCTCAATATGTACTGTTTCTAAAATCGTTGCCCGACCTTTTTGTTATAAAACCTCTTTAATTTTGCTCTGCATCACTTTATAACAATAGTCCTTTGCAGGGATGATGTAGAAATGAATTTTACAGCCGCTCCAGCATCATTTCCAAGAGATATTCACAGTAAAAAAAACATTATTTTTAGGCGACAATGATATGTTCATATTATTCTGACTTCTATCTTCATTTACTTTGTCCCACATCTGAACAAATCTCTCAGTGTTACTTTGATTATGACACCAAAATAATTCAAACAGACCTCGTGGTTGCAGAGATTCACTCTTTTCTTTACGAGGATGTCATTTTGGAGCAGAAGGCTTAAAAAAGGGGCTGAGCAGGTTTAAGAACAGCTGTAAAGGTCCTCAAATGTACAACAACACCTCATATTGGTAAAGACAACCGTGCTCGAGATGCTCTAACAGTTTTCTGTGCAGTTGGACAGACTGCATCCACACGGACATACAGACTGGATGTGTTCAGGCAGGACTGCATACGAGTCTGTGGGAAATGCTTAAGTTGTGAGTTAGCCTGGGGGCTGTGACTTGTCGTGAATGTGCATTTGTGAAAGTTGAAAATGCTCCTCCATGAAGCTAAAAATTCTCATGTATCCCGGGGCTTTTGCGTAAATGCACAGAGGCAAAAGAAAAATGACTCTAAAGGGATGTTGCTAAAAAAAGCTCAGCAGAAACTCTTTAGAAACAAACACAAACATCACGGTTATTAAGGCTGCTGTGGGCTTCTTCAGCTGTGCAGGGCCAGAATGGTTTAAGACTACGGTTATACAGTTTTGAATGTAAAAAAGAAACTTCTTTAAAGTAAAATATACATGCTTCAAGATTCAACAGAGCTGAGGAGCTGAATCTCAAACCCAATGCTAACTCACATACACTATATCCCCAAAAGTATTTGCTCACCTGCCTTGACTCACATATGAACTTAAGTGCCACCCCATTCCTAATCCACAGGGTTCAATCTGACGTGGGTCCACCCTTTGCAGCTATAACAGCTTCAACTCTTCTGGGAAGGCTGTCCACAAGGTTTAGGAGTGTTTATGGGAATTTTTGACCATTCTTCCAGAAGAGCATTTGTGAGCTCACTCACTGATGTTGGACCAGAAGGCCTGGCTCTCAGTCTCTGCTCTAATTCATCCCAAAGGTGTTCTATGGGGTTGAGGTCAGGCCAGTCAAGTTGATCCACAACAGACTCTGTCCTGCATGTCTTTATGGACCTGCTTTGTGCTCTGGTGCACAGTCATGTTGGAAGAGGAAGGGGCCAGCTCCAAACTGTTCCCACAAAGTTGGAGCATGGAATTGTCCAAAATGTCCTTTGGAACTAAGGGGCCAAGCCCAGCTCCTGAAAAACACCCCCACACCATAATCCCCCCTCCACCAAACTTTACACTTGGCACAGTGCAGTCCCACAAGTATGGTTCTCCTGGCAACCTCCAAACCCAGACTGGTCCATCAGATTGTCAGATGGAGAAGCGTGATTGGTCACTCCAGAGAACGCGTCTCCACTGCTCTAGAGTCCAGTGGTGGCGTGCTTTACACCACTGCATCCACGCTTTGCATTGCACTTGGTGATGTGAGGCTTGGATGCAGCTGCTCGGCCATGGAAACCCATCCATGAAGCTCTCTACACTGTTCTTGAGCTAATCTGAAGGCCACATGAAGTTTGGAGGTCTGTAGAGATTGACTCTGCAGAAAGTTGGCGACCTCTTCTCACTATGCGCCTCAGCATCCGCTGACCCCGCTCCGTCAGTTTACGTGGCCTACCACTTGGTGGCTGAGTTGCTGTGGTTCCCAAACACTTCCACGTTCTTATAATCCAGCTGACAGTTGACTGTGGAATATTTAGGAGTGAGGAAATGTCACCACTGGATTTGTTGCTCAGGTGGCATCCTATCACAGTTCCACGCTGGAATTCACTGAGCTCCTGAGAGCGACCCATTCCTTCACTAATGTTTGTTAAAGCAGTCTGCATGACTAGGTGATGATTTTATACACCTGTGGACATGGAAGAGACTGGAACACCTGATTCTGATGATTTGGATGGGCGAGCAAATTTACAAAGTGAGTTACATTTTTGTTGTCAGAATTTAAGCATGATTGCTCTCCTTTTCATATGCCATTCCTCCAAACATAGTATGAAACATGCTAATGCTAAGCTAAAAATGCTTTTTCTCACTGAAGCATCCAGAGCATCATTGAAGCCTCTTTAATGACAATAATGTCAAGTCAGAACTGATTAATCTCACTTCTGCTTTAAGCAATTTATTATCTATTATTTCCTCAAAGGATCATTTGCTTTGTTCTCCATTTTGTGTGTAAAACACACTGGACAGCTCATTTTAACCTGTTCAGCCCCACAGTACCAGATTTTGGGTACTTCAAAAAAAATCTAAAAAAAAAAAAGTTAACTATTCATGTAGAAATATAGTCATGCTGAACATCAATTAAGCAAGATGTTTTTAGCTACACAACCATATAAGCAATTTTTACTCACACCAAACGCAACATCAACACCAACCAAATTAATTATCAAATATCCAAATTAGGGCTGGACAATATATGGATTAAATGGATTCATTCAAATTATTTTCCTCAGAAGATTTGAAAATTAAAAATTGAGATTTTTTTCATTCACTTACTTAAATTGTAAGTAGTTGCAAAATATGAAAAAAATGCACTGAAACTAACTAAAACAGTTTCCATGATGGTGGCCCTGTCAGGTTTTGCACAAGCACTTTTATGAGCTTGTTTTTTTTTATTAGATTAAACATTGATCAGAGAGAAACATGATAACAAGCTGTGAAAATCCCTCAGCTTTCAGTGTTTATGTAGGTGTTAGAACTACATAATCAACATTTTATGACACACACACACGCTTTGTTTGGATTTATTTCAATGGGAAAATGTAGAGAGTTCTGCTCGATTTATACAAAAAGAAACCAACATATAAATATATATGTTTATTTTAAATTTTTATGTTTTTTTTTTCTAAAACAGTCAAAAACTGCCATGGATAAGCAAAGGATAAAAACTGTTGTAACTGGGTGTAATGAACACCAACAGTGACATAAAAGTGAAATCTAAAGTTTGGTATATCAGAAATGTCAAATGGGACTAATGGAGCCAAACTGTGCCAAGATTGGGCCTGACCACTCTGTAGTAAAACCTCTCTAACTTTGCTCTGCATCACTTTATCAGACTCAAACTTGGCAGAAGTAATGTTCACATATTTTCACATTCATTCATAGAGTTCTAAAGCTGCAGCTAGGGATGTATAGCATTATGATTTTATTGATACCGATACTCCTTATCGGTGTTGATACTTATCGATACTCTTATCGATACTACAACACGTAATTTTGTGTAAAAAATAAAGATTTTACAAGATATTATAAGATTCAACCTTTTTTTATTACCACAAGGTGATAATAAAGCTTCAACAGAAGAGAAGTAATGCATTACAAATGCTTCTCAGAGGCAAGAAGAAAAGTTGGAGAGATGGCATAAATCCCTTCATGCCGCCCAACAGACTGCATGTACAGACAGACCCATATATCAGTGGGGCTAAAATCAATGCTGTAATGATGACTACTAGGGCTGTCACTTTATATTAGATAGTCATATAACTGTTCGAATATGGGGATAAATATCCATAACCGAATAGTAAATACATATTGGAATGTAAAATATTGATTGTAGCGGCACATCGGGGCGCCTGGAGAAGTGGACCGTTTCATCCAACAGAGGGCGCTGTGAGCGCAGCTTGACCTCAGTAAACAAAGAGTTTCCGCTCCGAGCGGACATTAACAGCTCTGATTCATCTGAAGAGAGCTGTGCCGTCAGCTTTTCATTCAAGTTATATGGCCGAGTGCAGCAGTGCTTCGTCAAGAGTTTAACCCCGTGTGACTGTGTTATTTTTGGCAGGGTTTTTACCGAAGGGGAGGATAATAGAGTCTCTGTCTCTGTCTGTGCTGAAGTCTTTAGTGTTAGCCCGGCTGCTAACTCTACTCGTGTTGCTATAGCAATCAAACAGCCTGCACTCCTTTAGCTTTATACTATGCGCGCGCTCCAAGTGTTTGGTGATGTTGCTAGTATTTCCCCCCTTGGACGCAACTTCTCTCTGACAAAGATTGCATCGGGCCGAGTTTTCATTAACTTTGGTAAAGTGAGCTCAAACCTTCGAGCGCTTAGCCCTCACCGACATGCTTGAGACGGGCAGCGGTAGGGTCATAACTACGTGAGTGTTGAAGAGACGTTTAAGTTCCAATAACAGTACTGTCTTTCCAGATTCTTAACGGTATTCAGGTACTGACCCAAATGTGGGCCGGTACATGAAAGTACCGGTCCACGGTATACATCCCTAGCTGCAGCTGCATCATTCCAAAGAGATATTCACAATAAAAAGTGTTTTGTTTAGGCGAGGATGATTCAAATTATTTTGACTTCTATTTTCATTTCCTCTGTCCCAGTAACACATATACTGATAATTCACATCTGGACAAATCTCTCAAGTGTTACTTTATTATGACACCAGAATAATTCAAATAGACCTTGTGGTTGCAGAGATTCACTCTTTTCTTTATGAGGATGTCATTTTCGAGGAGAAGGCTTAAAAAACAACAGGCTAACCTCTGTTGTGTCTGCATTATTTGATGAGACAACAACAGATAAAGTAATGAGTAAAGTCTAAAAACAATCTCATTAACCATCATCTCCCATGTTTGTTGTGATTTTCTCTTTTGTAAATTTAACATGATTTCATGTTTCCTGTGAAAAGCAAAGCTGAAGCACACTCGTCTTCACTAAAAGAGAGCCCATGCAGTGTGTGTTTGTGTGTCTGTCAGTAACACAATAACAATGAAAACATGATGGGGCTGTCACAGTGTCTGTCTGTGTTCATGACAGACTGCATGTCTGTGGGAGATCTTTCATTCTGGTAATACAACAAACAGTGTGATCCGTCATCTTCCTGGGCTTCATCTGCACAGATAAGACCACGCCTGACTCTGGTGTGTCCACAGAGAGAAGTAAAGTCACTCCTCTGGGTTAGCATGAATCATAATGAGACGTATTGTGCAGCAGCTCACATCAGTCAGAGCTGCAGATCATATAAAGAATACCTGCTCTCATCGTTTTGATGTCGGGCTGAATCTGAGAACGGCTAAGGCACACGCTGGTGTGGAGGGTTTTGGGCTTAGGAGACCCCAGTGATAACAGAAAGATCGTCTTTCTGTTCAAATTTAATGAGATTTAACCCTTTAACCACCAGTTCAACTGTTAGGCAGGGGTTAGCAATAAATACAGGAATATTTAATGTTTTAAAAAACAGAAAAAATCAAGTCATTGTTCAATTTCATAAACATTTCAGGTAGGCCTGTTAGGATAACACATTTTGCTTGACGATAACTGTCCAATAAATTAATGCCTATAAACGATATATTCATAGTAAAGTGAGTACACTGCATCAAAAGCAATAAACTTTAATTTCTTCAGAGTATTTAACTGTAATTTAAAGGTCAAGAGCTTTTTGTTAAAACAAAATAAACAAACTAAAATAAATATAACAAAAAGGAGAAAAAAAAACAATGAAAACTAAATGGACTCTCCTTTGGGAAACACTATAATAATAATAATAATAATAATAATAAAATAAAAGTAGACCCTGTCTCTGTAAAGAAAAAAAAACTCCAATAAAAACACACAACAATAAAAAACAATAAAAAAATGGAGTTTGTACAGTGTCGGAATTGTTTGTGACATGTTCTTTCTCCCAGTCAATCCGTACCGTCCGTCAAACGTTTGTAACATTTCTATCTGTTCAACCGTACTGAAGGGCTATATTTCTTTTGTAATGTAGTCAACACTGTCTGTGAGAGCACCATTTTGCTTCGTTTTATTTATATTTACTTTGCAGACCAAACGCCTCAGTAAGCACTGACTGTCAGGACAAAGACTCCACTGCACCTCCCCTTCTTCATTGTCACTACGTTCAAACAAGTCCGACATATCAGCTCGTCGGTGTTCATGAGCTCACACCTTGTTTATTCTGTTTAAAACTAAAATATTCCCACACTGAGAATGTGGCAGCCGGCTTAAGAACTGTAGCTTTAAAGGAAAAGTTCGGTTCCTGCAGCTTTTACATTGTTTATAGAATGAAGAACAACAATATACTCACCCAGAAGGCTTTCCTGATGCAAACGGTGCTTCGGGAGATATTTAGATCCAAAATCGAGCAGCGGACACCGATATAATGGTAGCCCGTAGGGCATAGATCGCCGCTTCCTAAAACTGCA
This sequence comes from Scarus forsteni, assembly GCA_036419115.1. Lineage (NCBI taxonomy): Eukaryota > Metazoa > Chordata > Actinopteri > Labriformes > Labridae > Scarus > Scarus forsteni. The sequence goes on along the minus strand of JAZDUH010000104.1, from coordinate 2,550,906 downwards.
TTAATCGCTCAAAACTCATGTTTTTCACCGATATTCCATCATGATTTGTTCAAAGGACCGCCATTGCAGCCTGTGTCTCTCCACACAGCGCTGTGTGGCTGAACTAACCTCTGAACTGACGAGCTGTTTACATGCTTTTCGGCGCATGCGCAGTACTCTCTGGAGCGCTATGACGCTTCCTTATCTGTATATCTGTATACTGTGGCTCCAAACTGTAAGGACGCCCATCATATTCAAAGTCCTCCTCCACAACATCTTCATCCCATAGACATTCGCCCCATTTTGCACAAAACTGGAAGAAGAAAGTTGATTTGTAGCTGCCCTGAAACAATGAGCCGACTGGCAAGATGCGCCAAGAGCATGTAAACAGCTCGTCAGTTCAGAGGTTAGTTCAGCCACACAGCGCTGTGTGGAGAGACACAGGCTGCAATGGCGGTCCTTTCGGAGCAAATCATGATGGAATATCGGTGAAAAACGTGAGTTTTTGGACGATTAATGCAGTTTTTAGGAGCGGCGATCTATGCCCTACGGGCTACCATTATATCGGTGTCCGCTGCTCGATTTTGGATCTAAATATCTCCCGAAGCACCGTTTGCATCAGGAAAGCCTTCTGGGTGAGTAGATTGTTGTTCTTCATTCTATAAACAATGTAAAAGCTGCAGGAACCGAACTTTTCCTTTAATGCCATCATTTATATTAGTGTTTGTTTGCTTGTTACTCCTCGGGACGCTCACTTCAGCTCCCCCCCACAAAGATTGAATGAATGACAGATGCTTACTCCGCTATAAATCCGCTAAATCCGCTATAGAACCAACGCACCCAGGTGTTGAGAAAGTTGCACAGAGTGACCCATCTTCTCATCCAGCCTGTTTGGTAGAAAGAGAGGAGGAACTGCAAACAAACCAAAGCCAGATATTTTCTTGGTGTGGGATTTAAAGTTTGAAAAAGCTTACAGTTAATTACATGACGACATAAAAATTCACAAATATTTTGAACAAAATCAATTAAAAAAGATGACAATGATTATTAATTAAAGGGACTGTGAGGAGTTTCTGAGTAATTACAAAAAAGTCTCACTTTTAGATTTATGCCTGATGGAAATACACACTTTAAGATGAGTTTTATAGCATCAAAATAGGTTATCTATAAATGCTATTCCTTAGCCTTCCGGTCAGGTCGGACAGGGCTGGACTGGCCTGGATACTCAACTTCAGGAAAAAAACAATTAATACTAGAGCAAATTTATATTATTCAGACACGTCTTAGGGCACCGGGCTGTAAGTAGCCATATATAGCCAGCTACAAAACTACGATACTAAGTTTTCCAAAAACTACTTGTTGTCACACATCAAAAACTACCGCTACGTAACTAGAAAGAGATACATTACCTCGTGGCTTTGCATCCTGTAAGTTGTTGAAAAAAGAAGTTGTAAAGCAATGCAGAGTTCTGAGGAAGGTCCGAGCTGCATTCATTAGCATCACAACAAACACACACTTTGGCTTGTGGTGCGTTCAAGTTGTAGTCTGAAGTAGGAATTTCTGAGTTTCGAGTAGGAAACTGCAACTGGAACGTTCCCTGAAGTCTGAATTTCCTACTGGGAACTCGGTGAAACCTCGCCACCCCTGAGTTGACAATGGAAGATGGATGCCCCCAGTGTGAACAGTTATTCAGCTCCTGTAATAATCCATTTATTTGCTCTTCTGACTGGGGTGTGTCGCTCTAGATCAGCTGTATACATAGTATTGTTAGACTTATTTTTACAAAAATGCTGCCATAGTGATAATCACATTCTTCAAGTGATATTTGTGAACAACAACGCAGGGCGTGCTAACAACAGCTAACAATAGCCTGGTAGATCAGCATGTTTTTTTCAGACTTCAACTGGAACGCCAATAAGCCGGAGATGATGTCACTCCCAGTTCCGAGGTTACTGGAACGCAGCATTACGACAGTCGGCGCGCGTGCTCATGGGTAGTAGAGTCTTTATGTAAAATAGATTCTCCTCACAGTCCCTTTAAATAGCAATCGAAATAATTTGAAATATGTAATACTGACTTTGACAAACACACTAAAATGTTGTTTTGATGAATAACAGATTTAATGTATATAAATATAAATACCATCAGATCAGTGACGTTTATGACAGTAAGAATAATAATAGCTTTTAAAACCTTTAAATCAAACATAAATAAAATATCAGTTCCTTTGGTTTGTTTGCACTTTTTTTCTGTGTCCTAAAACACTGTCAGAAGCAAACAATAAGATGTTTTTCAACACATTAAATATTCCTGAGTTTATTGTTCTCTGCCAAACGGTTGAGCTGGGAGATTAAAGATTTAAAACAGATATGGAGGGTGGGAATTTACTGCCAATGCTGTGACCTGGATAAGCCTTCAATGGGAAGGTTGTGTTGTTTCTGAGACTGCTTAATTACAGAAAAAAATATCATGACTAATACTGAGATCACGATTATTAAACTCATCAATTTTTACAACAGTCAGTGCAATATTTACAAGGCTATTCTTGGCCTGCTGCCAACTTACTTGAGTAATTATATTCACGTGAAAAGTTTTGGAAGCTACAATCTTCGTTCTGTGACTCTGTCACAAAATTTACTCTTGCTATCGGTCCCTAAAGTTCGTCTTGAAATGGGTAAAAGAAACTTCGGATACGCTGCTCCTGCAGACTGGAATCTGTTACAAGAAAAACTGTGTCTTGGAGAGCTGGTCTCTTTAAATCGTTTTAAATTCAGATTAAAGGCTTTAGAGGACGATGAAGCAGGCTGTAAATGCTTTGACTGAAAATGTTCTGCTCTGTGACTCTGACTTAACTGATTGATCTGTTTGTATCTGTGTTTTGAAATTGTCTTATGTCTGTAACTTTGTACATGTGCTGCTGCCTGTCTTGGCCAGGACACTCTTGAAAATGAGATTTTTGATCTCAATGAGGTTCTTCTGGTTAAATAAAGGTTAAATAAAAAAAATAAAAATATTTAAATTAAATCATTGAAGTAAAGTGAAGCTACATCTATGGAAAATAATTCTGCAAACCATCTGCATTGTCTTAAAATAATTCAAAATCAAATATTTTTAAGAGTGGCACAGCTACACAGCAGGAAGAGTCTCATAGCATGAGGGCTGCTGGCTTTAGCCTTGTGTTGGTCAGGGCCTTTCTGTGTGAAGTTTGCATGTTCTCCACGTGTATGCGTGGCTCTCTCCAGGCACTCAGGTTTCCTCACACAGACCAAAAACATCCTCACAAGGCGATGTGATGGCTTTAGTTTGTTCTTAGTTTGAGCTTGTATGGCACTTTTCTGGTCTGTTTGATGACACATAGCTTCTTTTATTATTATATCATCACACTGGAGATTTACAGGAGAATACTACTACAGCAGGACGTCAGGAAAGAGGATAAAATACAGAATATTTAGTAGTTTCATGACCAAAACGGGAGACTTGACAGCTATGTGTTGTGAGTACTAACAAATTTGCTGTGTATATTTGTTTTTTAACTTTACTATGATAATGTTTTGGTGTTTTCTTTCCGCTGACTGAGACGTGACTTGGTGTAGTGTAAAACATAAACGTTTTGCGGAGGAGTTGATTCAGTCTTCTGGTTGTGAATCAGAGGAGCTTGAGGAGATGCTACATTCAGATTCATGCTAGTTTTCTATAATTACTGACCCTAGCTTTAATACTGATGGATTACTGACACAGAGACTCCAACCATCAGTGAGTGCATGGGTGTGAATGGGTAGTCAACGAGGCTAGAAAAAGTGCGACATGAGCTCAAGACAATTTACCATTGACATTTTAAACGCACTGAGGGGCATACAAAACCAGACAAAGCATAATGAAACTCTGGGACTATGTGTGCAGTTGACAAGTCTTTTTGTTTTAGTTTTCCCGACCATACTGTCATGCCAAGAATGTACAAGCTAGCAGTGGCAGATTTAAGAAATTTGAGGCCCAAGGCAAAGGCAGGTATGGGGCTCTCTGAAATGAGAAGACAACACACAAAACAACAGGTCAATTATACAAATACAGACATTTTTACAGAATACACATGCATTATTGTTTTACCTTTTGTCCCTCTCTTTCTGTCCCTTTTTCATGTTGTCTTTCTCCCTTTTTACTTCTTTTTCTCTTCCTATCTTTTTCTCAGTCTTTGTATTTCTCTCCCTTTTGTCCTCGACTTTTTTCCTCTACTAGTAGTTAATAACTTCCTTCAGTTACATAGTTTCTATTGTTTTGAATGCATGACTTAAAGGTGCAGTGCGTAGAATTTGGCATTTTAGCAACATCTAGCGTTCAAATCCTAGAATGAACCTAACCGTAGCCAAGACGTTACATCGCAGAGGAATCCTGCGAAGACCAAAAAGGATCCTGAACACAGCATCATTTACTAAAGTGACAAGGTTTGTAACCATTATTTTTATAGATTATAGGTCAGTTGTTAGCTGCTGATTGTAGGTTTTGTAAACTTGCAGTAACACAAACAAACATTAGCGCATTAAAGCTAATCAGATCAAGTCTGATGTTGATTTGGTGAAATAAGATGAAGAAGAGAGAGAGAGAGTACAATGTGGCAGAAAGCTGGGCCGGACGAATGAGAGTTTTGTAATATGATTAAGGAAGTATTTATTTTCCACCACTTAAGGGCGTTATTTACAAATGTAAAAACATTTAAAGCCGTTTGCTTTGTTAGCGGCCGGCACTGTTGCTAAAATTGGGTTTCTTTCCAATAAACAATGCAATTTAAACATAATAAACGCTGTTACAAAACATAATAAAACTGCATATTGCAGCCTTACCTGTCCAGCAGAAAACAAGCTACTTCTGCGTCAGTCTTCAGACATAACTTTGTAAACAAGGCTCTCCACCTTGTTAAAGCAACACCAATGTTTATCATTTTTTTCTGAGGTTTTCTGTAACGATTCCGCTTCATTTCATCATGCTTTTTTTTTTTAATGAAGATGATCGGACTCTTGACTCTTGAGTGATTTTGAATAAATGTGGTCTTCCATTTCCAAAGCTTTAACTGTAAAATACTCTCAGTTTAAATCCCTAGTGCAAAGTAACAACTGTCTATACATCCACTGCCGCCCTCTCTCCTCTTCTTCACCTGCATTCCAGGTAGATTTCAAAACCGGCGGATTGAATCGCGTTTTGTTCTTTTTGTCCCTAAAATCCACCCGTAGACAACATGGCGGATCGAAATGTCGGCCTACATGAACGCGGCCCGCAGTAATGTAGTTTTTTAAAGCTTTTTCTAACTAAATAAAAATAAAACAAACATTTTATGGGGATGATTGTACTCCTATTTTGATGGACTTTACATACAAATAGAAGCATTATATCCTATATTCACTGTTTATGTTTGGCAAAATGCTTCCAAATTCTACACACTGCAGCTTTAATACATTAAGGACTAAAAACAACACCGACCAAAATTATCTGTAAAACCTATTGGTGATTTTAGAACCACTCCCACCCCAAAGCATGAAGTTTTCTTACAAATTCAACATGAACTTTGAGAGCAGCTTCTCTTCACGCCGTTTGTTACCTCCCTCATGGAGGTTATGTTTTCGGGAGAGTTTTCAGGAAATGTTCAGCATGGGAAAAGGAAGAACTGATTAAATTTTGGTGTTGATCCGGATCACCGTTGGGATCCACCATGACGAAAAATGTGATTTTCGTGAATAACTACTGAACTAAAATAGATGTCATTATGAATCCAGTTGCTAATGGTATGTGTTCATGGTCAAGGAATCTAAATATTTAGATGAAATAAAGGTAGGACTAATATTTATGGTTAAAATCACAATATGGGAGAGGACTGTGGCGCTGACGGAGATCTGCGCTCTCCGAGTGCTTTTCTAGTTTAGTTTTGTTGCTGTCTTCCTGGATCCTTTCTGCACATGTGCAGTAAGATGAACTGATCCAACGTAGTGGAGACTGAAGGGGGCCCCTGAGACACACATAATACAATAAGCATTCTGCTGGCATTTTAGCAAAAGGATTTTAATCAAAAGCATAACTAGAAAAGCACTTGGAGAGCACAGACCTCCGCCAAGCAGCACAGTTTCCTGACGGTGATTCGGATCAACACCGAAATTAAATCAGTTCTTCCTTTTTCCATACTGAACATTTCCTGAAAATTTCATCAAAATCCATCCATTACTTTTTGAGTTATTTTGTTCACAGACAGGCGGACGGACAGACAGACAGACAAACAAACTCTCCCGAAATATAACCTCCTTGGCGGAGGTAATTGATGTGTGAAAAAGTAATAACTGTATTAACCATAAGTGTATGAGGAGTTTTATGGGGTCTTTAGAAACTTGGGGCCCCAGGCAACCACCTACTTTTGCCTAATGGTAAGTCCGCCCCTGTAAACCAGCACCAAACTAATGAGCAAATCATGAAAGTTGTTGATAAGAAACTAAGCTGAGCTTGTGGACGAGAAAAAGACAAGAGCTAAAGTGAAAGTGTGGGACTTTCAGGGTGAAAAACAAGTTGCAGAGTATCAGTACAATCATGTTTACACTCCAGTCCCTGGGGTTGTTGCTACTTCACCAAGCTCAGAAGAAGCAATAACTTTTCTCACATTTTCTGGTGACACCTCAGAGAGGTCACAATAAAAATAGGTTTACCCATGGTCCTTTGGGAGTGATGAGTGGCTGCTAAACATGGCATATTAATGTTGCACTTCAGAAACCTATTTCTTTAGCCTGGTCTCTGCACAGCCGCTCATTTATCAGCCCGTCCGGCCGCTTGTCTCTCCTTCCATCAGCGTGTCTGGCTGCATGTCCCTCCTCTCTATCCCTCATCATATTTTCTGTGTGGACAGCTGTCAGAAGGCCACCAGGGTTATTATCTTGATATGAGATACACCATGTCAGCCTTGGGCCTCTCTCCCTCCCACCCTCTCCTCTCGCTCTCTCCTCTTAGACCAGGTAATAGGTGTATTGATCTCTGGCCACCTCTGTTACCAGGTGACAGACTGACCGGTGGGGATTAAGTGTTCATTCTGCGTGTGGCGTCTCCATCACTTTTTTATATTCAGCCTCTGTTTCAGTACTTGTGTATCATCAGATGACAGGAGCGCCCTAAAATGGCTGTTCTTATGAAAGTAAACCAAAGATCTAACACTACTTTTGGGTAAAAGGGCATCCATTATTTTTTTCTTCACTGCAAATCGAAAAAATCATGTGGCAGCAAATTTTTAGCTTATTAAATCGCAACTGTCCTTAAGGGCCGTCATTCCGCCAAAATGACATGGGTCCTACTTGATGTCTTGCATCGTCTGTGAGTTTCACCGCGATCATATCATATATTGATCTGTCTTTATTTTGAGCATAAAAAAAGCAAATAACATACAAAATATGTAAGATTATAACAAAACAGAACCTACGATCATTCTTGTACTACAAATGGCATATTTCATCCACAAGGTTAAACAACAACAAATATAACTGATTTTTTTTTTTTTATTATGCCCGAAAGGGAGTAGGAAGAAGTTAAAAAACTTATTTAATCCTACGACGCCTGTCTTTCATCAGATCTTTATCTTAGTGAGCTCTTAGCAGGTGTGCACTTATTAATACTAGATACCATAAATACTTGCAATGTTCATTACTATCCCATACTATGCATTCATGTATATTATCAAACTATTGTCATATCAATATTAATTAACATATACAAACAAGTTAATATATTCCATAATAATTATTACGAACATATATCTATTACAATTTTTGTATGAATATATAATACCATCACTGTAATATGTAATATAATCTGATACCATATTTAATATAATCTATAATATATTATGATATAACATAATACAATATACTGTAATATAATATGTTATACAACCACCAATTTCCAATAATGGGAGTAAATCATCTTGTTGTTACCCAGTGAGGGAGCCCATGTGTCCTCTTCCCTGTATTTTGTCCAAATCCTTTGTTTATACTGTTTATATATCATATAGTAGGATGTATAAGTGGACATTATTCCAGCTGTATCCTTTTCACTCACTTATCCACCACAAAACACTGCAGCTGATGCCTTGCAGCAGCATCATCTGTGAGTTTTTCTGTCTAGGCGGAACTAATGTCCTCACTGACTAATGTTTCCACACAGACATGGATTGTTACTCTGTAGTCTGGATGAGTAATGGCTCTTTTCCACTAGCACGCCTTGGCTCCACTCTACTCGGCCCTACTCGATTTGTGCCGTGTTTCCACTAGCCTGGTACCTCCTAAAACAAGCTAGTTTTAGTACCTACTCCGCTCTGGTTCCAAGCGAGCTGAGTCCATACTAAAAGATGACGTCACCGACTGCCGGTTACTGATTGGTCAGACAATGTCATTATCGATAAGTCATGAGCACGACGACCTGGCATGCTAGCGGTAGCTACCATTAGCTTGCCCTCATACGTCTTGTCTTTGTAGCTGGATTGCTCTCGTCCTCGGCTTCATTCTGTTGTATAGCTTCCAAAACTCTCCTGTGCTTCTCAAGGGGTATTTCTTCTTACCACCTGCAGCCTTCCTCTGCTTTCCTTTTTTAATTGGTTTGTGACAAAAAGCTACAGATTGTTGTGTTGCACTAAAAAATGAAAAAAGTGCCGCTCAGCTGTTTACAGTGACACTGCACCCCGTTGGGGCTAATGGAAAAGCAGCACAAGGCAAGTAGAGTAGAGCCGGGTAGAGTCGAGTAGAGTAGAGTAGGGCTAATGGAAAAGGGCCATAACTGTCTGTCTTGGGTACCGTCACATGTGCACACACCGCTGATTGATCAACTTTTTTTTTACTTTAACATCACGTGACAAGCTAAGTGGTAGTGTGAAAAGCAGCTGTTGCATCCCGGGAGGATTAGCCCCGCCCCATCGCGGCTGTACATTGACTTTGCATGGAGAGTGATCGACAAGGTAATACAAAGTAGTGTCCGGTGTGTACACACCTTTAAACAGCTGAGTCAGAGCTGCAGTGATTGGCTGATAGCACCCTCACTGATCACACTGAGGCTGAAATAAGGCGACCGTAACGAGAATCAGACTCTCACCTCAGCTTGAGCTCCGAACATTGAGATTAGTACGAGAGGCAGAAAATCAGAGTTGTTTGCATTCATACACTGGGGAAGTGTTTTCAGCACATTGGCTCATTCCCTTTCTTTTGTGCAGTGGAAAGGACGCACTGATGACAGCTCTGAGTGCTGACTGCATGTTCAAAGTGCAGGGCCTCTAAAGATAAAACACAAAGAAGTATTCCAGCCTGAACAAAGACTCCATGCTTCAAAGAGGTTTTCAGTACTCTGTGTATCATCAGATGACAGGAGCGTCCTAAAATGGCTGTTCTTTATGAAAAGTAAACCAAAGATTCTTAACACTCACTTTAAAAGGGCATCCATTATTTTTCTTCACTGCAAATCAAAAAAAAAAATCATGTGGCAGCAAATTTTTTAGCTTTTTCTGTCCTTAAGGGCCTGATCTACCAAATGCATGGGCCTATTAAAGCTTACCTGAAATCACACAAAGCTGATCTACTAACCGAGGAGCACTGAGGATTGCGTTGGTCAAATGAGCAAAATAGCATGCACAATCTAATTAGCGTGTTTTGAATTCAGTGTTTTTTACGTCTAAATTTAGCACGTTAAAAAGGCAAGCGCAAACGGGCACAGAGGGCTGACGACAGAGAGACAATCCAAGTGTGTCAACATGTTTGGACTGCCATAAACAGCATTAACCAAATATTTTCTGACATCTTTAAAATGACTGACAGAAAGATTTGGAGGCTGTCTGTCATTATGAAGGACTGGAAAAGAGGGACTATCCAGTGTGCCATCATACTCATGCATACATGGGTAAAATAAACCCAGAGGAGGAGGCCATTTAACTTGTGTAAAAAAAGATCCCTAGCCTTACAGAGAGATGAACCTGCCTGATTCTGAAATCCTGCATCTCCGTCTTGCCAGCCCCCATTGTCCAACAGTTTCACTCGACTAAATGCTTAACGGCCCAATCAGGGAAGAGAGGCTGGAGAGTGATGTCAACAGGAAGTCAATTGACAGGAAGTGAAGTCACTTCCTGTTGCACAAATAATGGTGGCTAATGTCGTTTAGCCTGTAGTCAGGATGGTTACTCAAAATCTGCTCCCCTCAGAAGTTTACTTAGTAGAGATTGTCTTTGACAAGGTTCATGTCCCATAAAAGTGTTAAATGATGAGGGGTGTTAAACTGATCCAGTAAAGGGCCACTGGAGCTGCAGGTTTTCATTCCAACCAAGCAAGAACACACCTGACGCAATTTATTCACTCAACTGGACTGTCTTTACACAGTTTATTTGTCGGATCAGGTGTGTTCTTGCTTGGTTGTAATGAAAACCTGCAGCTACAGTGGCCCTTTACTGAATCAGTTTGACACCCGTGAGCTAGGGGCTAATGGCCGTTAGTCCCTATGGCTAACGACTAACAAGGGCAAGGTTCTGCCCCGAAAACATTTTCGCAGGGCTCCTTCCCAGATGGATTAGTGAAATATTTCCAATATGAAACTGTCCATCTGGCATGTCAGGTTAAAAGATCCGCTTCATATCCAGAATCACTTTGTTTGTCGCTCAGAAATAATAAAGGTGATTGATGAATGAATTTCAGTTAAAGGATGTTAAATGCACAGTCTGAAAAAAAAAAATTCCATGTATGGATACATGGTTTATGGGCACCCGCTGTCTTGCTTTAATATTTAGGTCAGGATAAAGTAATTTAAGGAAAATGGACGAGGTGATAAAGGAAGGAAGTGTGGGGGGAAGAGAGAGGCAGAGGACCTGGAAGGTGAACAAAGAAGCAGGCGGACCTGGAGTTTTAGGTGATTGTAACAAATGTAACAAGCAGTATACAATAAATTAAAACACTTACCAAGGAACCAGACTAAGGATTATTTTGAGATCGTTTCCATACTTTTTTGCACATACCTGGTACCAGAGGTGTAGTGATCAATAGCACTTTTTTGTTGTTTTTTTTGTCTTTTTTATACCGCAAGGATTAATGTTCTTTTTTTGCTGGATAAGAGTGAAAGACAGACGCGGCGTTGGCGCACACCAAAGATGGGAAAAGGAAAGTGTTTCCGTTAGATTAAGATTTTTATTTAATTTTTGGAGGGTTTAAGATTGAGGTTATCTCCCTGGTTTTGATGTGACCTACTTTTAGTTATACGCAGGAGATGCGCTTAAGCTCTGGGGTGGGATTGATTAAACTTGAGGTGCTTTGAAATGAAGACAGTTGGTTGAGAGTTTCAGTTATTTTTTTATCACATTTGTTTCTGATGTGATATATATATATATTTTTTACGCGGTTTTCTAATTTCTGCGAAAGAGTCCCCTTGTTTTTTTTAGCGCTTACTAAAAAAATAGGTTGAGCGTTACTGTGTAACTATGTGTGTGCTGTCATTTAGATTGTTTATTGAAATCAGAAAGGGAAATTTAAAAATGACAGATAATAAAATGGCATGAGGGAACAGTAATGACCTTATCCAAATAACAGACAGCAAAAAAAGTAACCACAACCTTGTGAGAATGAAAAAAGTAGAGACATGTATATCTACCAGCAACAGCAGTTTTGAGCTGTGTGCTTTTCACAGATGGCCTCCAAAATCATGTTTCTTCTGGCAATGCTGAGATGTCTGAAATATTGCCAAATGACAAATTCACTTTTAAGTTTACGTTAAATGTTATACTTAAGAAAAAATAAAACTGGTATGATGAATCCAGCTTTTTAAACAAAAATGTAAATTCACAATCAGAAATGTCCTTGTGAATCTGCATCAAGCTGTTGCTCAGCCGATGGTACCCCCAACCCTGTCAGAGAGGATGCTGACAAATTTGTGTAATTGATTCTTATGGGGAAAAAATAAATTAATAAAATGAAACAGAAAATTACAACTACAGTCTTTTGAATGGGTTGTGGTCATTGTTTCCATCGTTACATTTATAGCCTGAAATACAATTGTTTTTGTTGTTTTTCATGTAGGCATCAAAAGTGACCGCTAAACAAAAAGATTTTAAATCCAAGATCCCCTTATGATCCAAAAGTAAAAAAGGGTAATTTTAGGTAGATTGTTGGTTGGGTAGCTTCTGAAGTAATGAACACAGAGAAATATTGTGTGTTCTTGTGTGTCCCCTTGAATGTATGAGGGGGAAAAGCTGCCGTGCACACATACAGCTGAGGATGCAGTTGTTCTGTTTGTTCATGCTTCACAGCATGTCTGACCTGCAGCAGGGTGAAATCCACTGGGATCAACAAGGACCAAGGTGTAACACTCTCTAGAGAGAGGATGAATTTTCAAATTCAAGTGTCTGACCGGGGAAGAAAGACGACGAGTCTGTCAGCCTTGGAAAATAAGGTGAGTAAACACACTTTGTCCAAGGCGCACACTACGGCTGTGAAGGTTACAACAGAAAGATGCTGCCATTGAGAATGCAATGGAGACCACGACTGAGTCCTACATGAAGGAAACTGAAGCTGTGTTTCCAAACAACAGGAGGTGAATGGTGTAAAAATGAGCTCAATAGTAAATCGGAGGCAATGGCAGCTGGGCAGCCAATAATACAAGATATTCAGCAGAAATATTCATTTAAATGGGAAGAAAATAAAATATTTAGGAGTTTTCATGTCTAAAGATGCAAGCAAGTTATTTGAAAATAACTATGGAAATTTGGAAAACAGGATTTAAGAAGATGGTCGATGATTCCACTCTCTGTCACAGGAAGAACTGAAACAATTAAAACAAACATTTTGCCCAGATTTATGTTCTTATTTCAAAATTTACCAATATGTGTACCTCAAAATACTTTCCATAACTGGGATAAAAAAATGTAAGGACTTAATCTGGGGAGGGGAAAAAGCCTGTATTAAACTCACAATACTTAAAAGAAACAAATTATCTGGAGGATGAGCACTACCAAACTTACAAGACTATTATATATCAGCCCAAATAAAAAATATTCTTGCATGTATGAAGAATGACTTTAAAACCAAATGGAAAAGTCCGGAAACTGCATAAATGACAAAAACGATAAACAAACTCTTATTTTGTAATTTAACAAATTCAGCTGCAGTAAAATTGATAATATATGTATAAATAGCACATTAAGGGGCTTGGCTAAAAGCCACACAAACAAAAACACTCAAAAAAGATCTGGTGTATTTACGAGAGATAGCAAGTGATACAGACTTTAAACCGAGTATGATAGATGATACTTTTAAATTGTGGGCTGAAAAAGGTTTGACAAGTTGATTACAGATAAGGGGGTGGATACCTTCGAGAAAAAAAAAATAAAAAATTTAAAAAAGAAATCCATATTGCCAGTACTGTTCTGTTTGTTTTGTTTTTGTTACTCTTTTTGGATTTATTTTTCTTTGTCCAGTGTTTGTTTGTTTGTTTGTTTGTATTTGTTGAGGATTTACTTAAGTTATGAATTTGAACTGGTGTATAACTTGTACAAAAATCTTCCTTGTTTGATTAACTGTTGTTTGTGTATGTACCCCTATACTTTTATTTCACTGGAAAGTATAATTGTACATTTAACCTGAAATGCCAATGTTATTTAGATCAACATAATTTAGATTTATCCTTTGAACACTCTTAAAACTACCAAATAAAAGGGTAAAAAAAATGAGCTCAATACTTTAACATGTTGCAGTAGAAAACAAATAGTTCAACACATTGACAGTGAGCTGCAGAGCAAACTGTAAGTAGCATTATGTCGTAATCCAGGAAGTTAGCTTTCCTAATTAATGAGTCGTCTTCTTTAACCTTTTTTCAAGAAAATATTCAATTTTGATATCAGAATTTTAAAAGGCCATAGTTTGAAAGTGCTTAGAGATAAAGGACTGTCACTGAGAAAAATCTTCAGTTTGACCCAAAATTTGTGATAGAAGTAAATTCACTCATCTAGTTTGCATATTATGACATCATCAGGTGGCGGCCATATTGGAAAATATACACAAATAAAGTGACATGCAAGCTTTCATCTCATGGATTGTAACATCATACCATGAAATTTGGAGTTTGGTTTGGGGGTTTTCCTCTATAAGAACTGGTGGGTATATCTGTTTGTCTTATTTGTGATCAGGCTCCAGAATTCACCATCCACAAAAAAAAAGGCCAAATCCGAGAGTTTTCACTGTGTTTTTTCCTCCTGTTTACATGTGAACGGCTTTTGAAACCAGGGTGGTGAGTAAGTAAGTGAGTGTGTAACCCCAAAATTCACATACTTTTTCATATACCTGTATTATGAAGATACTTATTTGATCTTTTAATTTAAGGTGAAAAATGAACAAGTATGCATAGCAAACTTCAGTCTTAAAGTATTTAATTCTAATAAATGTTCAAAAGATAACTGAAGCACAAAGTTTGTCTCATGTTGAATATAATTTACATGAATGCAGACCACCTGTGTGGACAGTAATACCTACAAACTGTTCCTGATCAAGTCATGTTGATTTTATTATGGTGGCATGATCAAACCCATGTGTTACAAATCAGCTGTTCAAATAGACAATTTACAAAGAAACTACTGACTTGCCAGGTGAGAGAAAAGTTGTCATTATTATTCCTTAGTCGATCCACACAGATCGTCAAACATGAGAGTTTATCCTTTTTAAATCTGCTCTGTGCTTATCCATATCTCTGACAATAACAGATTTTACATTGTAAGAAGTTAGCATGCTAACTGTGGACTAAGTGTGTTTATATTTGTATCATAAAACACTCTGATAAATGTGTATCATCAGATCAGATGTGAGATCTATTACCTTCCAATCATTCTTCACATGGCAAGACTTACTCTTGTAGCAATGTACGCTATGACCAGTGTGACCGTGACTGACAGTGAAATGTGGCACGTTACTTTGCACCGATGCCATCAACCGATATTCGACCTGCCTCACTCAGACACAGACAGGAGCTGCACCGCTAACAGACAGATGAGAAAACTCGTTGCCAGGTCTGTTTATTATAAGCGACTTTTGGCTTCTCTTTCTAACTTGCATGTGTATATTGGGAGTTGTGGGTTGCAGTTTTTTGGGCTTGTTCCAATAGTGCAGTGACTCATTTGGACTTGTTGTGCCCCCAAACCATCAATATAAATTCAATTCAGAAGTTTTTACAATTATTTTATCCCAGCCTAACACAAATTTAAAATTATGGTAAAAATGTTTTCACCTAAAATAAATACTTATAGCCAGAATTAAATTGATTTCTAATGTAGCTAAAACTGTTTTTACCATAATAAAGCTGTAGAGGATTAAGATAAAACTTAGATAAAACCTGACATGTCTGTTTGGTTACAAAAATCAAGGTTAGACTGTTTATCAATAACAGAGTTATAAATAACAGCAGCCCCTCCCTTCACTTCTGTATAAAGAAAAGGATGTTCCACCTCTAACCAAAAGGATGTTAAATAAGTAAATTAAGAGACAAAAAAGAAGAAATATGACTTTGATATTGAAATGTAATGTGGATAGAAATTAAAACATACTTCATGTGAGTTTCTTTCTTTAAAATGCTTATTTCAATCACAAAATCTGGCAACACAGCTAGCTGCAGCAACGGAGCGTCTGTGTAGTTAAAACTGGAGTTTTCAGGATGGAAGTAAAAGAAGTAAAAGTCAAGAACACACATGTGAAGTGTCCATTATGTCCTAAAGCAAAGTGTTTGTCTGTTGTTAGTAAATCTAAAATCTAGAGACCAAAAACAGCGAGAACTCTGCTGATGATGTCAGAGCTGCTGCAGCAGGTAACAACAAGGAAGGACACAGAGACGGAGACACACAGTTCAAGAGGAAAAGATTTTTCAGAAAAGTAACACATCAGTTACTTTACCTGGTAACTAATTACATTTATGAAGGAGGAATTCCATTAGTAATTCAATTACTTTTTTGGGAGAGTAACTAGTAACTATAAATAATTACTTTTTAAAAGTAATGTGCCCAACACAGGCTCTGACATACTGCTGTGGAGCCAGCCCGCCTTTTTGGGTGATTGGTCCACTTGGAAAAAATTTGTGTTACCATGAAACTATCCAAAGAAAATATGCAGATATGTAGCATTTTTTTCAACTGAATCAAAACAGAGCAACAAGGCTGCAGGTTTAAAAACCAAGCCTTTGGTGTAACCCATAATAGTTTTTAAGATCAGTGCATGCTCTTTATTTTAATATCTTCATTTTCCTGACTGACTCTTGGATTTCTCTGCCATTTACATGATGTAAATTAATTAATGTGGCATGTACAGTCAGAGTGCTTTTAGCTCTTCGAGAGGTAGAATCTGGAAGATCTGCCTGCTTAGCATTCCAGTTATGATCATGAATATTGTAAGACTGTGCTTGTGAGGGAACTTATGACCTAGAGACTTTTGGTTGGTGTAAAAAGACTATGAGAAATAAGTGTTTTACTGGAAACATCATGTATTAAATATCAGTAAACAGGGCTGTCAGTCCCAGAGAGGGGGGCTGCTTCTGTGGATCAGAGTATTCACAGGACTGATTGTGGTGACTTTGGTGCATTCTTTCTCACAAACGCCCTCGTATTGATATATTTTCTTCTTGTGTGTGTGCTAAATTCCACATCACTCTTTAATAAAACATTTTGAAAAGTCTTTTTTGAGTAAGCCCTTCAGGCTAACTTAGACACAAACCGAGCAGCGGGGTCTCTGTTGAGAACATTTCAGTAAAAAAATAAATATCATTTGGCAGGAGTCATGTTTGGGGTTAACGACTTTAAGGAGAATCTTCCTGAGAATTTGTGTTTAACTTGTGTAAAACTAGTGAGATTGTCTCCACAGACTGTACAACACTAAGAAAACAAGCATTAAGAAAAGATTAATGCAAGAACAGCGAGGAAAATGTTACTGTATTTATTATAGTTTGTGGAAAGCGTGACACCTCTTGGCCTGATTGTTGAAAAGCCTGAGCTAAAGTGCAACTGTGAAACACTGCTGCTGCTATGACTTTTCTGTTTGGCCCTTTTTCATCTAACAAAAACAGTTTGGATTATCTGGTGTTTATACAGTATTAAACTGCACTAGAATACAGGAAATGGCATCTACTTAAAGCTGGGGTCTGCGATCTGATTTGGATAAACTTTTTGTAATACTGGTTAAAATGGTCTTTATGACCCGATGGTAATCAACTCATAATGTGTTCTTAAAACAGAGCGAAAAATATCCGCTATCTACAGCAGGAGTAAAACAGGGAAAAAACCAACCAATAATCATGCAGGGACACCTGTTTTTAAACCAATCAAATCCCGTCGCCATTCTGCCCGCCTTCTGAGCGTGCATTTTCCCGGCGCGCACAGACTCGGTGCGCGTAGCCGAGCTCATACGTATCAGACTCCGCGGGAGAATGCTTACCTTTCAAGTTTTGTCTTTGAAAATAAGGGAAGTCCGCTGTGAGCCGTCCCACAACCCCAACCGAGCTCCAGTATCCCTCACATGTTAAGACAGGTGTGCAGAAATCTAAAATAAACTCTTTGTTTTTCTAGGTTTGTTCTGCTGCTCTAATCTCACCACAGCTGCCACCCAGGCTACTGCAGGTGGACGTTCTCACCAGGCTTTTTCTTCTTCTTCGGTTTTACGGCGGTTGGCATCCATCATTTTGGAGCATTACCGCCCCCTTCAGGCTAGAGACAGAGTTCAGTTTGGAGAGGCAGAGGAATGTTTTTATTATTTTATCATCACACGGGAGATTTACAGGAGAATACTGATACAGGAGGACGTCGGGCTGTGAGCACTAACTAACTTTACATGTTTGTTTGGTGTTTTCTTACCGCTGACTGAGACATGAGTGTAAAACAAACACGTTGTGCTGAGGGTTTGGAGTTGAATCAGTCTTCTGGATATATCAGCCGCGCGCGTGCATGTGAGCAGCGGGGGCGGTTAGGTGGAGCCCTGAGGAGATGCTACTTTCAAATTCATGCTAGTTTTCCAAAATCGCCAACCCCAGCTTTAACTGAAAATGTTCCAGCTGAAGACCCCCAGACCCCCTCTGGATTTATTTATTTCTGTGCTGCAATGTGCCATTTACATATATATTAACATATAAACATGTGTAGTGCCCTCCAAAACACACAACACTTAGCGCCCTCTTTAGTGGCAAGAACGTGCAGTATGTTCCCTTTTTTTTCTGTTCGCTCCTGCTCTTGAAAAAGTCTGTGATGGCCACTGAAGAAATTCCTTTTCATCTCTTTCAATGTTGGCCATAGACGTTAGTACCAATCTTCTTCTTCTCATGTACAGAGGCTTTTTTTCTTACTTACAGATACGTCTGTGGTAGTCTGTGCATGCGCCCTGCAGTTTAGTATCATATTTATTTCCTATGAAGATCCACAACCTTACCTATTGAAACGAGATTATACTGAGGAGGAACTCCATGCTTTAGTATAGTTTCACATTTTTGGTTAAGTACTGTACTTATTTTAAAAATCACATCAAGTGCTAATATTACTTTATAAATGATAATGTAACATAATACGGTTGTACTGCCCTTTCTACACACTCCAGTTTGTAGGGTTAGACACCCAGATAACAGTTCACAAAAGTCTCCAATAAAATCACAAGGCTTGACTTTTCTTAGTTTTACTGAAGCTTCATGCAAAAGTTTTTAATTTGTTTTTGTAAACTGAAACTACACAGACAAATAACACTTAAAGCTGGGGTTGGCGATTTTGGAAAACTAGCATGAATTTGAAAGTAGCATCTCCTCAGGGCTCCGCCTAGCCCCACCCCCCCGCTCACATGCACGTGCGCAGCCGCTATATCCAGAAGACTGATTCAACTCCAAACCCTCAGCACAACGTGTTTGTTTCACACTACACCAAGTCATGTCTCAGTCAGCGGTAAGAAAACACCAAAACATTATCACAGTAGAGTTAAAAAAACAAACATGTAAAGTTAGTTAGTGCTCACAGCCGATGTTGATCGGGGTATAGGTAGTTCCTCTGACATTCTCCACATAGCTGTCAAATCTCCTGTTTTGGCCGTTAAACTACCGTATTTTCCGTATTTTCTCCTCTTTTCTCCCGTCCTCCTGTATCAGTATTCTCCTGTAAATCTCCCGTGTGATGATATAATAATAAAAGCATTCCTCTGCCTCTCCAAACAGAGCTCCGTCTC
Organism: Scarus forsteni; assembly: GCA_036419115.1. Taxonomy (NCBI): domain Eukaryota; kingdom Metazoa; phylum Chordata; class Actinopteri; order Labriformes; family Labridae; genus Scarus; species Scarus forsteni. The sequence continues at coordinate 2,531,728 of JAZDUH010000104.1, read as the reverse complement.
TAGCCTGAATGGGGCGGTAATGCTCCAAAATGATGGATGCCAACCACCGAAGAAGAAGAAGTCTCGTGAGAACTGCCACCAGCAGTAGCATGGATGGCAGTTCTCGCGAGATTAGAGCCAACAGCGGAACAAACTTAGAAAAATAAAGAGTTTTAGATTTCTTGTACATCTGTCTTAAATGTGAGGGATACTGGAGCTTGGTTGGTGTTGTGGGACAGCTCACAGCGGACTTCCCTTATTTTCAAAGACAAAACTTGAAAGGTAAGCATTCTCCAGCAGAGTCTGTTCCCTACACGCTACATGCTACATGCTACACGCACTGTCTGTGCACGCCGGGAAAATGCACGCGCAGCAGGCACGCAGAATGGCGACAGGATTTGATTGGTGTAAAAAAAGGTATCCCTGCAAGATTATTGGTTGGTGTTTTCCCTGTTTTACTCCTGCCATAGATAGTGGATATTTTTCGCTCTGTTTTAAGAACACATTATGAGTTGATTACCATCGGGTCAAAAAGACCATTTTAACCAGTATTTCAAAAAGTGTATCTAAATCAGATCGCCAACCCCAGCTTTAATTAGCACAGACACAGAATACATGTACCAATACAATAATATCATCATAAAGAGGCATTTTAGAGCATAAAGTATTTCTAACTTTACAAGCTAACATAGGCTACAATACAAAAATGTAGCTGCTATCATTAGCATTAGCAAGCAAGAGCATGGCAAAATATAGCAACCAAAATGACTGGGCGCATATATAACTACAAATCGTAAAAAATTTGAAGACAAATATTGTCCAAGGCCAAAGCGTGAAAGAAAAAGACTCAGCAACATCTGTATGTTCCCTGCCTCCTCTGTGAGACGCTGTATGTGACTGAGAGAACATGAAACTTAACCTGACACCTGAAGTTCAGTTACCAACAATGCCCTCTCGATGGCAGCAAACACTATGAACTGACACAAAAATGAAATCCTTTTACCTTTTAACTTAAACTGACACAACTGACTTTATATTAAAGGAAGCACAACAGTGAAAAACAAACATTAAAGAGTCACAAAAGCACACAGGACCATTTATAGTTGCTGAAGTCTATCTGATGACTGTAGGCAGAGGCAGGCTACTGCTACACACTGACTCCCAGTGCCTAACCGCTAGATAGCATTGGGCAAGCTGCACAGGTCTTTCATGTTGCTGCACACACAGTGGAAAAATTGGTAAGTAGTAAGAGATAGATGGACTTGAGCTTCTATAGCGCCCCCTTCAGTGCTATAGCGGGTAAGTGTCTTGTACAAGGACACATCATCATGTGTCGCCCTGAATCCACAGCCTCCCAATTGCAAACCAAGCGCACCATCCAACTGCGCCACCAACGCGCCGATAAGAAAGAATAGTGTCTATCTGCTTGTCAGTAAGTGCGTTTCCATTACCCCTGGATATGCACACAGGTAAACAGTGCAATAAAAGACTGGTAATGGAAACACCTGAACTTCGAAAAAGCACTATAATATCACTAAAAAGTTTTTACGCTTTCATGAGGCGGTTTTTCAGACATTTTGATATTCAAATGTATCGCAAAAGCGCAACGGAAACACTTTTTCCACAATTATACTGTACATCACAGGACATGACGTACCTGGTCACATGATCACTTTTCCCGGAGTAAACATGGCGCGGTACGTTTGGACAGAGGAGGAGACAGAGACTTTTCTTGCTATTATTCTCGAGATAAACACAACTGCCATACGAGACAGCAAACAGCAGAGGAATGCAGAGTGTTATAAGGAGATAGAAACGGAACACAACAGGTTTTAAGCGTCCATCTTCCTGCAGTGAAATCTCGCGGGATGATGTTTCACGAGAGTTATGATGCTCCTGCCTAGAACAACCTTCAATGGAAACACGTTCAAAGCACAAGTATACTTTGTCGAAATGTTAGGAATATCACTTTTATTTTGCGAAAAACTGAAATGGAAACCCAGCTACTGACTCTGGGGTGAGGAAACACACGAAACAAAAAAAACACTGGTGTATCTCTTTAAGGCTGTTGATGATCAGTTTGTCAAACCCTCAGTGGTAACTATCCGTGCTGTATTTACCCTCTTTCAGTCCATTTTTCCTGCAGTGACAGTGAAGTGGTCCAACATGCCTCCCTGCTCCCCTCTCTAACTAATGTCCTGTATATTGACTGCGTTGACTTGGTATGGAAGCCTCCGTCTCCCCTGAGATGGGATGATTAAACTGTCATTCTCCTGCGGTCTCCCCGGTACTGTACTGAGTGGTATTCAGGTAGTCCAGCCAAGTCTATTAACTGATGCTGATCTCTGGACTGTCCCTGAGCGCTCTGATACATCATCTATTGACTTTGTATGGGTTTATCAAGAAGGTATGTAGCCCCTCTGTCACACTCTGTCCCTCTATTCTGCAGTGAACACAAAACCCGATGGATTTAATTAATCACTGTCTTGGTGGGCTGCCACACAGACTCACACAAACACACTCATGAATATCGTTATACTGCACTGCGTTGTGTGCGAGGACTGTATCTGACTCATTGATTGTAAATAGTTATGGCTACAGTGGCCTCTGACTTAGCTTACATAATGCTCTTTGTTTGCTTGTTATTCAATTACTTTGTAAAACCTCCAGGACACGCAGGGAGCTCCTGGTTTACTGTATATTAAACTTTCAATTATGCTGCACAGCAGTAGGGAGTGCTGACCTCTTTTCTTATGCAACTGGAATTGCTTCTTAGTCTACAGGAGAGAACATTCAGTTTTGAAAGTTCCTCACTGCAGATCTCTGGATCTTTTTGTCTGGATTGCCTACTTGTGTCTGACAGAGGCTGATTATGTTAAAGAGGCACATCATGAAGAACTCACCAACTTATTTCCTTGTTGTTGGCAGATGTCTAAAAACATAAAATCTATCAGGCTGTGCAGCATCTGTTCTTCTTGTGACATCACAGAAAAGTCAGTTGTGTACAATCAGCCATTAACAGGTATCCCCAGCTACATCTATTATTGTTTTGGAAAGTTCGGGGTATTTTTTAACCCAGTGATGCTTAACATGGGTCAAAAGTAGTAGTGTGATGAAATATCGATACGGCGAACTGTAGTGATATTTAACCTTAAAGGTGCTATGAGGAGAACCTATTAACGGCAACATAAAGACTCTGCTACCCATGAGCATGCGCAGTGACTGTCGTAATGCTGCGTTCCAGTAACCTTGGAACTCGGAGTGACATCATCTACGACTTATTGGCGTTCCGGTTGAAGTCGGATAAAAGCATGCCAGTCTACCAGGCTATTGTTAGCTGTTGTTAGCACGCCCTGCGTTGTTGTATGAAGAATGTGATTATCACTATGGCAGCATTTTTGTAAATATAAGTCTAACAATACTATGTATACAGCTGATCTAGAGCAACACATCCCAGTCAGAAGTGCAAATAAATGGATTATTACAGGAGCTAAATAACTGTTCACACTGGGGGCATCCATCTTCCATTGTCAACTCGGGGGTGACAAGGTTTCACCGAGTTCCCAGTAGGAAATTCCGACTTCGGGGGCGTTCCAGTTGCAGTTTCCTACTCGGAACTCGAAAATTCCTACTTCTGACTACAACTGGAACGCACCAAAAGCCGTGACCCAAGCCAAAGTGTGTGTTTGTTGTGATGCTAATGAATGCAGCTCGGACCTTCCTCAGAACTCTGCATTGCTTTACAACTTCTTTTTTCAACAACTTACAGGGTGCAAAGCCACGAGGTAATGTATCTCTTTCTAGTTACGTAGCGGTAGTTTTTGATGTGTGACAAAAAGCAGTTTTTGGAAAACTTAGTGTCGTAGTTTTGTAGCCGGCTATATATGGCTACTTACAGCCCGGTGCTCTAAGACGTGTCTGAATAATATAAATTTGCTCTAGTTTTAATTGTCTTGTTCCTGAATTTGAGTATCCAGGCCAGTCCAGCCCTGTCCGACCTGACCTGACCTGAAGGAATAGCATTTATAGATAACCTATTTTGATGCTATAAAACTCATCTTAAAGTGTGTATTTCCATCAGGCATATATCTAAAAGAGAGACTTTTTTGTAATTACTTAAACTCTCCTCACAGTCCCTTTAAGATGGATTATCGATGCACTCTCGCCGCATATCATTTTTTAAATTATCATTAAATAATAGCTGCTTTTGAGTCTTTCATTCCTTCGTCATTGAGGGAATCCTTGTGTTACCGTTTTACATGTCATCCAGGGGGCGCTCCTTGCACAAGTGGCTGAAAATTGCACCCTATCGCAGATTGGGCCAAAGAAAGAAAGTTTTTGTTTAAAACTACACCAAGTCATGTCTCAGTCAGTGGTAAGAAAACACCAAAACATTATCATAGTAAAGTTAAAAACAAACACGTAAAGTTAGTTCGTGCTCACAGCCCGATGTTGATCGGGGTATAGGTAGCAGTCTTCTGTTTTGGCCGTTAAACTACAGTATTTTACGTATTTTATCCTCTTTCCTTACGTCCTCCTGTATCAGTATTCTCCTGTAAATCTCCCGTGTGATGATATAATAATAAAAACATTCCTCTGCCTCTCCAAACTGAACTCTGTCTCTAGCCTGAAGGGGGCGTTAATGCTCCAAAATGATGGATGCTAACCGCCATACAACCAAAGAAGAAGAAAAAGCCTGGTGAGAACGTCCACCTACAGTAGCCTGGGTGGCAGCTGTGGTGAGATTAGAGCAGCAGAACAAACTTAGAAAAACAAAGAGTTTATTTTAGATTTCTGTACACCTGTCTTAAAATGTGAGGGATACTGGAGCTTGGTTGGGGTTGTGGGACGGCTTCGTATCTACGAACATTGAATCAGAGTCTGTGCACACCGACAAAATGTACGAGCAGAAGGCTGGCAGAACGGCAGTTACAGGATTTGATTGTTTTAATACATTCAGAATGAGTGGCTGTGATTGGTTGGTGTTTTACTCCTGCTGTAGACAGGGGTAAACCAGTTTTTCACTCTTTTTTAACACGTCATGCAGTGATTATCATCGGGACATAACCATCATTTTAACCAGAATACAGGTCCAATATTTTGGATAGTATCTGAAAGATGCTATTCCAATAACCCGTTATCATTGAGCAATGCCAAAATATATGGCCTTGTAACACTCAACCTACTTTTTAGCAAGCGCTATTAAAAAAAAACCAAGGGGACTCTTTTCCGGAAACTTAGAAAACCTCTTGAAGAAGAGAAAAAAACATAATATATATCACGTCAGAAACAATGAGGTTGTGCTTGAACAATGAATAAAACTCTCCACCAAATGTATTAATTTCAAAGCACCTCAACTTTAATTAATTCCACCCCAGAGTGTAAGCGCATCTCCTGTGTATAACTAAAAGTAGGTCACATCAAAACCAGGGAGATAACCTCAATCTTAAACCTTCCAAAAATGAATAAAAATATGACCCTAACGAAAATACATTAAACGTCCACTTTTATGTACTTTTAAATTAGTTTTTTGTCCTTTTCAGTCTTTGGTGTGCATCTGTCCGTCACTCTTGTCCAGCCAAAAAACACGTAAATCCTCTCGTTATAAAAAAAGGGGAAAAAAGAACAAAAATGTGCAATCGATCGCTAAATCTCTGGTACCAGTTATGTGTAAAAAAAAAAAAAAAAAAATTGAAAACGATCTCATCCCATCCAGCACCTGATGCCAGGTAAGATAATCCTCCAGTTTCTTGGCACGTGCTCCAGCGTCCACACGGAAAAGACCAGCCGGGGTCCTGTTTGGTGGGTGTTTTTTGTAACTGCTAGTGTCTATGATTATTGTCCTTTGGACTTAATTGATCACATACAGCTCGTTACATTTCTTTACATTCAGGTCCTAAAACTCCAGGTCTGCCTGCTTCTTTGTCCACCTTCCCGGTCCTCTGCCTCTCCGCCCCTTCCCCCTGACACTTCCGTCCTTTATCACCTGTCATCCATTTTCCTCAAATTATTTTAACCTTATCTAAATATTAATATATGACAGCGGGTGCCCATAACCTATGCAACTATGCAGGGATTTTTTTTGTACTTACTTATATCATCTTCCTTAACAATACATCATACTCATTATTTTTTAGGTGACACTGTCACAGCCTAGAGAAGCTGCTGACATTCCACAGCGTTCACATGATAAAATACTCATTACATTTAGACTCAAAACAAGAACAACCTGCACAGATCTGGGTGACTGAGTAACAGTAGGGCTGACTCACCTTTAGATGAACTAATTACCTGGGTTATTTAGAGTTTGGAGATGTTCGGTTGCATCAGGCCCTCAGAGCAGGAAGTCGATGCTTGGAGAGTAAATGTGTCCCGTCTGCCTTTCTGTTGTTCGGAGCCATGAGGGATTTTTTTAACCAACACACATGCAAGAACACATCAATCATGCATGTGTGTGCTCTCTGGAGTGGAGACGTGCTTTACATTCACAAAGAGTGACAGAATGTTGCTTTTAGAATTTCACCGTGTCGGGGGGGATCCATGTCTCTGCTGCCTCTTTGCATCATGACACACACCATAACAAACAAGAACACACACTCACACTACACCCCCAAGCCACGCAATCATTTGAACATCCACCAAGACATAAATGCAAATTTCAACAAACAACGACGACTGCATTCTATAGCGACGTGCATGCAGTGACAGCAGAGGCCTTATATCAGCTGACGGTTGGAAACATGGCTGCTCCATCCAGCCTGACAGATATCAGCCCGGACGGACAGAAGACGGTGATGGGTCGGTCTGACAGCAGCTGCAGATGGATTTTTGGTTGTCATGAGAAGATTTCTGGCCTTTGTCACAGCAGGAAAAAAAGAAGGTTTGTTTTTTTTTTAGACATGATTTGATTCTTTTACTAATAAGTCAATGCTTTGGCTTTTCTGTCATCTCTGATAAAACAATGTTCATGCCAGCACAAAAAAAACAAAGAGATGTTTGCACTGTTAAAGCTGTTTAATACTGTTGATCAACATCCATGATATTAGACTAATTTTGAATTCCAGTCCACACAGATTTATTTTCATTAGGGTTAGCCAATTATCGCATTAATGAGATTAATTAATTAAAGTCATAATTCGCGTGCTATGTTTCCAAATGCGTTTATCTAATTTTTAATCTTATTTTACTGTTTTGCTAGTTAAAGAGGGCAGAACCCTAAAATACCAGAGCAGCTGGTGATTGGATTATCGGCCTGCTGGTCAACCTTTTCACAGACCAATCATATCAAGCCACAGTATGCCGTAGCAGCAATTGTGAGCCGTTAGCTTAAACTACGAGTGTTTCAGTCCTTAGATTGTCGTCTTATCTTACATTAAATGATTCCACACAGATGTGTCATCTGCCACATGTGACATGAATCTGGACAAAGACAAACCCACCAAGTTCTCCTGGTAAACTTCTGAGGAGAGCAGATTTGATATTGTATGGTAACCATGACTACAGCTCGACGTTGTTAGCGCAGCATTTCTGCGTCTCTTGGTTTAACAGTGAGGTTCTTCGCTTCTCTTTTAAAGTAGATATCGAGTCCATTTCTGGTAAAACTGCAGATCTTTCTGCATCCACAGAGATCACTTTAACACACCGCTGTTGTTTTCAAACATGCAGTCACTTCCTGTTGTCGTTACATCAGCAGCTCCGCCTCTGTCCCCTGATTGGCCTGTTAAAGCTGGAGAGTTTGTATGCATTGGGCTTCTGTGCTTCAGTTTTTTGGGGGTGGGGAACAATCTTTAGATCTGCCAAAATAATCTGATTAATTTCAAGGAAAATACCTCAAGATGATTTTTTTAAGCACTTTTTAGTGAGATTAAAATTAAGATTTTTAATTACAGGTCATAATTAATTAATTGCTAAATTTTGTTAATCTACTGGCCAATAATTTTCATATCCATTTCAACCATAAGTTTGCCTTGCGCTACAGTTTAACTTGTGGCTGTGTTATCTGGTGTCAGCAGAAAGGTTGAGTTAACATTTCGAGATAAATCTGATACACCTCATCACATCCTCTAATTACGCCACGCTCACATTGGCTCCAAAACGGTTGCAGTCCAGATTCGGTGTAGATTTTCTGCAAGCTGCCACTCACATCAACTCCAGATAGAGGCTGCGGCTGGCTCCGGTGCCGGGTGCGGAAAGGGCACTCGCGAGAGGAGAAGCTCACGTGGGTTCACGTTCTTGTCTGGACTTCGCACGAGAACAAGCCCCATATACAAGAACTACATGTAAGGAGATGCTGTGCTGCTCACTTTTGCGACCTCGTGTCACTGGGTGTGATGTTATGTTTACATTTACTACTAACGCAAGTGTGCGGTCAGAGAAGAGTCAAGTTACATTTGTTTGTACACTGATTTTATTTTGAAAAACAGCAGATCTTCATGCCACCCGGCATTTCACTTCCTGTATAGTTTGTGATATTTCGTTCAGCTTGACGCAGACCCTCTCCGGCGTCTGGAAAAAATAGACTTCCTGCGGATTGTTTCCGTTGTGCTGTACGGCTCGCGGAACCGGACTTGCACCGCGCGGGGCTAATGCGAGCCTACAACAGTGATTTTAATGATACGGATTACATGTGGAAGCCGCACCGGACCCACACAGGATTCAGTGTGAGCCTGGGGTTAGGGTGTCGTGGATACTTACTTTATTCTCAACAAGTGCTGTGACCATGGCAACCACAAACGCAAGCCGCCAGTGGTATAATTAATGTTAAAACTTCAGCCCTGCTATTAGATTGAACTCTCATTATAAACACTGCATGTGTTTTCTCAAGAACAGGAACTCATTGATGGAGTTGAAAGACTGCATAGTGCTCATATGCACTGCATGTGTGTGTGTGTGTGTCCATGAAGCTATTAACAGACCAGTCATGTGTTTTCAAAACTTTCCACTCTGGAGCCCATTTTCAAAAAATTACCGTTTTTGGACAATCCACAAAGAGTTTCCACCTGAACGCACGGTCAAAATGAACTGAAAACTTATACTGACCGTATTCTGCCCAGTGTAAATGCAGCCTAAATGCCTGTTTTCAGAGGCATCAAAAAAATAAGGAGCAGCTAAAATAGTCTAAAGATGTCATTTAAATCATTAAATGTACATGTTTTTACTGATGACCTCTGCCAAATAGTTGAGCTGGTAGTTAAAGCTTAATTGCTTGACCAGCACTAAGCTTGCACCCATTTACCTTCAAGTAAAAAAAAAAAAGACAAAAGCACAATAAAATAAGTCTGGTAGGGGTCCCTGTTATACAGCACGCTGCCTGATTATCTCATTAGCGGCTGCTTCAGACTCCTGTGTTGACTGAGATTTCCCTGACGCCTTGTTTCTGCTCTCTCCGTCACTTTGAACGAGCTGGCTGCTGACTGGCTGTATTGTCTGTTGGGCGCCGCTGAGTGCTCCATCAGCACATGTCTCAAACTCTATTGGCAGGTGAGTAGGACAGATGGGCGCCCCGTGGACCAGCATGCGCGTGAATGATTATTGGTTAAAGGACTGTCCGACTGGAGTCTTTACACGCCTATCAATCAGGGCTGTTTAGATGGCTCTGGTCGCTGCATAAGACCCACTGAAGGGTTAATAATGAACCTACGGGGACAAGAAGAAACTGAGCCAATGAGTGTCTGAGACGAGCTCTAAAATATGGTAAGGAGGAGCACCTCTTGTATTTCCTTGACAGTAAAGGGGCCTTTGTTTTTACATGTCTGGATTTTGAGAACAAAAAAACAATGGAGAGAGGCAACAATGTAATAATAATTCAGCGTTGGCGGCTTATGGTCTTAAACATAAGGATGCTTAATTTTTGAACGGCCTTTCTATTCCAGCGTGGAACTGTGATAGGATGCCACCTGAGCAACAAATCCAGTGGTGATGTTTCCTCACTCCTAAATATTCCACAGTCAACTGTCAACTGGATTATAAGAACATGGAAGTGTTTGGGAACCACAGCAACTCAGCCACCAAGTGGTAGGCCACGTAAGCTGACGGAGCGGGGTGAGGCGCGTAGTGAGAAGAGGTCACCAACTTTCTGCAGAGTCAATCTCTACAGACCTCCAAACTTCATGTGGCCTTCAGATTAGCTCAAGAACAGTGCAGAGAGCTTCATGGATGGGTTTCCATGGCTGAGCAGCTGCATCCAAGCCTCACATCACCGAGTGCAATGCAAAGCGTGAATGCAGTGGTGTAAAGCACGCCACCACTGGACTCTAAAGCAGTGGAGACGCGTTCTCTGGAGTGACCAATCACGCTTCTCCATCTGACAATCTGATGGACCAGTCTGGGTTTGGAGGTTGCCAGGAGAACCATACTTGTGGGACTGCATTGTGCCAAGTGTAAAGTTTGGTGGAGGGGGGATTATGGTGTGGGGGGGTTTTTCAGGAGCTGGGCTTGGCCCCTTAGTTCCAGTCAAAGGAACTCTGAATGCTTCAGCACACCAAGACATTTTGGACAATTCCATGCTCCAACTTTGTGGGAACAGTTTGGAGCTGGCCCCTTCCTCTTCCAACATGACTGTGCACCAGAGCACAAAGCAGGTCCATAAAGACATGGAGGACAGAGTCTGGAATGTTAATTAAGGCATGAAATGATTTAATAGCTCTTTCCATTACTCTGATTTTTTTACTAAAGGTTAAATTTGAACAAGCCCTTCAGAGGCATAAAACAGCACAAATGTTAGGTATTTTATCCAATAGAGTCTATTTATTTTGTTCCAGGGTTTTAAAGGCCCTTTGAACCTGCATCTCCTTGTAAAACTCCCCAAACAGGATAAAAAATAAAGTTCAGTGGAAAAGTTTTTTTGTACTGCATGTACATAGAAGTCGAAGTTTCAAAGGGTTGAGGGCTCGAAAGCTTTACCACATACTGCTTCAATCGAACATGAAAACTGAGCGCTGCACTGCAATCATCTTTTTAAATACCTTTTATCAACAGTCAGAGTGATTTTCTCTCTTCATCTCAGAGCAGGACCTTTTGTCTTTCAGGCTAACAGTGAGAAAGCAGAGCCATGAGATGAATGGGAGCTAACAGACAGATTAAATGAGACACAAAGGAGCGATTCAACCTCGCTCACCAGCAGAGTCCTCAGGACTTCAGATGAGTGCTTTCTCAGCTCTCAGTCTCTTCTCTTCGGATGTGGACGTCGTTTGAAGCAGAGAAGCAAGGCCGATTTTATTTGTTGTCATCTGGTTTAATGTGAGGTGTGATTTCATAAAATGCCTCAGGAGTCAAATTAAGATACAAACAGAAAACAGAAGACAACCCTCGAAAACATATGAGTCAAACTCCAGGCCCGGGGGCCACATCCGGCCCGATGGACAATTTTAAATGGCCCGTGAGATTGTTTTATATAGTTTTTGTTTTTGTTATTAATGGCCTGATGGTATGAAGTGGTGATAACACACAAACCACAGATCCCATAATGCAGTGCAACAGCTGGACAAGTGGGAACAGAAGCACATTTTTTATATAATACTTTAAATTTTTTTGTTGCATGTTCACATTTCCAACTTTTTATTTTGACAGGATATATTTGTTGGAGAGCAAAAGCTTTTAAGTTATTTATAGTTTCAGTTTCTTTATTCTGTAATAATAGCATTTGTGTCCATTCATTCATATTTATTTAAAAATAAAAAAAAGTTTAGTTTAAATGTGTTCAATAAACATTTTTCCTTTTCAGCCCTTGACCTAAAGTATGTTTTGAGTTTTTGCCCCATGTGCAATTGAGTTCGACACCCCTGCTCTAAAAAGTCATGGGTATTTTATTAATTATGTTGAAATGCTGAGTCAGCATTTCAACATATTGTTCTCCCTAAACTCCATTTTGTTCTTTTTCTTCTTCTTATTCCTCAGGTTTGCCTCCTTTCACAGGCTTCAAATTTGCACAGATTTTCACAGAATAAAATTGACATATGCAGCATGTTTAGGAGAAGTGCGTTTGTATTTTTCACAGGTTTAACATTCATACTTTTTACAGTAAAAAATAATTTCTGCATGTATTTTTACATTGAAATCAATGGGACATTTCTGCAGCTCTGCTGAAAACTTCTGCAACTTTGAAGCTCCACAGCTTGGGCATGCTTCCATCTACAGACTTCATTCGTACTTTAAAAGCTGCACTGACTTCTCAGCCATTTTTACATATCTTCAGCTTTTTGCTGGCGTCTACGGTTTTTTAAATATTAATTTTTGAGCAACACCAAGTTTTGAGGAAATCAATGGCCTTACAGCGACGTGGCCTTGTGACGTGATCTCAGAGCGCACAGACACACAAGAATTATCGCGGACTCAGCAGAATTATCCTGCTATAACTTCGTCAAAACGTCCTCCACAGACATAATTTCTGTATCAAAACATCGCTACCCTTCTCTTACACATGAAATCTGCTTCAAAGTATAATCTGACATCGTTTTGTCTCAGTGAGCTTCAGCTTTTGCGGTATGCCTCAAAATCTTCCGTTTGGACTAATGCAAATATTCACCTCCGGACAGCTGGGCGCTTCACTTTGAAGCCTGTTTTTAACTCGCCACTATGTCAACATTCTTTACTGTATGGACATAAAAATTACACCCATAGCTTCAGCATTTTCTTGGGATGCTCACAGTGCAATCCCTTTTCTGATATCTATCACGGTTTTGGCACAGTGAGCGTTCGTTTACCCGAAGTACCCAGCTCTTTTCCCTCAGCTCCTGACTGTGAAAGGTGGAGCTTAGCTTAGCTTAGCGCTAGCTGCTTTGGCTCAGCACTGAGGGACAGACCCGCAGCTGACGTACAAAGCCTCCGTGAAACCGAGACATTCAGCGGAGGTTTTGGTGAGACACGACGCGGGCATGGTAACAGCTCCGTGCCCGCTACATGCGAGTAAAGGTCTGTTTACAGCGCGGCCGCTTCCAAACATCGTAAATTCACTGTCGTTAAGAAAGTACCAGACAGGAAGTCACCATGTGGAGTAACCGGAAGTTTCAAAATAAAACACAATGCACGGACTCTTGCACGTAATGTTCAGAGAAAAAAAATTGCGCAAATCAGAATATTGAACAGAAGTCTTTTGTTTTTTCTCAAATTCTTAACTGTGATAGTTTTAAAAGACAAAAATACTTTGAATTTTTCACATTGAAAAATTCTGCAGTTCTGCTGAACTTGCTTCATCTTTCAAGCCTTATAGATTTGGTATACTTACGCCTACAAACTCCATTCTTGCTTTAACAAATGCATTTAAGTCTCACTCATTTTACAGATGCATAATACATACATACATACATAGAAATAATTGACATATGCAGCATGTTTAGGAGAAGTGCGCTTGTATTTTTCACAGGTTTAACAGTTATACTTTTTACAGTAAAAAATAATTTCGGCATGTATTTTTAAATTGAAATCAATGGGACATTTCCGCAGGTCTGCTGAAAACTTCGGCAACTTTGAAGCTCCACAGGTTGGGCATGCTTCCACCTACAGACTTCATGCTTTAAAAGCTGCACTGACTTCTCAGCTATTTTTACATATCTTCAGCCTTTTGCTGGCGTCTACGGTTTTTTAAATATTAATTTTTGAGCAACACCAACTTTTGAGGAAATCCTTCTTGTTAGAGCGCGTCAGACCGAAGCCCCGGACAGCTGAGTGCTTCACTTTGAAGCGCGTTTTTAACTCGCCACTGTGTTAAAATTTTGAACAGTACAGATATGAGAATTATATTAAATGTTTCAGCAGGTTCTTGGGATGCTCACGGTGAAATCCTTTTCCTGATATCTATCCCGGTTTAGACACAGCGAGCATTTGTTTACCCGGAAGTACCGAGCATTATTAGAGTGCTCTATGAGACACAAAGGATAAGTACCGTGCTTTTCATGACTCAGCGTATTTGGCCCCGTGGTTGAACGGATCGCGCAGCGGACTATGCAGAGAAAGGTCCGGGATCAAGTCCCTGCTGAGGTGGATATACTTTTCTTTCCATCCAGTACAGATTCTTCATTACAATAGCGTAATCATGCTTGTCTTTACACAGCCTTATTTTGGACGTATTACACTGACGGGCCACTTTATTAGGTACATCTACAGATAACACATTTAACCATGTTACAAAACAGTCATTTATTTTCTGCTTTCTTTTACAACTGCAAACAGTTTTTAGTGCACTTTTCACTACCTGCTACGGTTTCTGAGATATGACTGTTGAAGCAGCATCAACTTTTGCACATTTCTTTGAAGTTAGAGCGTGGTCACGTGACCTGCACACCTGAGCTCCAGTATCTTTAATTTTCTGCAAACATTTTTATTGCACATTTCACACATTTTCAGCCTCGATTTACTGCTTACAACTATTCATGTCACATTTTCAACTTTCTTTGCATTACTTTTAGCAATTTCATTTCACAGTTTCAGCAGTCACACTCAGCATTTCAACGCATTTCCTGCATGGAAATTCAAATTCTCTAGTTTACTTTTAAAATGCTGTCAGGGTGGGTGGCCTGTGTTCCCTCCAAGTTTGAAGAAATAACAAGTTCAATAAAAACAGTTTAACAAAAATATAAAGCCCAACAGAAGCTCAAGGACACTGTCACATAATGATGTGTTCAAAGTCAGCTCAGAAGCAGGAGTTATAACATTCAATTAAACATCACTGTGATGTATCGAAATGTAATTTCAATGAAATGATTAGTTGGATTTTATCTGACAACCTGAAATTACACAAATGTGTTAAATTGTGAGCATCATTATAAATGTTCTGTCTGAGTGTAGTTTAGCCCTGCTCTCATTAGGGGCAGTTAATGACTGAAGCACCTGAATGCAACACTTTAGGTAGGTGAGTGAAGACTTTTGTCAGTACAGTGTATGTCTCAGCTTTAAACAAAGGGTAAACAGCAAATTAAAGCATTTATGTTCGTGTTTTTTCTGTATTTGTTTGAACAAAAAGATTGCAAAATTTATGAAGGAGTAGTTACTAACTGAATTCCTCATTCATAAATGTAATTAGTTACCAGGTAAAGTAACTGATGTGTTACTTTTCTGAAAACTCTTTTCCTCTTGAACTGTGTGTCTCCGTCTCTGTGTCTTTCCTTGTTGTTACCTGCTGCAGCAGCTCTGACATCATCAGCAGAGTTCTCGGTGTTTTTGGTCTCTAGATTTTAGATTTACTAACAACAGACAAACACTTTGCTTTAGGACATAATGGACACTTCACATGTGAGTTCTTGTCTTTTACTTCTTTTACTTCCATCCTGAAAACTCCAGTTTTAACTCCACAGACGCTCCAGACTCACCGTTGCTGCAGCTAGCAGTGTTGCCAGATTTTGTGACTGAAATAAGCATTTTTAAAGAGAGAAACCTACATGAAGCATGTTTTAGTTTTTATCCATATTACATCTCAATTTCAAAGTCATATTTCTTTTTTTCTCATTTACGTATTCAACATCTAAATTCAGATCCATGGATCTTTTCCATTATCATTCAAAGAAGCATTTCTCTAAACATAATAATGAAATATAATACATAATGAACATGAACCATATTCTCTCATATTAACGGAACACTAAAATGGTAAACCTACAATAAACTAAGACAACAATCCCTCAAACTCCTGACCAATCAACAGTTGATACTATCACCTTAAAAATGTTATTGAATTCTGGACTATTTTATCCATGAACCATACATATATAAAATATAAAAAGTAACAGTGAATAAAAATGTACTGAAAATTAAATAATGAAAATCAGACCTTGCTTTGAATTGTGGTTCAACAGAATTATAAAAAAAAAGAATGATGGTACCCTTAACTCAATGTCCTCTTGCACAACCTTTTGAGTCAATCACTGCTGATTTCTGTAGCCCTTAGTGAGACTTGTGCACCTGTCCACAGGTATGTTGGCCCACTCCTCATGAGCAAACTGCTCCAGCTGTCCCAGGTTTGAAGGCTGTCTTCTCCAGACTGCATGCTCCTTCCACAAATGTTCAACAGGATTTAGATCAGGGATCATAGAAGGCCACTTCAGAATAGTCCAATGTTTTGTTCTGACACCCTGTGTCAGATTCAGCAAAGCAGCCCCAGAACATAACTGAGCCTCCTCCATGTTTCACAGTAGGTACAGTGTTCTTTTCTTTGTATGCTTCATTTTTGTGTCTGTGAACATAGAGCTGATGTGACTTACCAAAAAGCTCCAGTTTTGTCTCGTCTGTCCAAAGGACATTCTCCCAAAAGCTTTGTGGCTTGTCAATATGCATTTTGGCAAATTCCAGTCTCGCTTTTTATGATTTCCTTCCAACAGTGATGTCCTCCATTCAGTCCACTTTGGCTCAAACAGTGATGGATGGTGTGATCTGACACTGATGTACCTTGACCTTGGAGTTCTCTTCTAATCTCTTTGAAGTTGTTCTGAGCTCCTTAATTTCCATTTGTATTTTCCGTCTCTTCAGTTTGTCATCAGTTTTCCTCCTGCAGCCACGTCCAGGGAGGTTGGCTACAGTCCTGTGGACCTTAAACTTCTGAATAATCTGTGCAGCTGTCGTCACAGGAACATCAAGCTGCTTGGAGATGGTCTTATAGCCTTTACCTTTAACATGCTTGTCTATAATTTTATTTCTAATCTCCTGAGACAGCTCTCTCCTTGACTTTCTGTGGTCCATGTTCAATGTGGTACACACCATGATACCAAACAGCACAGTGACCACTTTTCAGCCTTTAAATAGGCAGACTGACTGATTACAAGCTTGGAGACTCCTATGATGTTATTACAGGACACACCTGAGTTTAACACGTCCCTATGGTCACATCATTTTCAGTCTTTTGAAACTTTGAGACAAACTTTGGCATCAGCAGAAGTTTCAGGAAGTAGTTTTTCAGTTGTAATGCTGAGCTTCACTTTCCTCGGTGTGTGAAGTGAAGCAGGTTGGTGTGAGGAAAATCCTGGACAGCAGAACAGAGGCTCTGCTCTTTTTCCCTCATTTCACCTTTTTTCCTTTCTTCTCGTCTGTCTGAGGACATTAGAGGTAGAAGACTCGGCCTCCTGGGAGAACATGAAGGCTCTCTCCTCCTCTCTCTCCCTTAATGTTCCACCTGTTTTCAGGATATCTGCCTCTGTGTTTCAATGCATGTTTTCACCATCCAAGTTTGGCTATTTGCATTTGCTTGATGTAGGATAAGTGCGAGAGGAGGTTTAAGAAGAAAGCACATGAAGAGACAGTTTCCGCTTCCCTCTCCTCCCATCTCCATCCCGAGTGACGATCAAGATGCAGCGAGCATGTGTGGGCGCAACGCACACTTTCTGTTTGAGGGCTTTTTAGTTTAAAATGATTTTGCAAAAGCTTCATCATCTGTGCCTCAACAATCTGACTTTTCTCTGGCCTTGGTCCTACATTTTATTTCACTTTCAGATGTAGCTAAAACAGCTTTAACCACTTTGAGTCGCAGCCCAGGGGTGTTCTTACTCCTGTGCAGCTTTTCAGGGTCTTATTAATAAAAATAGCGTCACAACTTCTTTGTTGATCTGTAAACATGCAGAGGGAGCCTTTTGGTGTGCAAAATAATTATGTTAATTTATTTAAAAGACAAAAGAAAAACAGAAAGGAAGCTGAATAAATTGATGAATTTTTAGTTACTGTGTTCTTAGAAAGAAAGGCTTCTTTAAACACTCACAATCATTTCTGAAGACTTGAAAGTACTTTTAAACTTTTACGGACCACAGTTACTATAATATCACTGTTTTTTGATTTCTTGTCATGATCAATGCATAGTTTTTAAGCTAAAATCCTTTTGTTGTCTACATCTGCCGGAGGTAAAGTATGTTATTAACTTCTGCAGGCCAAGCCCCCAAACCTTAGTAGTCGTTTCTTTCTGATGAAGAACAGATTTAAAAAAAAAAAAAAAAAAGAGTTACTTTTTAGGGGTGGGTTCAACGTGACCAGTGTTGGGGAAGTTACCCCCAAATTCCACTGCACGCAAAAGCGCCCTGCAGCGCAGCGAAGGGGAGTGCCGCGGTCTTGTTCCGACAGGCAAACCCCACTGAAAGCGGCGCACCCAGAAGCGCCGCGGTGCGTAGCCCCAGAGGGGGAGGGCTTGGCGCGCGCCGGCACCAAGGCATGAGACGTGGCGCAGCGCTTTTTTCGCAGTGGAATTTGCCCGATAGACTACAATGGGAGCGAAGTGCTCTGCAGTACGTTTCAAGGAAGCTGCGCGGCGCTTTCGCGTCCGGTGGAATTTGGGGGTTACTTTTAACAAGTAGTGTTTGCTTGTTACTCATTACTTCTGAAAAAAGTAACTCGTTACTTGTAACTTTTACTTAACTTTTACGTTGCTCAACCTTGGACAGAACTCCATATCTGTTCCTAAATGTGAAGGCCTATAAAAAGTTCCACTACAGAGAACATAACAGTTATTTCTTTTGTGCTCTTTATTTTACAAAATCATGTCACATACCCTGTGGAATGAGAGCTCCTGTCCAGTGTTTCCACATTTTGCTTCTGAAGTAAGCAACAGGGGTGATAAAAACAAGCCCAAAATAAACAACCTCCAGCTATTTCCTTTCCTAATGTGATATATTACTTTTTAAAAAGAGAGATCTACATAAAGTGTGTTAATTTTCATCTACATTACATTTCTATATCACAGCGCTAAGTATCTATCTAAAAAAAGAACGTCTCTTATTACAAGCAGACCTGGCAACTTTGGCTCTGGAGCATGCTCCATGTGTGAGTGTGTTTGGGGGCGTGCACGATAACCAGGAAACGAGGAAGTGGACAAACTGCCTACTGCAGTCGTGTTTTCAGTGTCAGATCTGTCTGGTGGAAAAGTAACATTGCGCCGCATTAAAAAAGAAACAACGCTATGTTACCAAATTTTCAGTAGTAGTGCGTTACTTTACTTTTTACTCAAAAAAGTTGTTACGTTACTGTAACGTGTTACACACAACACTGAACATGACTGAGATTAAAACAGAGGTTTTTTATTGTTTAAAGAAAGTACCTTGTAGTTTTGTAAATTGATAAAGAGTGTCTTCACTGGTTTTGTAAAGCCAAAACTGGGTTTTCTTTGCTTCTGTAATTTGATAATTAGGTTTTCAGTAATTTTGCAAAGTAATAACACTGGTTTTATAATGGCATAGATAGGTTTTCAGGTGTTTTGTAAAAAGATAACTGGGTTGTTACTGGTTTTGTAAAGCAAAAACTGGGTTTTAGTGGCTTTTAAATTGATAAAAAGTGATAACTGGGTTCCGGTTCCAGTTTTGGTGCTAGACATTGAAAATGTGTTGGACATGATGAAGCCCGAAATACATACACAGAACATACAACATAGACCCTGAACTGTTCAGAAACTAAAGTCTAACATAAAACAAAAAATTGGCAGAATTCCACTTTCAAAGTTTCAACCTTTGAGCTGTTTAAAGGAATGATAATGTAACACAGCTGTAAGCATGGTTCTGTCTTAGCTTATTCAGAAATGTAAGCATCAAAATGAATGAGTCCGAACATTAAATACTGTATATTAAATAATATCTTGTTTATTTGTATTTCAATAAAATACTGATCGAAAGTGTCTTAACTTCATTGGAATTGGGGTTTTAGTACTTCCAGCTAAAATCAGTACTTCCTGATTTTAGCTGCATCACCTCCTAAGCCCTTTCCTGTCTACTTCTCCTTAACCCTGAAGGAGAACGTCATGAGGTTAAGGAAAGGAGAAAGGAGACATCAGAAGGACTTAGGAAAGGAAAACTGTTGTGCAGAGAGAATCCGACTACACTTTCTCTACGCTACGTCATCATGTGACGGTGGATGTTACTGCTGCACTGAAACTACAATTTTCTGAAGATTGACTACAAAAGGCTCATCTTAGAAGAGCTGGTGTATCATGACAATGTTGTTCCTTTAGACAATTTGAACATTAACAACCCGGTAAAAATGACGTCTGCATAACCGATGTTGAAGAGAGGATTTAAGTAAATCTGTCCTCTCATTATCAACATGAACACCAATCAGTGCATGAAAATAAATGAACTGAAGGAAAGAAAGGCACAAACTGTTAAGACCACAATCTAATAGAGTACAAATGATTCATACTGAACCAAGTTTAAAACATAATCTACATCAAATGTCTCATATCCTGCTCTCTTCAGAGAATCAGACTGCTGGAAAGTTAAGGCAGGTTTTGGTAAACTTTAGAAAGGATGAACAGCAGTGGGAACTCACATGGTCTGAGGGATTTGTTATTATTATTCAGTTGGATTTAGAAGATAACACACTGATTATAAATGCTGTTGCCGAGGAGAAATGTGGGACAGAATAATCTCCTCTCCTTTCCTAAAGGATGCTCCAGTGTATCCTATGCTAAAGGAGCTAATAAAGGAAGCATTGAGCCTCCTTTCCTAAGCATTTAGACTATTCCAACAGCTCTGATCAGGAACTACTTCAGATCATTTCACTCCATTAGGAATCTTCCTGAACAAAAAGGACTATACTTGTCTAACTTTACTGTACTCCTGTGTAAAGATGTTAAATTATGTCAGTAAAAGTGTTGGTTACTCAGTTAGCCTGTGTGCTCTTGAGTCAGGCTGTTAGCGGAGCACAGCTGGCTCCCACTTTGCCAGCAGGTCGGCAAAAGAGTTCTCCACTGAGTCCACCAGGAAATCAGTTTTCCAGGCAGCGAGTGAGGGAAGGGGGGATTTAGCTCAGTAGAAAAGAAAGCAGTTGAAAGGGAAGGTCTCAGAGAGCTGAGTTAACAAGACTGCCCCGAGGCATCAAACACCTCCAACTACAAGTGGTTGGTTAAAAGATGAAGAGGAGAGGGGAAGGACGGGGGAAAGGACAAGAGGAAAGGACGAGGAGGGGACTCAAAGTGAGCAGAATGAGAGCTGAGAGCAGGAGCCTGAACTCCAACAGGCTTTAGGAGGTTAACACAGAGTTATCAAGATGTTTAGCACTGATGTGGGGCTGATTTTACCGTTTCTACATATGCATCAATCAATCTTATTTGTATAGTTCTAATTCATAACAAGTGTTATCTCAAGACACTTTACAATAGAGCATAAAACTCTTCATTTTATGGATCCACATATATGCATAGATACAAATATGCATATAAAATACACATATACAAATATATCCATATAGCCAATCATGAATCCCTCCATCATGGCTCAAGAAAAAACCTTCTGTTAAGCAGCAGGAAATCTTGAATGTGGATCCCAGTCTCATGATGAACAGCAAATCCACACCATGCTGTGTTGGTGTGAGGGTGAAGGAAGGGAGGTAAGAGGAGACAAGAAAAGCACTTGGAGAGCGCAGACCTCCACCAGCGCCACAGTCCTCAGCCATATTGTCATTTTGACCATAAATATTTGTCCTACCTTTATTTCATCTAAATATTTAGATTCCTTGACCATGAAAACATACCATTAGCAACTGGCTTTATAATGATATCTATTTTAGTTCAGTAGTTATTCACAGAAATCACATTTTTCGCCATGGCGGCCAGACGCTGATCCGGATCAACACCAAAATTGAATCAGTTCTTCCTTTTCTTATGCTGAACATTTCCTGAAAATTTCATCCAAATCCATCCATAACTTTTTCAGTTATTTTATTCACAGATGGACGGACGTACAAAGAGAGACAAACAAACTCTCCCGAAAACATAACCTCCTTGGCGGAGGTAACAAGTGGACTAAGGCCCCATCCACACGAAGACAAACCGAGGTCTAAACCCATTAGTTTTTTGCCAAATCTGTGTATCATCCATACAAAGATGGCGTTTTGGGGGTCTGTAAATGATCATTTTTGAAACTAGGTTCCAGAGTAGAAAGATTTTTAAATGCCGTATACACAGCTCCGTGATTACTGGCTCTCAACTTTTCAGATACGCTTACATCATAGTTTCATATCTTCATTGACACGCATGCGCCACACACGGCAACGACAACAACAATGGCGGCGTACGGTGTAGCATATGTGCTGATGAAGCTAGTGACCCTACTATCCCTGTTGCAGCAAAATCTCCTTCTTCTCAATCACCACCGAGTTGAACAAACAATTATCGAGGACACATTACAGCACTTTATGATCACTTTATCACAATCTCTGTTTACCACTTTTGCCGAAAGTGCACATGCCCACTGTTTTTTCATCTGTTTCTGCTTGTTTCTGTCACATCGTCACAGCGCCCCTAGAGGTCTGGCATGTGTTTTACAGCGTTTTGATGCATATCAAGTGCATTCATGTAGACGCACACATTTTCTGAGACGCCTTCGTCTTTATGACGATCGTTTTGGAAACTGTTTTGTCTTCGTGTGGATGGTGACTAAAGTAAGAACTAAAGTTAGTGACAGATTCACGAACCACAGATCTGTTGTCTGATTTATTAGAGGTTAGCCTCTTGAGATGCTACATCTGGGTTTCAGGAGGGTCCTCATGTCTGAGTGACTGTAGTGATCATTTTATAGAAATATAATCAATAAAAATGATGAAAAGAGTAATAATCTAATATTTACATCAACATCTATAATGGTTATAATGTAGAGATAACTGATGTTGAATACTACAACAGCATAAAAATAATAATTTATGATGTTTTTATGTTTGTAATTAGAGATGGTTATTATAGATGTAAAATCAAACATTAAGAGATGAAGCATATTTCATGTCTCGAACACCAAATCTCTCACGTGTTGCTAACTTTTCTATACTTCCAGGCAAAAAAGAAAAGGAAAAACAAAATGTGTGTGCATAAGTATTTTTATTTTTATCTTCTATTTAATTAAAAAAGAGAAACCGAGACTAAAGCCTCTGGCAAAAGGGACTTGGGTCTCAGTAAGATAATGAGATGCCTCTTCTAAATAAAAGTTTATTTATTTTTCTGTTTATTTTTTTACAATCTGTAAAAGTCCACAGACAAAAAATAAGATAACTGAGGATCATTATTGTATAAATCTCCTTTTTATCTGATGAACATAACCTAATTTTTATACTTTCAATATATAATTAATATTTGTCACTGTATCACTGTTGTCTATAACTCATTTAGTTTTTCACTGCACTGCACAAACTTAATAAAGTGCTTTTGGCTGTTTCAATAAGCTTGGAATTATTCTTTTTTTTTGGTATTTCTGTGTCTAATTATGTGAACAATAAACATCTTAGCCTGACAGGCAACAATTGAACAGTTTTTTGGACCCAGACAATTTTACTCACCTGTCATTTAATTAAAAAAACAAAAATGCAGTACTGAGCATGTGCAGACTTTGACCACCTAAGCTTAGTTATTATAAGGGGTAATGAGGATGTTATAACTGCTCCTGGTTACACAGTCTCACCCAGTGAGCTCATAATGAAGCATTTTTTTATCTTATTTTTCACTTTGGCCTCCATCAGTTCATACTGTTGTTTTCATTTATTGTGGTCAAAGTTTTTATATTGTGGAGACTTTTATTCTCTCACTTAAAGAGACTGTGAGGAGTTTCTAAGTAATTACAAAAAAGTCTCCCTTTTAGATATATGCCTGATGGAAATACACACTTTAAGATGAGTTTTATAGCATCAAAATAGGTTATCTATAAATGCTATTCCTTAGCTTCACGGTCGGGTCAGACAGGGCTGGACTGGCCTGGATACTCAACTTCAGGAATAAGACAATTAAAACTAGAGCAAATTTATATTAAGACACGTGCACAGAAGCTTATACTTTGCAGTGTTTATCATTGTTAGGAGGCTGCATTATTGGTTAGGCAGTGATGTGACGTCAGAAGTTGTAACTCGGAGTACATTGATCTGGTACGAGTTCACAAGTCGGGAGTTACGAGTTGGACTGCCGTTTCAGTGCACTTTCACGATTACAGGTCGGAAAAACACGAGTTACAGGTTGCCTGGAACGCAGCATCAGACTTCGTACTATCAGACTTCGGGGGACGTCCCAGTTGCAGTTTCCTACTCGGTACTCAAAATTCCGACTTCTGACTACAACTGGAACGCACCAAAAGACGTGACCCAAGCCAAAGCGTGTTTGTTGTGATGCTAATGAATGCAGCTCGGACCTTCCTCAGAACTCTGCATTGGTTTACAACTTCTTTTTTCAACAACTTACAGGATGCAAAGCCACGAGGTAATGTATCTCTTTCTAGTTACGTAGTGGTAGTTTTTGATGTGTGACAACAAGCAATTTTTGGAAAACTTTTGTAGCCGGCTATATATGTCTACTTACAGCCCGGTGCTCTAAGACGTGTCTGAATAATATAAATTTGCTCTAGTTTTAATTGTCTTGTTCCTGAAGTTGAGTATCCAGGCCAGTCCAGCCCTGTCCGACCCGACCGCGAAGCTAAGGAATAGCATTTATAGACTAGAGAATTTGCATTTCCTTGCAGCAAATGCGTTGAAATGCTGAGTCTGAATGCTGGAACTGTGAAATGAAATTTCTAAAGCCAGTGCAAATAAAGCTGAAAATGTGACATAAACAGTTGGAAACAGTAAAACAAAGCTCACAACTGGCTATGCTAAATAAAAATGTTAAAAGTTGTGAAAGTAAGCTAGAAACCGAATAAAGGTGAGCCAAATTTGCATAAGGCCACTGATATGTTTGCCCACCCTGAAGGAGTGACAATTGTTAAAAGGGGTAAATGGATAAGACCTAAAATGACAAAGACTTTAATCAGTAGCAGAAGTTTTAAATATGTTCTGAAATAAGCATCCTAAAGAAAGAAATGGAGTATGGATACATTTCTGTTCATGTACATATGTGTGCATATGTGTGAATAAATGATTATGGTCATTGGTCTATATATGCATTTGTGCATGTATGTTTGCATGATGGATCTATGCATATATCAGAGTATGTGCATATGTAAATGAAAAGGTATCTTTCATTATGGGTATATTTCTGTTTATGTGTATATGTCTGAAGAAAATGATGCATATGTATGTATGTATGCATCTGTAAAATGACTGAGAGTGACATTAATGTGTTAAAGCAAAAATGCAGTATGTAGGTGAAACTATGCCAAATGTGTAGAGCTCAGAAGTTGAATCAGTTTTAGCAGGACTGTATAAATCTCCCATTTATTTAAGTATATTTAATTATACCAAATCTGTAAAGCTTGAAGGATGAAGCAGGTTCAACTGCATAAATGTCCAATTCATTTCAATGTGAAAAAAATCAGTCAAAGTATTTTTGTCTTTTAAAACTATCACAGTTAAGAATTTCAGAAAAAAAAAACAGGAGACTTCTGTTCAACAATCTGATTTGCGCAATTTTTTTCTCTGAACATTACGTGCAAGAGTCTGTGCATTGTGTTTTAATTTGAAACTTCTGGTCACTCCACACGGTGACTTCCTGTGAATTTACGATGTTTGGAAGCGGCCGTGCTGTAAACAGACCTTTACTCACATGTAGTGGGCACGGAGCTGTTGACATCCCCACCTCGTGTCTCACCAAAACTTCCGCTGAATGTCTCGGTTTCACAGAGGCTTTGTACGTTAGCTGCGGGTCTGTTCCTCAGTGCTGAGCCGAAGCCGCTAGCGCTAAGCTAAACTAAGCTAAGCTAAGCTAAGCTAAGCTCCACCTTTCACAGCCAATGTATGGAGGAGCTGAGGGAAAAAAGCTGGGTACTTCCGGGTAAACGAAGGCTCGCTGTGCCAAAACCGTGATAGATATCAGAAAAGGGATTGCACTGTGAGCATCCCAAGAACATGCTGAAGCTATGGGTGTAATTTTTATGTCGATACAGTAAAGAATGTTGACATAGTGGTGAGTTAAAAACAGGCTTCAAAGTGAAGCGCCCAGCTGTCCCGAGGTGAATTTTTGCATTACCGCAGATGAGAAGATTCTGACTCATACCGCAAAAGCTGAAGCTCACTGAGATGTCAGATTAAACTTTGAAGCGGATTTCACGTATAAGACGAGAAGGTTAGCGACGTTTTGATGCATAAATCATGTCTGTGGACGACAGTTTGACGAAGTTATAACAGGATAATGGCTTGGAAGTCAGTGCAGCTTTTAAAGTACGAATGAAGTCTGTAGGTGGAAGCATGCCCAAGCTGTGGAGCTTCAAAGTTGGTGAATTGTTCTGCAGAGCTGCGGAGATGTCCCATTGATTTCAATGTAAAAATACATGCCGAAATTATTTTTTACTGTAAAAAGTATAACTGTTAAACCTGTGAAAAATACAAGCGCACTTCTCACGAACATGCTGCATATGTTAATTTTTTTCTGTGAAAATCTGTGCAAAATTGAAGCCTGTGAAAGGTGCTAAAGTCCCAGAACAAAATGTCACAAAATGGCGCTAGGGAGAACAATATGTTGAAATGCTGACACAGCATTTCAACATAATAACCTATGTTGATGCTATAAAACTCATCTTAAAGTGTGTATTTCCATCAGACATATATCTAAAAGGGAGACTTTTTTGTAATTACTTAGAAACTCCTCACAGTCTTTAAGAGTAAATAAGAAAAAAAATCTGAAGTGTATCTATGTATGCAGTAATCAAACTATTTACCTTTGACTTACACCAAAATTTAAAATAAAAAAATACAAAATAATGTGAAATGTGAATGGAGAAATGATACCAAATGTGTCCTTTGTTGGCTGTTTTGGATTTATGATGCAACATCTCCATATGGAAAAAATAGGCAAATATATATCATGAAATTTGAGACACAGGTCTGGGAATTTCCCACCAAGTAGTTGGACATGGAACTGCAACCTATCGGGTATATTTATTTATTCCAAATGTTTGTCGACTGTATGAAAGGGTTTAAAAATATCTGAATTTATTGATGCCCTCTGCAAAACAGTTGAGCTGGTAGTTAAAGGGTTAAAAATCTTAAGTTAAAAAACTGGACATTTTTGGTGTAATCCATTTTTACAAAAAAAAAAAAAATTGTACCATGAACTTATCTGTGGGTAACTATGAGACTCAATGACCTTGATTTTTAACTTTTGACCTTCAAAATAGAGTTATATATTCATAATTACAAAGTCAATCACCACAGGCTTCCTGGAGACATTAGAGTTAGAAGAATAACTTTGATGATCAGACTGAAAAAACAAAACACAAGGCCTTGGACATGTAGGCATAAAAGTGTTCAGGAAAATGATGTAGCTTTAAAAATAAGAACCGTCAAGGGGCCGACAGCGAGAAGCAGACGGGTTATAAGAAAAGGTTTGGGACTGTGGAGACGGTCAGAGTAGGATTGTCCAATATAAACCTGCAGCAGGGGAAATAACAGAACCATGAAGGTAAGAAAGATGTAAGACATATAAATGGAGAGATCAGTGACCTTCTGCATTGTTAGACGAAACATACTAACCTGCCTACATTCATAAATCTGAGTTAGTGATTTATTTCATTCATATGTCTGAAAAAAAAAACATTTTCATCAAGCATATAAGCATATGATTGAAAGAAAAGGAACAGAAAGAACAATCTTATATCATCTACCCCTATTAGGCACTTAAAAAATATTTCAACAAAACAACAACACAATGATCAACATAATTCACAACAACAATAATAATAAAATAAAACAGCCGTCATCAACTCTGCTGCTCTCAAATTCTTTTTGAGTCTCAACAACAACAAGCAACAACCACCAAAATAATACTAATAATTATAATGTTTGAGAGATTTCATCAATTAGAAAAATGGTACTTACTTAACATACTTCCCTTTAATATTCTTTTAAATGTAAATGTTGATATGGATTGTTTTATGTCTTTGGTTAGATTATTCCATAAATTAACCCCTTTGACAACAACCCATCATTTTTGTCCTAAATTTTGTTTTTTAAAAAATCTCTGTTCCACTTAAATTATAATTACTCTTTTTTGAATCTTTTCTGAAGATTAATGGGTAACAATCTTTTATGTGCTGTATACAAAAATTGCAGGATACAATAATCACCTAAATCATAACATTTCAACACTTTTAACTGATGAAATAATGAGTTGGTTGGATCTCTATATTGTTGTCTAGTAATTAATCGAATAACTCTTTTTTGCAAAATAAAAACAGACTTTGTATGTTTTGCAGGCATTTCCCCAAACTTCAGCACAGTATGTCAGGAGCGGCAGTAGCTCACTCCATAAGGACTTGGTCTGGGGACCGAAGAGGGGCCGGTTCGAATCCCGACCAAACCATGCTTGGAAGTTGGTTTGGTAGCTGGAGAGGTGCCATCAGACTTCCTGAGCACTGTCGAAGTGCCCCTGTGCAAGGCACTGAACCCCAAAACTGCTCGGAAGCGCTTCTTCAGGAGGCAGCAAGCCGTCACTCTGACATCTCTCCATTAGTGCATGATCGTAGGACTTGTTTGTGCATGTGCATGTATACTTCAAAAACCTATGTATGTAAAAAAAGCATGTTCAACATCAGAGTGGAAAGAATTGAATTTCCCGCAAGGGATTAATAAAGTGTGTCTTCGTCTTCTTCAGACATGGAACAATCATAGAATTGTATAAAATATACAATTCTTCATGATCCAATAAATCCATTATCTTTTGTAACATCACACTTACTTTTAATATTTTTTACCTTTGTATAATTTATGTGATTTCCAACTCAATTTCTCATCTAAAAAAAACACCTAGAAACTCAGATTTTGCCAAATCTGTGTATCATCCATATGAAGACGGCGTTTTGGGGGTCTGTAAACGATCATTTTAGAAACCAGGTTCCAGAGTGGGAAGATTTTGAAATGCCGTATACACAGCTCCAGGATTACTGGCTCTCCGCAACTTTTCAGATATGCTTACGTCATAGTTATATATCTTTATTGACATGCATGCGTCACACGCGGCAACGACAATAGTGGCGTACGGTGAAGCATATGTGCTGATGAAGCTAGTGACCCTACTATCCCTGTTGCAGCAAAATCTCCTCCTACTCCTATTTTTTTTAATAAATCTTTATTACAAATGCGTTAGCTGGGCTCAAAGGAGTAGTTATTTTCAAAATGGAAATAACTCACATTTTTATTAAATGTGCGGGGGAAAATATAGTTGCTATGGCACATTTTTGATTTCTTAAAAGACAGTCTGTGTAATAAGTCGCTGATTGAAGACAGCAGCTTTACTATCACCAAGTTACCGTTATAAGCAGTTTTATAAGGCAGCCACATTGGAGCTACAGCAGTAATAACGCACTAATAGTCTGAAAAATAAAGTTAATTTATTCAAAAATAAATTACTTTTTTAAATAAGCCCACATTTTGTATTCACACGATATAATAGTAGCCTATAGATAAGGGGAAAACTCTTTTTAAAAGTCTTTATGACGATCGTAATGGAAACTGTTAAGCGTTTTGTCTTCGTGTAGATGGGGCCTCAGTTTCCTTCACTCTCTTCAGCTCAGTGCCATCTATACTAATATTAGTGTCTTTACCTCTTTTACTAAATATCATACAATTTGTTTTTTCCACAACCAATCTCACAACAGTGCTCTTCAAAATACTCAAAACTCTGCCCTGCAGACAAAAATATTCCATCTCTGAAACCCCACACAGAACTGCTAAATCACTACTATGGGATCACTGTATGTACTAAATTATTGTTTCATTTCGGGACACCTGGACTGATGCGAGGAACCAGTGCCAGTGTAATTTTCAGAAGCCCCTTCTGAAACACTTGAACGCATCGGTGGAGTCCTTGGAAATGGCATATCTGCCTCGGGAATTTCAAACTCTCCTCCGAGAGATGTAATGAAATTATAGTCAGAGAGACGGCAAAGTGTCCACCCCACAACCACGGGTCGTAAATCCCACTGCTTAAACCTCACACTCTGGACTCATCCTCAGCTTTGTCCTCACTACTACACCCACGCTTTATCGCCACTTTCCTCCTTCTCATTAATACACCAAGATGATATTTAGTTCCTCTCTTTCTTCATGCCTTTATCCGTCTCTTAACTCTCTCCTGCTGCCCTCAAGACCTTGACGTGATCTTTTCTTCAAGTCCTTTTTTATTATCGCAGATTGAATCTTTTTGTAGTTAGTCCACACCATCGCTGATTTTCAGCTCAAGGCCATTTTAACATCCAACAGTTCACTCCTGTTTCTCAACACTTTGACCTCAGACACTGCTCTTTAGCCCTCCTGAACTCTTGGATGTTTTTCTGAAGGGAAAAGAAAAGGAGAAATACAAAACAGCAGAGTTGTTAATTTTACAAATCACTGACCTTGTTAATCATGTCATTGACCTTCAGTTTCTTCTTCCTGCCAGATCTATTCATTGGTTTAACAACTCCGCTCTGTTCACATCAAATATGGTTTTAAAAACATTGACTGGTGCATTTTCTCACAAGTAGCCATCCCACCACCCCAACCAAGCTCCAGTGTTTCCTACATTTTAAGACAGGTCACCAAGAACTCTAAAAGAAACACTTTTTATTCTGGTTTGTTCCTGTTGTTGGTGTTACCGGCATCAGACCAAGGGGAATGTGGGCCAATAGCAAAAGGTTATCACAGGAAAGGTGCGCTATAAAACCCCAGATAATATGGAGAGAGGAGGACACAGATTAGCTCCTTGCTCTGCCGTAGCTCACTTTATCCTGAGCTGAACTTCATAAAACATTCACATTTCATATTAAAGGTGTCGTGTTTAGAAGTTGGCAGCATTTTGCCAAACAGAAACAGTGAATATAGGATATAATGTGTCTATTTGTATGTAAAGTTCGTTGAGATAGGTGTACACAGAGCCGCCGCGAGGGGGGTGCAAACAAGGCGACCGCCTTGGGCCCCGCGCTATGGAGGCCTCGTGCCAGGAGAGGGGAAAAAACTGATTACGCCTAGTTCACACAGGACGCGCCGTGCGTGACTCGCGGAAAAAATGGAGAGAAGCGGAGAGGAGGCCCTCCAGAGCGCGAGCCGTTCCACGCGCGTGTTGTGTGAACAGTTACATAGGTTAACATGGGCGCCGATCCGAAACTGCTGTGCGCGGCGCTTCCGTTCCGTGCGCGGCGCATCCTGTGTGAACCCTGCGTTACAGCATAGCCGTGCGTACTCAGCCTCTTGGCTCTCCGTCCCTGCGGTTCGCGGTGAGTTTTTCCACGAGATATGAAGAAGAAAACAGAGCAAAGTTGACGGGAAAGAGGACACTGGCACCTGAAGCTGGTTTTATATCCATTGCGATCGCGAAGGAGAGCACAGACAGTAAACAGTCTGCTGCTGGCTCTGCTGCGCACAGGCACAGAATGGATGAGCTCCGTCACCTGAGACTAAAATCTCTATCACTCCGATCAGGTTTTACCTAGAAAGCTCAAATTTCACCCAGAGGTAGATGGCACGTTATAGACGTGATTTCGATGGGTGTCTAATGTCAGGCGCAAAGTGTATTGAAGTTATCTGTGTGCAAAAATGGTAGTAAAAAAAAAATGATAAAAGATAAGTGTTCTAGCTACATTTAGTCTAATGTAGACTTTAGCCACACACTTAAAAAGGACATTTTCTGAAAGCAGAGATTAAGTTTCAAACGCGGTGTAACTGATGAATTTAAACCTTGTGGCCCCTTGTGTGAGTGTGTCTGACATGCTAAATGGGGATCCATAATAAAATTAAACTACACAACCAGTCAGAGTCTGACCTCCTTCTGAAATCCTTCACTCGTGTATTGGTGTTCTCTGAGTGATTAGATGCCATGGAGCACTCCTGACTTCGCCTTAGGCCTCACCTTAGACTTCGCCTCGGGCCTCACAAATCTCCCAGTCCCCCCTGGGTGTACAGTCCCCATCAAACTTTGTTTTTCTTTTCATTGTTTTAGAAAAAGCTTTTAATATCTACGTACCTTGGGTCTCCCCTCTGTGGAGGCTGATATAACGATCCGCCATGTTGTCTACGGGTGGGCTTTGGGGACAAAAATGCTGCCCTGTTCACAATCCTTTTTTGGTCTTCACCGGCTCTCATCACTAAGTGATGTGATGCTTTAGTAACAAACAGGCTCATTCCAATCTCTTACCACTAGATGTTGCTATAATGCCAATTTCAACATACTACACCATTACTATTAAAGTTCAAAAACATCCATGCAAAACATTAATTACTATATACAAATGTACAACTGTTTAAACCATATTCAGCATTTGAAAAGTCAGTAGCTTAACCAAAATATCATTTTAACCCAGGGCTCGACAGTCCGAGGAGGTACTCGCATTCGCTACTAAAAATATTACATTACGAGTTGTGATTTGCATTTGGTATCACCCGTGCGACTACGAGAAACAACCGTTCCAAACATGTTTTATCTTGTGTTGAATACATTGGAAGTTGTGGTCGGTGGTATTCCTGAACGCAGCCTCAGCTGGAAACATGTTCAGCTTTGAAACATTTGTTTATTGACCTAACTGCGCCGCTAGCTAGCCTTCGGTACACCCGACATGCCTGCACCGCCCTGCGCGAGGTACAGACGAACATAAGCAGGCGCTCCCAAAGCCTCATCTCCACCAATCACAGTGCATCAGTGGGACTGGTTTCCGGGCAACATACACTGACAGAACAGCGAGCGACATTTTAAACTATTTTAGAAGAAAGACCAAACGAGCAATAACCAAATAACTATGAAGCCTATCAGTTATTATTTCAAAAGACCAACAAAACCAGAACATGTGGACTCTGAACTGAGGCAAGAGGACGAAATGGAGCAAGGAGGCCAAATTGACAGTGAGAAAGAGTTAGCGTTAGCTTCAGACGCTGTGTCTCAAGACACCAGAGAGACAGTTAATGACACCGCTGCCGTTCCCAGTCATAAGAGGTACAAGTTTGTTTCCTCGTTGACCACATATCTTTGTATTAAAGAAAAACACACCACTTGGTAACTTTTCATCGTGCTACTAAAAATATTTGTGTGCTGCTAGATTTTTCAACTTGGTACCACCCATGCTACTTGGGAAAATGCTAAGCGTCAAGCCTAGCTATAACCTACATCATACTTCCTAAATCACATTCTCACTTTAACACAGTTTGTTTGGAAAAGATACAAGTTTAAACATACCTGTGAAGCAAGGAGAGACAAGGACACAGATGAGCTTCTTGCTCTGCCAAAGTTCACTTTATTCTGGGCTGCACTTAAGCAGTGAAACAGCGCCATCAGCTGACACATTTAGGCCTGTCCTAATACCATACTATTTCTATGGTATTATATCTATTCAAACACTTTACAAAAAAAATAGGGGTGTCTGTTGTAGTATGAAACATAAACATGTAGCATTTTTCAACCTACAACACTGACACTAATCTCACACAGGTGGACGTTCCCACAAGGCGTTTTCTTCTTCTGTGTTATGGCAGTTGGCATTTGTTGCATTACTGCCCCACTGTCGCGAGGCTAGGGACAGAGTTCAGTTTTTTATCATTATTATTATCATAATACTGCAGATTTACAGGAGCAGCACCCGCCCCCCCCCCCCCCCCCCCCACAGGCAAAACGTGCTGTGTGTAGGGCCCCACTATCCACAGGGGCCCATTTTGT
Source organism: Scarus forsteni (assembly GCA_036419115.1). Lineage (NCBI taxonomy): Eukaryota > Metazoa > Chordata > Actinopteri > Labriformes > Labridae > Scarus > Scarus forsteni. The sequence goes on along the minus strand of JAZDUH010000104.1, from coordinate 2,498,277 downwards.
GCAAGAGGATGTATACTCTCTGCTGTCTGATGCAGCCAGGATCCCCTCAGTGGACTACAGGCCTATGGCAAGCCGTTTAACATTTAAGTATTAGTGGTAATAGCTAGGGCTGTCCCGATCCGAAATGGATATCGGTCCGATATCAGCAAAAAAACAAATATCGGAATATATCGACCTGCATCTAAAATATCCGATATAAGCACTCTGATACAAGATGTCCATTCTAATTTATTTTTTTATTTATTTAATTCAGTTGTAGAATATACTTACGTTTAAGTTGAACACAGTGGTTATTTTGCAATTTAAAAATATATGTTTTTTAATTTTTCTGAATTTCTTCACTTTACTTTTCAGGGTCTTCTAATTTATATTTCATTTATTTTATTTAATTGTAGCATATTCTTGTGTTTAAGATTAAAATGTATTAAACCCATTGCTTAACAACACATCGCTCAGTTTTTCTCATATCTACTTTTGCTGACTAATGTTATCTATTTGAGTAGTCTCACTGGATCAAGCCTTTTCTTACAGTCCATACTACAAAATAAGTGATAAAAGTCTGTATGATTCTTGCTGATATCGTATTGGATCAATATCGGTAGCGGCCAGTACTCAAGACTGCAATATTAGTATTGTATCGGAGGTGAAGAAGTTGTATCGGGACACCCCTAGTAATAGCAATTGTAGATATCAGTAATTGTTTTTTCACATGTTAGAATTCCAAGCCGACATATCCACAATGTCATTTTCACTAGTAACTATTCCAATTAAAGTTATCTACTATTTATTTTTCACTAGTGGAAATGGTAATTGTAGATATCTGCAACTTAATTACAACTAGTAAACGTGTGCCATCGACTTCCACTCAAATTTAATTACAGATATCTGTAATTCAATTTGTACATGTTGTAATTCAAAGTCCACATATCCATAATGACATTTTGACATGTCCCAATTCTAATTCTTGATATCTACAACTCAGTTCTTACCAGTAAAAATGTTAATTCTTCAAACCAACAATTTTATTCATACCAGTGACAAAGTTCATCTGTGATATCTATAATTACATGAACATTACAGATATAAATTAATTCTAGATATCTAAAAAGCAGTTCTTACTAGTCGAAATTACACCATTGATATCTTGACCTGGATTTTTTTTACACATAAGAATTGAGTTACAGATATCTGAAATACAATTGCAGATACCCGTAACTACATTCTTACATGTAACAAGTATATTAGAGATACCTACAATTTTCTTTTTAACTAGTGAAAACTGAATTGTTGTTATCAGAAATGGAATTTCTACATGTACAAATGTCAAATGGTAATTTGGCTACATACCTGAAATAAATATGGTAATTTGGCTACATATCCGAAATGAAGCCATTGCACCGCCCACAAATCCACAAAGAGTATGCTAATTTATGCCTGCTCAGGATTGGTTCATAGGCCAACTTCACTACTGTTACGCTCGTGTAAGCTGCGTGCTGAATCTGATTTATACAGTTGGGAGACGATGATTGAAAATGGAGCGAGAGGGAAATACTGAGACAGTTTCTGCATTTGACAGAACTTTTAATGTGGCGAATCGAGCCAGACAGGAGCTGTTGCAGAGTAACAATGGCTTACTTGCTCCTACCAGATGCAAGCAATACCAAAAGCAATGACAATATGCAGCCACAATAAGTTTAGCAACACAAACTGTAAAATTTTAAAGATCTCAATTATCAAAACTGGATTCTAGTGTTGGGATAATTTTGTGTCCTGGGACCACTGGAAATTTCCACTCCGTGTAAACTTTGCAGTTGAACTCTAAATAAGAAAAACACAAATACAGTGATGGTTCACACTGTTTACTGTTTACGTGTGGCTAACATGCATGTCAGATATAAGTCTTTGTGCTCTTACTCACTGCTGTCATAGGTCTGTTTTAGAGAGATCCCCGGTAATTCTTCCAATAAGTGAGACTGGCCCGGAAATAAATCTCAGAATAAAACCATTATTAACAAACAAGAGGAGCTTTGGCACAGAAAGAGTTAACTAAGCTCAAACTCTGAAAGGCAAAGAAAGGAAGTGTAACTGAACTGTTTCTGTGTTTGCTCTGACAGTCATTGTCCTTGGTAGAAAAAAAAATCATCACATGGACGTGGCCCACTGGTGTGGCCTTAGTAGAGATGAATAGTAAATTATATAATGGAAATGCCTTGTGTCTGTGCTGCTGCTGGTCGGTGGGGAGTGGGGGCGTTTATTAGGTTGTATGCTCAAAAACCAACTGAGTTTGATTCAGGAGCATTGACAGCCCTTCTCTCCATTTCTCATTGCGTCCATTTTTTTTTTTGAATGACTCATGCACCACTCTGTAAAAAAAAAAGCCTCCTATTCTCTGAATTTTTTGGCAAACTCAATACAATGTGCATCTTGTGATTTTTTTACTTGATTACATGCTCGCTGAAAGGGAAAAAAAAAGCATCCACTGCCTTCAATGATCATAATTGTGACAAAACACCACAAATATCTACAGCATAGCTAAGACAATCTTCCCCTCCCAGCCAAATGCCAGGCAAGTTCCATCCAGTTACCAGTTAGCCTGCTTAAATGGCTTAAATTCCACCATAAACATGCACATTCATGCTATTTCAGAGGATGTAAGGCCCACATGGCGAAATACCTTTGTTGCAGGTCCCTGTTAAGACAGTGAACATCTATATATATATATATATATATATATATATATATATATGTGTATAGATATATATTTGTTTTTATATTCATTGCTGTTATGGTGAGCGATGGTGCATAATTAGACCCTCCAGGAATCCGCGATTCCGCGATTGCGGAATTTTTCGCGGAAATCACGTCTTTCCGCGGATTCATGGACCTTCCGCGGATTTTAATGCCCGGTGCAGAAAACTCACATATGACATGTAATTTTCCTCCTGGCCGCTAGATGTCGCGCGTATACAGTAACGCCATGCCGGATAAAGAAGCAGACAGTGAATCAACGTGGATTAATAGAAGAAGTAAACATTCAGTTATGGAGCGATTCGTCCGTCAACCCCCTCCGACGACCAGCAAGTGTAACCTTGCGAATATTACTGCAGCTGAAAGAGCAAGACAATATAAAGAGCTACACGAGGATGGAGGAAAGCTATTCTGCACAAGTTGCAACAAAGTCATCGATCACAGAAGAAATTCAACAATAAAGGACCACTTGTCTTCCACTTCGCATCTGAAGAGAAAGTCCGAAACTCCCGCGGACGTGGCTTTAAAAAGACAAACGACAATAACATCATCACTCGGGAGGCGTACAGTTGCTGCTGAAGAACGTGAAAAGGTATGCTGCTGTTGAATTTGAACATGATTTAATTCAAAATAGCCAATTATCCCCGTGTTCCTTATATTGTATAGGCCAGGGTTTCACGAAGTGCATTCCAGGGACTCTCTGGGTTACTTTGCGGGTTCGGTTCCATTTATACACTTAAGGGGACAGCTTGGAATGTAAACGTTTGGGTTATAGGCTATACAAATACTGTGTGTGTATATGTGTGACAGACAGACAATCAAACTCAATGTTTATTATTAAGAGGGTCTCTTATTTGACAGGAATAATTTAGTCAAGGTAGTAAGGCTGAGACTCTCTTATCCGCCATTTCGACAGAGACCCTGCCGAGTAAAACACAGCCACACGGGTTAAACTTGACGGTTACCAGAGCACTCGGGCGATAGCTTGATGAAAAGTCGACGGCTGAACGCCAAGACATTTGATGTAGAGGACGAGTGACTAAACTGCATTTCACAGAGCACACAGCCTGATCTTTTATTTTTAAGTTTGCCATCTACGGTGTAGAACCAAAACTACTCCCACACAGCTCTCTTCGCATGTGTCTGAGCTGTTAATGTCTGCTCGGAGCGGAAACTCTGTTTACTGAGCTGAGCTCGAGAGAGCAGCGGATGTGACTGAGGGTCAAGATGCGCTCACAGCGCTCTCTGCTGGACGAAAAGGTCCACTGCTCCAGGCGCCCTGATGTGCCGCTAGACTCAATATTTTACATTAGAATAATATTTACACTTTGGTTACGGATATTTAACCCCATATTCAATCGGTTAATATCGAATATAAAGTGACAGTCCTACAAGGTAGATAAATAGGTAGATATTTACAGCGAATTTGTTAAATAATTTTCTTTACATTATATAAAATTAATCAGTGCATTCTGTTTTGGCAGGTTTGCATGGAATGGATCAAGGCTTGTACAGCAACAAACACACCACTGTCCAGATCTGACAATCCCATGATGAGAAGTTTCTTGCTCAACAGAGTAGTGAATGGAGGAGCCATCCCTGGCTTTAAACAACTACAAGAGAGGTACGCAGTGCTTTTACTTTTTTTACTCCTAACTTTGTAACCTTAAACAGCTGTACTGCTTTTTGGGTGACAGATTTCCCCCATGGATTAATAAAATTGTCTGCCTATCTATCTGTCTGTCTTCCTTCCTAGATATCTTCCAGAGGTATACAGCACAGAGAAGGAGGCCATCAAAAACATCATCAAAGATATGCCGGTCTCTGTCATGTTTGATGAAACGCCCGACGTAGAAGGACGCTGCGTGCTCAACATAATGGTGTCTCCTCTCGTCAAGGATGAATCTGGCAAAATACGCAGTTACCTGATTGAGACTGTTTTCCTAGACAAATGCAATCATTCAACAGTAGCAAATGCAGCTGTCAACGCTCTAAATGACTTTGGAGTGAAACCAGAGGATGTCATTTCTATTGACACCGACAATGCTGCGTATATGCTTAAGGCTTACAAGACTGCCCTCAAAGCTCTGTTTCCCAATTCCATCCATGTGACTTGCCTGGCACATATCATGAACCTCATAGGGGAATCTTTCAGGAAGCCGTTTGCAGAGCTAAACACATTCATGAGGTATTTCTCACAGGTATTTTACATGGCAGGTGCAAGGAAGAGGAGATACCTGAGCTTTCTCAACACCTCGGGCACAACAGCAAAAATGGCTCCCAATCCTTGTGGCACAAGATGGAACTCGTGGTACATGGCAGCAGCGTACCATGCAGAACACTTTGCCTTGTACAAGTCCTTTTTCGAAGAGGAGCTGGAGATCTGCAGGCCATCTGCCCCCTATTCACTGGAGCAACTGCATGCCATTACACAAGATGAAAATCTCTCCATGACACTGCAGCTACACCTCAGCATCATTGCTGAAAAGTCACAAGTGCTTCTCGAGCTTTGCAACCTGTTTGAAAGCAACATGCCTGTCACAATGAAGGTTTTTGACATATGGGAAGATCTACAGATAACATTTGCAGCCAACAAAGAGCTAAAGATGGATGCATGTGATCACTTCTTTGGTCCAAATCTCCCATATGCCAAAAAGAAGGAGACCCTGGCCATATTTGAACAGGCCTACCAACTTGCAGAAGAGAAGCTGTCTAAGTACATGGATGGTGCTCAGCCGGCCATGCAGTTCTTAAGAGACTGCAGGGTTTTCAATCCAAGATGCATCATCTTGTTCAGCGAGGATGAGGATCTAAGCAGCATCCTGGTTTTGAAGATATACCTAAAGAAGAAATCCACCTGTACTTCACAAAGTTTGGCCCAGCTGCAGTCAAGGCTTCAGTCTCTGGAGTGATTGACACAGATCTATTTTGGCACAGCATGCAAGAGCCACTACCCCAGCTGTCTAGGTTAGCAAAGAGGTACAAGGACTGTGTCACAAACTCAGCTGATGTGGAAAGGTCTAATAGCATTTACAAACTGGTGCTATCATCCAGGAGACGCTCACTGACTGAGCACAACATCAAGGCGCTGGTGTTCCTGTACGTGAATCTCAAAGCGCATTGTGCTCAGGAGTCGGTTAGTGAGAAGGAGAATGATGGTGACGGTGATGATGATGAGATGCTGTAATGGTATCTGTTTCACACTGAGAGATGGGCAAGTCAAGTTGTGGCACTGCAAGTTTCAATTTATTGAAACATATCTATATTTTGTTGTTGTTGTTTTTTTTTGCTTAAAGAAAGAAAAACCGAATGCATAATTTGCACTGGTATTGTATTGCACTTTTCACAGTACACAGTAGGCTAACTTTATTTTCTACATTTCCCATTGTTCAGGGATCAAAGTACTGCTGTCAGCAAGTTGTTTTATTTTATTTTTTATACAGCAAATAGCCTTCTATTTTTGTGGCAGAAAAAAAATATCTTTACTGCAAATAAATATGCCAAAGTGGGACAAAGAAAATGTTGATGTTTTTTTATTTTAAAACCTATAATAGTATGGTAAACACTGTTTTACAGTGTTTTGGTAGAAAAGAAATCCAATTTTTTACATTAAAAAATGTGTTTTTTAATGCCTGTGGAATATTAACTTTTAAGCCGCGGAATCAAGAATTCCTACCCGCAGATTCAGGATTGTGCTCCGCGGAATTTTAACTTTTTCTCTGCAGATTCCTGGTGGGTCTACATAATGGTGTTTTTCTTTCTCTTAAGCTTTAGGTGAATGAAGTGGGGGGGGGACTGGACACATTGTAAACTTGTGTATGGGTCGAGGATTTTGTTATTGTTTATTTATTTTTTTCTGGCACTATATTATTGATTTTGCTTTGTGATCAATCCTCTCCCATGGTGGTAATTTAAGTTGGAGGGAACACACTACCTGGAGAGATGTCATGGTGAAGAGTGGCGGTCCTCAGCGTGGAAAAAGAGGATTCAACCCACCTCAAAAAGGTTTGATCGCAGCAAGAGAGGGTCGAGCTGACTAAAGAGATCTGGTTGTCATTTTGGGGAGTCAGCAGAGGACGTGAATACTTCCAGACTTTCCAGCCAGTTGGTAGGACCTGTCTCGGATCACTCCACTATTGTCTCCGGATTCTTCTTTTTATTTAGTTGGACCCTGAGGTAGGACTCATTGTACAAAAGCATTTCACAAAACACAACAGGATCTGCTTTTCTTAATGTGCCATTAAGATTTAAGAACTTCACTCAGTGTGCAATTACATTCAACCAGTTAGCCTTTGCATACGATCCAGGGAGTACATGAGCCTTAATTTAATTTAATTACATTTATTTAATTGATTAGGACAGTGCACATCAACCAACAATTTTGTAATACATGTCATTGTAAATATGCCGGAATTAGCACAATAGCTAAATGTCATCCGTTGTCCTAAGGCCGGTGATTTACTAACTTTACATCACCTGGGTTAGACCTGCGGACAGCTCTGTAGACTAATGACTTTTTTAAGGTGGTTTGAGTGTAAGGCAGTCCCGATTTATTTATCAAAACGTCATACAGTATTGTTTATTAATAACTATGTAATCAATAAAGAGTAACCAATGACCAAATTTAAGAAATAGTAATTAGTGCTGTCCGGAGATTAAAAAATGAGAGATTAATTACTGAATCTAATTAATCTCTCTTTCAATCTCACTTAAGAATTGCTGAAAAAAGCCTTAACTTGAGGTATTTTCATTGAAATTCACTCAATTATTGTAACAGATCAAAAGAAGCCAAATGCATAAAACTCCAACTTCAATGACCTAATCAGGAAACAGAGGCGGAGCTGCAATGTGACGACAACAGGAAGTGACTGCATGTTTGAAAACAACAGTTTTATCAGAACGTCACTTCAAGCTTTCTTATGGGAAATCAAGGTTTGCTCTTCTCCCGGGATCGCTGCTGAAAAAATGAGAGATGATTACAGGAATGATGGTTATTGTTACCCTATGACATGAAATATGCTCTCCTCAGAAGTTTACCAGGAGAACTTGGTGGGTATTTTAATTTTTGATGAGATTCTTGCCACATGTAAGTGGTAAATGCTGCATTTCTGTGGTATAACCTACTGTAAGATAAGCTGATGGTCTAAGGAAGGGGTGGGCAAGTGTGGCCCTCCACATCCCTAAATATGGCCCGCCATTCATCCTCAAAAACCAGCAGCTGTAAATATGAAGAAAACTCAGATATCCAATGGAAATAACTCTGTATAATCTAGACTGATATTTTATTGGCTTATGTAAGTGGTTTATGACCTTACTTTGCTATAGTAGTGTCTCTAAATCTCTTTTATGAAGCCTTTGAACATTATATCAAGTATTACTCTGTACTATATGTTAGAAATGGCAGCAGCAAAATATTTGAGCTTTAAAAATTTGAACAACATTCATTTTATTGATTTGAAAATAACTTCATTGGCTTTAATTCCATGTGTGTTAGCTAAATTTGCTTGAATTCTATGTCAAGTTCATTTGATTATGCATAATAACTTGTATTTATGTTTGGTATTCTAATTTTATGACAAATTTATATTCTCATATGTGGTTTATCCAACATTCTTTTTCCTCATCGAGAGTTTCCGAAAATTTGTAACAATGTGGCCCTCAGGCTGGGGAAAATGGTTTTATGTGGCCCATGAAAGTTGCCCACCTCTGGTCTCAGGACTGAGGTACTTGAAGTTTGAGCTAACGGCTAACAACAGAGTCTAGCTGCTATGTCATACTGTGGCTTGATTGGTCTGTGAAGTGTGACGAGCGGACCAATCGACCAATCACCAGCTGCTCTGGTATTTTAAGGTTCTGCCCACTGAAATTACTGAAACCGTGAAATCAGATTAGAAATTAAATTAAAAAAACAAACAAACAAATATAACAGTAATTAATTAATCGCAATTAACAATTTGGCACCCTTAAATAACAACAATGTTTTGCTCTTTCATCGAGGTCACATGACTTTAACTCATTTTCCACTCTGTAGCTGTGGGCTGTAGGAAAGCATTGTTATCACAGAGCATGACGTTTGCAGCTTTACATTCAGCACACAGCGAGTTTGCTCGTTTATCCAAGCTTCACTTTTGTCTGGTACAGACAGCGATCACACAGCAAATAATCTTCGGTATCATCCTCCCCGTCAGACGAGCATAAATGTTGTTTTGTGTTGTCACGGCTCTATGATTTTCCAGAATAATATCTATAATAACACAAACCAGCCTCCCTCTTGAGAATGTGAAACCAAAGTCTAGTTTCTAACAAAAGCTGTCATGTTGCATGGGAGATGAAAAATCTTTGAAAAGTTCACAAACCAAAGGAACACTTGTACAAAGTAAAACTTTCAAATGCCTATTAGTCATCCAGTGAAGCCCTGCCTACCTCCATAAAGTTTACCTACAGACAGAAAACCAGATTTTTTTCATGAGTAATACTTGCTGACCTGACACAACAGTTCCATCTGGGAAAGAGCCCATAGAAAGTGTTTGGGGAGGGCAGAACCTTTAAAAGCAGATCCGGCAGGTGATTGGACAACTGTTCTGTCAATCAAAATCACTAAGGGACAATCAGATTATGTAGTAGGCGGGCTCTACTGTGGAGTGTAAAGGACAAAGTCACTTCATAAAACAAAACATGTCACAAGTGGAGTGAAACTATCCTTACTGCAGAAAAGTTTGTAAAGTTGAAATTTGTTTTTTATTGTATAAATGTGGTAACAATTTGATAAACTGCTAATGAAGCTGTTAGCATCCATGCTAATCTCCATATGAACAGTCTATTGTCTTGCTCATAGCTCCCACCTGTTTCTGCTCTGAAGGACTTTAATTCAACCAGCCCACTTTGAGCTGCTCACATCATTGTAGGTTCAAGTTAGCAAGACCAATTTGCCAAATAATAAACATTTAATCAGGCTTATCAAGGTTAGAACTTTGGCAATAAGATGAAAGTTTTGAGAAACTGGATCTGCTGGTTTGAGCTGATAAGTTACTGGGAAACATTTAGGGTAAGGTGAGCAGATTTTTGGAATAAAACATTTCCAGCTCTGCAATAATAATTAAAAGTTAACAAAATGAAATGAAGAAACTGGGACAGTTACATTTTCATTTTTCTTTAAATCTATATTTAAATTTAAATATGTGTGTGTTGAGTTAGCTCTGGTCAGGGAGTCTGGTGACGCAGCCCATCATAATTTATTGGTAAAACATCCTTTAATTTATACAGAAGTTGAGGAGAGCTGGGTGCAAGGTTATAATAGTTTTGGATTTGTCATTATACTTTAGTTTTAGTTAGTTTTGACATTGTTTTTCCATTACAGTTTAGTTTTGATTAGTTTTAGAGCGGGCATTCTAGTTTTTATTTAGCTTTGATTTTTGTAACAAAGCTTAGTTTTAGTTTAGTTTGTTTGTCTCACTGTCGAACTCAAAAAAATCCTAAATGGGACACTGCTGCCTCCTCCCAACTTTAGCCATTTAGCACGTCCCAATACGTCGCTATGATGGTGCCGTACGGCGCACACAACTGCCGAAAACTGTCGTAAAAGTGGTTGGGAAAATGTGTCGGATTAATTTAAATCTTAAAGGCTAATAAATATTGTCAAAAACGATAACGAAGGACATTTTGTCTATAATTTTGGTTCGTTTCAGTTAGTTTTGTGAACTCAACATACAGTTTTAGTTTACTTATCATTTTTCTTTTCTTTTCTAGTTTTTATTAGTTTGAGTTAACTGCAATGTATTTTAAATTTCAGTTTTAGTTTTTAGTTTCATTTTAGTTAACTATTATAAACTTGGCTGGGTGAGAATCAGGAGGATTCACACAAACAGAAAAGCAAACTCAAAGACGCTTACTGTAAGCAGACTTGGCAACACTGAACTGTTGTCCCATTCTGTGCACAACGTGGTCCCTAACGCTTTCTGCTCCACATGCAGGGACAGTGATAATAATTATTGTTCTAGTTAATGTGGAATGGTTAGAAGATGAAATCAGGGACATTTTTGGGGACAGCTTTAACCGGGGGCAGGTCATCCAAAACAGGAACTGTCCCCAGAAATCAGGGATGTCTGGTCACCGTAATACAGGTGTACTTTCAGCATACACCCAGAAAGCTAATTAAGGTAGCTTGATGCCTGAATAAATGAAATTCACCAGTGAAAGTAAAACGCTATTGAGAGACTTTATGAAAGGCTATTTGGATATCTAACTGGGAAACACTGTTGAGGAGAGAGCTCAGGCCATAGATCATGACATAAGATGTCTCTCTGTCCTGTAGCATTTCTTCATAAACAGCAAACACGATGGCCTTCATTTATCAAAAAGTTTGTGTGTGGCCATAATACATTTTAGATACATCATCAAAAACATACATCACCAATAAAAACATTTTATAAAGCAGTAAAAAGAATGAGTTTCATATGCTTTCTTTACATAATTAACAGGTGGTTTCTTTATGGGTTTATTTTACAAATTGCCCAGATTCATTCATGGAGCCTTTCCCATGCCATGGCCTGGTTCTGGTGGTCACAACAACAGAGGGAGAGAAAATATCCACGCAAAGTTTTTAAAAGTCTTTACTTTCAAATCAATCCAAATTAAACCAAATTAAGCATTACACTCAAACAAATCTCTAATTAAACCAAGTAAGGCAAAACTAAACAAAACTAGACTAAATCAAATTGTTTTGGCAGTTTACTATTAAACTGAAGTGGACTAAACGAAACAAACAGAAAAGTCAAATTGGAAGAAATTAAACTAAATTACTCAAAAGTGACTTGCAGTAAGATCAAATCAAATATTTAAAGGTGTAGTGTGGAGAATTTGGCAGCATTTCGCCAAACAGAAAAGGTGAATGTAGGATATAATGTTTTTCCTGGCTGATTTTATTGTTGGTTGCTTTTACTGTTTTAATTGTCTTTATCATTGTTTTTATTGTTGTCTTGTTACTGTGCACTTTGAGATTTGCCCACAAATGGAATGCAGGCGAAGAAGAGGAGAGAGGGCCCAGAGAGAACCCACACATGCACAGGAAGAACAAGCAAACTTCACACAGACAGGCCCTGTCTGACCCGGGGATCGAACCGACGACATTTAACTTTTTTTTTCAAAACATTAAAATACCTCCAGCAACTATTGTGGATGATTTTTAGTTATTTGAGAAAAAGTTTAAAGAGGAAATTATATTTGCTGAGCTAATCCCTGCTGGGCTCCAATCCTGTAATTAAAGAGTCTGATCAATTAAAGCAGCACTGTTTAATTTATTTATGAAACATCACACCACTCTGCTCTTAAAATGCTCATTTTAACATTTTTTGAAGGCAGAACTTTGGTTAGAAGGGGGGGCGATCAGAGTGAGGTGGTGGTTATGCAGACCGTTTGAGCAACAATCTATTATAACAGCGTTGTAAGTTAGTTTATTACAGAGGGACACAACAGCACTGCAGTCTTTATTTAGTCTGTTGACAGTTTTTATCTCAAAACAGCTTTAAAGTTTCAAAGTGTTGCTTGAATTAAGGATCACTTCATTGCTTAACCCTACCAGCTCAACTGTTTGGCAGAGGTCATCAATAAAACATGAATATTTCATGTTTTACAAAACAGCACAAAACTAATCATTGTTTGATCCCATTAACATTTCAGTAAACAGAGAAAACTACAAACAAACTGATAACCAGAGATTTACTGCGGTACTTAAAGATTTGAAAAGTTAATTATGTGATGACATAAAAATGAAAAAAAACATTTGTGGTAAAATCGATTAGAAAAGGCAAAAATGTTTGTAAATAAAACAACAGTCAAAAATAACTTAAAACAGATGGGATTGAGCTTGGAAAACATACAAAAATGTTTTTGAATAATAACAGATCTTCATATATATAAATCATATCAGTAAATGGAGAAGTATTTAAAATAATAATGTTGATAACATTAAAAGCTTTTAGCTCTAAGCTTTTAAAACCTTTAAATCCCTAACAAAGAAAATTTCAGTTACTTGGTTTGTTTGTAGTTTATTCTATATCCTAAAACATTGACAGAAACAATGACATGTTTCTGAGCACATTAAATATTCCTGAATTTATGTTACTCTGCCAAACAGTTTAGCTAGGAGTTAAAGCAGCACTACGGAAGATCCCCGCTAGACCAGAGAGTGAACTCAACTACCCATGAGCTCTAGCGCGCGCATACTGTCGTAAGGATGCAGATCTGCCGGTCGCGTGCGTTTGTTTTGTAGGCGAATCACAGAAGCCAGGACTTCGCTCAAAATTATTCTTCTGTCTTCAGCGGCCGTTTGCAGGATGGATAGCGACGAGGTAATGTATTTATTTTTGACTAAATGATGATGTTAAAAATCGCTAAGTTCAACTTGGTTTTATTACCGTGAAGTCGCCCCCGTCCTGTTGAAGCGATAAAGTGAATAAAAGTAAAGACAACCACGAGCTGGCGATATCACACACATGAAATAGGTCTAAACAAAACTACATACTGGTACGTTCTGGATTTGTTGTGCTGTACTTTTTTCCTGTCAAGTTTTTTGAGGAACTTCATCATAAATTAGTCGGCCAACATACCTGATAGTAGTCGGACATCCCTCCTCGTCTTTTATTTCACGCCAGCGAGTGAACGCCGAACCGATGATTATTCCTGTCCGAGCATTCAGCTTGTTTTTCTCTTGCTTTCTTTGTTTTGTATCCTCCGACAAAACTTTTCTAATCATTATGTTCTTTGTTTCCTCCGCCATGGTTACAGCTCTGCGTTAATGATTGGCTTTCGCTGAGACTTCCGTGTTTTAAACGGATCAAGAATCGGGGGAAGTGACGTATGCCGTAAAGCAGTCCAAACGTGTAGTTTTTTAGTGTGGCAGGGTTCCCACCATCCACCTCGAAGTTACATAGTGCCAGTGAAAGGGATACAGACCACGACAGAGGTTTCATTGAACTCATTGTAAAGTGGTGGACCATCACAATGAATATTGAAGGATTATATTATGTTTGAAAAACTACATAGTGTTGGTTTAAAGGGTTAATCTCTTTTGGCTCCAAATACATAGAAAGCAGCACCTTAGCAAAGTAGCAGCTTTGCTACCCAATACCATGTAGTTTTTAAGGCCTAATGATTGGAAATGGATCATTGTGCCTATTATACATGACTACAGAAGCAGCAATAGCAGAAAGCTTGGTCATACGTGTCCCTTGAGCTGATAGGAAAAGTCTCTTTGTCACTTTTCTCTTGAACACAAAGACCTCGTGGATCTCTTCAGAGCTGTTTTCTTCACCTCTGCAGCTGACTGAAAGTTTCTCAGACAATAAAACCTCCCGCGGAGAGAGTCAGTAAGCTGAGCCCGAGGGTCAAGAAAACTATCTTCTTGTGTTTCACCGTCACACAAACACACACACATGCTGTCAGCTCAGAGCCGCAGTAATTAAAGAAGCGGCTGTATGTCAGGTTGGAAACTCCACTTCCTCCTCTCTGCTCTTTTTTTATTGTTTTTTTTAGGACACACTCTCCTCAACAACTCCCACATCACTTCAGCTGCTGGAGGTTAATGGATTCTAAATGACATGTATGCACCAACACAGACATGCACGCACACAGTGTGTACTCCCTGAGGTCTGCGCGCTCCACTTTTGTAACTACTATTATCGAGAAGGCAAGGGGTGAAGACAAGACAGAAGATGGATGGATGGATGCGAAAGGGCAGTTATTTTTAACCTTTACATCAAGTTCACAACAGATTTTTATATCTTGGTTCACAGATGAATTCTAAAAGCAATTTTCCCATTGCTGTGGCTGCCTGAGGGTAGACATACACATATATAACCAACAACATATAGACTATAACCACTCTTATAGAGCCAGAGCTTTTGGCTTTTTTCCCTTTGAGCCTCCTCTAGTGGTGCCGATGAGGAGGTGGACCTCTTTAGATTGTGCAAAATAAACGCCACTTTAAATTATTTTCACAAAAAGTCATATGTGTTGTTACATCCACAGCTCTTTCAGTGTAAAAGGAAGTAACATAAAACAAGATGGAATAGTTTAACAGAGGTGTTTAAAAAACCAAAAGGAATTCCTGACAAGTTAAGGAATAGGGTATGTATATATCTATCTATCTATCTATATATATATATATATATATATATACATATGCAGGGCTTGACATTAACTTTTTTGCTCATCAGCCACTGTGGCTAGTGGTTTCCAAGAGTTACTAGCCACTCAGTATTTTCACTAGCCATAATTTGTTATTGGATAATTATGTTCAATATGATTAAAGCCGATGATGACATGCTAAAGTTTACTTAAAGAAGATTTACAACTTCTTTAAATGTAAATGACCCCTATGCACACTTAAAACAAGATTACATCAATGAAAGCCCTGACGAAATTTAATTTCTTTCTCCCTCATTGTCATTCTCATGAAAAAAGAAATGATTTTCTGATTTACAATCGTTAATAAATATTTAAGCAGACAGTGTCTCTTGCTGAGTTTTTATCCGTTCAATTAATCTTCTGTGCCCCTTTACCATTTTATTATAAGCAATAGCAAACTACTATTTTAATTACTTTGTCTTAATATACTGCATATCTTCATATGAAAGGAGCACAATGTTACACACAACTTTATCAGAGCTGAATACCTGAGGACCTGTCCGACAGTCAGAGCAGAACATCACCTTCTCTCCCAGGTCATACACCAGCCATTCTCGACCTGTCTTCCATTTTTCATTAAAAAATCTTTTCTTTTTCGTCTCCTCATCCTTCGGTTCATTGGGTTTTCTCTTGTTTGTTTTCTCTTGTTTCTCTCCGGGTCTCGTAACTCCTTGGAAATGCCGCCACATCGCTCCTCCGCTTATCTTTTGACCCGAGTCTGACCTGATCCCCTGTCAGCAGTGACGTCGCAAAGGCTTCCACGAATGGACCAATGATGAGCAAACACTTTATGCAGGCAGTGCTCACGGGAGTTGTAGTGTCGTGGTCTTATATTGCTATTGGTTTATTATTTCAGATGCCGTTTGAGAAAACTACAATTAAACGTGTACATAAAATTCAACCCGCCAAAGTGGCTAGTGGGAGCGGCGGTGCTACCAGCCACTGCCGAAATCCACCCGCAATTGGCGGGTTGGCGGGTGTTAATGGCAAGCCTTGTACATATGTATATATATATACACACATATATATATATATATGCCCGAGCGACGCTGATGTACTTCCGCTCCATTCTCAGGCAGCACACCCACTTCCGGTCACTCATCTTCCAACCGGTTCCAGCGTAGAAGCTATGGCATTCTTCACACGGTCGCTCCAGGATCTGCTTAAATTAACAATCAGTGACGTTAATCGTTTTATCCAAGCATCGACAAGAGCCGCATCATGTAAAAAAAACAAGGGATTCCAACTTTACGTTACAAGCTACATTCACAAGTACGAAGGTAAGACCCGAAACTGTGTTGTTTTTAGAATTAGCTAGCATTTGTCACAGACGTTTTAGTCGAAATTATTTATATTGCAAGCATTTATGGTAAATGTACATTTATTTTATGCGTTTTTAATATGATCATGGCCTGTCATTGTTGTACATTTTCAAATATTATTTCTACTGTCAGTGTCAAATAAAGGTCCTGAGACAGGGGAAATATCTGTTAGAGCTGAATGCTACAGATCTATGAGGAAAAGCAAGGCGCCCCACAGTTTAAGTGTAAGGAAAAGTTATCCTGCACGTTCCCTGCAGGCTGGTTGTTGTTCATGGATAAGACATGTTTTTGTGTCTGAAAAGTTTTGTAATCAAAATTTATCCTGCAAGTTCTCTGCAGCTGTTGCAAGATCAACCACTGGCGTAGTCATGGTGACCCGCAGAGTTTACGCTCGCTGCTGCCTCCATTCTGTGCATCCTCAGGCTCTGAGTCCACCGCCACTACCGCCGGTCGCTCTCTCCTATGCCAAAACCCCCGGTCTTTGTGGGGGTAGGGGAAAGGAGTTCCACTCAAACAGCAAGGGCACGACTCCTTTCTTCAAGAGCCGCCGCCCTGCTGTGTTACGGAAATCATCTGGAGTGAAATGCTGGCTGCAAACCCGGATACGGTTGGTGATCATGAAGCTGTCCTGGCCAATAGCAACTTCCTGTTTTCTTCTCGTCTCGGGATCAGCAGGCACGGAGTAAAAACTTGTAACCGAGTAATACCTACTGGATGCCTGACATAGCGCAACACAACAATGCTCCGCTGAAGTGCTAGTTACCACACGCTGCAATATGTTTTTCTCGCGCTTTGCCATTTTAAGTGAAGTGGTTGTGCTGGCTGAGATTTAAGCGGGAGTACGTCAGCGTAGCTCGGGCATGTACCCTATTGTCTAAAACAAAATACCAAAACACGATTTAACAAAAAACTGATTTTGTCTATTTAAAAAAGACAGTCCTGAACTACTGAACAATCTAAGAAATCAGACTAATTCAAAAACGATTGAGTTGTCTTGAGTTGTAGACATCGAGCTCAACAACTCCAGCTCACTTCAGGTGCAGTCGCTTGCAAATGATAGTCCAGCTGGCTTTTTAAAGGGGGTGCCATTTTCTTTCTAGCTTCTGATTGGAGACATGCATTCCCGATGTTTCAGGTGCTCCAATTCCCCACCTTCTCATGCACGTGCACCCATGCACACACATATAACAAACTATACAGCAGCAGCCATAATGTGTATTTGGCAAAATTCAAGTAAACCTGTGGTTTGATCGATAAAAGGTCGGGTCTGCGGGATTTTTCGTGCAGCCTATTTCAGTTTACTTGTTGTTTTCAATAAATTACTTTTTCAAAATGCTTTTTGTCACACTCCCCCTTCTTACTTTTGCATGTCGTATCTTTATTTAAAACTTCATGAAGGTACAAATGTGCAAAATGCATATTCTAGCAATTTTTCAACTGGTCTTAAGGTTTTGATCAGGTCTATATGTAAAAGTGCGGCCCTCAGGCACTGATAAAGGATTGATGCAGCCCTCTTGGTAATCAAAGTTGCCCATCCCTAATGTAGAGCAATGTATAGCATTAGTCCTGAGTTTTTCTGAAAAGAGGGAGAATTGAGCTGTGACACTGTGGCACATTAAGGCTTAAGTCATAGACCTCATACAAACCCAGTTAAAAATACTGAACTATCCCTTAAACATGAATGTAGATGTTTTTATTTGTTTTCTTTGTTTTCCATGAACATCAGTCGTGTAAAGCCATGTTAAATCTGAACACGACTTTTTAGGCATCCAGTTTCCAAGTCTACACTGTTTTGTTGTCACAACAGAAGACAATTATTCAGCACTGAAGAGTTTTTATCCACTTCCATCAACAGCCGTCCCCTCGGTCGTATTGTACTGATGCCACTCCTGTTTGGTTAGAGAAGCTGTGAGCCTTTTGTTCAGCCTTTCAAACACCCAGTAAAACGGCTTTTCTGCTAAAGTGATAAAGTGCTGGGAAACTATCAGACAGCAGGGCAGGACAGACGAGTGTGGGGGAACAATGGAGACATTATAAATGGGAAAACATGAAATCTCTGCTCTGAAAACTGATTTGTGTTTACTGTGTGAGAGCTGCTCTGCTGTTTGCCTTTAACACTGTAATGTATAAATCATGTCATGCAGAGGTCCTCAGCGTGGGGCTGTGGACATGTTTAGGCTCATAGAATATTTGGTTTAGGGTCAAAGAGAAAAAAGATGGAATAACTTTAATCAGCATTTTTTGAATAACATGAACAAAGTGTTTTATTTTGAAAGGACGACCAGATGCTCACATATCTGCCTGTCTAGTGTCCAGACTTTCTCCGTCCCTGTCGCTGCTCTCATGTCTGAAATGCTGATGAAAGCCTCAGGCTGACACTCATACATTTGATGATGCATCATAAACTTAACTGGAAGCCAAAGACTTCGTTGCGAGTGCTTAAGCTTTTATCATTTGGGTTCTATTCATTTTTCAGTCAGCACCATCAATGAGTGGGTTGTTTTTTGCACGCAATGACCAAGTTTACAAGTTCACCTTTAATTCAGATTAAAACTTAAATCCTCTTTAAAAAGATTAAAAATGACCACAAAAACAGCTTATTCTGAATAAAAATGATCATTTCGAGTAGAACTTAATTCCAAAGTAAGTGGCTGGTTTATCCTGATTTTTTGTCCTTGATTTTTTTTTATTTGGATTAAATAATTCCTTGACAGCGTATACGTTCATTACACTTTAAATGAATTCCAATCGTTCTGATCATGAAGGTTGGTGCATGTTGATTCAATGTCTGTATTCAGGACACTGCCTGAATACAGACATTGAATCAGGTCGGTCAGGCTGCTGCGCAAGGTTAGTGACTTTTAGCCAACTTTAAATAAATCCTTATATATGTTGTTTTTTTTTTTTTTATGTATTTTTTGGGCATTGTGTGGACAGGCTTGTGAAAGGGGGAGAGAGAGCAGGGGAAGACACTCTGCATACTGGTCACAGGTGGGATTCGAACCTGGACCGGCAGAAGCAAGTACATGGGGTGCTGACCACTCCGCCAAACCAGCACCCCTTATATATGTTATTTTATTGAAGTTTTGAAACAAGCTCAAGGCTCTCTCTGGTCCTACATCATGATGAATCAGTTATGCATTGGTGGCACAGTCTGAAAGAGTGTTTGCACCAGTGTAAATTCTGACAGCACTTTTAATTTAGTTTTAAAGTCTTATGCCTAAAATATCTTTGTTTTGGGCATTGTTTAGTCTCAAAATTGTTTTAATTTTAGTCTAGTTTTAGTCAATGAAATCTGCTGTAAATGTAGTCGACTAAAATCTGAAGTGTAAAGTTTAAGGTATTTTTATGTTTCCTTGAATTTCTGAAGTCCTGTTTTCCTCTATGATAAAATCAAATATCTACTAAGCCTTTATTGAATGTTAGTAAAGTCTGAATGTCTTATCTGCCTACCTACATACCTACCTACCTAACATCTACTAAGCCTTTATTGAATGTTAGTAAAGTCTGAATGTCTAAATGAACAGAAACAAATGTTCCTTTGTGTGAAATGCAGTCACCTTTATTTAGACTACCTGGCAGAGCATCTCAGTTACAATACCAGAACTGACAACAAACAGTGAACCTGCTCTACATGAATATATCAATTCATAAAGAGAGCAGCTCTGATTGGATCGCTCCACAACTTATCCCACCACCACCAAGCTAAGGCAGCTGTGATTGGATGTCCCTCTGAACTCATCCAACCTTTAACACAACCAAAGTAGCTGTGATTGGATAGATTCCTAACTTGTCTCTACTTCCTACATGACCATATTAGGTCTGATTGGATTAAGTCTGTCAGACATTTTAGTCTAGTTTTTATTTGTTGATGAAAATGTCAGTTAGTTTAGTTTGAGTTTTTGTCCATGTGCTCTTGTTTTTATTAGTTACTGTCTAGTTTTCATCAGGGGAAAAAGTTGATGAAAACTATGATGAAAATAATCAGTCAACAAAATCAACACTGGCTTGGTCAGAAGATTGCAAATTGTAAATGGGCATAAAAGGGTCAGAAATGATACTGATGGACTTCTGGAATAGAAACTCTGACAATCAATCAGTGAATGTGTAGGTGTGACCTGCTGTGTAAGACTACTTTGAGAAGTCAACGACTAGAAAAGCACCACATGAGCTGAAGTCCATTTTAGCATTAGTCCACTTACTCTTGAAAACATGGGTGTTTGTATCAATGTCATCGATGGCTCGCTGCCTCCACCCCCGGCAAAGGCCAATCCATGACTGACATCCAACCAGAGCTGCAGTATAAGACTGATGTGATGCACACTGTGCTGAACAGAGCGAGCGAGGAAACTCCAAAGAAGAAGGAGACACTGAATGTTGGAGGCAATGCGGGTTACAGGAGGCCAACCTCGGGTACATTTTCTGGGAATGCTCTGGGATGAAATCATTTTGGTCCGAGCTTCATAAAGCATCAATATCTGTTATTGAAACAGAAACACCTCTACAGTTTGACGCCTTACTTTCAGGAAATGTAGATTTTCAGATAAGACATATAATGTAAAAAAAAAAATCGGAAAAAAACGATAATTTCCCGTTTGCTGGGGCGCCAAAAAAATACAGTGAAATAACAGAAAATTGCTTTCTCATAAAAATACAGTTTCTTTCCCTAATTAAAATACAGTTTGTAGTTGTACTTTTAACAAGATTTTGCCTTAATTTAAGGTTCTTTAACGTTTAATTACAAACATTTAACGTTAAAAAACAAATTACCCATAAAGATGGTAAATCGACATTGTAATACAAAGAATTATGCTCAAATTTACAGGAATGTGCTGCTAATAGTTGGTTTTAGTGACATTATTTTTTTAATGTATTTTTGGGGCATTTTGTGCCTTTATTGATAGGAGAGAGACAGTGGATAGGCTTGTGAAAGGGGATGAGAGAGTAGGGGAAGACACTCTGCAAACTGGTCACAGGCGGGATTCAAACCTGGACCAGCAGAAACAAGTACATGGGGTACCTGGTTGCTAACCACTCCACCAAACCAGCACCCCTTAATGACAATATTTTATAGAAAAAGTTTTTTTTAGAGTTGTAAAGTTGAATTTTACAGTTTATTCCCTTAAATGACAGAAAAATATTTGTAAAATTACGATACACTTGTTAACGTATTTTAACAATAAATATTTGTATTTCTAACGGGGTTTCTTTGTAAAAGAACAGAAATATTGGGTTTTTTCACAGTTACAGTAATTTCTTGTCGTATTACATTTGACATGAAAAATCAGTTTATTTTTGTGAATTAATTGGCATTTTGAAAATACAGAAAAAAACTGTAAAATAAACAGTAAAATACTGTTATATTACTATTTCTTTTACAGTGTAGTGATAAATACATTCTCTGCATATTAATCTCTGCCTGTAAAATGTCTATCAACAGGCTATGTGCCACAGTCTTTTAAAACAGCCGTAATCAAACCCCTCCTTAAAAAACCTAACCTTGATTCAGGAACATTAGCTAACCACAGGCCTATTTCTAACCTTCCATTTGCCTCAAAGATCCTGGAGAAAGTAGTAGCTGATCAGCTAGGTGACTTCCTTCAAGACAATAGCCTGCTTGAGTACTTTCAGTCAGGATTTAGAGCTCATCACAGCACAGAGACTGCTCTAGTTAAAGTAACCAATGATCTACTCTCAGCTTTAGATAAAGGACTTCTCTCTGTTCTTGTTTTGTTAGATCTAAGTGCTGCTTTTGACACCATTGATCATGATGTTCTTATACAGAGATTAGAGATGTTACTTGGGATTACAGGGACTGCCTTAAATTGGTTTAAGTCCTACTTGTCTAATAGATATCAGTTTGTACATGTGAACAACAAGTCCTCTGTGTACACTAAAGTAAGTTACGGGGTTCCTCAAGGTTCGGTGCTAGGTCCAATTCTCTTCTCTATATATATGCTTCCCCTTGGTGAAATCATGAGGAAATACTCTGTTAATTTTCACTGCTACGCTGATGATACACAGCTGTATGTATCACTGAAGCCAGGTAAGACAAACCACTTAGATAAACTAGATGCCTGTTTAAAGGACATCAGAACCTGGATGGCCAGAAATTTTCTTCTTCTTAACTCAGGCAAGACAGAGATTATTGTGCTGGGCCCTCGACACCTTAGAGAATCCTTTTCTAGTGATTTAACTGCCATAGATGGCATTAGCCTGGCACCAAGCACAACTGTTAGAAATCTAGGAGTGCTATTTGATCAGGATTTATCCTCTAACTCCCACATAAAGCAAATTTCAAAAACAGCCTTTTTTCATCTTCGTAGCATCGCTAAAATCAGGCCTATCCTGTCCCAGAGCGATGCTGAAAAGCTAGTCCATGCTTTTGTTACCTCTAGACTGGACTATTGTAATTCTCTTTTTTCAGGCTGTCCCAGCAAGTCACTTAAGACGCTTCAGTTGGTCCAAAATGCCGCAGCATGTGTTCTGACTAGAACTAGGAGAAGAGACCACATTACTCCTGTATTAGCTTCTCTGCATTGGCTTCCCATTAAATATAGAATAGAATTCAAGATTCTTCTCCTCACCTATAAAGCTCTCAGTGGACAGGCACCAGTTTATCTTAAAGAGCTTGTAGTGCCGTACAACCCCTCTAGAACATTGCGCTCCCAAAATGCCAGCCTACTTGTGGTACCATCAATCGCCAAAAGTAGTATGGGAGGTAGAGCCTTCAGTTATCAGGCTCCTCTTCTCAATCAATCAATCTTTATTTGTATAGCGCCAATTCATAACAAGTGTTATCTCAAGACACTTTACAACAGAGCATAAAGCTCTCCATTTTATGGATACACATATATGCATAGATACATATATATAATACACATATACATATATATATACAAATATATACATCCAACACCCAACATGAATCCATATAGTCAATCATGAATCCCTCTTCTCTGGAACCATTTACCGACCACAGTTCAGGAGGCTGACGCTCTCTCTACCTTTAAGGTTAGACTGAAAACATTCCTCTTTGATAAAGCTTTCAATTAGGGACCAGTTTATAGTTTATAAATTAGTTCATAAATTAGACTCATAGTTTAGATGCAAGAGGCCTAGACTGCGCATCTGCTTTTGCCCCTTTTGTTTGCTCCTGTGCTCGTCTCTGGCTCTTGTCTTGTAGGTGGTCTGGGATCCTTGGTGAAGACTGCCTGCTGCTGTGGAGTCATGAAGCCTCAAAAACTACAATTATAAACATGACACATATTTGGCCATTTTATTAGGAACACTCCATTCCCATTATCATTATAGCTGCTCATGTAGATACTAGCATGATCTCCATATCCATGATCGATACATCTACACTATCTATATTTAATTACCACAAAGGCATGAGGTCCCTCTGAAAATGGGATGTCACATCTCAAGAGGCCTTGAACAAATGTAGCTATACTTAACTGAGACAAATATGGTTGGGATGACCTTGTGGTCTGGGCACCATGAGTTCGTCACTACCATAAATTCTTATTTTCAGTAAGAAAATCTAAGATTATACTTCTATGCCTCTTGAGATGTAGCATCTCAAGAGGCTACCCTCTAATAAATCAGACAACAGGTCTATGGTTCATGGATCTGTCTCTAACTTTAGTTCTTACTTTAGTCCACTTGTCTCCTCTTACCTCCCTTCCTTCACCCTCACACCAACACAGCATGGTGTGGATTTGCTGTTCATCATGAGACTGGGATCCACATTCAAGATTTCCTGCTGCTTAACAGAAGGTTTTTTCTTGAGCCATGATGGAGGGATTCATGATTGGCTATATGGATTCATGTTGGTGTTGGATGTATATTTTATAGATGTATATATGTATCTAAGCATATACGTGTATACATTAAATGAAGAGCTTTATGCTCTATTGTAAAGTGTCTTGAGATAACACTTGTTATGAATTGGCGCTATACAAATAAAGATTGATTGATTGATTGATTGATTAAAAAAGCTCTAACCAGAGGATGTTTGATTCCTGAACCCCCCACAGTACAAGAGTGGATTAAAACTGTTAGTGACATTTATACTGTGGAAAGAATTCATTTCTGTTTACGATTGCAAAAAGTTTTTTTGTTAAACTGGGGGCCAACTGGATTAAATTTTTCAAACCCATTGGAGGTGATGATCTAAGGCAGCGATCACCAACTGGTGGCCCGGGGGCCACATCCAGCCCCCCATAGCTTTGTGCATGGCCCCCGTATGATTATCAAATTCAGAAAAATACTAGAGTTTTGTTGTGGTATCAAGGCATCTTTCTGCTGTTAGATCCCCAAAACTACTCATGAATTTCCCCAAAATATCTTTGATTGAAACTGTTTTATCAGGCATGACTCCATCTTAAAATAGTTTTACATAAAGTCTCCTGAGATCTGAAATTTAAACAGAAAAAAAAAAAGAGACTGGAGCCGAACACAGAGCTGGAAAATATGAAAGTCCATTAAAGAAGTAGCTAAATAATAATATTACATTTTATTTGGAGGCGCCTTTCATGACACCCAAGGCCACCTTACAACAAAAGATAAAAAAACATTGTAAAACATCATTAAAACAAATCGTCAGAATAAAAGCAAGTGGGGTGCACAGTGTTCAGTTAAAGTGAGTAAGCCAGTTTAAGCAGATGAGTTTTGAGTTGAGATTTAAATAGGTTGATGGAGTCTGACTGTCGTATGTGTGGGGGGAGGCAGTTCCAGAGTCTGGGTGCTGAGCAGCTGAAGGCTCGGGCACCTACAGAAGTGAGGCGTGAAGTGGGGATTGTGAGTAGTCCAGCAGAGGTTGAGCGGAGGGTGTGGGAGGGAGTGTACTCATGGAGAAGGTCACAGAGGTAAGAGGGGCTAGGTTATGCAGAGCTTTGTAGGTGAGCCAGTGTAGTTGGATGAGAACAGGGGTGATGTGGTCCAATGATTTAGTGCGAGTGATGATGCGGGCAGCCGAGTTCTGAATGATTAGCAGTTTATTGATGAGCTAGAGTATCTCCTTGTAGTTTCCAGCAGTATTGGTGACAGGGACTGATCTTACATTTAAAGGTAAAGGATTTCAAACAGTTCTGAAGAGATCCGACTATGTTACTCACAGATACTTAACTAGATTTATTTTAGAGTCAGTAAAGATCTGTGCCCTTGGCTAAATGTAGTTGATGACCCCTGATCTAAGGAACTAGCAGTCCTTGCAAATTGTAATGTTCTATTTTTTTTTTTTTTTTTCTATCCTTCTGTCTCTCAAGACTAATTGTGTTGTATTTTTGGTTGATTTTATGTGCACACTTCTGCCCCCCCATGTTGTATTTAGTTCTTTATCTTAAAGGTGCTATGAGGAGAATCTATTTCCGACGACATAAAGACTCTGCTACCCATGAGCACGTGCGGCGACTGTCGTAAAGACGTGACCCAAGCCAAAGCGTGTGTTTGTTGTGATGCTAATGAATGCAGCTCGGACCTTCCTCAGAACTCTGCATTGCTTTACAACTTCTTTTTTCAACAACTCACAGGATGCAAAGCCACGAGGTAATGTATCTCTTTCTAGTTACGTAGCGGTAGTTTTTAATGTGTGACAACAAGCAATTTTTGGAAAGCTTAGTATCGTAGTTTTGTAGCCGGCTATATATCTGTACTTACGGCCCGGTGCTCTAAGACGTGTCTGAATAATATAAATTTGCTGTAGTTTTAATTGTCTTGTTCCTGAAGTTGAGTATCCAGGCCAGTCCAGCCCTGTCTGACCCGACCACGAAGCTAAGGAATAGCATTTATAGATAACCTATTTTGATGCTATAAAACTCATCTTAAAGTGTGTATTTCCATCAGGCATATATCTAAAAGGGAGACTTTTGTAATTACTTAGAAACTCCTCACAGTCCCTATAATTAGGAAAAGAAAAGACCGAATTGCAAAGGAGCTTTGGTTGCTTCTGCATGTACCTGATGTGTCCTGTAAATTTGAAATGATGTCCCTCGTCTTAAAAATGAAATGTCTCACGTTTTTCTAATTGAATTTGAAGATGAGCCTCATTCATCAAAACTCCCAGAACAAAGAGACAGCAGATGTTTTTGTCCAATTAAAGAAATTCAATATAGAAATAAGAGCTGAGCAGATATGGATGAGGCAGTAAGTCTCCATCCATTCATCCATCCGGCCTGTTGGTGTATCAGGCAGGATGAGTTGGAGTCTTCCATGGTTCTGCTGCTGGCTCCTCAGCAGAGGCATCATCTGTGTGTTTGTTTGCAGTTATTATTTTAGTGCCTGTAAACTGAGCCAGCTCTTGGCCTTCTGTAAAAAAGAGTGCTGTCCAATGGTATGGGATGGATTCATCACTGTCCACCTCAGGAAACTGTTGCTGTCATGAACAAAGAAGCAGCTTTTATCTTTTGGCTTTGTAATGTGAAACAGCTCCAGACTCCCTGACCAGGTGCTGCCAGCTCTCCTCCACCGAGACGAGCTTCAGCTGCCCACAAACTTCTGAGAGGAGCCAGACGACATTATATTACAATTAGCATATAATAACAATCTCAGCTTCCCAAAGAAAAGAAGTGCTGCAGACAGTGTTGGGAGTAACAGCGTTAGAAATAAAGGTGTTATGTTTTCCAAATAACAGGTAATCTGATTAATGACTTTTTCATGTGTTACAACACCGTTACAGACAGTGAAATATGGCACGTTACTTTGCACTGGTGTCAAGCAGCTGTTATCAGACCTGCCTCACTCAGCCAGACACAGACAGGAGCTGTACCGCTCACAGACAGACGAGAAAACTCTATGCCAGAGTTGCCAGGTCCACTTATTATAAGCGACTTTCGGTTTCTTCTTTTTCTAACTTGCATGTGTATATTGGGAGTTGTGGGTTGCAGTTTTTTGGGCTTGTTCCAATAGTGGAGTTGCTCATTTGGACTTGTTGTGCCCACAAACCATCAATATAAATCCAATTCAGAAGTTATTAAAATTATTTTATCCCAACCAAAATTATGGTAAAAGGTGTTTCCATCTAACATAAATCCGTATAGCCAGAATTAAATTGATTTCTAATGTGGCTACTACTGTTTAATAAAGCTGTAGAGGATCAAGATAAAACTTAGATAAAAATCTGACATGTCTGTTTGGTTACAAAAATCAAGGTTAAACTGTTTAGCAATAACAGAGTTATAAATAACAGCAGCCCCTCCCTTCACTTCTGTATAAAGAAAAGGATGTTCCACTTCCAAACAAAAGGAAGTTTAATAAGTAAATTAAGAGACAAAAAAATAGAGATATGACTTTGAAATTCAAATGTAATGTGGATTAAAATTAAAACACACTTCATGTAGGTTTATCTCTTTAAAAATGCTTATTTCAATCGCCAAATCTGGCAACACAGCTAGCTGCAGCAGCGGTGAGTCTGGAGTGTCTGTGGAGTTAAAACTGGAGTTTTCAGGATGGAAGTAAAAGAAGTAAAAGTCAAGAACACACATGTGAAGTGTCCATTATGTCCTAAAGCAAAGTGTTTGTCTGTTGTCCTTTTGTTTGCTCCTGTACTCGTCTCTGGCTCTTGTCTTGTAGGTGGCCTGGGATCCTTGGTGGAGACTTCCTGCTGCTGTGGAGTCATGAAGCCTCAAAACTACAGCTATAAACATGACACACATAGTTGGCCATTTTATTAGGAACACTCCATTCTCATTATCATTATAGCTGTTCATGTAGTTATTAGCATGATCTCCATATCCATGATCGTTACACCTACAGTATCTATTTCTTATTACCACATAGTCATGAAGTCCCTCTTGAAAATGGGATGTCACATCTCAAGAGGCCTTTAACACATTTATACTTAACGGAGACAAATATGGTTGGGATGCACTTGTGGTCTGGGCACCCATGAGTTCGTCACTACCATAAGTTCTTATTTTCAGTTTGAATATCTAAGATTATACTTCTAGAAAATGATCACCACAACCATTCAGACATGAGGACCCTCCAGAAATGAGATGTAGCATCTCAAGAGGCTAACCTCTAAGGAATCAGACGACAGGCCGATGATACATGGACCTGTCCCTAACTTTTAGTTCTTACATCGTCCACTTGTCTCCTCTTACTTCCCTTCCTTTGCCCTCACACCCATCACAGCATCGTGTGGATTTGCTGTTCATCATGAGACTGGGATCCACATTCAAGATTTCCTGCTGCTTAACAGAAGGTTTTTTCTTGCCGCCATGATGGAGGGATCCGTGATTGGCTATATGGATTCATGTTGGGTGTTGGATGTATATATTTGTATATATATGTATATGTGTATTCTATATGTATATATGTATCTATGCATATATGTGTATCCATAAAATGAAGAGCTTTATGCTCTATTGTAAAGTGTCTTGAGATAACACCTGTTATGAATTGGCGCTATACAAATAAAGATTGATTGATTGATTGTTGTTAGTAAATCTAAAATCTAGAGACCAAAAACAGCGAGAACTCCGCTGATGATGTCAGAGCTGCTGCAGCAGGTAACAACAAGGAAGGACACAGAGACGGAGACACACAGTTCAAGAGGAAAAGAGTTTTCAGAAAAGTAACACATCAGTTACTTTACCTGGTAACTAATTACATTTATGAAGGAGTAATTCTGTTAGTAATTCATTTACTTTTTAAAGTAATGTGCCCAACACTGGTGTCCAAAAGGAAACAAAGGCATATCAAAACCTCTGTATTGAGCCTTACAGACAGAAAGGCCCACAGGTGAATCTTGCAGGTGAGCTAGCATGTTGGTTCTTCTGGCAGGTTAATGCTTTTGGTTGTTCTGAGGATGGTGCTCAGTCGATTCAAACTTGGTTGCCGACACAAATTCCTGGTGCACCTTTCACTCCCTTTCATTCCACAAAAAAAAAAACACATGGGGAATACCGCTTTAACACTAAAAAATAAGCAGGTCAACGTGGGTTTTTTCAACGTGGATTAACCCCCTAACAATCAGAAAGTGACTCTTTTCCCACTGTCCACAGACCCGGTCTAATCGGCAGCAGATGAGCTGCATGGCTGTTTTTTTTTCCTCTGGTGCATCAAGCTGATGTCTCAAGTTGATGACATCATCAGTGCGATGAAACAAGACCATGTAAACAATGGAAAGGAGCATGGAGGCCATGGACACAGTTTTCTTTACTTTGTATTAGGGCTGTCACTTTCATGCATTAATTAGATTAATTAATTACACCGCAAATTAATGCATTATAAAAATTAATCACAGATTAATCACAGCACACAAACATTTTAATATTGTCCAGCTGGAGGACCCGTACATGGCAGTGGCACGTGTCACTTCACACATGCGTCTCTAGTCAAACCAAACAAAGCCCAGGTGACAACAGGAATGGCATATTTAAGACTTAGTCTTATTTTATTTTTGAATGTATTTATCTATATTTGTACTACATTCTTTAATAATGCATCAGGCCTAATTGTTTTGCTGGATGTCCTCGACCTTTTTCTTTTTTTGAATTTGATTTATGAAACACACTTAAAGTGTAATTTGAGTTGCCTGATTGAGCTTAGAATTTTCTGGACAAGTTGCCCTGACTTTGGTTTTATTTAGTCACCAATAAAAATGTGGATTTACAAATCTTCACTTCTTAGTGTATTCATTTGATTAGTCCTGCACTACAATTTTATAATATCCTAGAATTCAAATTCTTTATTTGGGTACTTTAAGCAGATATGAGATTAAAATGCGATTAATTAGATTAATTAATTATAAATCCTGTAATTAATTAGATTATTTTTTTAATCATCTGACAGCAGTACTTTGTACCTTTGTCCCTTTTTAAAAATGTACAAACTCACACTGATGATACAAAGGTAGATGGAATTTGTTGCTGAGACACAAAGATTCACGTAGGTTACAGACGGAGGAGCCGGCATGATGCTATGCTGACATCATCCATAAATTAGCGAGTGGACCCGGGTTTTCAGTGAAGCTGACTGGAGGCGAGCTGATAAAACCTGCGTTGCTTCCAGGATCAGTCGACCTGGGTTGAAATGCTGATTAAACCCTTTCAAACTGCCTTCAAGAGCTGATTGTTAATGAGTTTTAAAGGATAAGTTTGGTTTCTACAGCTTTCACATTGTTTATAGAATGAAGTAGAACAATATACTCACCCAGAAGGCTTTCCTGATCCAAACAGTGCTTCAGGAGATATTTAGATCCAAAATCGAGCGGCGGACATCCGTATAATGGTAGCACACGGGGCATGTATAGCGCCGCTCCTAAAACTGCATTAATCGTCCAAAAACTCATTAGTTTCACCAATATTTCATCATGGTCCACTCACGCTACTCCTCCATGATAGTCTGTGTCACTCCACCCATGTTTTTGTGACTGTGCTGACCTCTGAACTGAAGACTTTGTTTATGGCTGCCGCGCATGCGCAGTACGGCGTCCTCCTTTCGATGAGCTCCTCATCTGTAAACTCTGGCTCCAAACTGTAAGGACACCCATCATATTCAAAGTTCTCCTCCACAGCATCTTCATCCCATAGATATTCGTCCATTTTGCTCAAAACTGGAAGAAGAAAGTTGTTGAGTAGCCGGCGGTCTTCCCCTGAAACAATGAGCCGTACTGCACAGGCGCGGCAGCCGTAAACAAAGTCTTCAGTTCAGAGGTCAGTACAGACCCCGGACTGTCTTAGTAGCGCAAGTGGACCATGATGAAATATTGGTTTTGATTAATGATTTGATTAACCATTAATGCAGTTTTAGGAGCGGCGCTATACATGCCCCGTCTGCTACCATTATACGGATGTCCACCGCTCGATTTTGGATCTAAATATCTCCTGAAGCACTGTTTGGATCAGGAAAGCCTTCTGGGTGAGTATATTGTTCTACTTCATTCTATAAACAATGTGAAAGCTGTAGAAACCAAACTTATCTTTTAAATTGTTTTTTAGGCCAGTCTGAAAAAGGTATAACAGACGTGCTCATCCTGTCAGACCTGTCGAGTGGATCCCTACTGTATATCACACATCAAGATTTCAATGCAGCAAAATGTCCTCGTTTAAGCAAATTGGCCTGAGCTGACAGAAAGATCACAGACTAACATGTTTGTGAGTTCAGCTGTGTGCGTAGGACTTAGTCAGATTTACATGTGTCGGGTGTGGACTAAAATTTTTTGGTTGTGTGCGTATCTTAGAAGTGTGTGTCCATGGCTAACCTTCAGTGGAGCCTCATCAAGGAGCATTTTCAGCAGCACATTAGAAACACAGAAAGTCAGAGCCGGGCCGGCTTGTTTTAATAAAGTCCTGAATTATGCACAGCAATAAGCAGAGCCTGCGCTTGAATATTTATGAACTTAAGAGTAAGAGAGCGGCACAGGCGGACTGCCTTTCTGTCCTGTGTTTGTGCATTTTTGTCTTTGTGACATAAAGCGGGTAATGAGTGGGAGTACGGAGTGTGGAGATGAAAAAGAGAGAGAAAAGGGCAGAGAGAGAATGGAGTAGGAGTTCATATGAGCTGTGTTCTGTCTCGCATACTGGCACATACCAGGAGGACAAAGTCAATGGAATAAAATGTTACGTATTTCTTAATCATTTGCAGTATTTTGAAATTAACAAGCCAAGATTCACTTCTACTGTTGTGTTATATTATCAGAAACTTTATGTTGCCTTACTTGTACTTTCATGACCATCAGCCTTTAGTTTAGATAACAGCTGTTTTCTTGTGTTTACAGGAAATAATGATAGTTATGAGGACAAAAGACTTCATAGCAAAATTTTATTTTTTGTTTAATTAATATTATATTTCAGTTTAATTTCATTCTGACTTGCTGTTAAATAAATTTGTGGTTAATCCATGCCTCCCTGATGGTACTGTCATTGCCATGCACCTTTTTTTTCTTAAATGTTCCCCAGTTTGCTTAAAAAAGTATTTTCCATTCATGTGTTTTATGTCTGTCTGTCCATCTCCTCAGATCTTCTCCCATCCCATCCTGTCCTTTTTTATCTGTGATCCAAAGATAGTGCAGGAGGTTAATTTCCCACAAGTGGACTCAGGCCTCGAGTGCATCCTTGCCAGTTTTATTTACCCCAGCAGTGGGCAGCTCCATGTCAATTAATGACACCCTCCACTGGTGCCTGAAGAGGAAGAGACTGGCCGACATCTTGTTTCCTCCCAGAGTCCGGCCTGAGTCTCCCTCAGTCTCGATAAGTAGTTATCAGGTAGAACAGTTGGTGGCACCACGATGGCAAACCTGGTGATCTAGAACTGAAAATGCAGCGTACAGGAGAGGAAACCTGCTAACCAAGATAACTTTGAAGTCTTTGAACTAAAATCAATTCTGCTCAACCACAGGATGGGTTTTTGCTGAGGGTCTATTCTTAGCCGTTTGCTGTTTAGTCTATTTTAAAATGATTTACTAAACACTTATCCTTATGCTGGTGTCCAGGTTCATACATATGCTGCAGACATATATGCTACTGCTTTATCTTAAAGCTAGGGTCAGTAATTTTGTAAAAACTAGCATGAATTTGAATGTAGCATCAACACGCAAGTCAGCAATTCTTGATCATCTTGATCTTCATGGTTCACATCAGGCAATGCCTCTTTAGAACAGCAAACTCACAACTGGTGTGTGTTGTTATAGGACAGGGTAGCTTTAACCAACACATCCTATCTAATCACATTCATTGGACCCCAGGTTGGCTGACTCCTGGCTCCAATTAGCACTTGGGGAGGTAATTAGCCTAGGGGTTCACATACTTTTTCCACCCTGCACTGTGACTGATTTTGTATTGTGTCGATTAAAAACATGAAACTCATATTTTTTTTGTGCTGTATTAGTTTAAGCAGACTGTGTTTGTCTAGTGATGTGACTTACATGAAGATCAGAACATGTTTTTATGACCAATTTAGTCAGCGATGTGGGAGAAAACGAGTGGAGAGGTTGTTAATAAACAAATTTAGACCCGCCTCTCCCTTCATACCTCATCCCTGGCTCCACCCCCGAAAGCTGATGGACGTGCATCGTCATGGAAACGGCCGTAGAAACTGCGTAGCTGACCAACGTAGCTAAGGTAACCCCGACTCGTCAGACAACTCGACTGTCATTATTGATAACATCACAACAACAGAACATTCTGGCAGATTAGACAATAAGATGAATGAAATGTTACTGTTATGTGAAGCACCACAAAGCTAATGTTGCTAACCTATCCAGCAGAAAGACGGCGACATCCACGTCAGTTTTCAGGTCTTTCAATTGGAGGAGTTCCCTCCACCGTCAGAAAGCAACACCAATGTTGACCCGGGTCTTCGCTCTTTCATGGTCATAGCCCTTCTTTTTCTCTTTTCACCCCTCTGACCTTTTTCTTTTGGGCTGTTTTTCAGCCATTGCTACTGCACATATTGTATCTCTCTCTTACACTAACTGCGCACGCTACGCAACCTACTACTCCCCCTCCCCCCTCTGTCTGATCTGCTCATGAGTATGATCGCCCCCTGGATGTGGGGGGGTGTACCCTGTTTTGGTGACTCGGTCCGAGCCACAGTATTGACCAGCTGAAATTCAGAGCCAAGGCTGTGTATTAAAACCGGACTTTTTTTCAACATGCTGTCAGTGGGGACATCTTGTGGATGGAGAGGAGAAATACGGTGATTTTGACAAATAGTCCATTAGATTAGAAGATTAGAAGATCGCTAACTACACCTTTAAGCAGATATCCAAGTAATCCCAAAGGGTTCACATACCTTTTCATGCAACTGAATATTTATTATAGATGTTAATGTTAATATTAGACCAATCTCTCTATTAGTGATTGTTGTTATTTATACCTCTGTAACAGTGGTGTAGTGGTTCCTTGAGAAGTGGGTATACTCTAAATTTTTGCCTTTTTGTTAAGTAGTAGGCCTACAGAAAAAAAGACGAACCAGTGACATGTAAGACTACTCTATTTACCCAAAAATCTGTCATTTTTACTTGCTCACTTTTATAAAATTATCATGACTTAATTAGGAGCAGTTTGTAGTTACTACTGGTCACACAAGCAGAATGGTGAACAGACAAACTTTACCTGGCAGACACTTGGATCAAATGAGCAACCTTGCTGTGAGGCAAGTGCACTACCACACTACTATTAAATCTGAAGTTGACAATGCATTCTTTTTCATATTCAACCAATTTTATCTGTGAAGGCAGCTAGTACCAGCCAATTAGAGGCAGAGGAGGGTGGGTCATGGCTTCACCATCCTTGAGGGAAAAAAGGGCAATCTGGCAGTTAGATATTACTGAATGGTGGGGGGTTTAGAAGTGGGTATACTCTATGCTGACTGAAATATAAGTGGGTATACTCTGTATACCAGCGTATACCCTCGACTAAACCACTGCTCTGTAACGAATACCTTTAAGACCAAATCGACATGAGGTCTCTCTTGATCTCTTACATCCCAGGCGGCATACTTGAAATAAAATATTAACAGTGACAACTTTAGTGCCGACAGCTAATTGCAGGACCACATAGACAGTCATTCGCTCTCACACTTATACGTAAGGGAAATTTAGAGTCACCAATAACCTGAGGAGCATGTTTTTGGTCTGTTGGAGAAAGTGCCACCCACACACAGGGTGAACAGACAAACTTTACCTAGCAGACACTTGGACCGGCACTTGGATCGAATGAGCAACCTTGCTGTGAGGCAAGTGCACTACCACACTTACTATTTCCTGGTGTGTGGCACCATGAGGCTATAAAGCCATTAATCTGCTCCAAATCATTTTCTGTCAGGCATTGGCTTCCTGCTCAGTGTTTGACTGCTAGATAAGAAGTGAGTTTTTGATTATCCTGTGGCCAGTACAGACCTGATCAAAATCTTAAGACCAGTTGAAAAATTGCTAGAATATGCATTTTGCACATTTGGACCTTAATGAGGTTTTAAATAGAGCTACAATATGCAAAAGCAAGAAGGGGGAGTGTGACAAAAAGCACTTTGAAAAAGTAATTTATTGAAAACAACAAGTAAACTGAAATAGGCTGTTTATCAGCTAAAGTTTAAGTCCACAGGCTATTAAAGCCAAAATCTGCTCCAAATGTTCATTTTCTGTCAGGCATTCACACGGTCATGCCCTCCTGATGGCTAAAGCTAAGAAGCTTTCTCTTCTTGAACGTGGTCGGATCGTCGAGCTGCATAAGCAAGGCCTCTCGCAGCGTGCCATTGCTGCTGAGGTTGGACGCAGTAAGACAGTCATTCTACATTTTTTGAAAGATCCTGAGCATTATCAAAAGTCAATGACCCTCTATTGGCTGTCCGTCAAGACACAGGTCCTCGACCCAAATTAAGGCCCTTACTGGTGCCGACTGCAGCGCAATAACCATCAGACGGCATCTGCAGGAAAAGGGTTTCAAAAACAAAAAACAAATTCAAAGACCTCGTCTCCTTCAACGCCACAAAACTGCTCATTTAGACTTTGCCAAGGAGCATCAAACATGGGACATTGAAAGGTGGAAAAAAGTTTTATTCTCTGATGAGAAAAAATGTAATCTTGACGGTCCAGATGGCTTCAACGTTACTGGCATGACAAGGAGATCCACCTGAGATGTTTTCTACCCGGCACAGTGGAGGGGGGTCCATCATGATCTGGGTGCTTTTTCATTCAGTGAACACTGGAGCTTCAGGTGGTGCAGGGTCGCAAACGGCAGCTGGTTACGTGCAGATGTTGCAGGGCATCCCTCATGACTGAGGGCCCTCGTCTGTGTGGTAACAGCTGGGTTTTTCAACAGGACAACGCTGCAGTTCACAATGCTTGCTTGACCAAGGACTTCTTCAGGGAGAATAACATCACTCTTTTGGACCATCCCGCATGTTCCCCTGATTTAAATCCCATAGAGAACATTTGGGGATGGATGGCAAGGGAAGGGAATAAAAATGGCCGTCAGTTCCAGACAGTTGATGCCCTTCATGAAGCCATCTTCACCACTTGGAGCAATGTTCCCAAAAGCTTCCTGGAAACACTCTCATCAAGCATGCCCAAACGAATTTAACAAGAGTGATTAACGAGAACGGTGGAGCTACTCATTACTGAGTCCTACTGAGAAACATTTTTGTTCTGGTTTGGAGAGTTTTTTGTAATTTTTTGAGTGATGGTCTTAAACTTTTGATCAGCTGATAAACAGCCTATTTCAGTTTACTTGTTGTTTTCAATAAATTACTTTTTCAAAGTGTTTTTTGTCACACTCCCCCTTCTTGCTTTTGCACATTGTAGCTCTACTTAAAACCTCATTAAGATCCAGATGTGCAAAATGCATATTCTAGCAATTTTTCGACTGGTCTTAAGATTTTGATCAGGTCTGTATGTCTTTATTCATTGTTTCAGCTTTGCATTAGTATTTCTGTTATATGTTTGATCATTACTACCTTAGTTGAAGATTGTTCCTTCCAATAAAAGCAGTTTGGGTTAATCCCTTTTTATTCTTTGCTTCTTTCTGTCAGACAACAGCTCAAGTGTTGTGAAAATAAACCCTTTAACCAGATCCTTGACTGTGCTCCTCTGTCCTAATGGACACACCATTGAGATTAAATTATCCCTCCAAAACAGCCAACCTTTTACACTGAAAATATTCTTCAGTGTGTGTCTTTCTAGTATCTGGGAGTATTACTTGCACTGGAGCGCACTTGCTGATAAACAGGCTCTTTCTCAGCTTATAAACACTTAACTGATTTTTTAAATAAATGTTTTGAATGTAATAGTAGATGTGTGCTACTGTGCAGCTCATGTGAATGATACAAACTCGGCAAAGTGTGTTTCTTGATTTTGTAGATTTATGTCAATTTTTCCAATACATCCTCAGAAAAGCAGAAACACTGCACCACAGACATTAGACAGGTACACGGATGTTAAAAGGGAACCATCCTCTGCATCCAGTTAAGAGCAAACCAGCTCTGTGCCTCACCACTCCTCATTTTCAGACAAACACACTCGAGGACACGATCACATTTGCTTTTTTAACAGCGGCCAACAAACTTTGTACCAGACACAAAACTGAGCCCTAATTCTCTTTTCTCATTTAGTTTGACAGTTTGTACTCAAGCTTTATTTCTGTTGTCAGCAACTTTTCCTCATTCAACAGTCAGGCCTCGGAAATAACGAGCAACAAAAAAACATCTGCCTTCACTGATGTGTATTAAAGATGCTGTGAGGAGTTTCTAAGTAATAAAAAAGTCTCCCTTTTAGATATATGCCTGATGGAAATACACACTTTAAGATGAGTTTTATAGCATCAAAATAGGTTATCTATAAATGCTATTCTTTAGCTTCACGGTCAGGTCGGACAGGGCTGGACTGGCCTGGATACTCAACTTCAGGAACAAGACAATTAAAACTAGAGCAAATTTATATTATTCAGACACATCTTAGAGCACCGGGCTGTAAGTAGCCATATATAGCCGGCTACAAAACTATGATACTAAGCTTTCCAAAAATTGCTTGTTGTCACACATTAAAAACTACCGCTACGTAACTAGAAAGAGATACATTACCTCGTGGCTTTGCATCCTGTAAGTTGTTGAAAAAAGAAGTTGTAAAGCAATGCAGAGTTCTGAGGAAGGTCCGAGCTGCATTCATTAGCATCACAACAAACACACAGTTTGGCTTGGGTCATGTCTTTTGGTGCGTTCCAGTTGGAGTCAGAAGTAGGAATTTCCGAGTTCCAAGTAGGAAACTGCAACTGGAACGTCCCCCGAAGTCTGAATTTCCTACTGGGAACTCGGTGAAACCTCACCACCCCCGAGTTGACAATGGAAGATGGATGCCCCCAGTGTGAACAGTTATTTAGCTCCTGTAATAATCCATTTATTTGTGCTTCTGACTGGGGTGTGTTGCTCTAGATCAGCTGTATACATAGTATTGTTAGACTTATATTTACAAAATTGCTGCCATAGTGATAATCACATTCTTCATGTGATATTTGTGAACAACCATGAAAAACGTAAAAGGAGATCCGCACACTAAAATGTAGCTCCCTTGAAGTTTTATTTAATTATCAACCAGTGACGTTTCGAGCGTAACCGCTCTTCCTCAGAATTTACCTAGTGATCAGTGAGAAGCCATTTACAAAGAAGTACACACGTGACCAGGCTCAACTGGAACTCATCGA
Organism: Scarus forsteni; assembly: GCA_036419115.1. Lineage (NCBI taxonomy): Eukaryota > Metazoa > Chordata > Actinopteri > Labriformes > Labridae > Scarus > Scarus forsteni. The sequence goes on along the minus strand of JAZDUH010000104.1, from coordinate 2,459,882 downwards.
CAATTATCAACAAACAATAAAGTGCCCCCTCAGCGGAAGGGAGGCAGTGTTTTAAATGGTCATATTAGCTCATACATGTACTCTTACACACAGTGTGAATATACATACCTATAAACTGATGCATCCCCATACATAACCTAGGTTATGTATGGGGATGCATCAATTTAAAACACTGCCTCCCTTCCGCTGAGGGAGCACCTTATTGTTTGTTGATAATTATCGATGAGTTCCAGCTGAGCCTGGTCACGTGTGTACTTCTTTTTAAATGGCTTCTCACTGATCACTAGGTAAAGTCTGAGGAAGAGCGGTTACGAAACGTCACTGGTTGATAATTAAATGAAACTTCAAGGGAGCTACTTTTTGGTGTGTGGATCTCCTTTTATGTTTTTCATGTTTGTAATCTTTTGGATCCAGCACCCTACATAGGATGTGCGTGCCCACCCCGTTTATTTCTCATTTTTGTGAACAACAACACAGGGCGTGCTAACAACAGCTAACAATAGCCTGGTAGATCGGCATGTTTTTTTCCGACTTCAACTGGAACGCCGATAAGTCGGAGATGATGTCACTCCCAGTTCCGAGGTTACTGGAACGCAGCATTACAACAGTCGCTGTGTGTGCTCATGGGTAGCAGAGTCTTTGTGTCACCGGTAATAGATTCTCCTCATAGCACCTTTAAGACAATATTATAATATAATCGGATGAGCTTTGAAAGTTTAATGCACTGATTTTTCTGAAATTAGATTTCAAATGTATTCTTGCCCTTGAACCTCTCAATAATTTTATTTCATTAGAGCAAAAATAAATGGAAACTTTTAAAGTCAGCATCGTAGATCTGCATTTGGATGATCAGCTTCTTCCATTAAAGGCTGTAAACTCACATCATCAACTGAAATAAAACTAATCACAGATCTAAAATCTTTTACAACAAAAGTGCTTAAGTGTTGGTAAAAAAAACAGAGCTGTAGTTATAAACAAATTGTTGTAGTTTTCTGTTTGGTTTTTGCATTTGTAGTTGTGATGTATTATGTAACATGCACATGTTGTATTTTCACATGAGCAGTGCTTTATTTTTGGATGGATCAATCTGTTGGGAATTTAGTGAAAATGTGGATATTTGACGCACTCCAGCTTTACATCATGTACTGAAACTATGTTGTCTTGTCAAACAATATCATATTCAATTGATTTAAACCTTTTTTTTTTTTTTTTGAAAATTCCAGTCCAAAAGATATTGCATTACGTAACACATAGTTTTTATTAATGCCAGAGCTTGTATAGAGACATTTGAAAAAGAAATTTATCTAACTGAATAACTGCAGAATGTACCAGTTCACCTGTCAGACAACATATCAGAGAAGCTCTCTGATCAAGGCCTTTATTAGAGCATTTTTATTTTTGAAATAATCTTTTAGAAAGTGCTCTAGATTCACAGCATTGCAGCAAAGATACTTTAGATTCTTAAAACGATATCATGTTTGTCTCTTTTATGGTTTCAGCTGGTCAGCACTGAATATTTCAGACTTAAGCTCCAGTGACGAGGCCTGAGCCAGAAAGAAACTGTCTGATGAAGAAAATGTGCTTATACTGGATGATAAACTAGGAAAGCAGAGTGTTTGTCAGTGTGTGGACGAACCATCAGTGATGGGCATGCTACGTGTAAATACAGTGAGCCAAGTTAGTCACAAAAAATCAGCTTCACTAAATAAAGAGCAACCATCAATGTTTTTCTGCATGTTTTCTGGGCTGTTCTGTTTGTTTTACCTCTATGTCTGCTTTAATTTTTCAATCTCTTTAATTTTACATTTCAGGTATTTGCCACTGTGCAGTTCTGCTCCTGTAAGGGCCCAGTCATTTATGTCCTTTATAGTGGATGCTTTCTCCACCTGTATCTTATTTCAGGACTTAGAGTTACCCTATCAAGATAATTCTGCAGAGGACATCCTGAGCTTTACGGAGATGTGTCATGTGATGGGTTTGCATGCTGGTAACTTTGCTTTTTTTCCTCTATCAAGATGGCTGACCCACCAAAAAACACATATTATGCAACGAGGAGAGGCAAGTCAAATATTGTTCATCAGATGCTTTTTTTTACCATTATAATTTCTTCTGCCAGAAGGTTATATTATTGCTGGCATCTGTTTGTTTCTTTGTTAGCAACATAACTCAAAAAGTTCAGCTGCTTTTGTATTTTAATTATTACTTTTATTTTCTGTCTTTAATAAATGTACTTAAATGACATAACAACATGATTCCAAAATGAAAGTAAATTTTGTAATGTAAGAAATGTTAAAAATCATAATTACCTCTGCCAAGAAGGTGATTTTTTTTGGTGCTGCATGTTTGTTTTCTTTTTTTGCTTGGATGTTAGCAAGTTTACGCAAAAACTGCTGGACAGATAATGCAGAAACTTTCTCTTGATGATGGTAAAGGCCCACCTTAAAATGATTTGATTCAATTGCCATTAGTAAACAATCATTTTTGCTTGATAAACTTTCTAATAATGATAACATGATTCTGAGTGCTAGATGTAGTTTTACAGGGTCGAGAAATCCCATTATTACCTCCGCCAAGGAGGTTATGTTACTGCTGGTGTTTGTTTGTATGTTTCTCTTTTAGCAAGATAACTAAGAAGTTCTGGACGGATTTCGATGAAATTTTCAGGAAATATCCGGATTAGGACAAGGAACAAATTATTAGATTTTGGGACTGATCTAGATCAGCATTAAACGGCGATGACGAAAAATGTGATTTTCATGAATAACTACTGAACTAAAATAGATATCATTATGAATCCAATTGCTAATGGTTTGTTTTCATGGTCAAGGAATCTAAATATTTAGATGAAATAAGGTAGGACTAATATTTATATTTGAAAATTGCTGTATGGTTGAGGACTTTGGCCCTGGTGGAGGTCAGCGCTCTCCGAGTGCTTTTCTACTTTCCCACTGTGATGACTGCAGCCTTTCCGATGTTGTGATGGAGGGACATTCCCCTTAAGTGTTCAACCTTATCATGGTTTTTAAAATTGATTTTGATGGTCTCGGTCTTGTCACAGTTTTGGTCTCGACTCCAAAAAGTCTTGGGCTGTGTCTGAAATGGCATACTAACATACTACATACTGATGTGTATATACTGTATACTACATACTATAAGTATGATTAGAATGCCAACCGTTCACACTGTAGTATACTACTAAGTTTCCCATGATGCATTTCAAACCTCTGACGACAAAAATCAGAAGCACACCAGGCTATCAAATATCTCTGTTGATTCACCACATTTGAAAGTTCAGAGAGCATTTTAGGCGAGAAAGTCACCACATAGAATACCAAAATGTGGTCATTTGAGCCATAAAACGCACGGATACAAATTTCATTTCAGCATTTCGGACATCCTGTTATGAGCGCCATTATGCTATCAAAGAAACTTCCAGTCGGCTCCAAAACAAGAGCCCAATTTACAAAAGCGTTAAAGAACTAAAAGGAGATAATAAAAGATGCTTTTATTTTGAAAACAGGAAGTTTGCTAGTGGTGGATTTTTAGCTGAACGCCAGTCTCAAGACGATTTAACATTTATGATATTAATAATATTATAATCAGTAACTTCACAAATACAATAAAATGTTGACTGCCCGCAGACACCAAAGATAATCCATTCGAATTTACGTACCTACGTATCGCAATGCACTATGGGGCTCGCAACGCATTATGGGGCGTTTGAGTGTGAGGAGTAAGCCCACCTTGAATACTTGAATTTTTTCCGATATAGTATACATCCGGGTATTTCTCACACACTCAATCTTTTCATACTATCTAATGTGAACACACTACATACTCATTTTGACGTCACACTTAGTATGAGTAGGACGTTAGTATGACATTTCTGACACAGCATTGGTCTTGTCTTGGTCTCTGTGCCGTCTAGTCTCGGATAAGTCTTGGCCTTGGATAGTGTGGTCTTAAGCACAACAGTATGAACCACTGCACTGAGGCTGGATTAAAAACGAAGAGGAAGTGATATATCATACCAGAATCTTCCATAGATCTGTAAAAGGTTAAGCTTCAAAACACAGCTGTCCTAATGAAGATCGATTCTATGTTTCCACAGATAGTAAAAACATTAAAACCAGAATCACCGACTCTCAGACACTAAATCCTCTTAAAATCTTGAAAAATGAAGAAGAGGACAGCGCTCCTTAAACTTTATAAATCCTTTTGTCACCCACACAGAAGCTGCTGGCTCACAGTTACAGATGAGCCAAAGTGATGAATACAAGAGTGTCATGTACCAAACACAGCAAACAAACAGCAGGTAATAAGGAGGATCTTGACTCTTTAATAAATCTACTAACAAACACTGCTTTGGTTTAATGTTTGTTTGATACTGCACTTTTCCACAGGATTGGTGCTGGCAATTCTGTGGACTTGTGAGTGAATGAACTTTTAGTTGAAGACAGTGTTAGTGGAGCAGATAACCACAACAAGTGTTAATTTTTGTGATACAAGCATGAAATTTGGTTCACTTATAGTCAAAGGCATTCCCAGGAAAACTGGATATGGAGGCATCCTGAATTTTCAACATAGTACCCATGGCAGCCATTTTTCAAAATGGCCACCAATGATTCTAATCATTCTTTTTAATCAAGGATGATAATAAAGGATGATGAAGAATAAAAAAAATATTCAGTGACAGAGAAAGATGAATAGACTGCTGTGACAGACAGAGGTGCTTTCCCTCTCTTTTCATTTTTTAACCCCAATTTATTCATCACAAAAAAACAAAAACAAAACTCAGTCTCCTTTCTCTCCTTTTCCTTCCCCCAGAAAAGTGCCAAAAAATGTTTTCATTGATTCACTTTAGTTTACATATAGTTCAAGTTTATGTTTAACTTTTTTCATGCACTTTTGGGCATTTTGTGCCTTTATTGATGGGAAAGAATGACAGTGGAAAGGCTTGTGAAAGAGATGACAGGGTAGAGAAGACACTCTGCAAACTGGCCACAGGCAGGACTTGAACCCGGGCCTGCAGAAGTGTGTATGTGGGACGTGCCTGGTCGCTCACCACTCCGCCAAAACATCACCCGAGGTCTAAGTAAAACTTAGTGTAAACTGTAAATAGTTATTTTACTCTTGTAATAAAAAGCACTGATCTGAAACTTAATTCAAGTTCATATAAAATGTAGAGTAAATTTGTCATGGTCCTCTTGCTCTGGAGACAAACAGCATTGATCTGAAGCTGAATTTTGAGGGGTATCTAAACAAAATATAGCATGTAGCAACTTTTGTTCAAACTTCATAAATTTCAGACTTAAAAAAACAACAACCCCAACCTCAATTTCCATCCCATCTCTTCAATTTTGAGTGTCATGTAAAATTGTAAAAATAAAACAGCTCCTGTTTACACCACACCCATTTCTGATCTAAGCCCTTACCTAACCTCCACCCTTTCCTATGGTATGGTAGACAAATAAAACACATAAGGTCTTAATATCAGTAAATATCCATCCCTGATAGGAGAATTGAAAGAAAACTGTTCTCACTGGTGGCCATTTTGAAAAATGGCTGCCATTGGCGCCATGTTGAATATATTTGATGCCTCCATGTCCACATCTTTTTGGAATGCCTTTAGCTGTCACTGTACCAAATTTCATGCTTGTATCACAGAATGAACGACTGTTATTGTTAGATTTAGTTTCAGTCTTTCGACAGATATTATAGTTACTCTTGGTGCATTCACTAGTTTGGTCTTTCTGCAAACAAACTTTGGATCATTTTTTAGATGCTTTAGTTTTAGGGGATGTGAATGCCTAATCAAACCCTGAAGTGGACCAAACAGCTAACTCTGGCCCACTTAAAAACACTGTATTTATTCAATAAACAAGGCTGAAAGCACACGGAGCTGCCAGTCAGTGTGTTTTTCCACTCCAGCTCGTGGTAATGCAGCCTCGACTCTGGTTACCATTCACCAAAACAAAAGAGTCATCATGCAGCCAGAGATCATTTGGGTTGCCGGGCAGAAAAGCAACGTTGATAAAAGGGGCAAAGGTAAGCAAAGAGAAGCCGAGGGGAGAAAATATGGTAGTGCAGTGTAAATACTTTTGGTAATTCATGTTTGTGAACATGTATAACAGGATTAATTAAGCTTATGTGTCTTCCTACTCATATTCAGTCATGTTATTCTAATACTGTCTCAATTGTTTTACCTTGTTTCCGCTTTATATTTTTTTATACCTTTAATCCCATATGTGCAACACCACTGATACATTATGTTTACAGCAAATCAAGAGAAATGCCATAATAATAAATTAAAATACTACAAAAGATATATGCATATACAGTATATTTAAATGAATAATAGAAGAGTTATTTTCCAAAATGCTATAAAAGCCAAAATTTAGAAAATATATCACTCAGTGCTATTCTTTTGTGTATTGTTTGTACTACCTGCCCTATCAGTACTTAATACCAGAAAACTATATATCCCTGTTTATACTGTATTTCAAAGTTCAGTTCCCCAGCCAACCCAATGATGGGTCTGGGTAAATAATGTCATTTTTCTAAATAAAAATGGATTTATAGAGCTCTAGCAACAATAACAAATAGATTAATAAATAAGTAAGACACCTATACAGTATAGTTAAACCTTAGCAATTGACAGATCGTTTATATAATAGAGTAAATAAAATAATTAGTGCTGTCAGACAATTAAAAAAAAAAATCTAATTACTGGATTTATATTTTGCCCCACCGGCAACAATTGTTGCCGAAGTGTATCACTGTCATTTTCTACTCACAAAAAAAAATGTCAGCACTAGTAATGCAACTTTTTGCACTTATGTGTTGGTAGACAACTTGGATAAAGATTTTGTTTTATAAATTATAGTTTTCAAATAGTTCCTGTCACATGACATCATCTACTTCCTGCTCCTTCCGGTGGAAGACATGGAGGATGCAAATTGTCCTGGAAAGAGGTCATTTTCATAAATTTCTAATGCTTTCCCCAAAAACATATTTATGATTATTTAATCATTCAAGTCTCTAGAGTAACCCTCTACCAATTTTTTTTTTACCTGGGATAAATATTTATTTGTTCATGGGCTTATTTCTGTGAGTGGCAACAAAAGTTGCTGGTGGGCACATAGCTTGTAACTAACTAAAGGAAAACACTGTCTGCAGGATTTGTCATAATTTACTTATTTCAAATTGTAGAATGATGAACACTAGTGCATTTAAGTCCTCTTAGAATACTCTAACAAACTAAATAAATTCACAGGTATTCAAGACCTGTGTCTGTAGGATTTTGATACGTTACCATAAATTTTCTTGCTATTTGCTAAACAATCTTTCTCTGTCAACTAACATCAGTATGGAAAACTGTTTCCGCAACTTTAAAAAAAGGAAATCAGGGAACTGAAAATAAATAAATACATACTAAGTCATAATTATGTGATAAAAAGTCAAAAATGTTGATGTGCAGTTGGAAGTGCACCTTTCAAGTAAGTAAGTAAGTACAAAATAGAAAAAAAGAAATACATAATATGATTCAGAGGGACTCAACTGATAAAATTATATGCCTTACAACTCAGAAAAAAATTTGGGCATAAATGGGTTAATTAATCTAATTAATCACATTTTAATCTCATATCTGCTTAAAGTACCCACATAAAGAAGTTGAATTCTAGGATATTATAAAATTGTAGTGCAGGACTAATCAAATGAATACACTAAGAAGTGAAGATTTGTAAATCCACATTTTTATTGGTGACTAAATAAAACCAAAGTCAGGGCAACTTGTCCAGAAAATTCTAAGCTCAATCAGGCAACTCAAATTACACTTTAAGTGTGTTTCATAAATCAAATTCAAAATAAGAAAAAGGTCGAGGACATCCAGCAAAACAATTAGGCCTGATGCATTATTAAAGAATGTAGTACAAATATAGATAAATACATTCAAAAATAAAATCAGACTAAGTCTTAAATATGCCATTCCTGTTGTCACCTGGGCTTTGTTTGGTTTGACTAGAGACGCATGTGTGAAGTGACACGTGCCACTGCCATGTACGGGTCCTCCAGCTGGACAATATCAAAATGTTTGTGTGCTATGATTAAACTGTGATTAATATTTGTAACGCATTAATTTGGGGTGTAATTAATTAATCTAATTAATGCACTAAAGTGACAGCCCTAAAAATAAGATTTATTATAGATACGATAAATCCCCACAAACATAGTAAGATAGAGGTGCCACTGATACAAAGTCCAAAATCAAGTAAAATTGCATAACATAGTTACATATATACAAAAAAAGTAAATTAAAAATAAAAAGAAGAAGAAAACAAAGCAAAGTGCTCCCCTTTTGGTTGTTTACTTATTCCTTTACCAGTTTTACTTTTTTACATTTTGTGTATGCGTGATTAAAGTTACTGTTTTTTTTTTGTCAATTAAAGAGTGATATTATTGTTATAAGTGTTAATATTATTATCATTAGTTTGCATTGTTTGCCTCTCTATTTTCCTTATAGTTTTCCCATTTTACCCTTTCTTCAATTCACTCTTATTTTATAAGTTAAATTCTCCATTTCTTTAATTTATTCCATCAGTTCTCTCCATTTGACTTCCCCTGGGGTGCAGTTTTAAGTTAAATAAGTGCCGTAGCTCTTATTATTCTAATGAGGCATTTATCATCTAAATTTATTGTTCTACCATGGAATCTGCCTAACAGAATAAACTTGATTTCTCTTTTATTTTTACTCATAGGCTTTAAATAACACACTGATTTATTCATTCATTCATGTCAGACGTGTACTCAAACTCATCTAAATGTTACACATTGTTCATTGTGTGGAAATGGTTCAAAGAATGCTAAATACATGGGTGGATGGTGCCGTCAACCTAAAGGTTTTGTCCATGTGGCTTCACTGAGATTATGAACTCATGGTCCTGACTTCATACACAGCCTGAAAGTTTGGGCCAAAGAAGAAGCTTGTCTGCAGTGAGAAGCACCAACAAAAATGAACATGAGATTCAACTGCCTTTGTATTGTAAATATTACTTTTATTTTCTGTCTTTATAAATGTACTAAAATGACATAATTCCAAAATGAAAGTAAACTTAGTAATGTAAGAAATGTTAAAAATCATAATTACCTTCGCCAAGAAGGTGATCTTTTTTTGGTGCCGTATGTTTGTTTTTATTTTGTTGCTTGGCTGTCAGCAAGATTACGCAAAAACTACAGGACAGATTATGCAGAAACTTTCACCAGATGATGGTAATGGCGCACTTTAAAATGATTAGATTCAATTGCCATTAGTGAACAATCATTTTTTCTTGATAAACTGTCTAACTAATAATGATATCAACATTGGCCCTTTTCCATGAGCCCTACTGTACTCGACTCTACCCGGCTCTACTCTACTACAGAATGAAGCCGAGGACGAGAGCAATTGAGCTGCAAAGAAAAGACGTATGAGAGTAAGCTAATGGTTACTACCGCTAGCATGCTAGGTCGTTGCGCTCATGACGCATTGATGACGACATTGTCTGACCAATCAGTTGCCGGCAGTCGGTGACGTCATCTTTTAGTATTGACTCAGCTCGCTTGGAACCAAAGCAGAGTAGGTACTAAAACTAGCTTGTTTTAGGAGGTACCAGGCTAGTGGAAACACGCTGCTAATCGAGTAGGGCCGAGTAGAGTAGGGCCAAGGCGTGCTAGTGAAAAAGGGCCACATGATTCTGGGTGCTAGAATCATGTGGTTTTATAGGGCAAAGAAATCACATTATTACCTCCGCCAAGGAGTTTATATTATTGCCAGCGTTTGTTTGTTTGTTTCTCCGTTAGCGACAGAGAAACAAACAAACAACAGACAGAGATTATTGTGCTGGGCCCTCGACACCTCAGAGAATCCTTTTCTAGTGATTTAACTGCCATTGATGGCATTAGTCTGGCACATTGGGCTCTATCACTCTCTCTCTCTCTCTCTCTCTCTCTGCATCTGCCTTTGCCCCTTTTGTTTGCTCCTGTACTCGTCTCTGGCTCTTGTCTTGTAGGTGGTCTGGGATCCTTGGTGGAGACTGCCTGCTGCTGTGGAGTCATGAAGCCTCAAAACTACAATTATAAACATGACACATAGTTGGCCATTTCATTAGGAATGGCCAACTATGTGTCATGTTTACACTTCAAATTACACTTTAAGTGTGTTTCATAAATCAAATTCAAAATAAGAAAAAGGTCGAGGACATCCAGCAAAACAATTAGGCCTGATGCATTATCAAAGAATGTAGTACAAATATAGATAAATAAAATCAAAAATAAAATCAGACTAAGTCTTAAATATGCCATTCCTGTTGTCACCTGGACTTTGTTTGGTTTGACTAGAGACACATGTGTGAAGTGACATGTGCCACTGCCATGTACGGGTCCTCCAGCTGGACAATATCAAAATGTTTGTGTGCTATGATTAATCTGTGATTAATATTTACGACGCATTAATTTGCGGTGTAATTAATTAATCTAATTAATGCACTAAAGTGACAGCCCTAATATTTATATGTGTATTTTATATGTATATGCATATATGCATATATGTGTATCCACAAAATGAAGAGCTCTTGCTCTATTGTAAAGTGTCTTTAGATAACACTGGTTATGAATTGGTGCTATACAAATAAAGATTGATTGAGTGATTGATTGATTGATAATTTAAAATGTCATGGACAGATTTAAATGGAATTTTTCGGAAATGTCCGTATTGGGTCATTGAACAAATGATTAGATTTTGGGAGTGATCCAGATCACCGTTAAACCGCCATGGCGAAAAATTCAATTTTCGTGATTAACAACTGGACTAAAATAGATATCATTATGGATCCAATTGCTAATGGTATGTTTTCATGGTCAAGGAATCTAAATATTTAGATGAAATAAAGGTAGGACTAATATTTATTAATATTTTTTTATTTATTTATCTCTGGGTGCTTTTCTGTTGCTCATAGATGGAACAGCAATATGTTAGCTACCTTGGCGGAGGTTTGTGCTCTCAAATGCTTTCTGGTTTAAGCTTCTTTTTTTGTCCCATACGAAGACTTTTGACTGTGCTTTCTTACAATAAGGGCAAAACCAACAGTGTTAATATTATGCTAATGTTGTGTCTTTTTTCTTAGTAAATACCGACTCGTAACTTCGTAACTTCTGCGCTGTAATGGCAGCTAAGATAACACAAAAATGTTTATTTCAGATTCATAGTCTCGCTCTTCAAAGACCTACAGACGCGGGCAATGTACTTCCAAGAAACTTGTTTAATACAGTAACATAATGAAAAGTAACAAATGGGATTTACTTGTTCTTGCAACTACCCAGAACAACAAACTCCAGCTGTTGTTTGCATGTTTTAAAGTGATATTCTGGGATTGAGCAAGTTGGGTCCTATCACAAGGGTTAGGGCAGAAATTACCTCTACAGCAGTGTTTCTGTGGAGAAGAAACCCAGGGCGCTTGGACCTAACTCCCTCTTCCTCCTTCGGATCTGCTCGTGTGCTCAATCCGCTTCAGTTGGCCAGTTGAACGGCCTCCGCGGAAGAGAGCGGAGGCTCTGCAGCCACAGCTCTGGCTGTGCAGCGGAGGCTGTGGCTCTTCCGCGGAGGCCGTTTTACGACGCTATGAGAAATAGAGCCTTATTTAGCGGTGTTTTTGTGTGAAAGTAACGCACTGAAAATTCTCTAAATAAAGCGTGAATGCAGACCGATATCAGATTTTTTCGGTGGGAGTCCGTTTATTTGTGTTTTTGATCAAGTAAAATATGGCCCCGTGTGAGTACAGCCAAATCAGCAGTCGAGTAGGGCTGGATGAGAAACGGCACGCTTGGTCCTAGCGCCCTGGGTTTCTGTGACACAGAAACACTGCTGTAGGGGTAATTTCTGACTTAAACCTTGTGATAGGACCCAAGTTGTTCCATCCCGGAATATCACTTTAAAGCATTTTGGTGGGACTTTCCCGTATTTCAGAAGGTTCCCTTTTATCAACATTAATCTTCCTTTATTCCTTAAATTGTGTCACTTCTCACCCCATAGACCTCTGAACAATCAAATGGAGTCCTTTTGTTTATAAGGTACAATAAGGCATGTTTTTGTATTTACTTCATTATGTGGTTTATTCAAAATGGTTGATCTCTTGGCCCCACATATGGCTGTGCTTTTCCTGCTTCTTTCTCTGGAACAGAATGTTCTGTACATTATAATCTTTAGTAAGTTTTTTTTTTAGTTTACTTATCTCAACTTTGAGCAATGGGCTTCATTAGATAGGTTTGTCAGCTCTATGGTGTAAGAAAATAAGCTTTTTATAATGGTGGTGAGATCCTGATATTAACTCACATATATAAAATGATCTTAATATGGCCAACAACCATTACATGCTTAATATGTTTTGTGTGATAGTTCTAACCATTGTGTGATTATATACAGTAAATATTATTAAACAATCTTTAAACATACATTCACTCTCTCTCCACATCTGCCTTTGCCCCTTTTGTTTGCTCCTGTACTCGTCTCTGGCTCTGGTCTTGTAGGTGGTCTGGGACCCTTGGTGTAGACTGCCAGCTGCTGTGGAGCCACGGAGCCATTTTTTACTTTAGTCCACTTGTCTCCTCTTACCTCCCTTCCTTTCCCCACGCACCCAACACAGCAACGTTTGGATTTGCTGTTCATCATGAGACTGGGATCCACATTCAAGATTTCCTGCTGCTTAAAGCTGTGGTCTACGATTTGAAACCGCAGCCTGCCCCCCCTTCCCTCACCTCTCCCCTCCGTGTTCCAAGATCCCACCCCTAGCTCGTGTCGCCTCATAACGGCAAGCCCCCTCGGACAGAGCTACGAGCGACTAGCATAATATATCAGCAGCAAACTCAATCAAAAACAGCTCAGCTCAACTGAAAGTATCAAACACGACAGACATCCCCATTGTAACACACAGCGGTAGCCATTTCAATTGGACCGGCGGCAATGCAGGTCTGGCGCCGCCAGAGCGGAGCCGATTGTGGGGGAGGATTTATCTTTCTCGGCCTGTCCTTCCCAGCTCAGCGTACAATGCTAACGATTAGCGGCTAACAGGCTAACCCGCTCCGCTACAAGTTATTAGCCAGGACAGGTACAGACTAACCAGAGTTATTCAGCAGACATCTCCCACTGTAGTAAACAAAGCTATTACCTGATGAACCAGGGGCGAAACGGCCGATGCTGAAGGTCTGACGGCCGACTGGGGCTGTTCGTTAGCCGTTAGCCCGCTAACAGGCCTCAACCCGCGGGCAGAGCTCCGTTGGGCCCCGCGGGAGAGGGAAGCGGCTTCCCGGTTTGCGGCGCTAGGCTTTTCCAGCTAGTTCAGTCGCTAACGCTGCTAGCTGCTTACCGGACGTAGAGGGGAGGAGGCGGGACCATGGGGCATGACGCTGCGTAGTGAGGGAGACAGGGGATTGGATGGACTCACGGACCAACTGAACCTTATCAGGCTTCTAGGTTTGATTGGTCAGCTAGTATGCAGCTTTGCAGCAGATATACTGAATGGCTTTTTTTCGTTCTTTTTGGTCTTTATACTGTGTAGATAGGACCATAGGACCATAACAGCCTTATAAACGGTGTTATTAAGATGTACAAAGCTTCCAAATCGTAGACCATAGCTTAAACAGAAGGTTTTTTCTTGAGCCATGATGGAGGGATTCATGATTGGCTATATAGATTCACGTTGGTGTTGGATGGATATATTTGTATATATATGTGTATTTTATATATATGTATATGTGTGTTTCATACATATATATATATAAATATATATATATATATATATATATATGTATATATATATGTATATATATATATATATATATGTATGTATATATATATATATATATATATATATATATATATATGTATGTATGTATGCAGCTGGTTAGCTCAGTGGGTTCGACATCCGTTTACCGCCCGGGGGGGCGGGGTTCGAATATCCCAATACATATGAATGGAGTGAATGACATCTACCAGTGGGTCCCTGGGCAAGACCCATAACGCTATGGCCTACCTCATTACATGAGTGCGTCATTACAGAAAGCCAAACCTGGAGAAATCCTGGAAGGTGAAGGCAACAGTGGTGCCTGTGGTCATCTGGGTACTTGGGGCAGTGACCACCACACTGGAGAAGTGGCTCCAACAGATCCCTGGAGAAACATCAGACATCTCACTCCAGAAGAGTGCAGTCCTAGGAACAGCTAAGATACTGCAGGACCCTCAAGCTCCCAGACCTCTTGTAGAGGACCCGAGCTGAAGAGGATGAACAGCCCCCCACCCCCACCAGGGGAGAGGGGGGTGGGTGAGAGAAGAGTTTTTTATATATATACTGTATATATATGCATATATGTGTATTCATAAAATGAAGAGCTTTATGCTCTATTGTAAAGTGTCTTGAGATAACACTTGTTATGAATTGGCGCAAAGATTGAATTACTGTTTTTATGTACTCTCCATGCCATTGGAAATGAGAGCACACTCCCAATGGAATTTCGAGATTAAATAAAGAAATCAATGAATGACTGAATGAATACATTTCTGTGGTCATTTTTAAACACTGTAAACCGTAAATACATTTAATCATTGAAAATATCTAGAAAAGAAAAAGATTACAAGTATGAGTAATATTGATACCAACAGGACAGTGTAAGGCATTTTTACACAACACTGATGCTACTGGTTAAAGGTGAAGATGGCATTGGACCTCATAATGTTAATGAAGGGCTTTTAAAAGGTCTTCTATCGTATATGATATCAAATTTAACCTCAATTTTGCTGTAAATACTCTGATTGCAGTGCCATGGTAACACCCTGAGGCTTACCCAGACCTTTGTCCTTAGGTTCAGTCACCCAACAGGTCGGAGTTGTCAGTATCAGGATAAAGTATGAGCTGCAGTGCAGACGTGTGGGTCCACGTCAGTGAGTCAGCTCTGTTAAATCCTGTCTGAATGGCAGAGAGCTGTGCTCGGTGACAGCCTAGCACACTTTGTACAGAACTCAGCAGGCTATGAAAATTAACACCCAGCAAATGGATTTTTAATTAGCTCTGAACGTGTAGGCGACAGTGTGTGTGACACCGAGAGAGAGGCTGTGTTTGTGATTCAGGGGAGGACAGATGGGGAAACTGTACGATTGTCTGTGTGCTGTGGTTGTGTGGTGTAAAAGATAAAGATGTGATAGTACTCTGCAGTGTTAAATGTGTTTGTGTGTGTGTAGAGCACACTGCTGCAGGCCCAACAGACATCATGGCTGAACTAAGAGGATGAAGAAGTCGCTCTGCATGTGACTGGAAAACATCAAGTAAAGCAGCCACATGATGTGTGCAAAAGAAAACAGGCAGTTCGACTTTTGATCACATTTCAACAAAATGGTCCTCTGGAACAATGTGAGTCTGTGGGTGGTGCTGTAAAATATATCCTAAAATACCTGTTACTGCGGTACTCACTGCCTTTTTAAAGTGTTGCTATGGAATATAGAAACAACAGACACAGTGAGTAATTCTGCCAAGCACAGTTATTTCTTTGCCTGCTGGGACTAAATATAAGGAACCAACTGTTGCTTATCCCTTCATTGTGAAATGATTATAAAAGCTGAAAGGTCTAAGAACAAAAGTGAACTTTTTCTGCTTCCTCTTCACATGCAGGGCTCAGTCTAATAATGCAGTCTGTTGGTAAACTGAAGGTACGAGCCCAGCTCCAGCTGCTTAATCACAAGTCGCTCCCACTGCTGCTTCAGGCATGGGCGTAGCGGACGGGGGTACACGTAGGACACATCCCCCGCACTTCCTGTCCCAACTCCTTCTGTCCCCGCACTTTTTTCGCCTGTAATTCCGAGTTGGATAATGTTAAATTCATTTTTAACAAGTTGGTGCTGATATTTCCGAGTTGCCATGAACGCACCATGGCGTGTATGTTGCAGCGCTGCATGTTTTTCAATGAGACGTGAGCACGGACAGTGAGACAGGTAATCCGACAAGATGCCACGGGGAGGATTCGTGCTAGATGAACAAAAGCAATGTTATAGGCCCACTGAAGTCCAAGTAGATATTATGGTGTGTTCTTCCCAGATTTCTTGCTTCATACCTTCTACCTGCGCGAAAATATCAAGCCCAAAACAGCACAAAAGCTGTTTTTCGCTGACTTTTAATAGTATTTTGGAGTTTGTTTACTTTCCTGAAACAAATTTAAAATTTCAATGACTCGTCCTTCGCTGGTGGCATTATGAAATACTTGTCTATTGAACGCTTTCTTAATTTCCTGACACTACCATTAATAAAAACATCTCAATCAGAGCAAGTGTTGCACCTTACTTGACCTCACAGATTACTGTTGTGCATACACAACTTTAAACTTGTTAAAATATACCCCAACTGTGACTTTATTTGGTGATTTGTGTAAAACTGGTTCTTGTGTTTTGTGGAGATCATAGGATCTTGTTGGTCTGACTGGTTCACTGCAGCCTCAGCTTCAGCTGAACTTATCAGAAAGCCCAAAGTATTGCCAAGCAGCAGATAGAAAGGCTAACAAATGACAGCTTTTGACAACTCCTGACATTTTGTGTGTTTAGTTTAACAGTGCTTCTGATCTTGAATCAGAGTTTTCTTGGGAAACTGTTAACTGTAATGTAAAAAATCGACAGGAGAATCGTTAAGCATAAAGGATTATGATATCCATGGATTGAACTGTTCCTAACTGCGTTCACACCAAAAGAGGCAAAAGCGGCAAAAGCGGCAAGGACGCCGGAAGTTAATACATTTTCAATGAGAGCCCAGCGTCCTGAGCGGCCAAAGCGTCCTGAGCGGCTAAAGCGGCACCAGATGAGAAGTTGGTATACTTTAAGAAGTTGGTAAACTTTATGGTAAATAGCTATGACGCAGTTCAGCGGCAAACGGTGGCAACCAATCAGAGTAGAGATGTCCTTCGACCTAGCGGGCCCTAAAGAACAACGCATGGAACTTCGGTTCCTAGTTCCGTCATGGATACCGAAAAGCTTATAAATTGTGTAGAAACTTATAAATTGCTTATAAAACTTATAAAAGCTTATAAATTGCATATAAACTCACCCAGCTCCTCACGGCGCCACAGAATCTCGCGCACCCAAACCCGGCGACAGCGTCTTCGTCGGATGCACAACGAGGCAGCACACATCACAGTGATGTCATCCAGATCCATGATGAGTCGATATGATTTTGAGGTTAAACCGCATATTTATAGTCATGGCAGACCATGACAATGATACAATTATAGGAGGGAATTAATCTTATTGGCTTACTGCCACAATCTATTTTTTCCGGCTCCTGTAGAACACACACACACACACACCCACACACGCACACACACACACAGTGTGCAAATACGTGCTCCTTACCACCACAGGATTTTAGTATATTTCAAAACTGTAAAGTTTCATGTCGTGGATAAATCAATATTATCTCCTTTGTAAATTGCTTCCTGCCTGTCAATCTGCTCGTGACTGATTAGATGGTGATTTTACGTTATGTTCATGCTATGCTTTAAACTGAAGTTGAACAACAGCAAGCAGCTGCTGCTGTGAAGAAGTCCGCTGCGCAGCTCCTTTAAATGACAAGCAAGATTTTACGTTGACGTCAGTCACATGATGAGCGGCCAAAGCGGCTAAAATATTTGGCTGCTGTCCGCTTTCTCGGGCGTGCTTGCCGCTTTTGCCTCTTTTAGTGTGAACACACAGTCAGTGATTCTTTTTAAAAGATATTTTTTCCGGGCTTTTATGGCCTTTATTCGATAGGACAGCTGGAGAATGACAGGAAAGCAGGTGAAGAGAGGGGGGAAGACATGCAGCAAAGGGCTGTGGCCGGGATTCGAACCTACTGCCGCTGCTGGGGGTTAGCAGTCCCCGTACATGGGATGGACGCTCTACCAACTGAGCTAATGTCCGCCCCACAGTCAGTGATTCTTAACAAGAACCGATACCCATCTCAAAAACCTGGTGAAAGGCACATGGGAAAGTGTGGTGACCTGACACATGCAGCAGCAAATGTAAATGGGTCTGGAGAAGCCAGAGGATTATACAACTTTAAAGGTTTGAGAGTTGAAAAGAGTTTTAGGTCAACTTATTTGACATTCTCTCATTCTTGCACCTATCATAAAATACTCACTTCCATGCTTTCCCTGGTCATCAGGTGTTTCCGATTGTTTGGTGCAACTGAATGGGAGAGGATCTTTCAATAAATAATTTAATAAAAATCATCCTGCTTCTGAACAATCTGTCCCCGTCACTTCTGAAATGAAGGCTACGCCCCTGGCTTGAGTGGCGTGCAACTTGGTATGAAAGGGCATAAGACTGATATTGCTGATCAACCCTAGTTCAGCCTGACGTGTAAGCAATTTTAAGTACTTTTTGGTCAACTAGTGCACGATTGACTTAACTCGTGAACTGAAAAGTGTCACTTGTACTTTTGAATCTACGAAACGCCAAAGGGAGTAGCACATAAGTAGCATATAAGATTGACTGGAAGTGCTCGAGAATATTTATGAGTAAATATTTATAATCTTTCATTAAAGTTCATTATGCCTATGTTGATAATATCAGGGTTCCCACATGTCCTGGAAAACCTGGAGAATGATTGACCAGTATTCCAGTCATGAAAAACATGGAAAATAAGGGAAAAATAGGAAAAATGTCCTGGAAAAATTTGAATTGTCCTGGAAAATTATTTATTTTCCTTCTACCTTGTTATTGAACAAAAATTAAAATACAATGCATAAAATATGACTTTAGAAACTAAAGTAAGTTATGGAATAAAATATAAAAACTAAAAATAATGGTGACAAAAAGAAATAATAAAAAATAGCCACATAAAATTAGGGCTACTTAAAGTTAAAAAACAGAGCAAATGAAGGTAAATACAAAAAACATAAATCTATAATAGTAAGACACTACATAAAAGCCAGACTCGCGTCAAAATTGTTGCTTTAATTTCAATAGAAAGATCAAGAAAGATCAACAAATCTATTCTTAAAAAGCAGGGTAAAAAAAAATAATAGTATGACACTACATTAAAGCCAGACTAAAAAGCTTGCCAACAGTGTTCATGTCCGAAAGATAGAAATAAATATATTTAAGAGAAGGGGGGAAATATCCTGGAAAAGGATTCCAGGAAAGAGTGGGAACCCTGAATATGCTGATACTTTCTTTTCTACAGATAAGGTGTCTTAGTTCTTATCCTCACATGTTTCGTCAGGAGTGTCACCTGATGTTATGGAGACATGATCATCCTTTCAGATTTGACGGGTCGACCAGCCTCCGGCTTTCCGTCGATCCTCCAGGACGGTGCTCCAGGTGTGCGACAGCACGTATGCACCCTTGTCCAGGTTAATCATCCTGTGGTCACGCTTCTTGACCTATTTTGCTTTAATCATCCAGCTTTGGTGCCTATTGCTCTCAGTGCAGATGAATTTTGCATTATATCAGTTAATGATGTGACACTCTGTGTTGTAATTTCGTAGACCAGGCGCAGGCGTGGCGCACCTAAGCCTGTGCTGCGCCAACGGGGGGTGTCCAGGGCATTTTGCAATTATCATGCATGGCGCAGTCTGGCACACTGAGGCCAACCACGCCTCCATCCCTCCCCTAGGCACATGTGCCACAGCCAAGTGTCATCTTCACCAATCACATGAACGCCTCTCCTTGCCTTTAAATGCGTTGTGGGTGAGACACAGCAACAATTTCAATCTGTCCCCCCATTGACTTCAGCCTCAGTAGACTGGCAGATGCAGCCGTCCTCCCCTGGTCTGAATCCCTGGACCAGGGGAGAATGGCTCTCCTCAACCTCCCTCCTTCCTTCTCCAACCAACAGGCCAAGAGGAGGAAGAGGAAGGAGACGCGTTTAGATAAAATTAACTTTTCTCATGAATGATTTGTGTCTTTAATGTGGCAGTGTAAATACATGTAAAAAAACTTATAAACAGAAGGTCTTTAAGCACATTGAAAGGAGCTATTAGGAGAATGTATTACTGGCGAAATAAAGACTCCGCTACCCATGAGCACGCGCGGCGACTGTCGTAATGCTGCGTTCCAGTAACCTCGGAAATGGGAGTGACATCATCTCTGACTTATCGCCGTTCCAGTTGAAGTTGGGAAAAAACATCCCGATCTACCAGGCTATTGTTAGCTGTTGTTGGCACACCCTGCGTTGTTGTTCACAAATATCACATGAAGAATGTGATTATCACTATGGCAGCATTTTTGTAAATATAAGTCTAACAATACTATGTATACAGCTGATCTAGAGAGACACACCCCAGTCAGAAGTGACAATAAATTGATTATTACAGGAGCTAAATAACTGTTCACACTGGGGACATCCATCTTCCATTGTCAACTGGGGGGAGGCGAGGTTTCACCGAGTTCCCAGTAGGGAATTCCGACTTCGGGGAACATTCCAGTTGCAGTTTCCTACTTGGAACCCGGAAATTTCTACTTCTGACTACAACTGGAACGCACCAAAAGACGTGACCCAAGCCAGAGCGTGTGTTTGTTGTGATGCTAATGAATGCAGCTCAGACCTTCCTCAGAACTCTGCATTGCTTTACAACTTCTTTTTTCAACAACTTACAGGATGCAAAGCCACGAGGTAATGTATCTCTTTCTAGTTAGATAGTGGTAGTTTTTGATGTGTGACAACAAGCAATTTTTGGAAAACTTATCGTAGTTGTAGCTGGCTATATATCACTACTTACAGCCCGGTGCTCTAAGACGTGTCCAAATAATATAAACTTGCTCTAGTTTCAATTGTCTTGTTCCCGAAGTTGAGTGTCCAGGCCAGTCCAGCCCTGTCCGACCCGACCGAGAGGTTAAGGAATAGCATTTATAGATAACCTATTTTGATGCTATCCATCAGGCATATATCTAAAAGTGAGACTTTTTTGTAATTACTTAGAAACTCCTCACAGTCTCTTTAAGGACAGAGCTGTGCAGCCCAGTGGTCTCTCCTCTCTCGTGTGCTCTGCTGCTCTCCCTGCTGATACGGCAGTTCGGCCTCTCTCCGTCTTAAGGCTGTGTTGTGTGGTATGCAACCTGCAACAAAGAACGCACTGACACTCTCATTACCTGCCTGTTTGGTGTGCGTGTCAGTTTAAATACCACTGCACCTGGTGCACTTCACCTGCGCCGAGAATAGACCAGGTTGGAGCTGGCGAGCTTTCAGTGCATCTTCTGCACAGTTTTTTGGCGTGAAATTGTCACTGCGCCAACCTGAATCTGTCGGCACCTCCCTCTGGTGCTCTGCCACACTAATCTAGGCGCAGCCAGTCTACCATAATGCTGAATTGGCTGTGCACAGTGGTGCGTTGAACAAAATCACCACTGCGCCACTCTGTGCTGTGTAAGGAAAGAAGGGCCATTTGTCTTTTTTTGCTTGTGTATGTATTTTTTCCATTTTATTTTCACATTCCTTTTGGTGTTCTTTTCCTAATGTTAAAACTTTCACCTGTCTCTCTGATGTATGATTTGTTAGAGGAGTTGCACAGGGTTTCATTTATTACGTTGCATTTTTTATTGCGTACCCACAGGACGATGAATCAGGACGAGGGGGCAATTTTTCTACTTACTACTTCAAACATTACAACACTGCTACCATTACTGACAATGAAATGTGTGTTATTATGCACTCTACTACCAATATAAACTCAATGCAGAAGATATGCTAACTATTTTACTCCCACTTTAATCACAAATGTAAACTTTACTGTTAAAAAGGGGCAAAAATGATGTTTCCACCTAACAGAAATCCTTATAGTCAGAAATAATGTTCTTTCTAATGTAGCTGTTACTGTTTTAACCATAATGAAGCTGTAGAGGATCAACATAAAACTCAGATAAAAGCTGAACTATGTCTGTTTGGTTAATGAAATCAAGGTTAGACCGACTGTTTAGTGATAACAGAGTTATAAAATACAGTAAATCCTCCCTTCACTTCTGTTTAAAGAAAAGAATGTTCCACCTTCAAGGATGTTTAATAAGTAAAATAAGAGCCAAATAAGAAAAATGTGACAGCAAAAATGAGATGTAATTTAGATGGAAATAAGAACACACTTTATATAGTTTCTCTTTTAAAAGAGAATATATTGCACAAAAAAAAATAGCTGGAGATTGTTTTTGGGCTTGTTTTACCAACCTGATGAATATTTGAGGTGAAAAGTCTTGTAATGATGTTGGATGCAGCATCGGTGATTGCAGACTGGTCTGTGGACTTAAAATTGGGATTTTCATTCATGTAAAAGACAAGAAATACACATGAAGTGAACAATTCAGTTACTTTTTTGGTTAACTAACTCTTAACGTTAACTAATGACTTTTTTTAGAGTAAGTTGTCCAACATTGTGTAAACATGAAGAGAGTTTTAAAGCTCTGATCGCAGAAGATTCCTAACAAAGATGAGATTGGCCCACTTATGATGGAGTGATACTCTAATTACAGGATAGTCGAACAAACACAAGCTTGATAAATGAGAGCCGAGGGGACTGTGGTGAAATTTCAGCAGAAAGACGAGCGAGGAAAATGCCAGAACACATGCAGCAGTTTAACAACCTGTCAGATGAAACAGGGGATGACTAATTAGCTGTCAGGCTGCAGTTCTGGCATTTTCCAGTCTAATCTTCAATCAATACCAAGATACACCAAGTACAAAACATGTCATTGTGTAAAATAATTAATATATTTTTACATTTGTGTGGTAAAAACAAGCTCACAGGCAGGTTCTTTGGGTTCAAAAGATAAAAACCACCGGGAGGATTATCCAGAAAATGATTTATTGGGCACTTCTGTGGTTTTTCTTGAACAGATCAAACATTTGGACCAACATCTGGGAACATTTAAGAGGAGAGATGATAGACCCATTTACCACCTCTCTGAAAGGTTTGCTTTGCTTCTTGTGATAAAGTTGACCTAATATGAATATGTTCCTGACACATGAATAAGAAGAATTACCACCATAGGGAACAGTATGTATGATTTATACCCCATAAAGGAAAAGCTTGACAGTTGGTTAACACATGCTACATCCTAATTTAAGCTTTTTTTTTATTTATTCAGATACCCACCATTTCTCATGAGAAAAAACATTTTTATTCTTATATCCTGTTTCACATTTTAACCCCCTCATGCTGAAATGGAGCCACTCTTATATTCAGTGTTGGGAGTAACAGTGTTAAAAATAATGGCGTTACTTATTTTTCCCAGTAACGGGTCATCTAGTTAATTTATTTTTGGAAATTTATAATGCAGTTACTGACAGTGAAATGTCAGTGAAATCAGCTGATATCTGACCTGCCTCCCTCAGCCAGACTCAGACAGGAGCTGCACTGCTAACAGACAGACGAGAAAACTCAATGCCAGAGTTGCCAGGTCTGTTATTATAAGCGACTTTCGGCTTTTTCTAACTTGCATGTGTAAATTTGGAGTTGTAGGCTGCAGTTTTTTGGGCTTGTTCCAATAGTGCAGTTGTTCATTTGGACTTGTTGTGCCCACAAACCATCAATATAAACCCAACTCAGAAGTTATTAAAATTATTTTATCCCATCCTAACACAAGTTTGATTTTTACTGTAATAATGTCATTTCCACCTAAAAGAAATCCTTATTGACAGAATTAAATTGATTTCTAATGTAGCTACCACTGTTTTCACCATAATAAAGCTGTAGAGGATTAAGATAAAACTTAGATAAAAACCTGACATGTCTTTTTAGTTACAAAAATAAAGCTTAGACCGTTTAGCAATAACAGAGTTATAAATAACAGCAGCCCCTCGCTTCACTTGTTTATTGTTTTGTTTATTTGTTTTTGCACTATAAAAGATACATGAGCTCAAACTGGAAATATTCAGAGAAAAAAGAAATGTGTCAGGAGAGGTGAAGAAAGCCATCAGGATTATGCAAAGAACATCCCCTTTCCATAAGAAGAAAAGGCAAAGAACAGTCCGGATTTCAGAAAGAACACAACGCATACGTGTAAAGAAACAAAAGAAATAATAATAATCAATCGACAATAAAACAAACATGAACAGGTTAAACAAGCAAACTAAAATATAAAGACTAGAAAGGACTTGACAAAAATTAGAAAATTTAAGACAGGAAAACAACAAAAACTAAGAAAAAATAAGTTTCATGAAATAAATGTAGACAGTTTCCTTCTATACTTCTGTATAAAGAAAAGGATGTTCCACCTCCAAACAAAAGGATGTTTAATAAGTAAATTAAGAGACAAAAAAATAAGAAATGTGAATTCGAAAGTGAAATGTAATGTGGATAAAAATTAAAACATGCTTTATGCAGGGTTATCTCTTTAAAATGCTTATTTCAATCACAAAATCTGGCAACACAGCTAGCAGCAGCAGCGGTGAGTCTGGAGCGTCTGTGGAGTTAAAACTGGAGTTTTCAGGATGGAAGTAAAAGAAGTAAAAGTCAAGAACACACATGTGAAGTGTCCATTATGTCCTAAAGCAAAGAGTTTGTCTGTTGTTAGTAAATCTAAAATCTAGAGACCAAAAACAGCGAGAACTCCGCTGATGATGTCAGAGCTGCTGCAGCAGGTAACAACAAGGAAGGACACAGAGACGGAGACACACAGTTCAAGAGGAAAAGATTTTTCAGAAAAGTAACAAGTAAAAAGTAACACTCCTCTGTGAGTGTGTCTGACAGTGTGTGGCGGCACTGGCGGGGGTTGGGGGCAGAGGGAACAGGCAAAGTAACAGGCAGGACAAACTATCCTACATTTAAATAACATTGAAATTATCTGCTTGACAACTTATTACGGAGCTGGGAACAAGCCCAAATAAGCAACTACACTTTAGAAACAAGCCCAATAAAACCGCGACCCGCGACATTAAAAATATTAATAAGCAACTTCACGGAAAAGCAAGCCCAAAGTCGCTTATAAGTGGACTTGGCAACACTGGTCAGTTTATTTCTTTGTTGGAATGTGTTTTGAAAAAAGATTTGAGGTCACAGTGACTTTTAGCTTTCAAAATATCTTTAGTTTCTCTTTAGTCAGAGACAACGTCACATGGTAGTCACTATGAGCCCTTATCGTACTTTCCCACATCGTAGTCTCAGCCTGACTTGGCTCAACTCTGCTCAGTTAATTAGGTTTTTCATCAGGGATCGCACCCAGTACTTGGCAAGCTGTTTCTCATCACCTGTGGTTAGGTGGTAAGTAAGATTAGCTAAGACTTAGGTTTGGCAGACTCACTTTAGCTCATGATAAAGTTGCTTTAACGCTGAACTTT
This sequence comes from Scarus forsteni, assembly GCA_036419115.1. Classification (NCBI taxonomy): domain Eukaryota; kingdom Metazoa; phylum Chordata; class Actinopteri; order Labriformes; family Labridae; genus Scarus; species Scarus forsteni. The sequence goes on along the minus strand of JAZDUH010000104.1, from coordinate 2,434,572 downwards.
GTCAGAAGAACCAAAGCCTGGTTAACTTTTATTCAACCAACTGACTGACAGACTCCCTGCAGTCAGCCTCATGCAGACACTCAAGGAAATGCAGATGTTGGAACTTCTACATTTGCTTTTTTTTTCAGCCCCAGAGGATGTGACTTGGTATCCATCTGCCACTATAAGAGGATGTAGCTGCAGTCTGTGTTCCTGGGCATTGACAAATAACATTCTTCAGTTAAAATCAGTTTGTCAGTCTTTTGAGCAAGGGAACAAATACAAAGTCATACTTAAAGAGACTATGAGGAGTTTCTAAGTAATTATAAAAAAGTCCCACTTTTAGATCTATGCCTGATGGAAATACACACTTTAAGATGAGTTTTAGAGCATCAAAATAGGTTATCTATAAATGCTATTCCTTAGCTTCATGGTCGGGTCGGACAGGGCTGGACTGGCCTGGATACTCAACTTCAGGAACAAGACAATTAAAACTAGAGCAAATTTATATTATTCAGACACATCTTAGAGCACCGGGCTGTAAGTAGAGATATATAGCCGGCTACAAAACTACAATACTAAGTTTTCCAAAAATTGCTTGTTGTCATACATCAAAAACTACCGCTACGTAACTAGAAAGAGATACATTACCTCGTGGCTTTGCATCCTGAAAGTTGTTGAAAAAAGAAGTTGTAAAGCAATGCAGAGTTCTGAGGAAGGTCCGAGCTGCATTCATTAGCATCAAAACAAACACACGCTGTGGCTTGGGTCACGTGTTGTGGTGCGTTCCAGTTGTAGTCAGAAGTAGGAATTTCCGAGTTCCGAGTAGGAAACTGCAACTGGACCGTCCCCCGAAGTCTGAATTTCCTACTGGGAACTTGGTGAAACCTCACCACCCCCGAGTTGACAATTGAAGATGGATGCCACCAGTGTGAACAGTTATTTAGCTCCTGTAATAATCCATTTATTTGCACTTCTGACTGGGGTGTGTCGCTCTAGATCAGCTGTATACATAGTATTGTTAGACTTATATTTACAAAAATGCTGCCATAGTGTTAATCACATTCTTCATGTGATATTTGTGAACAACAACGCAGGGCGTGCTAACAACAGCTAACAATAGCCTGGTAGATCGGCATGTTTTTTTTCAGACTTCAACTGGAATGCCGATAAGTCGGAGATGATGTCACTCCTAGTTCCGAGGTTACTGGAACGCAGCATTACGACAGTCACCGTGCGTGCTCATGGGTAGCGGAGTCTTAGTTTCGCCGGAAATAGATTCTCCTCATAGAACCTTTATGCTGCATAAGAAGACTCGGCCATACTGTCTGGAGCTTTGAAGACAGTAAAAGTTAAAACATCCAGAGGCTGGCAGTGCTAACGCTAACAGCCACACTGCCTGATTTTTGTTGCTAATGCTACAAAATCATTTTTATGATTGTTGTATTTGACCAAATCGAAACCACAATGCTCTGATTAGCTCACTTTCTTTGTTTGCCCTTGTTTAATCAGGATAGTTTTCACATCCCAGAGAACTGCAGTCTGGTTTGTGTGAAAACAAAAGTTAGTGAGAGACATCACGTCTGTTTGCGTCATGCTCAGAACTGTGATGGAGCATTTCTCACCATCATGGCAGTGAATGTTTCCAGGAACAGTGTTGTTGTATAACCATACCTCTCACTCTTCATCCAGTATTTTCATCTTAAACCTCTCTGGTTCAGTGGTTAAAGGACAGTCTGTCACGAGTCTGTGCTGCTGCCTGTTGCTGTTTCTCACTAGAGTGAGTGAGAGAGCATTTCAGGATCAGAAGATACCAGCAGCTTATATCTGAGCTTCTACAGCTTTTGTCATACCTGCTGTAAGAAGCATTTAGACTCTGTCAGACCAAATTCCATGATCGTGAATGTTGGCAATATCCTGACATGTCAGATGGACAGCTCCATATTGGAAATATTTCACTAATCCATCTGAGAGGAGCCCTGAGACAATGTTTTCAGGGGCAGAGCCTTCAAAAACAACAGCAGCTTGTGATTGGATGATCGTTTGGCTCATCACACTCATCACAGACCAATCCATATCAAGCAGCGCTGCAATGACGTAGCATATGTAGCGGCTAAACGTAGCTAATGGCTAACCGTTAGCCGCTATGGCTAACAACTTACAAGGGCAAACAACAGTAAATGGCCGTTAGCCGTAGCGGCTAACTCTTGTTAGCGGGTAACAACCTCTAACTGTTGTTTGCTATTGTTAGCCGTTAGCCGATAGCTGAACTACACATTAAATTATTATTAATTCACATTAAAGCCATGGTCTACAATTAGGAAGCTTGGTACATCTTAATAACACCGTTTATAAGGCCGTTATGGTCCTATGGTCTGATCTACGCAATATAAAGATCAAAAAGAATGAAAAAAATCCATTCAGTATATCCACTGCAAAACAGCATAATAGTTGACCACTCCGAACCGAGGGGAACGGCGGTTCGGATTGGTCCGTGAGTCCATCCAGTCCCCTGTCTCCCCTACTCTGCACCATCCTGCCTCCTCCCCACCACCTCCCTCATGTACCGGTGAGCAGCTAGCTGCACGGCTACTGAAGCGTCATGGAGCCGGAGAAGACCAGCACGAAACCGGGAGGCCACTTCTGTCACCCTCCACATCAAAGGGAAGTATATATGTTGTTAGGAGGCAACATGAGCTGGGGGGCGGGATCTTGGAACACGGAGGGGAGGGGTGAGTGAAGGGGGGCAGGCTGCATTTTTCAAATCTGTCTCAGCAGCCAAACTGGTTTTCAGATCGTAGACCCTAGCTTTAAATTATACTGCACAGATGATTCATTTAACACTTATATGTGACATGAACCTCGTCAAAGACAATCCCTTCAAAGTAAACTTATGAGGAGAGCAGATTTTGCCAAGTTTAAGTGAGTAACCATGATGACCACAGGCTAACCAACATTGGCCACCATTATTTTTACAATAGGAAGTGACTTCACTTCCTGTCACTTCCTGTTGTCATCACACCCACGGCTCCTGCTGCTCTCGCCTCTCTTCCCTGATTGAACCATTAAGCATTTAGCCGAGTGAAACTGTTGGACAATGGAGGCTGGCAAGACGGAGATGCAGGATTTCAGAATCAGGCAGGTCCATCTGCTCTGCTATGTTGGCAATGCCACATGCAGCAATGAACAGAAGCAGCCACAGAAAACCCCCACTTTCTCTGATGGAGTCATGGCAGGTACATGGCAGGTCCATGATGGTACCTGTCCACCCTGACAGACATGAAATGGACATTTCAGACCATGTGTGTGTATTTGAGCTCTCAAGTTTGCTCTAATTAACACTGTGTTCTTGTGAGGGTAGCATGTTTTCACTTAGGGCACAACCCAAGAGAGGTGGATGGGTCTGCAGGGGGGCACTGGCCTGGACCCCTTGGTGTTATCCTTGGTTCTGTTGGGGAGGCGGGTCTGTGCCTGGGTCCGGCAGCTTTGGGGGCTGTGTGGTGGGTCTCGAGTGCCCTGGTGGCCCAGGGGATGCCCGTGGTTTCCTTGGGTACGGGCAACTATTTGGGTATTCGGTGACTACCTCACATGCATGCCTGTAGATACTCAAGCTTCTGTCGAGACTAGCTAAGAGACATGATTGGGCCCGTCAGAACATGCTGAGTTGGGCACTCTTACACATCTTCTCACATCCTGTGATACATGCTACTCGATTTCTTATCCATTTGGGCCCACCCCCTTTTATCAAGACCCCACATCTCTGGTGTCCCTGGTTTCTTACAGCCTTTACTTTCCTATATGAGCCTATAATAGCACAGCACTTGAACTGCTATCTCAAATCAATAACAGTACCTGTTTGTCCTCCTTTCCGTTTGTCTTGTCTGTCTGTTATTTTTTCCCCTTCTTTCACACTGTGGTGTGGCACAGCCCTCCCCTTCAGCTCACATCAGGGGTTAAATAGTTTGATTTGACGGAGAAGCCTACAGGGAGGGCTGGTGATGGTGCAGACAAGGGGGAAAAAAAGTCAGTGAGGACATTAGTTCCGCCTTGACAGACCGCAAAAAAACTGACAGACAATGCTGCTGCAGGGCATCAGCTGCAGTGTTTGTGGTTGGTAGGTGAGTGAAAAGGATACAGTCGGAATAATGTCCGCTTGTACATCCTATTATATGATATATGTGATCGCAGTGAAATTCGGGCAGATGTGACGGTGACCAAAATGAGGTATGTACAGACTGGAGCATGACATGGGAGCGGATTTTCACTCCTGTCCCGTCCCACTCCCAGAGAAAAAATCCCGTCCTGTCTAGTCCCGGGCCAGAATTAAAAAAATTAATCCTGTCCTGTCCCACTCCCATAGAATGACTCTACTTTAATTTTCATTTGCCTGACATTCAGTCAGTGTAAACAGCTCTCTTTTTGACGTGTCGTCTTCTCCCTCCATGTTGTTTTGTTATGTGTGTCGCCGGCAGTCCCTCCGAGTCGCTTTTCACTTCCTGTGGTGACAGGAAGTCAAACCACTTTTGTGGTTCCTCTGTGTTGCTAGCGCGGTCAAGAGTGTTGGCTCTCACTGAGAGATGACTACAAAAATGGACGCATCTGTTCATCTGGTTGTTTAACACGGCTGAAAATGATCATCTATTAATGTCGCTCCCGCTCCCGTTGCTTTTTTTTTCCCGTCCCATCCTGATGACTGGATTAATTAAAAAAATGACTCCTGTCCCGTGGGATTGCCGCGGGAATCACGTGATCCACGGGAATTCCCGAAAAATGTCATCTTCTAGTACGGGCATGCGATGTGACTTAAAGGATAAGTTCTGTTTCTGCAGCTTTCACATTGTTTATAGAATGAAGTAGAACAATATACTCACCCAGAAGGCTTTCCTGATCTAAACAGTGCTTCAGGAGATATTTAGATCCAAAATGGAGCGGCGGACATCCATATAATGGTAGCACACGGGGCCTGTATAGCGCCGCTCCTAAAACTGCATTAATCGTCCAAAAACTCATTCGTTTCACCAATATTTCATCATGGTCCGCTCACGCTACTCCTCCACGACAGTCCAGACAGACAGTGTGCAGTACGGCTCATTGTTTCAGGGGAAGACCGCCGGCTACACAACAACTTTCTTCTTCCAGTTTTGTGCAAAATGGACGAATATCTATGGGATGAAGATGTTGTGGAGGAGAACTTTGAATATGATGGGTGTCCTTACAGTTTAGAGCCAGAGTTTACAGATGAGGAGCTCATCGAAAGGAGGACGTGGAGGCAAAGAGAAGAACAGCTGGCCAGAGAGCAGTCTTCAGTTCAGAGGTCAGCACAGTCACAAAAACATGTCTGGAGCGACACAGACTGTAATGGAGGAGTAGCGTGAGCGGACCATGATGAAATATTGGTGAAACTAATGAGTTTTTGGACGATTAATGCAGTTTTAGGAGCAGCGCTATACATGCCCCGTGTGCTACCATTATATGGATGTCCGCCGCTCGATTTTGGATCTAAATATCTCCTGAAGCACTGTTTGGATCAGGAAAGCCTTCTGGGTGAGTATATTGTTCTACTTCATTCTATAAACAATGTGAAAGCTGCAGAAACCAAACTTATCCTTCAAGTGGGCAAGACATAGTGACCTTGACCATCAACCTTTAAAGTCTAATGAGTTTATTCTTGAATTAGAGCAAAGTCTGATTAAAATGTTGAAAAGCAAACACTTTAGTGGTTCAGATAATTTAGGTAGAAAGCTCTTCCCCATATTGTTATTCTGAGTAAGTAGCAGATATTCAGTATTCACAGAGTTGTTTGTTTCCTCCTCTTGGGCAGAGCGTTGGCTGCTGTTGCATCATGTGAAAGCAGGATGCTCTCCCAGATTTATTGATTCACACATTCTTTTACTCGGCGCACAAACTCGAGCTCCACACCTGTGCACAGGCCCGAGAATGAAGTGTGGAAGAGCCAAGAGGTAAAGATGTGGGGGACATTTTTGATTTAGTGCGGGTAAGTGATTTAGGAAGAGAGCTGTGAGAGACGGGGAGAAAAATGGAGGTGGAGTGAAGTTGATGGCTTCTGAGGCGGAGCAGCATCGCGGAAGAGGAAGAGTGGGAGTGTGCAGGCCGAGAGAGAAAGAAGAAAGAAAGGCAGAGTACTTACAGCTCCGAGCTGTCCTGCAACCGGGATGATGAATGGGATAGGTGTGTGGGTCTGTGTACATGTGTGTTTGTGTGTGTGTGTGTGTGTTTGTGAGTCGAGGACAGTGAATCGCCGGGCTAGTCTCTTCGCCGCTCGGTGAAGCGAGACTGCTGCTGTTACTGATGGCCTGTATTAATCACACCATCAGCCACTGTCTCACACACACGCACACACACACACACACGCACACACACTGTCAAAAGGCTTTTGTACTCCCGGGCAAAGCAGCATCCAAACTGTGTTGCCGTGGTTGTGTGTGTAACCATTACTCATGTAGTAACTATTCATCTTAATGACTTGATTTGCCTGCCGTTTGCTTCCTCGCCGCCTCCGTGGGTTACACTATAATTGCCTTCTCACTCTCCACACAATTTTTAAGTCAAAAGCCAAAGCTAGGCCAACCTGCGAGATTAATCATTCCACTCACGTCATTCATCTCTTGATAAGATATTAAATAAGAGTGCGCAGACCTTTCCTAACCTGATCTTCTGATTAAGAACAGGAGCTCAGATTGAATGTGTGAATTTTATCAGTCTGGCTAAAATCGTCTTAATTGTAATTCCCAAATTCACTTTTCACACAATCTGATGTGGGTGTGTGTGCTCATCCATTACGTTGGCATGATGTTAGATATTCACCTCAAAGAAATATCACAATAACAACAACATTACAGCATTTATAGGAGACAAGGTCAGGTTTCATACCTCGATCATTTGGGAAATTTGTTCTGATGCAAGTGGGCGTTCCAGTTTTGACTCGTTAAGGTTATAGGGACAAGGTATTGATCCCTGTGTTGATTCAAATAAGTACTCAAAGCCAGACAATTGCCCAAGTTCCTCCAGTTCGAGTCCCAAGCAAGTCTCGAGTCATTTGATCCGAGTCTCAAGCAAGCTTTTTCTGTTGTGGGCAAGTCAAGTTGGGTCACAGTGTAACGCTCAGACTATGTCCACCGCGTACAAAACTCAAGGGGGGAACTCTTTGGGCTAAAGTTAATTGTTGGGTGAACACCAAAAAATAAACACAAGAAAAATGCTCTTATTAAACTTTGAAATATCCTGAATAATACTCAAATGAAATTTTAAATTAAAGTTTTAATTATTCTGACGTTCAAAAATAAACAGAAAAAAGACAAAATTTCACCCAAAACAGCCTCTTTGTCATTTCTAAATAAACTTAAATCTTCCTTATAACGAAAAAACACAATTTCAGTCAAAATTGTCCATAATAAAGATTCTTTTTACAAAAACAAAGTCTGGCGGCGCGTCCGATATTCTCCGGTCACCGCGATTCTTCCGCTAAATAGTCTCGTTAAATCCACCAGAAAACCCCCAAAAAAGTGCAAAAAAAAGAAAAAGATCGATCATAAAAAAATCACTGGTATACCAGAAAAATATTAAAGAAAAAGAAACAATCTCAGCGGGATCAAGACAGCAGGGAAAGTCGTGAAGGCAGCCCTTTGTTCACCTCTGCGTGTCGGCCAAACAGCTGCAGGAGCACCGGCGGTCCGGCCCAAAACCACAGCGTACCTTTGGTTTGTACTTTTCTTTATACTTTTGATTTTCTTTCAGTTCCTTGTATGAGCCAGGTCGTAGTCCGTGGCATGAGTCCCACATCTATCCCTCCGCGTTCAACTGTTGTTCCTGGTGAGAATCTCCCCGTTTCCCTTACGCCACATCCTCCCTTAAATAAACTTTTGAAACTCTTTCTAATGTTTTTTATCGACACCCATTAGATTTTATTAGCACAGGGAAATACAAATAATCATATGAGAACAAAGACATTTTTTTTTTAGTAGTTTATTTTTGTTCCCTCTTTTAATTTTTATATCGCACTTTCTTTTAGCGAGGTGACACTGTCACAACAGGTTATGACAGGTCGAGTCCCTCACCATTGTTCCCCAGTCCACCCATAAAGTCGGGGTGGGCTTATCGATCTTAACCCTTTCATGCATGAATTATTCACTCACAAAGGAATACTTTTGTTTTTATTTTCAAACAAGTTCAAAATTATGCTCATTTTTTTCAGTGTTATATTTTCAGGGAGTTAAGCATCTGTCCACGTCACCGTGCATCGGTGGTATGAATAGTAAGTTAGTGGGACTGAATATAGATCCACAACACAAACATTATTTGGAGTAATAAAAGTAAAAGAAATGTCTGAAGTCAAACAGTGTTTTTGATGTTAAATCAAACTATTCACTTGCGAATTGCAACAAAACTTAAAATAAAAAATACAAAATTATGTGAAATCTGAATACAGGTGTACTGCCAAATTTGCCCTTTGTCGGTTGTTTTGGATTTCTGATGCAATATCTCAATATAGTAAAAAAAAAAAGCTAAATTAATATTTTTATGAAATTTAAGACAAGTGTTTGGGACTTCACCATCTGATATTTTGGCATTGTACTGCAACCTAAAGAGTATAAAATGTATTTGAAATATCTGTCTACTGTAGCAGACATCATGCATGAAAGGGTTAATATCGATAGTATCGATACCAAGCTGAGTATTGGTATCGGATCAATACGAGCGTGATGAGATCGATACTGCAGTTTTTCTTATGTGGTCTTTACTTTACTTTCCTCCGCTCCGACCACCGCTTCTAAATGGTGCACCTCTCTCCCTCTATGTCAACATGTTACTGTTCCTGAACAAAAACCTATAAATCTGTTGTCAATATGGAAACAGAGCCAAAAGGGCAACAAGAGAGGGCTTTGTGAGCAGAAAGACAAAGGTTAAGGTTAACTGTAGTTTACACTTCATTTGTGCAATGGAAGGTATTTTCTGTTGTGATGTTGACATTGTTACATCTATATATTTTTTTTACATTGCTGCTTTTTTTGTTATTTTGCACTTGTGATTTTTTCTTAAATTTATTACTTTTTTACAGTTAAAATTTTGTTCTATTGTGGTGATTCATTAATAAAAAGCATTTTTATTGCCTAAAATCTTTGTGCTGTGTTTTACCATAATCATAATCAACCACCTCAAGGCAAAATTACAAAATTATTCAATGATCATTACATGTCATGTAAAAAGTATCGGTATCGGTGATACTAGCCTTGTATTCACTTAGTATCGGATCAATACCAAAATTCCCAGTATCGCCCACCCCTACCAAAAAGCACTCAGATTTTTATCTTAAGGAGAGAAACCTTATCTTCCCACACATACAACACACCTACACCATCTTTACTAACGTTAGCTTTGCTAGCTTCATATTGACCACAGCTCGGGCTAACGTTCCTCCCATATTGACCTATGGCAGGAATGTTAGCTACCTGGCTAACGTCTGCAGGTTTCACTTACTTGGCCTCATGTGTCCTCAGGTGGTGGATAAAGTTTGATGTTGCGCCCTCTTTTTCGCTTATCGAAGCGTTGCAGGTCGTGCACTTGGTGTGTCTTCGTTTTCCATCTGATTGAAATTCTTTATATGCAAAGAAAATAACTTTGGGCACAGAAGACATAGCGGTTGCCAAATTGAAAACGCGTCCCGCGCACCCTGCCCACTGATCATCACTGTAGCAGAAGCAGGTGTGTGGTAGGAAAGTTTGTGTGTAGTATTGTGTTGTGTGTGGGACAACAACAGATGACAGACAAGTGTACAGTGAATGGAGCATCGATAAAGTGAAGCTAAAAGGAAAGAGCGGCGTATATCTCCTGTCTGGCTCTTCATATAAAGCCTGAGTGCGCGTAATTTTCCGAATCATGTTGTCTCAAGTCAGGTCGAGTCTGGAGACATTTTCTCCTGAGTCCGAGTCGAGTTGTAAGTCGTCTCAATCAGGGCTCAAGTCGACTTGAGTCCGAGTCCCTATGACTAGAGTCCAATTGTCTGCTCAAAGCTCACCTGAAAGAGGTGGCCCTGACTCCAATTTACTCCTGAAGTGACTCAGTTGCAGTGAGGGCAACGTAAACTTACGCCACAATTGCATTACACTGCAGTAGTAGTAAAAGTTAGGGTTGGGAGAAAAATCTATTCACATAAATATTGAGATTTTTGTTTGACGGTTTTTAAATTAATTTTTTGTTCAAAAATTGTTTTTTTTTCCAAATCTAAATGCCTCATTTTAGTCTGTGTTAATAAGCCACTTTTAAATGCAGTCCAGTCTTTTGAAGAGAGAGTATAAACAGCTGGTTAAAATATATTGCTGAATAAATCCTAAAAACAGACTCACATGTGATGTGTGTTTTTTTTACCTGATATTGTCTGTAGGCATCATCATTGTTCATCTTTTTTCACTTTTGTTTAAAAAGCTAACTAAACATTGCAAAAATCGCCAATATCGCAGAATCGCAATTTAAATCGAATCAGCACCTAAAAAATCATTAAAAAATCGAAGCGGGAGAAAAGCTTATCATCCCAGCCCTAGTAAAACTAAATGCTTTACATCAACCAGGTAGCCAGACTGGTAAAAAAAAGTACTGCTTTAAAGAGGAACACCAACATTTTTTTTTTGTTTTTGGTTTCTTGCCTAACTCCCCCATTACAAGCAGTCAATATTTTATCTGATGACTGTAGGCAGAGGCAGGCTAAAGCCCAAATTCCACTGCATGCGTATCCGGTCCGTCTCCGCTCTGCTGCGGCAGCGGAGCCGATCCGTTTCCATTATAAGCAATGCGGGGACTTCCACAAGCTGCGGCACGGCTCCGTCACAGCTGCTAGAGCTTCTATTTTTGCCGGATGCCGGACCATGGCGCAGCAATTTAGCACACAGAATATCGTGCGGGACAGGAAGTTGAGCACAAACACAAAATAAAATATCCGTAGATGTTTCAAAATAAAATAAACCGTGTCAACAACGGAAAAGTACTGTACCTGGAAAAACGTCATTTAGGGCGGAGACAGACCTGGTGTCAAAAGTTCAGTCTCACCCCACTTCACCATGGATGAGGAGCTTTTGATTTTGGAGGTGCAAAACCACAAAATACTTTATGAGCTCGCTGACCCGCTGCAAGGCGGAGCCGCAATGCTTCCGCAGACGGATCCAGTGGGAGTTGACGCGCGTCAGATGACGGAGCGGAGCGGAGAAGGACCGGATACGCATCCAGTGGAATCCCCCAGTAATACTAACCATTGGCTCCTAGTGTTTGAGTTAAACTAATTAGCACTAAGTGAGCTCTGTCCGTCTTTTTTTGTTACTTGTTTCTTGTTGCAACATACAGATGAAGCCGCTTCAATTTTTCCCACCCAGCCTGACAAATTCCACTCAGGTACCAGTCACTGGGAGGATAAAACAAGGATTTTTCTGCTGTTTTTGTTCTCAATTTCTGTAGCTAAGCAGCTTTTTCATGTATATATCCTTTGGAATATAAGCGGTATGAATAACATTTTTATGCAATTGCATAATAACACAATAACCATTAAGAGTGGGCAGGTCTGAGCACTTTCCTGTCATGGACTAGTCGAGACTCCTCTCAGGAAACTGGAGAAAACTGAAGTGACTCTGTCTGCAAAAATGTAGTAATGTAATAACCCCTCTAAGCAGGTTATGTACTTGCCAGCACTTGTTTATTAAGATAGCTAACCAGGCTAAGCTAGGCTAACTTGCTAAGTTCTTATCAGAATTCATTTTAAGGACTGTTGGTCATGAAAGGGGAAGATTAGATTTTAGTGGTGATCCAAATACAGATGCAGACTCAGGAACCCTTTAATGGATTAGTTAGCACTGCAAGCTGGGGCAGTTTTTCACATTTTTACTGATAACTTTCTTAAGGGATTCTGACATTTTGAGGGGATGTTGGTAATGGCACGTGGAGTACCGTAAAATACCAAATAATGGCCAGGCGTTTATTTGTTTCAATCACTCAGCAGACTAGGCGACTATTTGGGACAGGCGTTTAATTCCTTTCCCACAAAAATCTTGCTTAGCAAAAAACGAAAAAATATGGTAAATGTAATCAGATTACTTATTTATTTATTTACACCAGTATGAATATCACCCTTACACCAAGATTACAGTACTGTAGTTATATTCTTGTCTTCTTCTTTCAACTCAGCACCCTCTAAACACTTTCAAAACCGGTAAGGAACTATCTTGACAGTAGTAAGTAGTTACGTTAAGGTCTTACTTCTGTTTTGTGGCTGCACCGGGGCCATGGAGATAAGCAGCAGTTTACCGCTAACTGACGTGTCCAGGCTCCTGACATTAAGGGCAAATAACCTGCAGCAGCAACGTCTTCTTCTTTGGATTTGTGAAACTCTAGTGTGTAAGATTCCGGCTTTTTGTGCTCTAGTGCCCTCTGTGGACGATGAGTGTAACTGCACTGTCGTGAAACAGAGAGCCGTACACCAACGTGCCTTTTGTTGACATACAGTGGGAGGAGAAGCTGACAGGACGTCCAGAGAGACAAATAAACCATGTGGACTGTTAAGGTTCAGTCTGATCATGTTTCTGTTCAAGCGTGCACTGTCAGCTGTGAGCTCAGTGTTCGCATGTGTGTTCTGTAACTTCAACTGTAGCTCGTAGGCTGCGCCGAAGAAATACACCGGGCGTTTATTTGGAATGGGCGTCTATTTGTCAAAACGTACTGCTACACTCGGCGTTTATTTGGAAACCGGCGATTAATTGGAACTCGGCGTTTATTTGGTATTTTATGGTAAGTGATTAGATTTTGATCCTGATCTGAATCCCTGTGAGTAAAACTTGCCTAACAATGCTGGAAACACCTTGGTTGAAGCTCATGGAGCACTGCTGCTTTAGTGCAAAGAATTAAGTCGAGTTCGCTCAAGCAGGGGAATTTCTCGTTTTTAAAACTGCTTTTTCACTTTTATGTATCACTGACTGTTTCTACAGGTGTCAGGGTGCAGTAAGTTACCTTGAAAGAGATATAACCCCTGTTGGCCACAGTTACATGATGTTTTTAATCCTGAATAAAGTATTCAGGATTAAATAATTCAGAATTATAATATTCCAATTCACGTTAACATGGAAATAGTAATAAATTTTAAACTGAATTTAAAGGGAAATAAAGCTGTCATGTAAACATAGCCATACTCCAGGAACTGTTTTTTTATGTTTACATAGTTAAAGTTGATTTACTGAAACAGAAAGTGATTGCCAGGTTCTTATAGACAGAAAGAGCATGACCGAAAGTAAAGATAATATATTACATATTAAAGTAAGGCAAACAGGTTTTAACCCCGGGTATGGGGTGTGTCATGTCTGTAACAGCAGTGGTGTGAAGGTGGGTGTGAGATAGATGTGGTCCGGTGCGTTGAAGAGTGCACTAACAAAGAATCAGAATCAGAATGGCCTTTATTGTCATTATACAGAACGTACAACGAGATTGGAGAGCCTCTCCTTTCAGTGCGATAGATAGTTAAAAAAGTATACAAAAATAGTATAAGTAACAAAGACAAGGAATTAACAAGTTGCAGGGAGGCGTTAAATATGCAAGGTATATACAAGATGAGACGCAGAACTGTGCACAGCACAATTGAGGCTCAGTGTACAAAATGAGGTAGATGATAGATATTAATGAATGAGAAATAGTCCAGTTCCTAGTTCTCAGTATTTCTATGTTGTTCACACAGTATTGCACAGGAGGTGGACATGTATTGCACGCACTCCAGAAAATGTATAAATTTTTAGTGCAAATGATGGACGGTATATACAGATGAGTAAGAGTCACATAATTGTATTGCACATGAATTGGTTAACAAAGGTTAACTAAATAAACTGTGCATGGGGACTGAGCGAAGAGAGAAGAGAGGGAAGGTCATCAGGAGCCACTATATGAAGGTGCTCCAACATCTGAATAATGGCCCTTTTCCACTAGCACGCTTTGGCCCTACTCTACTCGGCTCTGCTCGATTAGCAGTGTGTTTCCACTAGCCTGGTACCTCCTAAAACAAGCTAGTTTTAGTACCTACTCCGCTCTGGTTCCAAGCGAGCTCAGTCGATACTAAAAGATGATGTCACCGACTGCCAGCTACTGATTGGTCAGACAATGTCGTCATTGATGAGTCATGAGCACGACGACCAAGCATGCTAGCGGTAGCTACCGTTTGCTTACCCTAATACGTCTTTTCTTTGCAGCTGGATTGCTCTCGTCCTCGGCTTCATTCTGTTGTATAGCTTCCAAAACTCTCCTGTGCTTCTCAAGGGGTATTTCTTCTTATCACCTGCAGCCTTCTTCTGCTTTCCTTTTTTACTCGGTTTGTGACAAAAAGCCACAGATTGTTGTGTCGCGCTCAAAATGACGTCTGCAGAGCCGCTCTCTGTTTACAGCGACACTGCACGCCATTGGGCAGGCGACTGGGGGTTAATAGAAGCAGCACAAGGTGAGTAGAGTAGAGTCGGGTAGAGTAGGGCTAATGGAAAAGGGCCATAAATGTCACCAACCAACCCAGGCACCTCGAAGAGAACAGACATTATAAGAGCACCTACTGGATGTATACACGGGCCGTCTTTTGTTTATAAAGGGGGGCACTGCACCAGTCAAACTCCAAGTGGAGCGGAAACATAAAACTTGTAAAAATTACACCGAGTCCTTATTCACACTGAAGGCTTAAGTTCGTAGCCTGAGATGGCAGCTAAGTAAAAACTGAACAATAACTCTGAGAAATTCCAATCTGGTGAAAAGCTCCGACACACAAAGTCATGTTTATTTTACAGCGTGTTTGCTTTCTGAGTGACTGAACCATTTCCTGTTGTCCGCTGGCCCTCGTTAAAATTCCATTACATAAAAATAACTGCAGCATGCCTCACCCTCCTCTTCTCTCTTCCTCCCCAACTCTTCTGGCTTTTTTTGCTCGATTTTAAGCTCTGACCAGAACAGTGAGGGTGCATCGAATGATTTCCGCTCCATAAAATATCTATAAGGGAGTTTGCGGACTGTGGCGCTCTGCTGCTGCAGTGATGGTGGTGCTTTTTTATTTTGTCTTTGGCGGTTCTATTTCCAGGCACTGGCCCCCACATCACCCCGACTATTTCTTTATTCTCTTTTCCAATTCACCTTCCTCCCCGTCTCTTTATTCCTCTGCTCCTCTGTTTCCGAGTTCACTTCCCTCTCAGTCTCCACGTCTTCACTCTCCTAAAGCTCCTCAGGTACCTCTTTAACAAACCCTTATTAACCTTGCATTTGTTTTTCTAATGCCTGAAAATGAACCTCTTGAGCTTCAACTTCAACTCAGAAGAAGAACACCACATGAATGTTTTGTTGCTGAGTCAGCATTTCCCTGGAAAAGAGATGGCTTGTCAAAAAAGCCCAAAGAGTGTCCCAAAGTATTTTTAATGTAAACACTTTCAACGAGTTTAAGTCCTTATATTTTCAGTTCATATTGAGTAGGCAGAAAAGTTGGTGTAGAGATGCTTTCTGACTGCACAGATTAGCTGCTTTAACCCTTTACATGACCTCAGCTGGTATATAAACTAGATATTTAATAGACCTAACATAACATAGCATATTAAAGGGGGGGCAGGGCTTACCTGACACACGGCACTGAATGTGTTACACTTGTCCAGGTGCCAGAGATTTTATTGTCCCATAAACACTGTAAAACAAAACATATAAGCACTCAATCATTGGTATCGGCTTTCTGTGTCGTTGTTTCAACCATCTTACACTTTATTTGGCAATAAAGAATTACAGCACCAAAAACACAATAACAAACTAGAAAAAGCCACAGCGCTACAGTCCTCACCCAGTTTGTTATTTTCAGCATAAATATTAGTCCTACCTTTATTTCATCTAAATATTTATTATTTATTCCTTGACCATGAAAACATACCATTAGCAATTAGATTCATTATGATATCTATTTTAGTTCAGTAGTTATTCCAAAAAATCACATTTTTCATCATGGTGGCCAGACACTGATCCAGATCATTCCAAAAATCTAATCATTTGTTCCTTGTCCCAATCTGGACATTTCCTGTAAATTTAATTGAAATCTGTCCATAACTTTTTAAATTATAGTGATAACAGAGAAACAAACAAACAAACTAACTGACAAAAAAACAAAGACGCTGGCAATAACATGGCGGAGGTAATAATACAACCAGTACTGTCCTGCTGTTGATGAATAATACAACTGTTTCTGTTTGACAGTTCAACAAATGATCTACCAAATACTTTTCTTCTCTTAAATTAGAGGTCAGGGTTCCCACTCTTTTCTAGAAATCATTTTCCAGGACTTTTCCAGGACTTTTTCCAGTGTCACATAACCAACTGAAGTTACATTGTTGCTGTGGGCAGTTTTCAATTCTAGTTAGCCTTCTAAAAACAAGACTAGAGGTTGATGAACAATATCTCTAGTTATTGATCATATTGATCTTAGAATATCTTTGTTTCTAACTCTCCAGCACGAACATTGTCTGTTAGCTATCTGTTTAGTCTGGCTTTTATGTGTCTTACTATTATAAATGTATGGTTATACGTATTTTTAATCTTTATTTACTCTGCTTTTTTATGAACAGATTTTGTTAATTTAGCCTACATTTTATTTTGTTTATTATTTTTTATTATTTCTTTTTGTCCCCATTGTTTTGAGTTTTTATATTTTATGCCTTAACTTGCATTATTTTACCTACTCACATTTTCTGGCTACATGTACATTAGTTACCAAGTACATTTTTACTTCATTTCCTATGTTACAAGCTAGAAGGAAGACAAATAATTTTCCAGGACAATTTACGCTTTTCCAGGACATTTAACTTTTTTCCTCATTTTCCATATGTTTTCCATGACTGGAAAATTGGGCAGTCATTTTACAGGTTTTCCAGGACACGTGGGAACCTGGTAAATATAGGATATAACGTTTCTGTTTGAATGTAAAGTCCGTTGAGATAGGTGTACACTCATCCCCATGAAACTTTGGTTTTCTTTTTATTAAGTTAGAAAAAGCTTTTTATATCTATGTACCGCGGGTCTTTCCTCTGTGGAGGCTGACATAACGATCCATCATGTTGTCTACGAGTGGGCTTTGGGGACAAAAAGAGCAAAACGCAATTTTTGAGTACAAGTCTAGCCGTTGATCCTGAAATCTACCTGGATGGCATGTGGCATCTTCACTGACCAATAATCTATCAAAACAATATGAAAGAAACCCCCACCTGGTAACTGTTGTAAATGATGCCCGGTTCACGATCCTTTTTGGTCTTCACCAGCTCTCGTTGCTTAATTTCTATACACTGCACCTTTAAACAAATATTTAACACACAACAGACATCTGCAGTCCACTGCAACAACAAATTCAATGTTTTTAGTCGCTTCTCTAATTTGTTCACTCTTACGTCTACAACTGAGCACTGTATTTATCTGTCAAGTCCATGTTAACTATAAATAATAACAATTTGTCACATTAATCAGTTAACATAGCATTTGTGTACCTAATAATGAACTCATTTTCTATCCACATGACAATGATTAAAGTAAAAGGTAAGGCTACTGTTATTGTAGCACAACGGCATTAACTTTTCTTTCCACTCACATGTGGCACTTTATCAAGCACCACTGTGGGTGCAACATGCTGTATAAGCGGCTAAGACTAGGGGCAGTTAGCGGTCTTATTTATGGACATTTACTACATTGTAAACATATTAAGAGTTCACTCTTGCCTCCGTTAGTTAACTTAATATAACTAATGGAGGCGCATGTGCACTTTGATCACCTGTAAACAAAACATATAAGCAGTCTTTCATGAGTATTGGCTTTGTGTCATTGTTTTAAGCGTCTTACACTTTATGACTGAGCTTACTTCCTGTTACGACAGGATTACAGCACCATTCAGCCTCATTACCAAAACCAACACTGACACCTTCTGACGCAAATGGGTATTAACCCACAATTACTTCAGGTGCAACAGGTGAGTCTTACAAGTGAAACAATTTGTTATAAACGACACTGATGGGAAAAACAATGGTGGGTGGACCAAGTTAATCTCAAGAACCAATGAAGGAAGCGTTCTGGACATAATTCAAACTAATAAAATGTATACAAATACAAATATATTTCACTAGTCCATTTGGCCAACAGCCCATAAAGCAAATCTGGGAATGGGAGACGGTGATTGGATGATCTGTTCACCGGTCACATTCATTACAGGCCAGTGATTGTACATGGGTGTACTTCCACACTGGAATTGCACATTGTTGGAGGATTTGCACCTTGATTGCACCTTAATTGCGAAATGATTCGTCTGTGATGAGTGCGACGAGCCAAACAAACATCCAATCACAAGCTGTTGTTGTTTTCGAAGGTTCTGCTTCTGAAAACATTTTCAAACAGCTCTCTCCCAGATGGACTAGCGAAATATTTCATTAATAGATTTATGATAAACATCCGTCTGGCATGTCAGGTTAACTTTCTCATGGAACTTTTCCATATAGACGTGAGCTTGGCAGAGGTTTGGGCTCTCTGAGTGCTTTCTACTTTAATGAGAATTTCTGCAACCCTAATAATTATATTGAGAAAAATACAACATAAAATACAACATGAATGAATAATGGTGTAAAATGTAACAGATAAGTGGACCTGCCTGACTGGCACGAACAGTCCACCACTGGAAAACATACAGAATTGTGTTTCCATATCACATGAATCTCATGCCATTCTTCATGTTCTTTAAGTTATGATGCTGTTAGATCGGCTCACGTTGAAAAAGCTTCATATCCTAGCTTTAAAGCCTGTATAAGCACACACCGGCGTTGATATAGTGGTGCCATTATGTCATGCTTGAGTCATTTAAATATAGCATCTTTTATGGTGAGGCATTACGACAATGATTTTCTCCACCAGCTCTTGCAAAAATCAATATTCATGCTTTGAAATGACACGTGCTTCTCCTTGATAGCTACCACTCAACATATTTTACAAAGTTATTATTTGCCTGCAGGGATTAATGTTTACTATGTGTAGGCAGTGTCCACAACACTCAGTGGTTCCATTAAGCGTGGCTCTTAAGCCCTCTCTGCATGAAGGAGGATGGAGGTGTGATAAGTTCTGTGGGACTGTTCGATACTTCTGATGGTACTTCCTCACATGTGTTGGTTGGGTGAACATTAAGTTAAAGCTTTAATTACTGGAACTGTCAGAGCAGCTCAGGCGAGTACATAAGTTTAACCACATGTCCGTGCATCAGTGAAGAGAGAGACTACATTTCAAATTATGTTTAAATCATGGACGTCGTGTCCTCTTAGCTAAAGAGGAAAAGCACCATCCAGATTGTTGCACCCTTTAAAATCTGTTTTATTTTTTTCCAAAGTTCCTTTTCAATTTTTTGCACAATTTTTCCGTTTTGATTTTTTGAGAATTTGCTTTTTATTATTTTACCCTGAGACACTGGATAAAGTAATTAACCCTTTAAGGCCCAAGACCATAGATTATAGTCAGAAAATTCTAATTTTTTGGAGCTGAAATGTTTGTTTTACTTTCTGCTAAAATCCATAAAAATCAAAATGTCCATAAAATTTAATATATAGATTTTTCGTAACTCATTTGATACATAAGGTGTTTTTGGCAACTGATAATCCATTTGAGGACATTTTTATCATTTATCTGATTGTATTCATATGTTTTTTTTTGTCATTTGTTATTGAGTACGTTCTACTTACATATTGTCACAACCTGGCTCAATGGCCATGACAAAAACGAACCAGATGGGTGAATTATAACAATAATCAGGTATTTTATTTACAAATGTTCATTCAAAGCGCATGGAGCAAAGATGAGCGGGTGCAGGGCGCAGAGCGAGATCGAGAGCAAGAGACCCGAGTCACTGGAAGCCAGCCTTTTATACGGAAGTGGAGCAGCGGGCCCAGGTGCTCCACATCTGATCAATTACCCTGAGCGATTCCAGCAACCTCGGAGAGAACAAAATATATATAAATCAAAGTATTCACAAAGGCCGTCACACCCCCCCCCATAAAGTCGGGGCTCCATGGGAGTCACCGGCTCCAGCACCAACACCAAACCCAAATAACTAAAATGACCAATTAATAACCAACAAATACTAACAAATCTTTCATACCAATGATGAACAAAAGTATATACAAAACCAAAGTTTGTCAGCCCAGCAGTGCGTTCTGCAGACTACCCCGCCCAACTCTCAGCAACTCCGGTACCTCAGAAGCAGATTAAGAGAGCAGAGCACAGCAGGCCGCAACAATACAGCACACAAGGCATCAAATACAATAAACAAGGACTCTAAAGGTCAGAAGTCAAGGCATAGGTGCACGGGACAAAGCATCCGCCATGACATTTTCTGTCCCTTTAATATGCAAAATTGTGAGGTCATATGCCTGTAAAAATAAAGACCACCTAACCAGTCTCTGATTGGGTGTCCTAAGAGACTTTAAGAACGTCAGGGGGTTGTGATCAGTGTATACTACTATGGGTGCCCCACCCACATATACATCGAAGTGTTGCAATGCCCAGATCAGAGCCAGTGTCTCCTTCTCAATAACAGAATAATTACTCTGATAACGATTGAACTTTTTGGAGAAGAAGCTAACTGGTCTCACCACCCCGTGGTCATCCCCCTGCAGCAAGACTGCTCCTGCTCCCACCTGACTGGCATCCACCTGCAGCATAAATGGCCGGTCAAAACACGGAGCTGCTAAAACAGGAGAAGAGCAGAGCAGGAATTTTACATTCTCAAACGCCTGCTGGCATGCTGAAGACCAGACAAATTTTGCCTTTCCCTTCAGCAGCTCAGTCAGCGGATAAACAGATGAAAAATTTTTGCAAAAACTCCGATAGTAACCAACCAAGCCCAGAAACCGTTGGAGTTCTTTTTTGGTTGTTGGCTGAGGAAACTTGGAGACTGCACAAACTTTTGCCTCAACTGGAGCAACGCAACCCTGACCCACCACACGGCCAAGATACGTCACTGTTGCCATCGCAAACTCACATTTGGCCAGATTTACAGTAAGTCTAGCCAAAGCAAGCCTCTCAAAAAGTGCGAGCAGCGCTGAAGATGTGAGTGCCATGTGTCACTGTATACCACCAAGTCGTCTAAGTGAAGCGGCACAGCCCTCCAAACCAGCTACAACGCGGTTCATCAACCGTTGGAACGTCGCAGGAGCATTTTTTAACCCGAACGGCATCACCTTATATGAAAACAAACCTGACGGAGTAATAAACGCAGAAACCTCCTGTGCGCGCTTGGACAACGGAACCTGCCAATACCCTTTAAGTAAATCAAATTTGCTTACGAACCTGGCTGAACCCACCTGATCAATACAATCATCCATTCTGGGCAATGGAAAAGAATCAGACTTTGTGACCGCATTAACCTTCCTGAAGTCCGTACAAAACCTGGGTGTTTTATCTGGTTTTGGCACCAAGATACATGGAGATGCCCAGCTGGAGCGATGGCTCTGCGATGTCATTTTCAATCATGTAACTAACTTCTGAGTCAAGATGTTTAAGTTTTCAGGTGCCATGCGATAAAACCTCTGTTTAATTGGTGGCGCACCACGACATCAATGTCATGCTGGATCCAATCAGTACGAGATGGCACATCACCAAACAAACAAGGATACTTACATATTAACTCAGACAATTCGGCTTGGACTCAGGCAGGTGAGACAGGATTTTATCTAAGTTTTTAAGCGATTCTGAATTTTTAAAGCGACCATATAACAAACCGTCATCAGGCTCAGGAACCCCATCTCCTCTGAACCCTCCATAACAGAACTCACAGCCAGAACAGGGCGCACAGACTCAGAAATTTTACCTACCCCAGGATCGGACTCACGCTTATAATAAGGCTTCAACAAATTGATGTGGCATAATTTTGTGGACTTCTTACGGCCCGGTGTTGAAATTACATAATTAAGATCAGACAGTTTCTCAACAATATTGTAAGGGCCAGTGAACTTAGCCTCAAATGGTGATCCCACAATAGGCATGAGAGCCAAAACTTGGTCTCCTGGACTGAACTCCTGGTGTACAGAGCGGCGATCATACAGCTTTTTCATTTTACTCTGGGCCATCTGCAATTTCTCTCTTGCTAACGTTCCAGCAACAAACAAACGATGACGAAAACCATTTACAAAGTCAATTAAATTTTTGGGAGGTTCAGTCTCAACCCAGTCATCTTTAAGGACAGACAACGGACCACGTACAGTATGTCCGAAAACCAATTCATTGGGACTAAACCCTGTGCTTTCCTGAACTGCCTCTCTTGCAGCTAACATTAACCAGGGAAGACCCCCTTCCCAGTCCCTGTCTAACTCAGTGCAGTATGCCCGGAGTAGAGATTTCAGAGTCTGGTGAAACCTTTCAAGCGCACCCTGGCTTTGCGCATGATAAGCTGACGACTGATTGTGTTTGATTTTTAATGCTTTTAGAACCTGTCCAAACATATGTGAAGTAAAATTTGTGCCACGATCACTTTGCACAACTTTAGGGATGCCAAACACCGAAATAAATTGAGAAAGGGCCTTCACCACAGATTTGGTTGTAATGGACCTCAGTGGATACGCAGCAGGATAGCGCGTGCTTTGGCACATCACTGTCAGGAGATACTTACTTCCAGATTTGAACACGGCAAAGGGCCAACACAATCAACTATGAGGTGTTGAAAAGGTTCACTTACGGCCGGTATTGGTTGAAGAGGAGCAGGTTTCACAGATTGGTTCGGCTTCCCTGTTAACTGACACACATGACAAGTTTTTATAAATGCAGACACATCTCTTTTAATACAAGGCCAGAAGAAATGTTTCAATACGTGCAGGTATGTTTTCCTGACACCGAAGTGTCCGCCATCATCATGGGCCACTTTCAACACCAGGGAACGGAACTTAACTGGAACTACTAACTGGAAAACAGCCTCACCAACAGAATCACAGCCAAGGTGCATCCACTTTCTAAACAGCAAGCCATTTTGTATACAGTAGCCAGTGGCAACATTTTTTATTTCAGCTGCTGGTAAAACTCGATCAAACATTTCCTTTAGTGAAGGATCACTCTGTTGCTCCTGGATCAGTTCACTGGCTGACACAGCCAGAGGAAAATCAGACAGTGATGGGACCTCAACTGCAACAGCATCATCATCATCTGTCACAGCTTCAGGCTCAGCGTTACTCATGGCACGCGTAACCACACAAGCTGGAACGACCTTTGGTAAATCAAGAGAAGCATTAATGGACAAGATATCAGCAGGATCAAGTGTCAAAGGTGAAGGAGCCGACTCAGACCAAACTCTGCTACCAGCTAACCCATTACCCAAAATAAAGTGAACTCCCTCAATGGGCAATGCAGGTCGAACTCCAACTGATACCTCACCCTGAACCAATTCACAATCAAGAACCACCTTATGTAAAGGAATTGGTAGGACTGTCAAACCCATCCCACGACTGAGTATACTGTCGCCTGTATCAGTTTTATCAGAAAATGAAAGCACAGAATCCACAATATAGGAATCATAAGCCCCTGTATCCCTCAGGATTTTAACTGGAACCCTTGACTCACTACCTACCAAAGAAACAAAACCATCCAGAATGAATGGGGAATACGCAGCCAAAACATCAGGTTCACAAACGTCGGAAACAAAAGCTTCAGAAACTCTGCATGTAATAACGGGCGCTGCTGCAGCTGCAGGTTTTACATTTGATTTTACGCATTTATTTCTAGCTTGTAGAACATGACAGTCAGCCTTCCAGTGCCCCGTTTGATGACAGTAATTACAAACCTTGCCTCTGTCAAAGTTGCCTCGCGTTTTAGTGTCAAATTTAAATGTCCCAACCGCCCCTGAACGCATCTGCTCCGCTGGAGCGCAAGGAGTCTTCCCTCGCCAGCCCACATTATCTCGCGCAACAGCGCGCTCCCGAAGGTTGTTTTTATGAAGCAGCTCAAATTCGTCAGCTGTTATAGCAGCCTGGGACGCAGTCTTTAAGTTTTTTTCATTAACAAACGCGGCAATGCGAGGTGGAAGCACATTTTTGAACTGTTCTAAAATCAACAACTCACACAAACCTTCAAAAGTTGTGACATCAAGAGAAGTCAACCAACGTTTAAAATGTAAGGACAAATCTCTGGCAAACTCTACAAACGTCTGGCGGGGCGTCTCTCCCACGACCTAAAAGCGTTGCCTGTCGCCTCCGGAACAAGCTCATAAGCCTTCAGGACTGCAGCTTTAACCTTCTCATAACTAGCTATCCTCGGTGCTCAAAGAAGAATATACCTCCTGCGCTTTACCCGTCAGGACACACTGTAACATTAAAGCACAGTCTTCATCAGGCCAGCCTCTTGCTTTTGCCACACGATCAAACAAAACAAAAAATGAATCAGGGTCTCTTTCATTAAACTGAGGCAATAAGCGCAAATTATCAATGTCAAAACGACTCTTAGGATCATGTTCACTCTTATCAGCAGATTGCTCACCTTTTTGGCTTAAAGACAGACGACTCACCTCCAGCCTGGCTTTTTCGGTTTCAGTCTCCTGCCGGATGCGCTCAATTTCAATCAGTTTTTTAACGTGTAGTTCATGTTTTAATTGATCATGCTGTAACTGTAACATAAGAAGCTCTTTCTGCTGTTCAAATGTGAGACCCTGTGTTTGTACAGAAAATGAGGAGACGGCCGGACACTCTTCCTTGATCTGCCCCAATAATTCCCATTTCCACTAATTTTGTTTTTAACGTTACTTTGACATTTTCTTTTAAACGTTTATCTCCCAAATTAATACTGTAGTGCTCAGCAAGTTTCACCAGCTGTTCTTTTGTGCACTTTTCCAAATTCTCCTCGGATGGAGCAGCAATAAATGATTCAACTTCTGACATTTTTAACAAATTATTCAAACATCTGCAACACGGAACAACTTTTACGCATGCACCAACAGGACCTATCAGGCACCACAAGACCACCGTGTGCGCTCGGAGGAACACCCCGAGCCGGCATGGAGTTATCCGCTATCTGGCGCAGAAAACCCGCTGTCTAAACTCCTCCCTAGTCTTCATGCAACGACTGGCGGCGGGTTCTTCTGCACCTTAGACCGCCGGCCCGGTTGAGCGACTAACGCTTCTAACCCCGGAACCACGGACATGCTCCCAAGCAAAGCTTTAACCACCAGCGTCACAGCACTACCAAGCCCCCACGCAACGAACCCAAAGGGGAATGCTGCTACAGCCTACAAGGGAAAACTCCACACCAAGTTTATGACAAAGCACACAGGGATACTTTACCTGATTGTCCTGATACAAACATAAACAAAACCAGCCTCCGAGGATCAACGCCGAATCAACAGGGTAAGTAAACAACTAAACCCAGATAAGATTTAGAGTCTAACTTCATAAACTAACTAACTTACCCCGATCAAGAGCCAAAATAATCAGTACCCTTCTCTCAAAATCCTCACGAATACGCGTAAAGAAGTGTTTTAACAAGGTAAACAAGGAAACAAAAGGAAACAAGTGCGCCAAACAATTTTACGCACGTGCGCTCTCGCCGGCACAAAGCACCAATTAACAAATTACTCGTCGGAAAGCGACAAGAAATAAACAAATAAATCTCAGATTTACAAACGAGCACCCCAGACAAACGTTTTATCTTTATCTTAGATATTAATCATCAAAACCGAGTCCTGACCGAAAAAGAAACAAATTGCGCAACAAGTTAACCAAATGTTTCAAGCAATCAGCACTTCAAACAAACCAAAATACTCACTTGCGCAGCAAAAAGGAGAACAATACGGTCGGACGAGCCCCCACTTTGTCACAACCTGGCTCAATGGCCATGACAAAAACGAACCAGATGGGTGAATTATAACAATAATCAGGTATTTTATTTACAAATGTTCATTCAAAGTGCATGGAGCAAAGATGAGCGGGTGCAGGGCGCAGAGCGAGATCGAGAGCAAGAGACCCGAGTCACTGGAAGCCAGCCTTTTATACGGAAGTGGAGCAGCGGGCCCAGGTGCTCCACATCTGATCAATTACCCTGAGCGATTCCAGCAACCTCGGAGAGAACAAAATATATATAAATCAAAGTATTCACAAAGGCCGTCACAATATTGAGTAGAAAGAGGTGTTATAAAAGTATGTATCAAATATGATACAATTGGCTTAATAGGGTTGAATATAGGCAAATGTAGTAATGCTGACAAAGGCACATGCTCCTGTAAAGCCCCCACACAGCTTTGTTAGCTTTTCCAACAGGGTTTCAGACTCAGCACAAAATCAGTCGACAAACTCACGTCTTGAATTCGTAGATGTGTTACAGGCAGGAATGGTTGTTTGTAGTGGCGTGGTTGACAGGGCAGTACAGTGTTCATCTATTTTCCTAAGGTGTTTGTCACTAGGGCTGCAACAGCTAATTGATTAAATCAATAAAAATTGATTATTAAATTCGTTGTCAACTGACAACGAATCACGGGTGTTTTGGAGCATGAAATTGTAGCTTACTGTCGGTTAGTTAGGAGCAGATGAGCCTGCTCTCTTGCCGTAATCTACTGTGAGAGGTGCGCATGTGCACTAGCGACCGTCACTGCACAACACGCAGAAGGATTCACAATGGCGGCGTCCACGGCAGCATCACTTCACCAACAACCAAAAACCTCCAAAAGCTGGGAGCATTTCACACTCAATAAAGCAAAGCAAACGATCACATGCAAACATTTTCAGGCTGACTTCATCTGACATGAGAGCACGACCTCTATGAACGAGCACTGCTGAGAAAGCACGCCGGCGTGTTGGAGACGGACGAAGACTCACCTCGGTATAAAGATTATTTTGTTTGTTACATTCAGCAGCACCTTATTTTATTGAATACTTTATAGACAAGACTGCTACTACTTTGCCTGCTTTGTTTCAAGAAAAAAAAAAGTTTGTGTCTGTTGTAACGTCCGTCAGACGTAAAAATAAAAGTGACTCCGCAAATATACCTGCTTTTATTTAACAGTCACTGTGGGCCATGACCACGCCAACTACAATTTCAATTCACGAACAAAACAGTGAGTAGTAATCTCTAGACCTCCGGCTAGCGGCTTGAACCCACACACTATCTCTCCCCTTCTGAACTCTGACCCGCTCGCCCCTAGGGATGGGAATCAAAATCCAATTCCAGTTGAGAATCGTTAACAGCTCCATCAAAGAATTTATATCATTAATCTTTTGGCTTATCAATTCCCTTATCAATTACATTAAATTGACAGGATTCAGAAGCGTCAGAAATGTGACTTAATTTCAATTACACCTACTACACAACCTTAAGTGAGTGGAAACACCAGCAACTTGCAGAAGCAGTTATCTCTGCTGTGACGTGTGTTTGACATTGTTGCCACTGAAAATCAGACCAACATTTGCCCACATGGAAGATCTCCAGGAATTGATAAGGGAATCGTTAAAGAATTGGATCGATTAGCAGGATCGTTACCTGCATTGGTATTGATAAAATCTTATCAATTCCCATCCCTACTCGCCCCGCCTTCCTGGTCCCTTCACTGACCATCAGTTTTCAGGAACATGAACATCCACAGTGAACACAAAACCAACAGTAGAACTGCTCCACTATTAATGTACTTACAGTTTAGCACAGTGAGTCAAGAAAGAAAAAAGCTGTCATAAAATATTACTGAAGGAAAAATGCTTTTTATTGCCTTGATTGTTGTTTAGAAAATATCTAAAACAACTCTAAGCTAAATTGTAAAGGAAGTTGTAAAAATGTGTCATTATCCGATTACTCGTTTAAATAATCACCCGATTAATCGATTATGACAATAATCGTTAGTTGCAGCCCTATTTGTCACTCTGTATGGTCAAGTCAACAGTTTGTTGACACAATGTATTGAACATTTGTAATTAGTATTATTGGGCCCTGTGCTTTGGGGTTAGTCGTGAGTTTGGTAGCTCCTTTTGCAGCTTACCTGATGTTGCAGAAGGCCGTTTTGACATATATACATTATCAATGAAGGGGGGAGAAGGGGGAGTAAAGCATGCATTGTCACCAGCCTTTGGCCTAGTTTACATGGAGACACAATGACCTGAAACGCAAAGGTTTTTCCTTTGCGTCTTCAAACTTGATCTACATTCAGACGGAGACGCTAGAATCAAATAAAAACCGCTGTAGTGTGCACGCCAGTCCAGTAGATGGCGATGTAGGTTTGTGGAGAAACAGTGCTGCTACAACACACATATGAAGAAGAAAATCCTTCACTTCCATTCAGGCCTCCTTTTGCAGATCCAGAGGTTGCCTCCTGCTTTAAACACAAGTTTATCCATCAGGAACAGAAAGAGGGATCATGATGCACCTGAATGAATGATGCCACAGTTACTCACTGTTGCCATCTAGAGGTCAAAATCCAGGGGTTGACAGTAACAGAGTAGATTCACTTAAGTACATTTTTTTGATTATCTGATCTTTCCTAGAGTAATATTTTGAGTTTGAGTTTTTTTAAACTTGCTACTTTTACTCCATTACATTTTAAAGACCAATATTGTGCTTTTAACTCCACTACATCTCCATGAAGGGTCCTGTTACTTTTTCCTTTTAAGTATAGGTTTGATCAGTGGCGGTTCTGGGGAGGGGCCAACAGGGGCCAGTGCCCCTGTAAAACTGAGCCTGGACCCCCTTGTGGACCCCCCTCCACACCACGCATATACAATCATTAAACGCTATGGTGTCCCGCTGATGTGATAAGCGGAACAAATGATGCGGCTCTGGGTTCCAGTCAGACCCCTTAGAGTGCTGCACTGCCAGAACCTCTCGGGAGAAAAAGAGAATATGCCGACAGAATCATCACAGTGATACAAGAAGACTTACCACAGAGAATAAAGGTGAGTAAAGCTATGTTGTTTGTGTAATTTTTACTCGGTAAGACCAGGAAATGTTGTTGACTAACTTGAGTTAATAGGAGATTGATGAAAGCAAAGAGGCTGATGTGGTCTGCCAAGTTTTACGCGCCGGCTGTGATACACACTCACGCGCTCTCACGCCACACCTCTGATTTCTCACACTGAATTTATAGGCACAAATCCCATGGGGGACGCAGGGGTGTAGCATACGTGGTGCCCACAAGAAAACGCCCTGAAATGTGTTGTAACCACAATAAAATGCGCAAAGATAAGTATAGCGCGGTTGTGTGAGTTGAACTTTCTCTCAGCGTCTGTGCACGCGCTCCTGTGTGTGCAGGTGAGCGTAAAGACGCAGACAGGCGCGCATCGCAGGGACAGTGAGGGACCGTCAGTCACTCAGTGTGTTTCTATGATTCAAACTGTCTTCATAGCTCATGTGCTCTGTTTAACTTAACGGAAATTCTTTAAAAATGACGAGTCGGGCTGTTGATGAATAAAAACTCAATATTGTTCATCAGTCCAGTTTTGAGCTGCTGTTTTCACTCAGTCACTGTTTTCTAAATGATAAATTCAACCAGAGGCTTCCTGCATCTCTTATCCTCCATAAATTAAGAACAATCTGTAAGTATTAAGCTTCAAATACCATCCACTAGTGCAGTGGTTCTCAACCTGTGGGTGGAGGCCCATAAGAGGGTCTCAGAGCTGTTTTCAATGGACGGTGTATAAATCAGGTAAAAATGTGGCAAATATGCCTTCAGTGTATGGAGGCCCTAAGAGGACAAACACCCATCAGAGTATTACAGAGTTTACCCACTAGATTAAACCAGACTGCACCACTCATCCTTTCCCCCTTCCAAAAGACCCACAAAAAATCCCCATTGTAAACACAAATAAATGTTTTCAATAGTGTAACTGCGTTTGGTGACTGTACAATACAAGTTAAATATGAAAGTGTTTCAGATTTCTCTGGTGAGATTTTTCTGTCCAGAAATCTTAAATTTACTTATGCAGGCTGTTATTACTTTTTAGTTTGGTGTTCTTTTATACATGTATTGATTTAAAAATTAAGTAGTGATAACTGTGACTTTGTATCACAAGTTTATTTTTGCCTTGCATGCATGTGTGTGTCCCTGTAGTATAAATGTTTTTTTTTTTAACTTTAATTCAGTTTGTCTTTCTCCACAGATATCAGCAAAAGTAAAGAAGACCGTCAATGCAAAGCTGGGAGTGTCCCGATAAGTTGAATCTACTCAAAAAACCTAAGGAAAGTGGTTGCCCTAAAAAAATTAAGTAATGTACAATGAAAACTTAAGTAAATTAAACTTAAATATGTGAAGTTCTGGAATTGTTATTTTTAAGTACAATAAACTAAATGTCAAGCTGAATTAACTTAAAATCTTGAGTATTATCAATTCCAGAACTTCACATATTTAAGTTTAATTTACTTAAGTTTTCATTGTATCTTACTTAATTTTTTTAGGGCAACCACTTTCCTTAGGTTTTTTGAGTAGATTCAACTTATCCGGGCTCACAGTGCAGGGAGCTTGATAAGACAGCATGGTACCAGTCCTTTACAGGAAAATAGGCTGGAGTGCTGAGACCCATTAGATTAGTCTTATAAATGGTATGGTCAATGCTCTCATTTGGGGCTCGGGCTTTGCAACGAGCCACTCTCCCCATAGCAATGCTATGGAGAGCCACATGTGTTCTTCCGTGCGTTTATTGTCTGTCTTTTTACTCATCTTCTGGACAGAATTTTGATGTGTATCTAGTCCTAGGGCTTTGAGAAAACCCCCACAAATCATATATCAACACGTGCGGCTCGGTCCCGATCGGTGTGCTATGACTTTTATAAGAATTTCGCAAAAAAATGGCCGAGTTATTCGCGAAAAACTGCGAAAAAAGTCCCATTGAAAATGAATGGGATTACTCCTCGAACACACCAAAAAAACACTGTTGTGGCACTTACAGAGCTCATTCAAATGTCAAAATGCAGCTTTTGACATTTGAATGAGGGCTTACGGTTTTCAGTCAGCGAGCCCTCAAATCTCTCTTGCGTCGCCCCAAAATGACTTTTTACAGTGGAGATTTCAAAAAGATTTTAAAAAACTGAGTGTGAGAGCAGGCAGTCACTACTCAAAAAAATTCCCGAACAACTTGCGAGAACTGCAAAACGGTACATCGGACCTGAATAATTTTTTCAGAAAAACGGATCAAAGACTCTTGGGCCTCATATAAAAGAAAAAGTGAAGCCCTAACTCATTGTAAATTTAAATGACAGCCAGCTGTTTGGTCCAAAGTCAATCCATTTTGCCCATAGAGGTCCATTCAAAGCTCACAACTCCTGACCATTTTGGACAAGCTGTTTGTAAATCGTGATAACTCAGTCATGTTTACTCATCATTAATAAGCATATTTGTAAAGGATTAGTAAAAAATGAAGTCATCATTAATAAAGCATTATTCTGACATGAATCATTAGTTATAGCTCATTTATACACAGGTTTATATATGTTTCACTTATCATCGGTAAGCATATTAGTAAAGGATTAGTTAATACTGAAATCATCATTTATAAAGCCTTTTTCTGGCATGAATAATCAGTAATAACACATTTACGGACACACATAAATGTTTTACTCATCATTAATAAACATATTAGTAAAGGATTAGTAAATGTTTTACTCATCATTAATAAGCATCTTAATAAAGAATAAGTAAATACTCAATTCATAATTTATAACACCTTTTTGCTGACATGAATAATCAGTAACAACATATTTTTAGACACAAATAAATGTTTAAGTCATCATAAATAAGCATGTTAGAAAGGATTAGTTAATATTTTACTCATGCCACCTACACAGTTCATTCAAACCTCAAAACGCAGCTTTACTTCTCTCTTCAAAACTGAAAACTGTAAGCTCGTAGTCAATTGCCATCTTTACAGTGTAACCTAACTATTTCACAGTGTCACTGTCCCACCTGCATAGTGTAGCTAAAATTTGACTTCAGTTAGCCCAGAATGAGGTTAGGCGCATGAAGCACAAATATGTGCATGTGTGTATTTTGGGTTAAAAGGAAATAATCTTCACACAGAATCTCCACCAATAAACACATAGTGTGTGTTTATGTGTTTAACGGCACACTAAGCGTGCATGTCGTTGTGTGTTTGTATGCTTATAAAGACCATTGGAGCTCAGTTTAAACAAGACCCCCACTCATACACTGCTTGGTGACATCAGTCTGTTAGGGAGGGCAAACACCAACAGGAATATCTCTAACACAGCTCAAGGTCAGGTGCCAGATGATGATCATCAGCTAATCAGGCCACACATGATTAAAATAAATGAATGAAGTCTCCGGCCATCTCCAGAACTATTCCAGCATGTCATCCAGCTGAAATGCTGCTTGAGGCTGGCCTGTATTAAAAAGATAAATCCCGCAGCGGCCCGAGCCCCACTCACTATTCCCGCGGGAATTGTCTAGTTGTTTTTATTGTCCACATTGCTACTGAAACAATTACCTTTACTGTTTTTAAATTTTGTTCAGAAGTAAATGTGTTCAAGGCTTGGACACTGTGTTGTTGATGAAGACTAAAACAAAAACGTCTTATTTTGTTTATTTTAACAATTTCTTTGGACATATTGTTGAAAAAATGTAACAAACATACAAAAAAACTTTCCTGCAACTGAAATATGTTTCCTAGTATTTTGTGTTACTTTATTAATTAGACCAAATGTTTTAAATGGTGAACACTTCTCAGTCTGTTTTGTCGGGGTTGAACGTGTCCCTCTGACAACACCCATGGCCCCAGCCTGGCCCCCCCTGTGAAACTGGTCTAGAACCGCCACTGGGTTTGATGTCAGCAAATTAAATTTGTTTTCTCTTCTAAACTGAGATCTGGGTGTAATTTGTTCAAGTGGTGATACATTACCTGTACCTCTTGCATGTGCTGCTCAGATCAGACAGGTAAACACTGAGCTAACGTTACTCCGATGATGTTTGACGGATACAGATGACGATTCCACACCATATCTGAAGTCAGCGTTTCAGATTGTTGAGTTTAAGAATGATTCAGATGGTTTTAAATGTTTGCTCTGTCGAAGTAGATAAGTTACACACAGAGCTGTCTCAGATGTTTTCGGGTGGTGGGGGGATGTTAAAATAAAAAATATTAAAACAGCAATGGTTGTCCTTCTGTTGATTCAATCGTACTACAAAAGTTATTTCTATTGGCTATGTAGCATATTTCAAAAAAAAAAATTGACAGTTTCTAAAAGCAGGTCAGTAGGTTGTTTCAGTCATTAGGTTCATTGTGGCAACAACACAATAACGCGTTTCCAATCACAAAATGTACTTTAATACTTAAGTTAAAGTACTGGAGCACCTGCTATTGAAAATACTTCAGTGAAAATTCAACTGAACAACTTTCACTTGTATTGGAGTAATATTTGACCAAGAGTATTTATACTTTCACTCAAGTAATGGAGTAGGGCAGTGTTGTGGTCAAGACCACACTATCTGAGACCAAGACTTGCACCAACACCAAGACAAGACCAAGACTTTTGGGAGTGGAGACTGAGTTGAGACCAAGACAAGACCAAGACCAGTAAAATGAATTTTAAAAACCATGGTAAGGTTGAACAGTCAGCACGGGGGAAATAACATGAACTGAAGCTTTTTGTTGTTTTACCAAGTGCTCCTCCTTATTCACATTAATGAAGCTGAAGAACAGCAGATCAGTGCTGGTCTTAATCGGTCTTGATGGAAAATCCAGAGTCCAGCCAGTCTGAGACCGAGACAAGACCGAGTAGAATTGCTCTTTAGTCCAAGACAAGACCAAGGCCGGCCTCAAGTAACACAACACTAGAGTACAGTACTTCATCCACCACTGCCAAAATCTGTAACTGCCTGAGGTGACCTACTAACAATCAGATACACATTACAGCAGGAGTCATCAACCTGTAGATCTTGATCTACTTGTAGATCTGTAAGACTAGATGCTTCACCCTTTATCTAACATACAGGTCAACCTTTTTGCTTATCCATGAAAAATCTGGTGAATCCAACTGATATGCAAAATAAACTGACTGGTTTCTCTTCACCTCATTAGATTTTACTAATAGAAAGTTATTAAGATGCGCAGCGTCCTTGAAACGTACTGCGGAGCACTTCGCTCCCATTGTAGTCTATCTGTAGTGGAATTTGGGGGTTAGGCTGCATACAGTAAAGTGCTAATGTAATTTTAAATCAACAGAATATTTATTTAATTCCTGCCCTTTGTCAAATTTATGGATTGAAGATTGCATCTTTGATTTTGAAGTTAGCGTCGACGATCATTAAGATTTAAAGTTTTGTTCATGGTTCTCTGTGAATTTAGGCGAGCAGATCGCACCATCCTAGTTAGCATTTTAGATGATCTAAAGCTGAAAAAGGTTGGTGACCACTGTGTTACAGTTACCTGAATATCACAGACATAAGAAAACATGCATAGGTAAAATGCATTTAAATTATTTTCCAGCTGGTTGCATTAATAATATGGTTAATGGGTCATCTGCTGCCTGCACTGACGGGTACTGAGGGTTAATATAAGAAATATAATTCTGCATTAATCTGAGCCCAGCAAAGACATTTGAGGCTGTGTAGTTAAAATTGGATTACTTCAGTTTTAGTCTCAGTTTCATGGTATTTAAAGCCACTGTTGAATATTTTCCCTGCATTGGCTTGATGCAGATTAATGATCATGTGGTAGTTTAGTTTCAACAATTGACATAACAGAAACTGAGCACAGCCCATGTGGACCGCCATGCTGCTGCTCACATGAATATTCATTAGATTTAATCAGACCAGGCTTCGTATGATTTTTCAGACTGACCTGAGTCATATCTGAGTGTAACATTAACAAGCTGGAAGTTTCTGTCTTGATATGTAAAATGATACTTTAATGAGAACTTAAATAATGCAGTGTTGTTCCAGTATATGAAATGCTTATGTCAGAGGTGAGTATATTTCTGTTCATGCATTTATTGTGCAGAGCAGAGATGACCCCGTGTACCGTGGTCATCAATGACTCAAACTCTGATATAAACTCTGATATGAAAAACTAGAAGATTCTTTTCTGCTTTAATGGTTTCTGAGCTTTCAACCATCTTGACCCGTGTAAGTGGGAGTCAACGCTGCGTGATGTGGAAAAGTGCATCAGTGCTCATTTTCACAGCCTTTTACTTGAAGACACTCTTGACACTTCTTAGCTAAAGAGAAAATAACATAACTCACAGAAGCAATGCTTTTATTAGCTCATTGTCATCAAGGAAGAAGAAATCCTCTCAGACTCTCATCTTGTAGAAATGAAATCAGGATCTTACCATTGCTTATCATTTTCTCTGAAAACAAATCTCACCATGGGACGTCCTGAGCTGGTGTTTATGTGTTTTAAATGCACAGAGGCAGGACAGATAAAGGCAAAAACAATCTGCTCATCATCTGAATCAGGGATGGTCTATTTTGATCACGTGGAGGGAATTGTTAAGATAATCAGCACTGCCAAACTCACATTTTAATAGGTACTCTCTGCCTACATATTTTTAATTACTATAATTAACCCTTTAACTCCCAGCTTAACTACTTGGCAGAGGTCATTAAATCAGGAATATTCAATGTGTTAAATAAACATATCACAGTTTGTTTCTGTCAATGTTTTATGATACAGAAAAAAACTGCAAACAAACCAAAAGAACTGACTTTTTGTTTGTGGGATTTAAAGGTTTAAAAAGCTTAAAGCTACTTTCCATCATTATTTTAAGGATGCTATGAGGAGTTTCTAAGTAATTATAAAGTACTTAAACTTTAAGATGAGTTTAAAGCATCAAAGTAGGTTATCTATAAATGCTATTCCTTAGCTTCACGGTCGGGTCAGACAGGGCTGGACTGGCCTGGATACTCAACTTCAGGAACAAGACAATTAAAACTAGAGCAAATTTATATTATTCAGACACGTCTTAGAGCACCGGGCTGTAAGTAGCAATATGTAGCCAACTACGAAACTACGATACTAAGTTTTCCAAAAATTGTCACGTCTTCTGGTGCATTCCAGTTGTAGTCAAAAGTAGAAATTTCTGGGTTCCAAGTAGGAAACTGCAACTGGATCGCCCCCCGAAGTCGGAATTTCCTACTGTGAACTCTGTGAAACCTCACCACCCCCGAGTTGACAATGGAAGATGGATGCCCCCAGTGTGAACAGTTATTTAGCTCCTGTAATAATCCATTTATTTGCACTTCTGACTGGGGTGTGTCGCTCTAGATCAGCTGTATACATAGTATTGTTAGACTTATATTTACAAAAATGCTGCCATAGTGATAATCACATTCTTCATGTGATATCTGTGAACAGCAACGCAGGGCGTGCTAACAACAGCTAACAATAGCCTGGTAGATCTGCATGTTTTTTTCTGACTTCAACTGGAACGCCGATAAGTCAGAGATGATGTCACTCCCAGTTCCGAGGTTACTTGAATGCAGCATTACGACAGTCGCCGCGCGTGCTCATGGGTAGCAGAGTCTTTATGTCAGCGGTAATAGATTCTCCTCATAGCACCTTTAAGTCAAGGGTTGTGGAATTTACCTGGTAGTTGGACATGTAACGTAAAGGGTATAAAATCTATTCAAAATGTCTGTCAGCTGTACTGGATCCTATACATGAAAGGGTTAAAGAGGACAGTTAATGTCACTAAGAAAGTCCATGACAGCAGCTCGGCCCTATGGGTCCTCAGGTCTTTGAGGAAGGTACACCGTGTGTCGTCTGCATAGCAGTGAAAGGAGATTTGGTGGCGCTGAATTATTTGGCCAAGGGGCAGCACGTGAATAGAAAATAAAATTGGACCTAAAACTCAACCCTGTGGTACACCACAGGCAACGACAGCAGTAGAGGAGCTGTGATTGCATATGGTGACCGCAATGATTCGCTCTAAAAGAAACGATTGAGTCAGTTAGTGATACCAGTCAGTTAGGATCCTATAAAATAAAAATAGTAAGAATTAGATGTTTTCCACAAGGATGCAGGGGATTTCCTAACAACAACGACTTTCCTGTCGTGGACCAGCTAAGACTCTGCCGAGATGGTAAAAGAACATTTGAGTGACTCTATCTGTAAATGTGGTGCAGCAGATTTGTTCATGTGCAAACATTTTTAGTGGCCATGCTGGGGGAGCAGGAGGCTGCATGTGAGCCCAGGGCTGCCGGTTGCCTTTTCTGGTCTAAATAGTTGCAAAGATTTTAAATGGCTGGTGGGTCACATTGTCAGTGGATCGTTCCTTTAGTAACTCTTCAAGGAATTTTAAAGAGGGAAAAAGTGAGCATTTGTATGCAATCCGTTGGTCCTGTGAGAAAGAACTTCTAAACACAGAGGCTTTGTCGAGTAAAAGTGAAATAGTGATAGTTTCTACAATGGTATTTAGCTGTGTTACCAAGGTAGCATCGCCTACTGTCCGTACCTGGCTGTCTCTACAGCTACAGCTGAGTAGTAGCTTTATCATTAGCTTAAATTCCTACCACATTGCTTGATTAACCTCATTTAAAAAAAAAAAATATCCCTTTAATCTGCCATAGTTGAACATGTTTCCCCACAACTCTCTCTGTCAACAAGCTAACCTCTTGCTTGCTCAGTTGGCAAACCAATCACAGAGTTTCTAACCAGAGACCCACGAGCTGAGCTGTGACTATAGAAGCAAACAGGTGGAAAAGCTTTTTGAAAAACTTTTTTTCAGTGGTTCAGTAATACCTTGTCCATTGACTACTGAATCGTTTAACATTTTGGGCTCTAATTTCGTAGACCAGGCGCAAGCGCAGGCGCACCTGCCTGCGCCTGCCTTCGCCGCGCGGACTGGGTGTGACCTGCGCACTTTGCAAGTTTCCTGCAGTGCCAAGAGAGGCGCACTCATGGCGCAGAGGGGGCGCAGAGGTTCGCGTCCACGCCCACGTCTCTGCCTCTACGCGCAAATGTCAGAATAGGAGGAGAATAGACGTGAGTGGGATTTTCACAGCCGATCGCTGTCTTCACCAATCAAATGAGCGCCTCTCCTCGCCTTTAAATGCGCTGCGGCTGAGGCGCAGCGTCTGATTGGTCTGAATGATCCCAACTGCTGGAGATGGTCAGAGCTGCTGTCATCCAGCAGGAGAATAGCGCGTCACCGTGTGGGCCAGCTCCCGGGTCAGATGTAAGCTGTTCCTTTGTCATGAATAGTAGTAAAAAAGATAAGAGACAGTTTCACACCCGCTGGCTTATCCATTCATAATACTTGTGATCCACCTGCATTCCTGGTTTGTCATCACCAAATAGCAGAGCCTTTAGTGATAAACTGTATACTCTCCCGGTGTCTCCTCCTCATCCTCCTTGCAATGATGTACTCCATCTTTTTAGATCACGTTAAAAATAAAGACTAAAATAGAGGAATATGGGAAATCACAGGTAAATCCAGAGTAACATACATTTATTTTCTCTCCTTTTTCTTCGTCTTTTTTCTCCTCTTTTCTTTGAATTTCATGAAATGAGAGAAGCCAGATATATACTCAGTATCAGATGTTAAGGCTGTTTATTGTTGACTTGTAAGATGTGCATCAAACTTCCAGCTGCCGTCAGGTTAAGTTTCCATTATGACAAACGGCTTTAATCCGACATCAGATGTGACGGGACAGTTAATATAGATACAAATGTATATGCTGGTTCAGACGGTTACATTAAATAGTGATTGCTGTGATTGTTTATTGCATTAAAATGTGCCTGTCACTCTGGAAACCAGACTCTGAGGCGTGCGCACATGTGCGCTTGTCACCAAATTACAGCTGCGGAGGGTGCGCTCCGCCCTGCGCCGAAGATAGACCAGGTTGGAGCTGGCGTGCTTTCAGCTCACTTTCTGCACTGTTTCTTGGCACGAAATTGTCACTGCGCCACTCGAATCTGTCGACACCTCCCCCAGGTGCGCCTTCAACTCCCCCTGGTGCGCCGTCACACCCATCTCTGCGCAGACGGTCTACCAAGTCAATCAAAATTAACACTGCGTGGGGTGCGCCAGGCTTGCGCCCCCTGCACAGCGCCACGAAATTAGAGCCCGTAATGTTTAGAAATATCACAAGATAAGGTCCAGCTAAAGAAAACAGTTTCTTGTCTCAGGTCTTAGGAAATGACACTTACTGATGCTCGTTTAAACAACTTTAAGAGTTTTATAAAACCTTGGTGTGGACCTTTTGATATCTTTATAGAATTCTCTTGATTGTTAAGTTAATTCCAGACTTGCAAAGAATCAAAGTGTCAAGAGGACCACACTCGACACAAAAAGACTTTTGAATAACTACTCTGTCCATTTTCTCACTTTGTCTGGTTTCTAAAAGTTATTTTTCCACAGTGACTGGGTTCCTTCCAAGAGTACTTCTATTCTGTGCCTCTCCTTACTCTCAGTCGCATTACTCTTATGTGGCAGATATAAATTAGCATGCAGTAGCTTTGCTCTTTTCTCTTTGATTCCAGCTCTACATCTTTACCCTGCGTCTGCAGATAAGCAGAGTGAAAACAGGAACAAAAGACTGTCGACTCATTTCCAAGACCACTAAACACTGAAGATGCTCCAACATCAGACACACATTACACATCAATCTGTGGCAAATAAAGATACAACCAGAAGAAAAGGAATACGCCATGGACTGTTCTTTAGTAAGCTGTCATAATTGCAGCGTTAAACTAGAGGATATAGATGTTATATTCTCGTGTCTTATTTAGAGACCATTGGACTTTGGGTTGCTTTCACATCTTAAATTTGGCAGACCCAGTTTGGTTCAAGGTTGAAGCTGTGACACTGGTCCCGTTTACATGGGTAGTTTTCCTCAATCTGATTGAAATCCATCGGATTAAGTGAATCTGATTCAATCTGTATACATGAACTTTGAGTAAAGAGATCCACGTTCAATCCACGTTTGCATGGTGCAGAAGGTCACTCTGCCACTACCTGCAAATGTGTAAGAGAAGAAGAGGTGCACTTCCTGTTTACCTCTAGAAAGATGGATCCATGTCGTGTTTTGTTGGGGTTTCTATTAAAAAGTTTGTTTCCTCCACCGTCCAGTTCTTCTGTTTGTTCGCCATGTTTGTTTGGGCACGCTCTGCGCACGTCACTACATCCCTCTTACGTACTACGGAGCGCCTGCGCAGACTGAACAATCCTCTCTATCAACCCGGGTGAATCAGATTGGCTAAGGTTTTTACATGAGACATTTATAATCTGATTGTAAATAGGATTTTTTTTGACCCATGTAAATGGGGCCATTGTCTCAGTTTGGTTTTCTTTCATGCTGAACTTTCTCAGGTGGAACAAAGCCTATCAAGTGTTCTGTAATAAAGCAACTTCCCACTAGTTACCTCCTCCAAGGTGGTCTTGTTTTCGCCAGGGTCTGTTAATTTGATTGTTTGTTTGTCTAATTGTCTGTTAGCAAGATTATGCAAAAACTACTGAATGGATTTACATGAACTATTTACCTGAGGTGTGGTTTGGTCCAAGGAAGAAGCCATTACATTTTGGTGCTGATACGATCCAGTACAATTACGTATATAACGGCAAAACCCATTCATGTATGACATTATGAAAATGAAGTTTTGAAATGAAGTTTATTTGCAAACTGACGTCTAGTTTTTCAGGCCTTTATCACTACATTTCCCAGCTTCCCTTGCAATGCCAGCGGAGGAGTTCTCCACAACGCTCCGTCTGCTATCAGACAGACAATCTAATGTAATAGAAACCTACGCAGTAGCTCTGCTTGTACGCATTCCTGCCAGCCCTGCCTCTTAATCACTCGAAACAAGGCTGCTGATAATGTCAATATGGAAATATTCTGTCATAGCAGAAGTCTGTGTGTCTGAGTAAAAACATAACCTCCAAATTTCACACAGACACACACCAAAGGGCGTGGTTTTGTTCCGACCAACAGGTTGGTGACATCGTCCACGACACCAACATCTGTACAAGAAGTGGCAAACTGCTTCAGTCAACAAGTTTTAAGAACCACTACTGACTAGGTCACTCTACTGGATGATAGCTATACCAACAACACAACAACCAACAATGGATGATACCAGACTTCTTCAAATCAATACAACATTAACATTTTTGGATGTCTTTTTTTCTGGCACCAATTATCTCCAATATCAATTATGTACTGATTATTCTCTTTGGGGATCACAGGAGCAGGAGCCTAACTTTTCACACCCATACCTAACATGAGCATGTTTTGGTATGTGGGAGGAAGCCGGAGAAGCCAGAGAGAACACACACATGCACGAGGAGAACATCCAAACTCCACAGAGAACGGCTCTGACGGCTTTTTAGCTGCCTGCGAAAAGGCTATTAGAAGGTTTTGGCTTCAGAAAAGATGCCCCACTGCTCTTTCTTTGGTAGACACTGTTAAACAGTTACATCTTATGGAGCAGATGACTTACTCAAAAAGATCACAGAAAGAACAGGGCGAAAAGCGGTGGGAAAAATGGTGCATGTATTTAGCCAATGAACGAAGATATCAGTGATGGGTAATGCAATATGAACAATATGCAATAAAACAAACAAACAATAATAAACAATAGGCGTATGCAGAAACAGACAAAAAAACAGTGGGCATGTGCACTTGCAGCAAAAGTTGTAGACAGAGATTGTGATAAAGTGATCATAAAGTGGCGTAATGTGTCCTTGATAATTGTTTGTTCAACTCGGTGGTGATTGAGAAGAAGGAGATTTTGCTGCAACAGGGATAGTAGGGTCACTAGCTTCATCAGCACATATGCTACACCGTACGCCACCATTGTTGTTGCTGCATGTAGCACATGCGTGTTAATGAAGATATGAAACTATGACGTAAGCGTATCTGAAAAGTTGCGGAGAGCCAGTAATCACGGAGCTGCGTATACGGCATTTCAAAATCTTTCCACTCTGGAACCTGAGGCCTATATCACGAAGCAGCTTAGCGAGATAACTTCAGGGTTAACCCTGATTTATCGATAGCACGAAGCTGGTTCCTTTTTTATCAGAGTAGATCACCATGGTGACCTACTCTGAATGGCTATCCTGCTCCGGAGCAGGATAAGTTGGAGGTTGAATCTGATCCTGCGAGATGACCCTCGCACTAGCCAATCAGCTTCTCCAAATCAGTGGCCTGCCCTCTTCTCCTGAACCCGGTAGAAGGAGGTGCACAACTTTTGAGACGAGCATGAAGATCAGAAAGAGTGTCACAATACTGATTTGACCCACTAGATCAACCTGACGACGCACTATGAGATGTACCTGTTCTCCTGGCCTGGAATCATCTTTACCTGGGTGATATATTGGAGCCGTTTATTCCCCCGTGACCCGCAGGAGCGGTGCACCAACTGTCCCACTGTCGTTTTGCATCGTCCTGCAATTTAAACTTCACTTCTATATCACCTTTCATACATTCAAATGCATCATAAAGTGCCTGACAAATTAAAGGGATGTAATTCTTATGTGAAACAGCACAATCAGGTCCATCATGTCATTCCTGCTCTTTATTCATGTGTTTGAGGGATTTTTTTTTCTTGCTGATTTTGAATTGTTAATTTGGGTCAGAAATCAGATTGGTGTGTTTTTATGATTTAATTGAGGCGACGACTTAAATCTCAAATGTAGCCAGTGGTGTGCGGTCAGGGGAGGCAGGGGAGGCAGTGCCTCCCCTAGGCTAACAAGAAAAATATATATATATGTTTTTATAAAAATATTCTTTTTCAGTTGTTCGTATACAATTTGTCATAATTAAAGAATAAAAAAAGGAAACTGCTGATTTGTCAATAAGAGGGAGGCTAACAGAGGGGACGGACAGCTGCTTTCATGCGTGTAAAGGCCGGAGGCAGAGCGCAGGTGTGCCTCTTTGAGCGTTTAGTTGAAATCACAACGTTTTGCAGGTTCGCGCATGCGTACTAAGGTCTCACGCTGATTAACGTGGGCATCGATGAGGCACAGTGCTTCTCTGCCTCCGGAGGTTGTAATACCGCACCCTGTTTGAAGTCTCGCGATAGTTTGTTAGTGCAGACGTTGCTATAGTGATTCCTGCCTAGCTTGAACATTAACTCAGAAGAAACCAAACTTTAATCTTCTAAAAATAACACATTGAGATCACAAAACCCAATGCCAGAAATCCAACACAAAAGTTCCTTTTCAGCAGAGAAACCATGGCTTCTTATTTTTGAAACGCCCTCTTTTAGGCGCTTCCAAACTTTTTATGCCCTCTGCTTCGCCTCCTCACCTGCCAAATGACTGATACTGGCATCTATTGTCTCTAGAACTCGCACACGCTGCTGATTTCACAACTCCATTCACCTGCGCTGCAGGTGAGCTGCAGCCGAAAGTAGCGCAGCAGCCGAGGAGTGGGCAGTTACGAGCGCCGCTGCTGAGCAGCGTGCAGCCAATGCTGCAGAGCACGCTTGGAGCAGAGGGGCAGAGGAGCATAATGACCGATTTTAGGAGGCACACACCCGCACTTCCAGACGGATTTAACACAAGCCACGGCGCATGCGACCGCCAGCCGCCTAATTTTGTCAGCTGCGCGCCGTGATGTTCGTGGATCGAGGTGGCTTGTGTTTGTCTTGCTGGAGGCGGCTGCTGACTGATATTTTCAGTGGTGCGCGCCAGACCGCTGGCCGCCTAGGTGTGCCGACTGTTTTTGAGCTTTCCCGGTTTTCTGATTGCCAGCACGCCTCTGCCCCTTTTATATCAGTTTTTTCAATTTCATCTGGCGGGCCAGATAGTATTGAGACGGCCAGTTTTGGCCTGCGGGCCGTTAGTTGCCAAGCGCTGCTAGTGTATTTCTCCCATCTCCACTTGCACACAACACATATACAGCACAGACTGTCATCACATTAAAGGCAGGGCTGGCCAGTAACAGTTTGTATTTGCAAATGTGAGCAGTGGACCATATATATAACACACACATAGAAATTTCAACTTTAGCTGGCTGCCTGCCTCCCTCGTCATGGACCTCACCGCACGTTACTGAATGTAGCTGATATGACATAAAACAGACCAACCTACCAGACGCAGTTATGCTTTTGTATTTTTTTTTA
This sequence comes from Scarus forsteni, assembly GCA_036419115.1. Lineage (NCBI taxonomy): Eukaryota > Metazoa > Chordata > Actinopteri > Labriformes > Labridae > Scarus > Scarus forsteni. The sequence continues at coordinate 2,390,563 of JAZDUH010000104.1, read as the reverse complement.
CCTGCTCCCACGACCTCCTCACTACAGAGGGATTACATCTGAGGATGATAATTGTCAGACATGCAACACATTTTCACAGTATATTGCTTCATGAGATTCATGAGTGTGATCAGTGTCAGATTTAGCCAATGATGAGTAATTTGTGCATTTTCACAGTCCACCATGCATTTTGTCTGATTGACGGCTGCTACGGTGTTTCCTTTCTCCATTATAGCCTACAGGCTTTTTCATCCTCATATTTTAACATTATCAGATGCTGCTATTCACATGTTAAATACAAAGCTCTGTCAGTGCATTCCCGGAGCTTCTCAGCGTGTTCTCCGCTCATGATCTCGATTGGTCAGCTGCCTCTGAGCCCTCCCCTTATACGTGCGTGTTCACGGCTCATGATAAGACAATCCTAGATTGAGTTACCGTGTTGATAACTTGCGTCGTGCTATCGGTTATCCTGATGGCCATTGTTGCGGTTACTCAATCCTGGATAGATGTGTTACCGGGGATAAGTTGACTACGCTTCGTGATATAGGCCTCTGGTTTCAAAAATGATCGTTTACAGACCCCAAAACGCCGTCTTCGTATGGATGACATGCAGATTCGCCAAAAAACTCATGCATTTAGACCTCGGTGTGTCTACGTGTGGATTGGGCCTTAGTATGGACCTTCTCTACATGTAAGGTAAAACTCACTCCACGACCTCCTGGATAAGGGCTTTGTTTATTGTTGTTATTTGTTTGTTTTGTCTTTTTTGTTTAGTTTTCTTGTATTTTCAATTGATAAAAGTTTATAAATAAAAAGTAAAAAAACAAAAAAAGAAAAGCTCTGACGGACACACAACCTTCTTGGTGTGAGGGACTGCACTACCTGCTGCGCCACTGTGCTGCCTAAATAAATAATACATTGGGAAAATACACAACAGTCTGGCTCACAGATGGACGGACGGATGTACAAAATCCTGACCTTCTTTGCAAAGATAACTAGAAAGCACTCAGAGAGCTCAGACCTCCGCCAGCGCCACAGTCCTCACCCATATTGTGATGGTCACCATAAATATTAGTCCTACCTTTTTTCATCTAAATATTTAGATTCCTTGACCACAAAAACATACAATATGCACAAATGCTGAAACTGGCCCCATCTCGCTATGTTAAAGATTCATTTACAAAATTCTGGATCCAGATCACTCCCAAAATCTAATCATTTGTTCCTTGTCCCAATCCGGACATTTCCTGAAAATTTAATCGAAACCATCCATAACTTTTTGAGTTATCTTGCTAACAGAGAAACAAACAGACGCCAGTAATAACAGAACTTCCTGGTGGAGGTAAATACATGGAGTACTAAGAATGAAAACAAGCTGTGGTATCTTCTAACAAACAGAAACCTTTACCATAAGCTTTGACTCCGCTCTGTGTGGGCATTCTCCCCAGTGCAGAGCAAACAAAGCTGGCACCCTCTCCTCATTTAGCGCACCTGAGAATCAATGAATATGCATGTGGAAGCAGCCCAGAATCTTAACGACGTCCATCGATGTTTAACAAAGTGCAGTGCTGCTCCTCTGGAGGACATAGGGAGAGTCAGAGGTTTTTGATCACACCACGAGACCCCGGCAGCGCCTCTTTCCCACGGCCGAATATCCTCGAGAGACACGAGGCACACATCAAACAAACACCTCCAACGTCTTTTCGCTTACACAGCAGAAAGTGGCTGCTCCGCATCCAGCTCCACTCTGTTAAATATGCTTATGCCTGTGTGAGCGAAGAATCCTGGGAGGAGTGAGCACAAATTCAACCAAAATCAGTCGGGCAGAGCATCATCGACTCTTAAGAACAGTCAAGTCAAAGTTTATTTTAGAGCACGTTTGAAAACAACCTCAGCTCACCAAAGTGCTGTACAGGGGTACAAATAATTAACCTGACATGACAGACGGACAGTTTCATATTGGAAATATTTCACTAATCCATCTGGGGAGGAGCCCTAGAAAAATGTTTTCAGGGGCAGAACCTTCACAAACAGCAGCAGCTTGTGATTGGACGATCGTTTGGCTCATCACAGACCAATCCATATCGAGCAGTGCTGCTATGATGTAACATATGTAGCGGCTAAACGCAGCAGCTAACAATCAATCAATCGATATCCTTTATCTAATCAGGTAAAAACTCATTGAGGTTTTAAACCTCTTTTCCAAGAGTGACCTGGCCGAGACGGCAGCACAGAAACAGAAAATCAAACAGATTACAGTTACAGACACACATTACAGAAAAACTGTATTGGGATTATATCATTACACAGCGCAATCACAAGAGCCAATTAAGCTCATTTCTCTGTCTTTTATAATTGTCCTGAATTCCCCTAGGGTTACAAGATGTGTCAATTTCAAATCCTTCTGCTCATCATTCCAGGCAGACGGGACAGAAAATTCAAAAGCCTTTTTGCGCAGTTCTTACTATCGTCTAACTGCTAACTGCTATGGCTAATGGCTAACAAGGGCAAACAACAGTTAATGGCTGTTTGCCACAGTGGCTAACTGTTGTTAGCTGCTATCTGCCATTAACTGTTGTTTCCCCTTGTTAGCCGTAGCGTCTAACAGTTAGCCGATAGCTATCTTAACACAATCGTTTCACATTAAATTATACAACACAGATGTATCATTAACACTTATATGTGACATGAACCTTGTCAAAGACAATCCCTACAAAGTAAACTTATGAGCAGAGCAGATTTTGCCAAGTATAACTAAGTAACCATGACGACCGCAGGCTAACCGATATTACTTGAAACATGACTTCACTCCCTGTCAAGTCACTTCCTATTGTCATCACGCCTCTGTTCCCTGATTGGGCCGTTAAGTATTTCGCCGAGTGAAACTGTTGGACAATGGAGGCCAAACAGGGATGCATGATTTCAGAATGAGGCAGGTCCGTCTGCTCTGCAAGGCTACAAAATAATCTTTCATGCACTTAATAAATATAAAAATCGATAATGATAATAAAAACAGTAATAGAATAAAAATGAACTCAACAGTAAAAAACACACATAAAAAGAAATAAAATAAGAATAAAAACCATAAAAAAGAGTCAAAGAGAAGACAGGAAACAAAAGATAAGGATAAAAGATAAATGAATTAAAGCCAAGATTACTCTTCTATTTGGGACTGAAAAAGATGTTTTTTTAGCAGCGTTTAAAGTGCCAGTCTCACTGCGTTGCTCTTACGAATACTTTACGGAATTTGCTGTGGCAACAACAAATGAAAGTTCTTTAAACTTAAAACCAGAAAAAGCATAATTCAGCCGCAGGCGTTGAACCAAGAACACTGTACCAAATGGTTTAATGGTGTTATGCAAAGTGTTACATGCAGCACAAGCTCACAATGACGGGATGGTTCATTGTGATGTTGTCTTGTGTTTTTAATTTCAGAGCATTGTGATGTCGGTGGTGTTGTTTGCCTTCTGTCATAAAGAAGAATAAAATTCTCAGAAGCTTTACAGCTGTAGTGATTATCTTAGACTGAAATACCACCAACCTTGAAGAAGGACTCACAATAGTGCTTCATTTCCCTTCCACACCCCCATCCAGCAAGTGTTTTTATTTCCATGCCTCATCTCAACAATGCTCATCAGATTTCCTCTCTTCCTGTGACTTACAGCTCAGCTCATTGTCATTTACAGTTTCAGAAACATTCACATTTTTATGCCTGCCACTACAGGAAGGATTGAGTTTTCAGACCACTTAACAGCCTTCAAAACTGAATACCAGAAGGGGAGACCAGGGACGATTGAATACTTTATTTTATTCTTTTAAGTCTGTTGGACCACAATTCAAAAGTTTTATCTGAAATTCATTCGTTGATTTTCAGTAAATTTTTATTTGTTCTTACTTTTGTCAGACTCAAGCTATTTCAGTGACCATGGTAAATTTTCTAACTTTAATAGAAGGGTACCAACAATTTTGTATACATGTGTATATGCATATGTATAATCACACATTTATACACATATATATGTATATACACTATATTTCTAAAAGTATTTGCTCACCTGCCTTGACTCACATATGAACTTAAGTGCCATCCCATTCCTAATCCACAGGGTTCAATCTGACGTGGGTCCACCCTTTGCAGCTATAACAGCTTCAACTCTTCTGGGAAGGCTGTCCACAAGGTTTAGGAGTGTTTATGGGAATTTTTGACCATTCTTCCAGAAGAGGATTTGTGAAGTCACACACTGATGTTGGACCAGAAGGCCTGGCTCTCAGTCTCTGCTCTAACTCATCCCAAAGGTGCTCTATGGGGTTGAGGTCAGGACTCTGTGCAGGCCAGTCAAGTTGATCCACAGCAGACTCTGTCCTCCATGTCTTTATAGACCTGCTTTGTGCTCTGGTGCACAGTCATGTTGGAAGAGGAAGGGGCCAGCTCCAAACTGTTCCCACAAAGTTGGAGCATGGAATTGTCCAAAATGTCTTGGTGTGCTGAAGCATTCAGAGTTCCTTTGACTGGAACTAAGGGCCAAGCCCAGCTCCTGAAAAACACCCCCACCCCATAATCCCCCTCCACCAAACTTTACACTTGGCACAATGCAGTCCCACAAGTATGGTTCTCCTGGCAACCTCCAAACCCAGACTGGTCCATCAGATTGTCAGATGGAGAAGCGTGATTGGTCACTCCAGAGAACGCGTCTCCACTGCTCTAGAGTCCAGTGGCGGCGGTGCTTTACACCACTGCATCCACGCTTTGCATTGCACTTGGTGATGTGAGGCTTGGATGCAGCTGCTGCGCCATGGAAACCCATCCATGAAGCTCTCTGCACTGTTCTTGAGCTAATCTGAAGGCCACATGAAGTTTGGAGGTCTGTAGAGATTGACTCTGCAGAAAGTTGGCGACCTCTTCTCACTATGCGCCTCAGCATCCGCTGACCCCGCTCCGTCAGTTTACGTGGCCTACCACTTGGTGGCTGAGTTGCTGTGGTTCCCAAACACTTCCACGTTCTTATAATCCAGCTGACAGTTGACTGTGGAATATTTAGGAGTGAGGAAATGTCACCACTGGATTTGTTGCTCAGGTGGCATCCTATCACAGTTCCACGCTGGAATTCACTGAGCTCCTGAGAGCGACCCATTCTTTCACTAATGTTTGTTAAAGCAGTCTGCATGCCTAGGTGATGATTTTATACACCTGTGGACATGGAAGAGACTGGAACACCTGATTCTGATTATCTGGATGGGTGAGTGAATACTTTTGGCAGTATAGTGTATATATATTTAAACATACACACACAAACAACGTGTTGTACCAAAAAGGCACCATAGGCAGTTATGACAATATAAATTTAATGTAGCCACCAATACTTAGGTTTTAAATTTTCTATAAAGAAAAAGACACGTAGTTTCTTGACTATACCCTTAGAACTATGACATCAAATACATCAACATCACATCCCTAACTTTCAGTGAACGTATATGAAAAGTTTAAAAAACATCTCTTAAATAGAAACTACAGTTCACCAGACAGACGGACATAATGACAGAACAATGGCAATGCCTTGGCCTTAGTCTTTCTCTCCTCTCCTTCCCCCCTCTCCTTCTCTCCTCTCTCCTCTTTAATTGCAGAAAGCACAATATGGTGATCAGCAATATGTGCATGCATTCATTTCAGCGCTGAATAAATTAGTGGCATTTTATTGAGTGGCGAGTCACAGTGAGGAGACTCTGTTGGCATAGTAACTGTATTGGCATCTTGTAGAGATTAATTGTGCCCAAGGTGGTTTCCAATTGGTAAACAATTATTATAATTCAGCAAGCTTCATGTTTAATTAATGAGTGGATTAAATGGCTGATGCAAGGCCTGCGTCTCCCTCTCTGGGTAAGAGGATTGAGGAGCCAGGTTCAGGTTACTTTAGGTGAACTATTTCATGTACATTTAATTCAAAAGAAGCACTTTTAATGTCAGTGCAGGAGATGTTTGATATACTTCTAAAGATATGGGGGGAGGGGGTTAAAGGGGTACACCAATCATTTTTCTGTGACTTGCAACAATCTCACAAACTTATAGACTCCATTGATTTGACCGTGTGTTCAGTTACAAGAAAGAGACAAGCACTCACCAATAATTAGCTTAGTTCGAACACTGGGAGTCAATGGGTAGTGTTAGCCTGCCTCTGCCTACAGTCATCAGATAATCTATTCAGAAATGCTCCCCAAAACCTTCAGTATAATTATATTAAAACTAGTTAAAATTGCAGTTAAGTTTAGTTTATTCACACATCATCATCCAGAAGATACAATACAATACTTGGAGTACACAACAAGTATCTATTATTTTGTTTATTTATTTTTTTACACAATCAGGTGTGTGAAAAGGGTCACCCCAGGGAAGCTATTTAACCCTATAAGGCCCAAGACCATAGATCATAGCCATAAAATTCTAATTTTTTAGAGCTGAAATGTTTGTTTCACTTTCTGCTAAAAATCCATAAAAATCCAAATGTCCATAAAATTCAACATATAGATTTTTCCTATCTCTTTTGATACATTAGGTGTTTTTGGCAACTGATAATCCAATTGAGGACATTTTTATCATTTATCTGATTGTATTCAGATGTTTTCTTTGTAATTTGTTGATCAAATTGAGTAGATATAGGTATTATAAAAGTATGTATCAAATATGACACAATTGGCTTTGTAGGGTTAAAGCTTTTAATATGGGGGCCGGTTTTCCATAAATTTGGATAATGGCCTGATATCCTCCTAACATGGACAACATACAAATGCACAATAGACATACAATAAACAATAGATAATCTCAGTATTCTGGTTACACTGAATTGATGCAACGTATGGTAACAGGGTTAGCTAAGAAAGATGAATAGATGCAAAAGAGACAGGTATTCATTTAATTATTGATCAAGTTAAATCAGTTAAATTCTTACAGTGGAAAAGCTCACATTGGTTCAAATGTGAAAACAAGAGGGCAAAACACTCCTGATGGGAGATCAAAATGTTTCGCTTAAGCAAACAAAGTCTTAAGAGAAAGAGAAATGGCCAACAAAGCACTGGAGACGTGGAAATCTGGCAAAGGAGAGGCGTCCACGAGCAGCTTTGTAGGTGCAGGTAGCTCAAAGTTTGAACAAGGCATCTAATAGCTGAAGAGTCAGCAGTTTGTTTCCCAATTGTGACTATCGAAATAGACTCATTCCACAGCAGTCAAGTTGCAGTGTCATAGTGGGGTAAGCACAGGTGTATTTTATCAAATGAATTAAGGTCACATTTTATTTAGTGGGTCAGCCATGCCAGAGAGCCACTATACACAATATCAGCACCCTGGCTCAGCTAAATCCTAAATGGAACAGGGTTGTAATCACAGTTAATTACACCTGTGTTTACTACACTATTGACACAGCAACATGCTTGATGTGAAAAGGGTCCATGTCAAAGTGTCAATAAAGTAGTAAAGAGAAAAGTGTGTTTTGTCCTATTTCAGGGTTATTCATGGTCATATACAATGCTTTCGGTCAAAATGTTGACAGATTTTACCTTTACACTGCCACATACCCGTATTGGTCAACAGGACCTCTAGCCAGTCTGGCCTCTCCTGCCATCCCCGTGCGTGGTCTTCCTTCTCTGCCGCGCAGAGCAAGGGTATTATTCCTATTTTTGTACTCCACCCTTGTTTTTACTTGTTGCAGAAGTGAGTGACATCCGTCTCCAGCAGTATCACCATGCTTGCCAATGTCACCAAATGTTTTTGGATGGTTCCTGAAAATAGGCAATTTGACAATTAAAAAATATGTCACTATTGTGGCCAAAATAATCACGATAAACTATATTATTACATATGAAATATAAAGAAAAAAAGGTCCATCTTGCATTGTATCATAGTGTCAAGCTGTAGCTTCTACTTTGAACCAGTCTGGTTCAAAGAGAAACCCGAACACTAACTTGCATTCAGACCAGGACACCTACCACATGAGCGTACAGCTAATGTGAGGATTACTTAAAGGAAAAAAACACGCTTAAACAACATCAGGCTGAGCAACAAGACCTTCATAAAAACATTTGAATAAGTCTGTTTTTGTCTTCACTTTGGCAACACCTTGTGACATCACAGAGATGCAGGAAATGAGTCAATGAAAACTACAAACAGTTGAAGGGGGTGGGGCTGGGAATTGGCTGACAGCTCGCACCACGTTAATTGTGTTTTTGTTAATCACAATTGTCGATAATAATGAAATAGTCCCATCTCTACCTGACAATGTTTCTCACAACGCTGTGGCACATGGCTCTGGATGGGTTGCAGTCGTGCTGCATCATTTGGTCCACGAGCATGACCACAAAGGCCTTTCTCTCATCTGGCAATGGTCTTTCTTCTTTTTCCACTCTAAGTCGAATGGCTGATGACACCTGGTCCCAGTTGAGATCAAAGTCCACATACCATGGTACGCCAGGCTGTGAAGCACTTGACGTGCTTGGGGCAGTGCTTGGACGGCTGGCCAACAACTGATTTGGAGTCTGGAATGCTTGAAGAGTGGCCATAGTGTTTGGAGAACTTGGAACACTTTGATCTGGAGCAGAGGCCACCTCCATATTAAGAGTAACAAGTCCTAGAAGGCACAAAAACAATTTATTAAGATAGAGCAAGATGTAGGGCTAGGGGTCAATAAACTACATGCATAACTGTAGTCCTGCTCCAGTACTTCCTGAAGATAGCTCACACATTGGTTTCCAGCCAGTACTACTGGATGAAGTGATTCACGCAGGTGCCAAATTTGTTCAAATGTGACGTAATGGGTTGGGAGACTGTGGAAGTGTCCACTGACTCATGTTAAAATATCGCTCTGATAATGCCAATTTCATCCAATAGTATTTGACAGGAAACCAATGTGTAAGCTTGGGACTACAGTTATGCAAAGTCTATTGTCTACCAGTTATGCCAATGTCCTAAAAACCTACTTCAGTAACATGAAAGAGTGACTTATCTCTCAACTCAACTTTCTTTATAAAGCACTTTAAAAACAACCACAGCTGAAAACAAAAGTGCTGTACATAAACAATAAAAAACTATAAAATAAACCATACAAACAGTAAAAAAAATAAAAATAAAATTACAAGTGTAATGAGTGAAAAGATGAATTTATCGCCCTTGATGCCCTTCAATAACTTCCGACTTTGGATAGGTTTGAGGTATTTCACCAGATCCTTCTCCATCAAGACCAGATCGTCAATGGACTCGACCCCAAGCTCATCAAGCATGGCGGTAAGAAGGTCATTAGGGAGACCAGGCAAGTATGACCATACTGCTTCCTTGACCTAGTATCATCAAGTAGTGAATTGTAAAACACTATTAGTGTTGTTAACAGTTAATTCATGGTCAGGATTTGCACCATTTTATAGCCTATTAAAGACTGTCAGTTAACAGACAATTAACCGATTAACCCTGTCAGTTAACCGATTAACAAAATTTCTAATTTTTGTCATCCCTACACTGTATGCATATTTCCTACTATTGTCTGTTCAATCAACAAGGAAAATTAAAGACTTCAGTTTGCCACGACTACATAGCCTTCTCTACCACTCACGTCTCTCCTCACTATCCTGTATCCTCACTTTCCTCCCTGCTTATACTGCCTCTGGAAAAGAATGGTGGAGAGCAATAAGGGACTGATCATACACACTGCATGCTGAAAGAGGATAGTAGTCAAGTAGATCTTCCTTCTTAATGCACACACAATTGTCTTGGGCCACTCCCAGGTCACAGTACACACCTATGTCACTTAGCTTTACAAAAGTATGCTTCTCTGAGACAAAATAGACCGAATTATGGACAATAACTCGCATAATCTTTCCCATAAGAAGCCCTTTATCCACGTTCTCTCGTAAAATGTACATCCCCCTTCTGTAATACGTGCCTTGGACTGTGACATAGTTACAAGCCACTGCCGACTGTGACACGAATGGACAACTGGCTACAGATTCCCTGATCCTGTCATTGTAATCCTCAATGTAAAAATCAGTCCCCTTTTCTACTTGTACCAGAGGAGGGAACAAGTTTCCCGCACTCAAGTATGCTTGTAGAAGTTGGTGCCTCTCTGCCAGAGTTTTGTACAAATTTTTGAAATTGTGCAATTTCCTGGCACACTGTTTAAAAAAGGTATGTTTGCTCTCAAACCGCAGTGTCCATAGTCGAATAAGTGGGCCAAAGTGAATGATGAGAGATGGATAGTGGCACAGATAATGGTGCTTTGGTCTGAGGGGGGCACTGGGGAAAAGCCTTGTCCTGTTGTCTATGTACTCCTCTATGAGGACTTTAAGATATGCAACCTGGCCCTCTGTAATAACCGGTGCACAGATGAGCTCAACCATCTCCCTCAACTGCAAAATGAGTTGCCACACCACATTTTCGCAGGGATCTTTAATCCTGTTACCAACCATGAGTGGGAGAAGCCTAAGTAAAAACCAGTTTTGAACTGCATGCCCACTTAGTTTGTCACTGCTGGTTTGTCCTTACCATCATTTGCTTCATATCTGTACTGGTTCTTGCACTGATTTAACTGCAGGTAAGTAAAATGATTCTCCTCAACTAAATGGTGGATATATAAAGGAAGGTCCCATGCTATGACTCCCTCAAATAAGTCATGGCCTAGACATGGTGGTAGGCCAGGCTGGCAAACATGGAAATGTGAAAGCTGATTGAAAGGAGAGTCAAACTTGATGCCACATACAGAGTCAGTGGCACTGGTTTCCTGCTCTTTCAAATTACTTGCATATGATTGGGCTGTTCTTGTGGTACTACTTGATGAAGGATTAGTCCGGAACTCATCTCTGCAGACCTCACAGTAGCGACCAAAATAAATAGAGTGACTGAAGTTCTCCAAGAATCCCCCAATTGAATGGGATCCCAGGTTGTCTCCTGCAATGGCAACTAAAGAGCCCTTTAGTACAGTGCCTTCAAATACAACTACGCCACTCTGCCCCAGAATTTTGAGGTCCTCAATCAAGGGAGCAAAAACCTTGTTTACCCCAAAATACTTAAAGTCCTGTTCCCTACATAAGAGAACAAGTTGCATCTGATCTATAGAAGATCTATTGTGAGGCAAGATGTCAGTCAGGGTTAGGTAAACAGCTAAAACCTTGTGCTTTTTTTTCCCTGAGCCCAGGGGGTTGACAACCTCAAAGGAATCTTGGTACAGTATTAATCCAAGTGTGGAAGGATCAGCTTTCAACATTGGACTACTTTGAAATCCTTCTCCATCCTTTACATCCTGATAGACAGCATCAGTAGATGGCTGCAAACGTGTCAAGGTATTCTGTTCTCGTAGAGACTCATTTTTGAACAGTGTCACCAATGTCTCATGTATAGGCACACACTGAGCAAAACAGTCTTTGCCATTTTCATCATTGCCCAAGAGCAAGGGCACGGGTTGAACATAGTTAAAACACTCTCTAAATGCTGCCTTCCTCGTTGCATCTGTACTGAGCCTTCCCCTGTTATAGAGTGTGAATAGATCATCTCTGTTCATTTCATCAATGATGCTGCTTATAATGGCCTGAGAGATTCTGAGTTCCTTCAATTTCTCACTAAGAATGTTCAGTGAATTAGACAGGGCAAGTTCATGAACACTTTGAAAGCCATCATGGTTTGTATGGTGCTTGCCGGTAAGAGTAACTTAGATTGCAATTTCAAATAGAAAAGTGTAAGGTTCTGTAAAACTAGGTTTTCATCCACAGCTAATGGCATTTCTGGTTCATCATGTTCACCAACAGCTTCTAAATAGGACTGACTGGGTCCTGGCAATGGCTCTATTGTAATAGGCTTGTCTAAAACAAAGTCTTCTAAAACTGAATCCTCTGCACATCTGTGTTTCCTGGAAATATGTGAAGCAAAAGTCATCACATGTGTGAACCTGCAATCACAACCTCTAAATGGACATCTAGTTTGCATTCCTCCCCTTATGTGCGTCTTCAAGTGCTTAATAAGAGAGGCCAACGTGTCACACTTGAAGGCACAAACCTCAAGCACACATTTCAAGGATGTGTCAGGTGGTGGAGCTGATGTGTCAGGTGGTGGAGCTGATGTGTCAGGTGGTGGAGCTGATGTGTCAGGCGGTTTAGGCCCAGCAGCTTGCAGGTAGAACCTATGCAGCCTATACATATGAATTTGCAGTCCTGAGTGTTTTCTGTACCTCTGTGGGCAGTCAGGCACCCCACACTGGTAGTAATAATTAGGGGCATTGCTATGCAGCTTTGTGTGCTGAACAAAGTTATACACATTCTCAGACACATGCTCACATCCAACCATTTTACAATGGAACATTGTGGTGCATTTTACCTAATCCCCTACCAAAACTATTTCTCCTCACTCTTAGCCTGACACTCAACAGGATGGTTAGCCTCGTCCTCTGATGACCTAGAAAGAAGGAAAAAAAGAGAAATTACACAAAGGCAACCAACGATACGAATTTAAGTTTGAATGCAGATTATGATCATCAGCATGTTGTAAAAACATGAAATCTGTACATATTTGCTGGTTTGTTAAAATAAAAATACAAAGGAAGAAAAAAAAAACTTAATGGACATTTTTTGACATCTTAATGGTCTATGAAATGTACTCCTATTTTCCTCTTGGTCTCTCTGTGTATATGAATTCTTATAAATCCTCAACCCTGTGAAGAACAATCAAGTACTTAACATATTTTTATTTTTCAGAACAACCTGAGCTTTAAGAATATGCATGCTGTGGTGGTGTCATATGAATGTAGAAAAAAAGATATGACCAAATAAAGAGGGGAGAAAAACGAAAATTAATTTCACGCATATATATCGCAAACGCACAGAAAATTACCATGAAGTTAAATGTTATATAGCTTTTCCTTAAGGTCTTGGGGATTAGGAGAAAAATAACCAATGCTCTGACTATGATATAAAATATATTATTTACATTATTTGCAAAAATGGCCCACTCACCTGGTATGTCTGGCCTGAAAACACTCTGTGTTTGCAGTAAGGCAGAGAGCCACAGTACAAGCCTGACATTTACATGAGGTTCTGACAATTTTGTGTGTTTTCTGCAGTAAACACGAGTTATCCTTCATCTCAGGCCCATCTAATGGTCTCAACTTGCATAAAATGCATAAGTGGTCATTTATGCATTATTTATTAGGATTGAGGGGAGATTTCCTGACAGCAGTGATCATACTCGGCAACAGAACAACCGTCTTTGACCGATCATGTGACTGTTCCAGCGTTCCCATTGGATTTTAGCCACGCGATCTTACCGGCTTGACAACTACAAACACACCGATGGGATCGATGTAAAAGTTGAAGTGTCCCACTTTCATTAAAAAAGAATTACGTCGCTCTCATTTACCGCAGACGTGATAGAGTACAACTATGCCGCCGACCTCTAATTAACTGACCAAAAAATACCCAACATGTTGACCGCCATGCAACACTTTCACCATTGATATACTATATGATGATTCACCTAACTACTGTATATCTGATCAAATGCTGAGGAGTTAACCTTCATAATGTTATCAACGTTTAAAAACAGTTCAGTAAAAGCATAATGTACATTTTTTAGGTATTCAAATTTCAATAAGAGCGGCTGCCTCATGTTCGTCTGATCCAGGCTGTGTTAAACAGCAAACGCTAACGTTAGTTAGCTAGCATTAGCTAGCCTACATCAGACCACACAGGCAAACGCTAACGTTAGCTAGCTTGCGTTAGCTAGCCTACATCAGACCACACAGGCAAACGCTAACGTTAGCTAGCTAGCGTTCGCTAGCCTACATCAGACCACACAAGCAAACGCAAACGTTAGCAAGCTAGCGTTAGCTAGCCTACATCAGACCACACAGGCAAACGCAAACGTTGGCTTGTTAGCTAATAGTGCAAAATGTTGCCATTGGTGTTACTAGCAGCCTTTCACTTGGTAGCTACCGTTCGCCAATTACTCTTACATACAGTAGGACGTGAGAGAACTTCCAACAGTTTTGGCCTTGCCAATAAAATATAAACTGTGTCATGCGATAAACGTTTATTTGAAAGTAAATATTAACAGACGTTTTGCATGCAGCTCACCTTCTCCATTCAGCCCAGACGAAAGAGAGAAAGTGGCGCCTCCGCTGAGCTCCACCCTCTCCTCCCGTCAGTGCTCCGTCCAAAGCCGCGCCCCCACAAACTCGCTCAATGCTCCGTGTGGAAGGAAGTGTAGGAAGTACAAATACTATCAGTTAGATGAGCCGTATGTACTCCTATCAACTTATTCTCCTGCTAACTTGGTATTTCTGCTGAGGAATGAGCTGAATATTTCCGGCAACGGTCAAACGTGATGAATGTGCAGGCAGAGAGGAGAAAGGGACATAGGTAGGCGGGCTGGACAAGACATGAGGGCATCTGATTGGTTCTTTCCACCGGACCGAAAGGCAGTGATTAGTCAAAGTATTTACTGGTTGCCACCACGGCCACAGAGATCTGACTCTTTTCGTTCCTTTTTTCCTGAATACATAATTGACTACTTTCAGGATGGAAGGACCATTTCACCCAATATGACAAAAAGTGTTTCTGAGCAGGATTACTGACCATGGCTTTACAGTTCGGTTAAGTCATGTGACTTGTCAAGGAATATTTGAATACAATGTTTCACTGTAATATTACTATTGAATGCTGTGAAGTCCTTGCATTTTTTTTACTGTGTTGCTGTGATATTACAGACCTTGTTATGATATAACAGGGGTTTTTTGATTGCATGATATTACTGTAAAATAACAGTGAAATGCTGTAAAATCCAAGAATATTGTAGTTTTTACGGGTATTCATTGGGATATTTCAGGGAAACTTAATTACAAGTTACTGTAAAATAATACTGTCAATTATTGTGAAAAGCTGGTAATTTATTACAGTGGAGTTTTAATTGCAACCACTTGAAGCCTACAAGGAAAAGAACATCCTACCAACAATTAAGCATGGTGGAGGTGCCATAATGGTTTGGGACTGCTTTGCTGCATCGGGTACTGGAGGCCTTGACCGTATCACAGGAATCATGAAATCAGATAATTATCAAGAAATTTTAGAGCGAAATGTCCTACCCAGAGTAAGAACACTTGGCTTGAGTCGAAATGAGTTGAGGATACTTTTGGACCCAAAGCACACATCCAAAAGCACACAGGAATGGTTGAAAAAGGAAAAAATGGCCTGTTTTAAAATGGGCAGCAATGAGTCCTGATCTTAATCCAACTGGAAAATCTTTGGTATGGCTGAAATCTGCCATTGGGGAAAAGAAACCTGCAAATGTTCAAGAGCTTGAACAGTTTGCATAGGAAGAGTGGGAGAAAATACCAGCTGAGAAGAGCAAGAAGCTTATAGATGGCTACAAGAAACATTTGGAGGCTGTCATCAGTGCCAAAGGGTGTGCAACAAAATACTGAAGAGGGGTGCCATTATTGCTGCACATGCTTTTTTTCAGTTCTCTCTTTGAAATTACAATATATAACATGTAAAAATGTTTTTTGTTTGTTTTTTGTTAAAGTATTTTGGACCTTCAATTAAAAGATCCTGATGACATAAATTTGATACATTTCAATTTATTTCTGAAGATATTGTTAAAGCAATGAAAATAATGAAGGGGTGCCAATAATACTGAGCAGGACTGTCGGCTTGTGCATTTACATGACAACGCAAAATCCTGTCGGGTTGCCCGTCTGGTTCTGCTCCGAGGTGGATTCCACGTCAACAAGCGCTCATGCACGTGTAACACGCTGCGTCTCTGCATGAGCACTTGTTGTTGCCGTAGCTGGTGTTGTTGGTGTTCTGTGAGCAAATGTTGGTATAAAAGTCGTAGCAATATTTGTAGCTGCTGGAACAAGATCAGAATCAGCCCGGCTGCCGCCACCATTGTTGTTGTTGTTGTTGTGTGTGACAGCGTGGGTTGGGGGGCGGGGAGGAGGAGGGGTGCTGTGAGGTCACCGTCTTTCTCGGACTTATCTGTTTATACCAACTACAGCATGAAGACGAATACGCAGATATCCACCTGCAGACCCGTTTTCAAAAAAGATGCAGAGTCATGGACAAATACGTGTCTCCATGTGTCAATATCACCAGATCGATAGTTTATTTTACTCGTGTAAAGCCCACCTAAGTCTCCTGCCTGAAGTGTTCTCAGTGTGTTTGTAGTTCATGTTCTCCTTTTTTGTAGATTTTTTTTTGTTGTTGACATTGTGGTGATTTTAATTGGCACTTGAGTTTAACTTATGAAGCTATAGAGTAAGCTCAATCAGGAAGACTGTCTGGGTGTTCCTGTCATTCATTCACTCTCTCGTCAGCTGTCTAGGAGGGAGGCGTGCCAGTTCTTTCTATCCAATCACAACTTCCCTGCTTCATTGGTTAGCCAATCATCACTTAGCTGTCAAACTTTAAATTCTGCCTTGTTTGCTGTCCGTTGTCTTTCAGGCTCTCTGCGCGTCCCACCTCCTCCCCCATGCACCTCCAGGTCACGTCCCTCCTCCTTCCGACGCACCTTCAGGATCTTCCTCCCGGGTCAGCTCACAGCTCTCCAGTCTTCTTCGGCTCTCCAAGTTCCATTCTCTCAAGACTTTAGTACCACCACCAGTGTCTAGGCCCCATGGGGGGATATTCATAATTTTCACAAGTTCTGCTCCCCTGTACATTTATCATTCACATGCTTGATGGGGTCTAACCGCCAAATCTGTTTTACATTATATCATTAAATCTGTACATAATCCTTTCTGGTGTAAGTCTCTCCTGATTGAACTAGTGTTGTCTTTTCTTTGTTTCACCAGTTTTATTTAGATTATTTAATAGAGATTTTCTGGCCTTTTTACCTCCCTAAGGGGATCAGATTAGCGACTTCTTTGCCTTCCTTTAAATCTCTTTAAAAAACTTTTTTTTTATCGATGTGCTTGTACAGGAGATATCACCTGAGTTTGCTTCTAAAACATCTGACACAGCTTTTATTTATGGTCTTAAACAGTTTCACAGGCAGCATCTTTTATTCTTTCTTTTTAAAAAATCACTTAAAGGCGCTATGAGGAGAATCTACCGGCGACATTAAGACTCTGCTACCCATGAGCACGCGCGGCGACTGTCGTAATGCTGCGTTCAAGTAACCTCAGAAATGGGAGTGACATCATCTCCGAGTTATCGGCGTTCCAGTTGAAGTCTGAAAAAAACATGCCGATCTACCAGGCTATTGTTAGCTGTTGTTAGCACGCCCTGCGTTGTATGAGGAATGTGATTATCACTATGGCAGCATTTTTGTAAATATAAGTCTAACAATACTATGTATACAGCTGATCTAGAGCGACACACCCCAGTCAGAAGTGACAATAAATGGATTATTACAGGAGCTAAATAACTGTTCACACTGGGGGCATCCATCTTTTTTTAATTTACTTTTATTTTATCTCCTATTTCCTTTTATTTTTTGGTAGATTCAGCCTTTTTAATTTATTTCATCCTTTTTATCTTAGGTGTTATTAATCCTTTATTTATTTTCATTTATTTTGTTCTCTGCTTCTGTCATTTTTGGCTCTTACGTGCTTCTCCAATATTCTGTTTAAGTCTTTCAATTTCTGTTATTGTATTCCTCACATTTCTCTTTTATTCTTCTTTTTTTCTCATGTGAATGTGTATGTATATATACGTATATGTATATTTTAATGTGTGTGTATATGTATATATTTATATGTATGTATATATTTACTCTGTAAAGTACTTTGTAACTCTGTTTTGAAAAGTGCTATATAAATTAAGTTTATTACTATCATTATTATTATTATTATTATTTTGTTTGCACTTAGATATACTTTTGTTAAAGGATAAGCTTTTAGTTTTTATCAACAGAGTCTTTTTTGCTGCTTTTGGGTCCTTCTCCTTGTTTTTTGTTAGTTTGTTTTATACATCGAGTGTCTCCTTGTGTTTGTAGTTTATACTTGGCTGAACTTTTTAGTAACTTTGATTTGTATTTGAGTTTTCTAGGAGAGTTTTATTCTTTGTTTTTCCAGTTTTTGTTGTATTTCTGTAAGAGATTTTTGTTTTGATCGATTAGTTTTTGGTTTTGGATCCTTTTTTAGTTAAAACAAAACTTTTTTTGTTTTAATCTGTATACGGGTCCTTGTCATTGTTTTTTTATTTTTTATCCATACCGTGACGGTTCAATGTCTTTTGTGTTATAAATTGCCTCGGTAAATCTTTCCCAGGGTGATACAGTTGGTGGGGCCGTCCCTGCTTATAGGAGAGATTGTTTCTGATTACTGCCTCTCAAAACATTTTTACACACAAAAGCAGCTCTCCTTAGTTAACCCACACTGACACCAGATAAAAATGACTCTGATTCCCGCTCTCTCTCCGATATGACCCTGCTCCATTCTCCTTAATTGTTACATCAGCTTCCGATTGTGTGTACAAATTACTGCTTCATGCCGGCTCACTGTGACAGGCCGAGCTGACAGGATAATTGTCCACATCTACACCTTGAATCAGCGCCTTCCCAAATTAAATCACTGGCTTTGTTGGGGATTTGAATTGATGACATTTGTACGGGACGGGAGAATAATGAGCCCAGAAATTAAAGTCAGGCAGAGGAGGAGGCCCTTTGTGACTTTTTGAAACACAGTGTCACTCTGCGCTGTGACGGGAGATCGTACACCGACGGATGACAAGAGGATGACGAGCAGAGGATCAAATAAGTGTTATGATGGGATATTATTGGAAAACAGCACGACTCCTTATGTCACATTTTCATAAATGAAACTTGTGTGGGGTGAACAAGATGTGGCAACAGTTTCCCCTCCTGATATAAGACATGTACAGTGTTGGGCCTGTTACTTTAAGAGAGTAATAAGTTATAATTACTAGTCAGTTACCAGGTAAAGTAACTGATGTGAAAACTCTTTTCCTCTTGAACTGTGTGTCTCCGTCTCTGTGTCCTTCCTTGTTGTTACCTGCTGCAGCAGCTCTGACATCATCAGCGGAGTTCTCGCTGTTTTTGGTCTCTAGATTTTAGATTTACTAACAACAGACAAACACTTTGCTTTAGGACATAATGGACACTTCACATGTGAGTTCTTGACTTTTACTTCTTTTACTTCCATCCTGAAAACTCCAGTTTTAACTCCACAGACGCTCCAGACTCACCGCTGCTGCAGCTAGCTGTGTTGCCAGATTTTGTGATTGAAATCAGAGAAACCTACATGAAGCATGTTTTAATTTTTATCCATGTTACATTTCAATTTCAAGGTCATATTTCTTCTTTTTTGTCTCTTAATTTACCTATTAAACTTCCTTTTGTTTGGAGGTGGAACATCCTTCTCTTTATACAGAAGTGAAGGGAGGGGCTGCTGTTATTTATAACTCTGTTATTGATAAACTGTCTAACCTTGATTTTTGTAACCAAACAGACATGTCAGGATTTTATCTAAGTTTCATCTTAGACCTCTACAGCTTTATTACGATGAAAACAGTAGTAGCTATATTAGAAATCAATTGAATTCTGACTAAAAGGATTTATTTTTGGTGGAAACATCATTTTTACAGTAAAATTGTAATTTGTGTTAGTGTGGGTTATAATAATTTCAATAACTTCTGAATTGGGTTTATTTTGATGGTTTGGGGGCACAACAAGTCCAAATGAACAACTGCACTATTGGAGCAAGTAAAAGTACAACCCACAACTCCCAATACACACATGCAAGTTAAAAAAAGAAGAAGCTGAAAGTTGCTTATAATAAGCAGACCTGGCAACTCTGACATCAAGTTTTCTCGTCTGTTAGCGGTGCAGCTCCTGTCTGTGTCTGGCAGAGCAAGGCAGGTCGGATAACAGCCGATGACATCGGCGCAAAGTAACGCAACACATTTTTCTGTCGGTAATGGCGCTGTAACGTTTGAGACAGTAATTCATTAGATTACCTGTTACTGGTAATTACCTGTCTGTCTGTCTGTGAACAAAATAACTCATAAAGTTATGGATGGATTTTGATGAAATTTTCAGGAAATGTTCAGCATGGGAAAAGGAAGAACTGATTAAATTTTGGTGTTGATCAGGATCACCGTCTGGGAACTGTGCTGCTTGGTGGAGGTCTGCGCTTTCCGAGTGCTTTTCTAGTTGGTTAAGAAATGAGAAGCTGCTCATGTCATCAGCTGGAGTTAAATAAAATAAAAGATAATCACCCATGCATGAATTATCCAACAGGAGGCTCAGACCTGTTTGCTTAGTTTAGGGTGACCACATTTTGATTTCCAAAAAAGAGGACAACCAGCGCGGCCTCGAGACACAAATTCAGACAGGCTTCTCGGAGGTTGATGAACGTGCTTTACTATGCTTCAATGGTGCAAAATTAACTTCTGTAATAAAATAAAATGAAATCTGTAAAAAATTGTTACAAAATAATAGCTCTCTTAGACTCTTCAAATAAATAAATAAATTAATAATATTAAATAATGTTCTACATATGAAGTCTTCTGTTATAAAATCCAGCTTCAACAATATATCTCTTAATAACTGTAATAGGATAAATAATAGAAGAGTCTCACAAAGATACCCACAAGACTGGTTTTCTTTGAGTGCTTCATGAGTGACTTCAACAGAATGGGGGGCTATAGCACCATTGACAATGCCTTAGGTCTTGATTGGAGCACTTCTAAACTTTTTAGCACTGTCAGAGTCAGGATTTTTTTTTTTTCGCAAGGTACTGGTGCAATCCATGGACCTGTAGCTGTTGTGATGTTTCACAGTATGAAATGCCATTGCACCTTCCGCTGCATGTACAGCATCCTCTGTTTTCCCAGGTCTAACAAAGAACTCAGTCAACTTTGCAGAAGAACTCTCACATAGCACAGCTTTTTTTAAATGTTTTTCAGTGTCCATGTAAGCTTTGAGATCTCCAGCCCCTTTATTAGACACTGAGACATACAGTATGTGCCAGCGATGCACACGATGCACTCTGCCTCCCACTTGTCCCGACCGGGACGGTATGTGGGATTTTTTTTTTTTTTGCAGTTCGTCTGTGAAGCTGCACTTACGCTTAGGCATTTTCTGTACAATACTGCTCCGCTGTCTAAACAGCCCCCTGTCTGCTCCGCTCCCTGTCTGTGTGTCTGTGTGTGTGTGTGTGTGTGTGTGTGTGTGTGTGTGTGTGTGTGCGCAGAGCCGCCCACAAGGCAGCCTCTCGGTCGCGCAACAAAGTAGTATCATAGTATTGTGTGCAAAGCGCCGGTCAATTTACGCACACGCGTAATGGTCCTATGAAAAAGAGTGAACACCGGACATTTTCATGAATTAATAAAACCCGCCCGGACGCCCTGGACAGGACGTAAAAAGTGGACATGTCCGGGCAAAAGAGGACGCTTGGTCACCCTAGCTTAGTTAAATCCAGGTGGTGACTCTTTTTTTAGAATCTCCTTTAGTGAGATAAACAATTAAGATCCATATATGCAGCATTTTAAAGGAGTAATTTGGTTGATTAGAAGTTGAATTTTGGAAGAGAACAAGCTGTGCAAACAGCGTGGGGTCATCACACTCTACGAATGGTTTGTTTACATCCACTTAATTGTCCACTACACTGCAGTTTTGATAAAGCACTATTCTGAGATACAGCCTACAGATAAAGCATGATGAGCTGAGGTTTCGCTTCCAAGTGGACTTTTTAAAAAACTTTTTTATTTTAACATTTATATATACCCACAAAAAGAACAAAATATAGAAAAATCCAACAATATATAACAAACAGACATTTAACCGGAGGTCATGCATTAGTTCGATAAATGGAGCCCATCAGTTCATAGAGGGAAAGTTCAGTAATCCTCTTTTAAAGATACAGACACAATCCATTTCTCCCAGTATTGCAAAAACTTTTCTGTTTTAAGATCCAGTGAGTCCAAGTGTACTTTTGCTTACTTTTGTTTATTATTTTGTCTCCGTCAAGTGATCCATCTGAGTGAGTGTCCCAAAAGGGCCTTAAGGGGAGGGAGTAGGAAGCTTTTTTATTGTTTTGTAATATCACAAAAGTTGCTGATCTATCAAAATCAATTCTGTTGCTAATCACTGACACACACCAGACTGATTTAACATGCCCAGAAAAAATCCACTTTGCTTTTCTTTTTGGTTAAAAAACAGACATAATGTAAGTAAATTGGCTTTAAAGGAGTTGGAATTGTGAAAATAAACTGTCTTCTATAAGTGACATGGGCTGTTGTTCATGGTCCAAAAAATAACATTCAATCAATTTAATCAATCAAAGTTTATTTATATAGCTCTGTGTGGAATTTCTTGTGTTCTTGTTTCTTGTTCTACGCTCCTAGTTATTGCAGAGTGCGCATTCCTTTTGTTTGGTCAGCCGCGGCTCCCGTAGGCACCCGTAAGTGTATCATAGAAATGCGAAGTATTACTGTTTAGGCTATAAACATGTGCTAAATGATGTCGTTTCGAGTAAATAGTGGACGTTACCCGCTCAGGACACTTGGATTACAGCGCACGAGCAGTATGGAGGAATATTGCCGACTTTTTGTGGACTTTTAAGGACACTGTTTGTTCGGGCTCTGACCAAAGTCATGATATCAATATCAGTGGACAGCGAGGATCCCCACAGATCTCTGGCTGCATCCTAGATGTTCCAAAACTACTCCACAGTGTTGTTCAGCATGAGGGTGAGTAGAAAATGAGGCCAAATCGTTGTTTGGGTGTAGTATTCCTTTAAACTGTTGGACAATTTGCTCACGCATTTGTTCACAAAGTGGTGACCCTCGCCCCATCCTTGTTTGTGAATGACTGAGCATTTCAGTGAAGCTGCTTTTATACCCAATCATGGCACCCACCTGTTCCCAATTAGCCTGTTCACCTGTGGGATGTTCCAAATAAGTGTTTGATGAGCATTCCTCAACTTTCTCAGTCTTTTTTGACACTTGTGCAGCTTTTTTGAAACATGTTGCAGGCATCAAATTCCAAATGAGCTAATATTTGCAAAAAATAAAGTTTACCAGTTTGAACATTAAGTATCTTGTCTTTGCTGTGTATTCAATTGAATATAAGTTGAAAAGGATTTGCAAATCATTGTATTCTGTTTTTATGTACGATTTACACAATGTGCCAACTTCACTGGTTTTGTATTTAATGCTCAGCACACGTTAATAAAAGCACCATTAAAATCAGTGATAATTGCCCAGAATTACCAACGTCCTGACTTAACATTGACGTCTTTGTTTGGACTTATTGAAGCCCTGTGCTGTAAATAAAATCACATCTCCAAGAAAACTGCTCGGTTCCTGAATATTTCAAACTTCAGCATTTATTCAGCACACCTCTGTGTTCCTTCACACATCAGTACCAAACCATCAGATATGATCAAATCTGATTTCACATCTCTGCCTGCGGTGTAAAAGCATCATTTCTTTCTGTATTCTCTCTCTGGGCAGAGGCTTTAGTAAAGGCAGGCAGAGACACTATCTGTTTTTCAGTGTGATCCACCTGCTGGCAGCTCCAGTAAATCAGTGGGGATTACTGCTGCCCCGAGATCAACCTCTGAATCTCCCTCGAGACACATGCACACTTCCATTGTTTTCAGCCTTACCTTGGAAGCTTTAACGTGAAAAAACTGGATCATAAGGACGAGTTTGTGGGCAGGAAGGGTCATGAAGGTGAAAGAGTTCTGAAAAAGGTTTGGATAAGGGCCAGCTTAAAGCAAGGGTGTCCAAAATATGTGCCGAGGACCAGCTGTGGCCTGTTGCCCACTTTTAGCGTAGGCTCCAAAAAAGGATGTAAAGCTGGCTGACACTTGAATCTGAAGCTCAGGACTGATGGATGAAGAAAAGGAGCAGCCAGAACAGAACTAGAGCAGCAGAATGTGAAGCTCTGGTGAACTCCAGGCCTAAGAGGGTTAAGGCAGACCGAAAACTAGAAAAGCACTCTGAGAGCGCAGACCTCTGCCAGCGCCACAGCCCTCACCCATTTTGTGATTTTCACCATAAATATTACTCCTACCTTGATTCCATCTAAATATTTAGATTCTTTGACCATGAAAACATACCATTAGCAACTGGATTCATAATGATATCTATTTTAGCTCAGTAGTTATTCACAAAAATCACATTTTTCATCATGGCAGCCAGACGCTGATCCGGATCAACACCAAAATCGTATCAGTTCTTCCTTTTCCCATGCTGAACATTTCCTGAAAACCTTATCAAAATCCATCTGTAACTTTTTTAGTTATTTTGTTCACAGACAGACGGACGGACAAACTCTCCCGAAAACATAACCTCCTTGGCGGAGGTAATAATGGTGACCACACAAAATAAAGACAATTTGGGCTCATTTGGACGATGTCAAATTCAAATATGTTCTTCTACTTTTTCTCTTCATATTTTTTTTATCATGACAGTCATGATTATAACTGTATAGATTTCAGTGGTTTAAACAGTGTGACATCCATCGATTCATTTCTTAAAAATCTGATCTCGTAGAAAATCTACAAATCCACCAATAACTAATGTTGTTACTTATTATTAACAAACCCAAGACTGCTATTGATTATTGCTGATGTCATCACACAAACATTTAAATGGCATTGAAGTCTTCATAGTTAGGACCAGGATGGAAGTGAATTAAAGATTTATGAAGAAGTGGAAATAAAATCATTACATATAAGAAGGTGATGCAAATATCCCTTTTTCAGAAATTCACAAAACAATGTTGTTACTAATCGTTGACATGAGCAAGACTGTAATAACATGATATTTAGAAGAGGACAAAAATGTTCCATTTTTTTTTGCAATTACTTCTTCACATAAGGCCGAACACATTTGGATTTGTTTCCCTTGATAAATAAAATTATCATCTAGAAACTGCATTTGAGATATTAAATTGGTTTGATGATGCAAAGTGATACATATGCAAAAGAAATCAGCTTTCAGAAAGAGAAACACTTTTTAATGGCACTGTAGTTTATCCCCTTTTAGCGCTGCCTCGGGGAACACAAAGCCACTCTCCTCTAATCCCTCTGCATCCAGAGGTGAAATGGACAGACATCCTGATATTTGCAGGATCAGTGCTCTGATGCCGTCCTAAAAGCCTTCGACAAAAGATGACGGGTGAGCTGCTGACAGGTTCAATGTGACCTTACAGAGGAACAAAACTTTTAAAAAGTGTGAAAAACTGAGAAAGGCAACAAAACATTTTGTTTGGACTTTGCGTGTATGATGGGAAAGACTTTCTTCAGTAAGACTTAAGTCAGCTCTTAGTGCAACCACATACATTTGATAAAGAGTTGCATTAAAAAGTATGTGAACCCTTTGGGATTACTTTGATTTCTGCTTAAATTGGTCATAAAATATGTTCTGATCTTTATCTGAGTCACATCACAAACACAGTCTGCTTAAGCTAATACAACACAAAAAATTATAAGTTTTCATGTTTTTATTCAACACAATATGTAGACAGTCACAGTGCAGGGTGGAAAAAGTATGTGAACCTTTGGATTTAATAACTGGTTGACCCTCCTTTGGCAGCAATAACCTCAACCAAACATTTCCTGTAGTTGTAGATCAGACCTGCACAACGGTCAGGAGGAGTTTTGGACCATTCTTCTGTACAAAACTGTTTCAGTTCAGCAATATTCCTGGGATGTCTGGTGTGAATCGCTCTTTTGAGGTCATGCCTCAGCATCTCAATCTGGTTGAGGTCAGGACTCTGACTGGGCCACTCCAGAAGCCGTATTTTCTTCTGTTGAAGCCGTTCCATTGTTGATTTACTTCTATGCTTTGGGTCGTTGTCCTGTTGCATCACCCATCCTCTGTTGAGCTTCAGTTGGTAGACAGATGGTCTGAAGTTTTCCTGAAAAATGTCTTGATAAACTTGGGAATTCATTTTTCTGTCTATGACAGCAATCCGTCCAGGCCCTGAGGCAGCAAAGCAGCCCCAAACCATAATGCTCCCTCCACCATATTTCACAGTAGGGATGAGGTTTTGATGTTGGTGTGCTGTGCCTTTTTCTCTTCACACACAGCGTTGTGTGTTCCTTCCAAACACCTCAGTTTTGGTTTCATCTGTCCACAGAATATTTTGCCAGTAGTGCTGTGGAACATCCAGGTGCTCTTTTGCAAACTTTAAACATGCAGCAATGTTTTTATGGACAGCAATGGCTTCCTCCGTGGTGTCCTCCCATGAACTCCATTCTTGTGTAATGTTTTGTAGATTTGTCAACAATAATGTTGGCATGTGCCAGGGATTTCTGTAAGTCTTCAGCTGACACTCTAGGATTCTTCTTCACCTCATTGAGCATTCTGCGCTGTGCTCTCACAGTCATCTTTACAGGACCACCACACCTTGGCAGAGCAGCAACAGTGCTGAACTTTCTCCATTTGTAGACAGTCTGTCTTACCGTGGACACATGGACATCAGGGCTTTTAGAGATACTTTTGTAACCCTTTCCAGCTTCATGCAGGTCAACAATTCTTGATGGTAGATCTTCTGAGAGCTCTTCTGTGTGAGGCATGGTTCACATCAGGCAATGCCTCTGAGAACAGCAAACTCACAACTGGTGTTTGTTTTTTATAGGGCAGGGCAGCTTTAACCAACACATCCTATCTAATCACATTGACTGGACTCCAGGTTGGCTGACTCCTGGCTCCAGTTAGCTCTTGGAGAAGTAATATGCTTAGGGGTTAACATACTTTTTCCACCCTGCACTGTGACTGTTTACATATTGTGTCGAATAAAAACATGAAAACTTATAATTTTTTTGTGTGGTATTAGTTTAAGCAGACTGTGTTTGTCTGGTGATGTGATTTAGATGAAGATCAGAACATATTTATGATCAATTTAAGCAGAAATCCAAGTAATCCCAAAGAGTTCACATACTTTTTCATGGAACTGTAGATCAGTTAAATACTTTTCACAGAGCAGGACCTGAGGAGATTAGAGAAACAATTCGTAAAGAGAAATATAGACGCAAGCAGCAATTCGCAGGTTCAAACCTTTTTGCCTCTTTCCAACGACCCAGAACCTCACACTCACTCGCATTGCCATCTGCTTTTTTCCTCTAAAGGTTGGTGTAAGTTACCTTCAAATTATAAGATCATTTTTTCTAAATTTGGGTCATAAGGGAAACCCGTCATGTGGGTCTTGAGCTGAAAAGTTTGGGGAGCTCTGATTTAAAGTGACTATTTGTAAGAGATTCTTGGATATTTTTTAAAAATCCACAGTTTAATCATGAAAGTTAATGTCTTATTTTTTTTGTTAACATTTTTTAGCCATTAGCATTAAAGCTAAAACTGCGAAGAAAAATATAATACAGCAAGAATAACATGGTGAATATTTAATCCAAGGTCTTCCTCTTCATCGATCCTACCTGCTTTAAAGTGTGAGCGTCTGTGTGAGAGAAGCTGTGTTAAATGTCAGAGAAAATGAGAGCGAGCAGAAATTATACTTTCTGATCATTGCGGAGCATGAAGAAAGAGAGGAGAATGTCAGTTGCTGTTCCTTTTCTGTCCCGCGGAGCCTGAAGCTTTGAGAGTTTGGCTCTATCTGAGCAGACATCTTAAGTGTGGAAACATCCAGCTAAACATCCTGCCTTCGCCTTTTTCAGCTGTGGAACACAGAAACTCAGACAGGCAGTCTGTTGGGAATAAAGAAATGGTATTTTTATGTCTCCTGCTGCTCCGGCTTCCTCAGCTCGGTTACATTGCCTCGGGGCGTTAAACAACTTAAGAATGAATCAAAGTAAAATGACAAACCTGCACAGCAATTTGTCTTGTTTTTGACATCTGCAGATTTTAAGGGAATGTGTATGATGAATTATACTGCACAGTTGGAAGAAAATATGATATCCCTTTGCTATTAATTCTCCTCAGAAGTATAGTTTGACAGTAATCTAAATCAAATAACCTTCGATAAGACCAGAGGAAGCTTGTGTGAGCTAAAAAGTAACTGTGCATTTTTAAATTGTCGCTGTTCAGACTGAAGTCGAGCATTTTGTCTGATGATTCTAACAAAATGGTGACAAACTGTCATTCAACAGTTAAAGCATTTATTATGGTGGACAACCAGGGACCACTGGGACCAATCTATCTCAAGACACTTTACAATAGAGCAGGCTGAAGGCAAACTCTTCAATTTATAAATTAGATTAGAAAGTACTTTATTAATCCCTTTAGCAGTTGATTATTACAGATAAAAATATCAATGAAAATAAAATAATAAACAAAAATAGACCTGAATAAAACTATTAACAAATATACATTAATAGAAATAAAATAAAAATATACTGCTACAGACTGGCTACTGCTCCTTACCATCCTCTCTCTTCCTGTCACTCCTCCTCCCCTCCACTGAGGAGTTGGTCTTACAGTTAATACAGTATATAGATATATGATAAGTGCATATATACATATAAAAAAACATTAACATAAACAAATACATGATACATGAATTTAATCAGTCAATCTTTATTTGTATAGCGCCAATTCATAACGTGTTATCTCAAGACACTTTACAATAGAGCATAAAACTCTTCATTTTATAGATAATGGGATAATGTCATTATAGACATATATAGTGTCTATAACATGGATTTATTGGGCTGGATAGCATGGCTCCGCCTTCTACCATGTAACGGTTTTGAAGCCATAATATTCCCTGTCAGGGCGCCGCCATTGTGCAGCCAGTAGAGAATCTGGACCATATCCGGACGCAGCTGTCGTAAACGGTCGCAAAACACCGCAGCGTACAGCGTACACAATCATTGTGAAACTGCCGTAAACCGCGGTTATTTTTTAAACTCTAACAACTGATGAAAAAGAAACTTTTCAGAAAAAAGAGGACTTGGAAAAAAAGCAGCCCAATAATACTTTCATATCACCACAGCATACGGATGGGAGAAATATTTCTACGAGGTGTATTAATTTTTTGAAGTTTCACTACGGCCCGTCCAGATGAATGGGGGAGACGGAGAGTTGACCTATACTGCAGCCAGTCACCAGGGGGAGCAGTTTTCGTGGCGACTTCAATTCAAGCCCAGCGACATGACGTCCATGTTTTTTACAGTCTATGGTCTATAATGACATTATATACGCATATAATGTCATAATAGACACTATATACATATATAATATCATTATAGGCCCTATATATATGTATATAATGTTTATGGATTTTGCCCTGCCAAACTGAAACTTTCTAGCGGCAGCCGTCTGGCAGCAGCCAATCACAACGAAGGAGGGAGAGAGCCCAGAAATAGCAGACTTCATGGGTAAAGCATACATTAAATGAACTCTACCAAACAGCTCTACCTTCATATAAAGATAATCAGGAGAAAAACTTGGCATGAGGCGGTGTGAAGGGGGCTTAACTAATGAAACCTTGAATTGATGCTGCCTCTATCCCAGTTTTACAGTTAAAACAGCAGTGACTGTAAACAGGCTGTGATAGGACTGTCAAGCAAATGAAGCGATTGTGTCTCCCTCTCTAGGAAATAAAAACACTCGAGATCATTACACCAAACAGAGGTGCCCACACACTGATGTTGCTGTAATGACGACCTGCATTTTAAAATTTGTGTTTTTTAATGTAACACAACTGAGGAATCAAGTTACCAAGGTAATCAAAACGCAGAAAAACTAAAGAAATGTAGCTTTGGAGACAATGATCTTTTGTAGTAGTTTACTCTGATGTCATGACACCATTTCCTTCTGACGTTGGAGGTGTAGAGTCTCCAGACAGTCGGTGGAGGGTGTAAGCTGGACTGTTTTGGAAATCTAACAGGACAGCTGAGCTTACACCCAAATGCTTATAGTCTGATTTAAATATATGCTAAGGCCTGACCGACTTTACCGAGAGATTTGTACACACAGCACTTCAGTGTCACTAACGTGGCTGTCATTACATCTGAACAGCTCTGTGGACTGGAAAACATCGTCATGAGGATCAAGTCAGATTTACAGTCATCTGGTGTTTTAAAATGAAAGATCTGTTTCAGAGCATCAAACAAAAGCTGCTCGTTTTAACTGGGGAAATCTGCCTTGATTATTTCTGTCTTTCTGAGTGTAAGCACCTCTTTAACCAACACTCCTGTCATCATCTCTTCTTCCTCCCTTCGTCTGTCGGCCTCCTTCCTCCCTCCATCCAATCTCCTCCTGTCTGCACCTCCTTATCGCCTCCTGCTGAATGAATATGCTGTCGGCTCATTTGTGAACAATCAGTGTCGTCGGTACACAAAAGAGCTCACGAAGCTCCTCCACTCTTCTCCCTGCAAAGTTTTTGGATGAGGCAATTACGGGAGAGGAGATTGGATCCAGGCCAAAGATGTAAAGCTGGAGCGAACAGAGACGAGACAGGGGCGAGGAAGAGAGAGGGAGCGATGGAAACTGGAGCAGAGGTCAGAGGAGACGAGGAGGAGGGGGAGGAAGCATCGGAGGAAGCATCAGAGGCAGGTGAAGTGAAGCTCTTCTGATTTCATGAATATTTTGCTCCTGCACAATAGAGGAAATCAAATATTCATGGCACAGGTAGGGGCCCTGGCCTCTCTCTGTAATCAGCCTCCTGACAGTTTTTATTTACATGAACACAACAGCGCCGTCATTAGAGCCACTTCCTGTTTGTGCTCAGATCACATCCTCATCCAGTTGTGCCTTATGACACCAAAATCTTAACAAAGCCTCTGAAGTCACATTAACTTGTCACAACTGCTCAGGCCTGTCTTACATAATCAACGTGATAATAAGAAGGTTGGTGAGGAACAGCTGGCTCCGCGGTGCAGTCCGCTGAAGGCAGTAAGGCTGTCATTTTTCCTAAAAGTCAAACTTGAACGATTTTCAAACATGCACACAAATAATCGAAGATATTTGATTATTCCCCTCCGCCCCATAGCACTAGACAGAGACTCTCTTATCCACGGCTTCAGTAAAGACCCTGCAAAAAAAAACAGTCACACAAGGTTCAACTCTTGATGAAGCGCCGGTGGAGCCCGCAAATTTGATGTGGAGGACGAGTGAGTAAACTGCTTTGCACATAACCGACATACAGCCCAGTCTTTAGTTTGAACCCTTTGACTTCCTAATTAGAAATATTTATGCATCAAATTATTTGTTGGTTAAATTGAGTTCCTTCCTGTTCTTTTATCAACATTTCAGGTTTTATTACAGGAAGCAGATATGTTGGTCAACCTGCTGGTTGGCCTGCCTGTTAAAGGTTGTACTAGGAATGAATAGATTTTTTTTTTCATTTCTGCAACATTTTTTTTTCATTTGAAAAAACACCAAAGAGAGTAAAATTTATATATTTAGATTTTGATCCAGTTTTCTGAGGAATCATAGATGAATTTATATTATCAAATTTAACTTGTTTAAGGGGTTATGAGGAGAATCTATTACTGGTGACATAAAGACTCTGCTAGCACGCACGGCGACTGTCGTAATGCTGCGTTCCAGTAACATCGGAAATGGGAGTGACATCATTTCCGATATATCAGCGTTCTGGTTGAAGTCTGAAAAAAACATGCTGATCTACCAGGCTATTGTTAGCTGTTGTTAGCACGCCCTGTGTTGTTGTTCACAAATATCACATGAAGAATGTGATTATCACTATGGCAGCATTTTTGTAAATATAAGTCTAACAATACTATGTATACAGCTGATCTAGAGCGACACACCCCAGTCAGAAGTGCAAATAAATGGATTATTACAGGAGCTAAATAATTGTTCACACTGGGGGCATCCATCTTCCATTGTCAACTCGGGGGTGGAGAGGTTTCACCGAGTTCCCAGTAGGAAATTTAGACTTCGGGGAACGTTCCAGTTGCAGTTTCCTACTCAGAACTCGGAAATTCCTACTTCTGACTCCAACTGGAACGCACCAAAAGACGTGACCCAAGCCAAAGCGTGTGTTTGTTGTGATGCTAATGAATGCAGCTCAGACCTTCCTCAGAACTCTGCATTGCTTTACAACTTCTTTTTTCAACAACTAACAGGATGTAAAGCCATGAGGTAATGTATCTCTTTCTAGTTACGTAGCGGTAGTTTTTGATGTGTGACAACAAGCAAGTTTTGGAAAACTTAGTATCGTAGTTTTGTAGCCGGCTATATATGGCTACTTACAGCTAGGTGCTCTAAGACGTGTCTGAATAATATAAATTTCCTCTAGTTTTAATTGTCTTGTTCCTGAAGTTGAGTATCCAGGCCAGTCCAGCCCTGTCCAACCCGACCGTGATGCTAAGGAATAGCATTTATAGATAACCTATTTTGATGCTATAAAACTCATCTTAAAGTGTGTATTTCCATCAGGCAGATATCTAAAAGGGAGACTTTTTTGTAATTACTTAGAAACTCCTCATAGTATCTTTAACTAAATTATGATTATTAGAGGATCTGGAAACGTGTAAAAAAATTCTCATGCTGATGTATGATCTTACTGTTTGATTCCTGAGAAGCTATGCAGCAATGATTCACTTTCAACTACAGCAGTGCCACCCAGTAGATCCCTATTAGTCTAACAAACACTATTTCGAGAGATAAATAAGAAAAAAAAAAACAGACAAAGGTGAGCTTTCAAAATTTCAAATACAGTGGTAATGCAGCAAAAAGTCAACCGTACGGTTACTATGGCAGATAAAGGGTTAAGTTTGCCGCCAACAGCATAGGACCAAAACTACTTCCACACAGCTCTCCTCAGATGATTCGGAGCTGTTAATGTCGCTCAGAGTGCAAGCTCTTTCTTTACTGAGGTCAAGAGAGCACCGGATGTGACTGAGGGTCAAGCTGCGCTGAGAGCGCCCTCTGTTGGATGAAACGGTCCACTGCTCCAGGCGCCCTAGTGTGCCCCTACAGTCAATATTTGACACTCAAATATTAAATTACTACACGGTTACAGATATTTATCCCCATATTCAAACAGTTATTCGAATATTGAAGATAAAGGTGACAGCCCGAGAAGGCAGTGACTTCAGGAGAAGCTGTCCAACTCCTCTCATGGCTGCTGGTGCAAATCTTTAAAGCTCTGGTTGCTAATCTGATTTAGATACACTTATTGCTATATTGGTTTAAATGATGATTATGTCCCATTGGTACTAAATGTATGATGTGTTCTTAAAAAAAGAGTGAAAAACAGCTGCTGTCTACAGCAGGAGTAAAACAGGGAAAACACCAACCAATCACAGCCACTCATTCTGAATTTATTAAAACAATCAAATCCCATTACTGCACAGACTCTGATTCAGTGTAGCCGAGCTGAGAGAGATCCAAGTCCGCTGAAGAATGCTTACCTGTCAAGTTTAGGATATTAAAATAAGGGAAGCCCGCTGTGAGCCGTCCCACAACCCCAACCAAGCTCCAGTATCCCTCACATTTTAAGACAGGAGTACAGAAATCTAAAATAAACACTTTGTTTTTCTAAGTTTGTTCTGCTGCTCTAATCTCACCACAGCTGCCACCCAGGCTACTGCAGGTGGACGTTCTCACCAGGCTTTTTCTTCTTCTTTGGTTTTACGGCGGTTGGCATCCATCATTTTGGAGCATTACCGCCCCCTTCAGGCTAGAGACAGAGTTCAGTTTGGAGAGGCAGAGGAATGTTTTTATTATTATATCATCACACGGGAGATTTACAGGAGAATACTGATACAGGAGGACGTCAGGAAAGAGGATAAAATACGGAAAAAATGGTAGTTTAACGGCCAAAACAGGAGACTTGACAGCTATGTGGAGAATGTCAGAGGAACTACCTATACCCCGATCAACATCGGCTGTGAGCACTAACTAACTTTACATGTTTGTTTTTTAACTTTACTATGATAATGTTTTGGTGTTTTCTT
This sequence comes from Scarus forsteni, assembly GCA_036419115.1. NCBI lineage: Eukaryota > Metazoa > Chordata > Actinopteri > Labriformes > Labridae > Scarus > Scarus forsteni. The sequence continues at coordinate 2,356,766 of JAZDUH010000104.1, read as the reverse complement.
ACCGCTGACTGAGACATGACTTGGTGTAGTGTAAAACATAAACGTTGTGCTGAGGGTTTGGAGTTAAATCAGTTTTCTGGCGCTCGTCCATGTGCGTGGGGAGCCCCGAGGAGATGCTACATTCAAATTCATGCTGGTTTTCCAAAATTACTGACCCTAGCTTTAACTGATATTTTAACAGTTTGCCCAAATGCAACATCCCAGGCACAGTCTCTCAAACCAAGCATCTGTTGAGCCCGTAAATCCGTTTTATTAATTATTAAAGCATTTTTGTAGTTTAAAATGGACTGTTTGAATTATTACAACTAAGTTGTACAGTAAGGATGTTATTAAGCTTCAAACAGTGAAAACAAAACGACAAATTAACTCTTTCATGACTAACTTTCTGGCATTTAAACCACTTGAAGCACTTAAAGACAGTACCTAAATTGGTCCGTCAGGGGCCTCTTATGTAAACAAACAGCTGATGTTACAACACTGCAGGTGCAGCCTGATAGTTTAGTCTGTCAGTCATCAGATATTTTTTGGCACACAATCAGTACACCTTGCTTTGAGTCTGCTTTGTACATCACCTGTGCAGCAGTTTATTGCAGTGTGTGGATTACCAACAAAATGGAGCTTGAGGATGCAAAAGGAAAATGTCTATATACAGAAGAGAATGGCAATTATTATGTTATTAGACAGAACTTTTTAAATCTGTTTGGGAAACTTAGTCAAGGAAATTTACTTTGAATTACTTTGAATGTAATCATTAATTTGTAACATTAAAGGTCCAGTGTGTAGTTTTTAGTGACATCTAAAGGTGAGGTTTGAGATTGCAGCACTCCGGCGCTCCCCCCTCCCTTTCGGAGAACCCCTGAGCTACGGTGGTCTTCCAAGGACAAGAAGTGTTTTTCAACATGGCGTTGTCAACGAGTGTTTCCAGCTACCAAGCTATCAAATATCTCTGTTGATTCACTACATCTGAAAGTTCAGAGAGCATTTTAGGCGAGAAAGTCACCACGTAGAATACCAAAATGTGGTCATTTGAGCCATTAAACGCACGGATACAAATTTCATTTCGGTATTTCGGACATTCTGTTAAGCGCACTATTATGCTATCGAAGAAACTTCCGGTCGACTCCAAAACAAGAGCCAATTTACAAAAGCGTTAAAGAACTAATAGGAGATAATGAAGAATGCTTTTATTTTGAAAATGGGAAGTTTGCTAGTAGCTGATTTTTAGCTGAATGCCGTCTCAAGACGACTTGACATTTATATTACGATATATGTAATATATAATATTATGATATTGTTACGACCTGAGGCTGTTTTTTATTTGAGTCCGTTTTCCCAGTATTTTGTCTGATGACTTTCATTTTGAAGCCTGAGGCCGTATTATCTGATGGAGGTTTTATTGAGAGGGGTTTTCTGAGGCCGTTTGGTCTGAGAAATGACACAGAGGTTTTCCTGAGACCGAGGATGTCCTAAAAAGTTCACCTTACCAATGTGTACATGTGCTCCTAAATAACAAATTAGGAGCAAACAATAAAATTAAGGAGTACGGTGAAAATCTTTATCTTTGTCTCATCAACAGCGTTATATAGCTTAGTTATCAGCCTATGTTTTCTGTCCACAGAAAATTGCTTGTGGCCGTGAAATAAGCCTCTCATAGCAGATACATTCTCTGCGTCTTACCCCGACTTCTCCCCAAAGTAAACAAATAAATTCGGCTCCATATAAGAGTACAATTCGACACTTAGTCTTACCTGTCCAGCAAAAAACAGGCAACTTCTGCGTCTGTCTGCAAACTTATCCTTCAGGGACTTCCATCTGGGAAAGGCAGCGCCGATGTTGACCCTGTTTTTTGTCGTAGCCTGTCCCGATTGCGTTTGGCTTGATCCCGTTTTCGTTTCTTTGACAAAGTTTCACGCTCCTCTGATGGCAAATTGTATGTGTGGTCCTCCGTGTTTGTTTGTATTAGCACAGCTGCTTGGTAATCACTCTCTTCTTCTTCGTCTATTTCACAACTGTGCATTTCCGGCAGGCGTCGAAAAAAAATGCGAAAGCGTATTTTTGTCCGTTCTGGGTTACGGTAGAAAAGATGGCAACGCAAGATGGAGGCCTCTATAAGCAAGCGACCCGCTCCTAGATTGACATAAATGACTTTTTCTAAGGTAACGAAAACAAAACATTAATTATTTAAGGCTGATTAGAAACTACTTTAAATATAATTTTAAATAATATATTCCATTTTTACCAAGTCTGTTATTTTATATTTTTTTCGTTTAGCATTTAATAATACACACTGGACCTTTAAATTTGTTTTATATTTTATTATAATTTTTTGTAATGTCATTGATTTTTATGGTTATTTTTTAATTGGGAGGATTTTATACTTTGAATTATTTTGAATGTACTTCTTTTAAATGTAAATGTAATTGTGATTACTTTGGATGTAATCTTGAAAAAATATCTCTGCAGATGTTTTTCTTGTTTGGTTTTTTGTTTGGTTCTGTTATCAAGTCTTTTTTAATAACATCAGTATTACTCTGATGGATGGTGGTTGTTATAATTTAACATTATTCCAAAGTCAACTGATAAGATACATCATTTGTGTCCTTTTCTGCAACCCCTCGGTGAATAGACGCTGGCTCGACTCGCTGCTCTCCATTTTTTTGTTGTTTTAATTTGTACAGCGTCCTTGGGTGCCATGAAAGGTGCTTTAAAAATAAAATAAATATATTACTTGAAGTTGAAAACAGTAAATTTCATTCAAATTCACTGCATATACATTAAATCTTAAAACTCACTCTGGATATACAGTTAGATATTGTGTTTAAAACAGAAACAGAGTCTTATTTTGCCCTTTGTATAATCTGTGAAGTACCCGGTGCCTTCTGAAGAATACATTTACATGAACAAACCTTCAGTATGACGGAGGCCAAGACACCATTTTGTCTGAGAACACAAGTGCATTAACTCCATCCTGAAAAACAAACGAAGTAACGTGCCTGATCATAGGAGTTCATCAGCCTCATATTCCACCATCATGAAACAGAACTATTAAAAAGATCATTTGATGTTTCCAGCAGGACAAGTGATGGCAGCCTCTCTGTCCTCATGTCCACACTCATTATCACATCAAGGTTAAATGCTCTGCTGCTCCCCTTCCTCTGTCTTTGTCCATCCCCCGGTGCAGAGGCGTAACATCTTCAAGAGGCCTCTGCAGGATTACATCATCAATAAGACATTAGCATACGTATGTTTCATCTCGCCCTCAGTCTCTCAGACAAACACACACATACATTAGACTCCATAAACTTGGTTCATGCTGCTGTCTGATGTCGCCTGTCGCCACAGAAACACTCACAGATACACGTGTAACCGCCTTTCTGTGTCACTATTAACATCTAATGTTTGGAAAAAACACATTCAAGGGATAGGTCAGCTTTTTTTTTGTTTTCATGTCTTGCCTCACTCCTGAATCCATGTCTAATTAGCTTAGCTCAAACACTGGGAGTTAATGGGTATGTTAGCCTGCCCTTGTCTACAGTCATCAGATAAACTTTTCATCAATCTTTATTTGTATAGCACCAATTCATAACAAGTGTTATCTCAAAACACTTTACAATAGAGCAGTGATTCCCAAACTGGGGTACCCAAAGTGATGAAGGGGGTACATGAGTACCTGTCAGGTTTTAAACAGTTGTTTTTCTATTTAAAGTTTGTACTGACAAATGTTTGCATTATGAGATTTGATAAAGGCCCAAAGTGTTGGCAGAGAGGCTGGAGGGTTTATTGATGAGGCGTCTTGGAGAAGGAAATCTGATATCTAAGTTATCTAAGATTCTTGTAGTAATATAAACTCAGACAGTCTTCTCATTAAAGATGTGGTGAGTTTGTCACAGCTTCAAGTTCAGAACTGAATATATTCTAGAAATGTACATTTCTTTTTCAAAAGTGAACTGGTGTTGCCCACTGACATTGTTAATAAATCTAATTAGTGAGGAATACCTTACTTTAGGAGATTTTATTTGTATGTGATGCACATTAAACGTTGGAGATGGGGTGGCTGCAGGCTGACAGACACATTTCTTTTTCTAGTTGCTTTAAAGGTGCAGTGTGTGGAATTTGGCATTTTAGCGACATCTAGCATTCAAATTCTAGAATGAACCTAATCGTAGCCAAGATGTTGCATCGCTGAACACAGCATCATTTACTAAAGTGACAAGGTTTGTAACCATTATTTTTATAGATTATAGGTCAGTTGTTAGCCGCCGATTGTAGGTTTTGTTAACTTGCAGTAACACAAACAAACATTAGCGCATTAAAGCTAATCAGATCAAGCCTGATGTTGATTTGGTGAAATAAGGTGAAGAATGCCCCTTTTCCACCAAGCTGGTTCCAGGGCTGGTTTGGAGCTAGAGCCAGACTAAGCACCCGTTCTTTGGTTTTCCACAGACTAAGCACCAGTTGCTGGCTCTCAAAACCGGTGCTTAGCAAGCACCAACTCTTTGCTGGGCCTGCAGAAAGAACCTGGTTACGTCGGGGGCTACGCGCTTACGTCAGGGGGTGGGGGCGGGATTAGCAGAGTAAAAACACGGAAGAGAGCCATTTTTAAAAAGACGAGGTTGGAGTAAGTGAAAAACAGATTGAAAAGAATATATATATATATATATATATATATATATATATATATATATATATATATATATATATATATATATATATAGATATATATGAAGAATATATAAAGAAAGAATATAGGGACCAGAAGACCGATCTGGACCGTAGTGGCAATGGTCGGCCACGTTTTAACAGCCAGCATTACAAAATGCTCGATGCTGTTCTCGGGGACCGACCGGCGTGCAGCGCTACCGGGGCATTGAATTCGGCCACAGCCATGCTGGAGTCTATGCAGGAGGACATAACCATGGAGCAAACCTCCACAGAGCCTGGTAAGTTTATTGTTTTGTTTATTGTTGTTCGCTAGTTGTTATGGGAAACTGGCGTGACGTATACAGATGTATACATTGACGTGCTGACGTAGCTCTCTGGCCGGCACCCGTTTGTGGAAAAGCAAACGGCTCTTAACCGGTTCGCTCTTGAACCAATTTTGAACCGGCTCTAGCACCAGCACGAGCACCAGCTTGGTGGAAAAGGGGTGGAAGAGAGAGTGAGTACAATGTGGCGGAAAGCTGGGCCGGATGAATGAGAGTTTTGTAATATGATTAATGGAGTATTAATTTTCCACCGCTTATGGGCGTTATTTACAAACGTAAAAACGTTTAAAGCTGTTTGCTTTGTTAGCGGCTGGCACTGTGGCTGAACTTGGGTTTCTTTCATACAACATGATAAACACTGTTACAAAACATACTAAAACTGCATATTGCACCCACCTGTCCAGCAGAAAACAAGCAACTTCAGCGTCAGTCTTCAGACATAACTTTGTAAACAAGGCTCTCCACCTTGCAAAAGCAGCTCCAATGTTTATCCTTGTTTTGGGCGTTTTCTGTCACGATTCCGCTTCATTTCGTTGTGCTTTCCTTTTTTCGAAAGAAGTTGATCGGACTCTTGACTCTTGAGTGATTTTGAATAACATTTTGACTGACTTTACATACAAACAGAAACATTATAACCTATATTCACCGTTTATGTTTGGCAAAATGCTGCCAAATTCTACACACTGCACCTTTAAAGGTGTAAGAGTCGGGAGCACATGGCTGGAGGTCAGGAGTCTGAAGGGGTACAGGCCGCGAAAAGTTTGGCAACCACTACAATAGAGCATAAAACTCTTCTTTTTATGGATACACATATATGCATGGATACATGTAAACATATAAAATACACATATACATATATATACAGATATATCCATCCAACACCAACGTGAATCCATATAGCCAATCATGAATCCCTCCATCATGGCTCAAGAAAAAACCTTCAGCAGGAAATCTTGAATGTGGATCCCAGTCTCTTTTTTCAGTAACTCTAAATAGTCGTGTTTGTAACAAGGTGTAAAATCACTATATTTGGTCCAGTATAAGTTTTTCCTGCTCTCTTGAGCCTTTGAATGCACCATGTCATATGACATGATCATGTGACTTCAAACCTCCTATCAATTGTTTCTGAGGCACTTTACAAGCTGCCTGACTTCACTCTTATGAGTTGTGTGGAAGAGAAGCCAAAGGACAGCAGCTGCTGGTCAGTTCTCCAAACAATTCCTCACTTTGATTCAGATGTTCTGCAGTTTCCTGGTTTTAAGAATTTTTTGTAACCAAATTCAGAACCAGACCATTGATTTTGTGCTGACCTGTTATCTTGTGTGCCTCCTATCTTTTTGAACTGTTAATAAAAAAACAATGTAAGGATGGATGATGGCCTGTTAGCATTAACCACAATGCTAGCATGTAGGCTAATGCTGACATGAGGTTCTAGGAACTAACTAATGCTTGTAGGTTTGATTTTTGATGTCAATGTGTCATGCTAACATGCTAATGATTAGCATGCTAATATGCTATCATGCTAACATGAAGTCATAATGATTGTAAATGCATGTCTGACTGTGGAGTGAGACATCTTACTGCATTATGTGACATGCTATTTTAGCTTAGCATTAGCTTCATCTTTGAAATAGGGTTTTCTAAGTGGATTGTTTGGTCCATGCAGGCCAGGTGCCCGGCCTCAAGACCAACTACCAGATGACGAGCTATGCAACAAGGCCAGGAGGAACCCTTTGACACAGTCAGCTCTACCTGCAGCTGGTCTGGTAGGAGGCTCTGCAGCCTGCCCACTGTCCCACCTCCTCCAATGGAGCAGTATCACCACACTAACACTCCTCTGGACTGTTCGCTTCTTTACCATTAACCCTTGAACTCATAACCTCTAAACTTTTAGCTCATTTAATTGATCATTTCTTTGATCAGGGAATCAGACCAGGGTGGACTGAACTGTTTCATGTGTTGGAAGGTTGAACCAGTTATTTAACAACTGCAGTTTTGTAAATATTAGGGCTTTATTTTGTTGATTTTGCTTTGTGCACTTTATATTCGTTTAATATATTTTCATATTCAACTGCAAATGTTTCAGTCTTTATTTGTTGCACCTGCTCTCCTGTAGCTTTACTTAGTTTCTGATAATGTCCTTACTAGCCTTTACAAAGCTCTTGTAATAACCTTGTATTCATTCAATACATGTTACATGTGCTTGTTGTGATACATTGTTACATTATCAATTTTAAAACTAAGAGTAGCACTCTATGTAATTATAGAAAGAAATACAAACAAAACGACAGCGTGCCTTAAAGTAGCTAACAAAGCGAAGCACATTTGTTCAGTTTCGTATGCATTTCTTTTGAGATCACATAAAATGCTACTCTTAGTCTGAATATGCAAAAACACGGTAAAAGAAAAAATGTATAGAAACAAAGAGCACAGAGGACTGTGTAGAGCTGCTGAAGAGTGTATCTGATGACTGTAGGCAGAGGCAGGCTAACTTACCCATTGACTCCCAGTGTTTGAGCTAAGCTAATTAGCAGCAAAGTTATAATAAACAAAAACGAAACTAAAAACGAAAACTAAAATTTTAAATACATAGCAATTAACTCAAACTAATAAAAACTAGAAAAGAAAACAAAAACGATAAGTAAACTAAAACTGTATCTTGTGTTCACAAAACTAACTGAAACTAACCAAAATTATAGACTAAATGTCCTTCGTTATCGTTTTTGACAATATTATTAATATAATTAGCCTTTATTAGCCTAGGATTTAAATTAATCCGACACATTTTACCAACCACTTTTACGACAGTTTTCGGCAGTTGTCAGCGCCGTACGGCACCATCATAGCAACGTACTGGGACGTGCCTGTTTACTGCACTGACTGGCTGTGCTCTGTGCCGCCACAAAACGTGTTGTTGCAACAACGTGGAAGAAATGGCTAAAGTTGTGAGGAGGCAGCAGTGTCCCATTTCGATTTTTTTTGAGACAAACAAATGCAAGTGCTTGGCAGAAATAAAAACTGGTGAGATATGTGGAGGTCTTCTTAAGGGGAAAAATCCCACAAACTTAAAAGCCAATTTGAGGAGCACCTATAAGGAGGCTTATACAGCCTATGAAAACAAGGAAGCCCAGAGTTTATATTGATGTTTATATTTTTTATATTAAGTTTATATTATTTTCTTGTGTTTAAGGCAGCAGCCAACAGTACAGTATCAGCACTGACTGAGCAGTGAGCACTATGTTGGACTTGAAAATAAACAGTATTATAAAATACTTACTCTGACCTTTTGAATCCTGCACCTGGCAAATAAGGCATGAAAAAACTAAAACTAAACTGACACTAAACTAAAACTGAGCCTTGTTGCAAAAATCAAAACTAAATAAAACAAGAATGCCCACTCTAAAACTAATTAAAACTAAACTATAACAATGTAAAAACTAACTAATACTAAACTATAACGAGAAAAAACAATGTCAAAACTAACTAAAACTAAATTATAATGACAAATTCAAAACTATTATAACCTTGATTAGCAGTGGGTAAACTTTTTTCGTCTCTTCCCTGTAACTGCAGCACAGTCAAAAGAATGGAGTCTATCTACTTGGGAGTGAGGCAGGACCTGAAAAGAAGAAAAAGTTGGTGTTTCCCTTGAAGTCAAAGCAGAGGAGGATAAACATTTCCCCACTGGGATAAATATCGCCATCAGAGGGGGAATCACAGGGGGAGCCTCCGCCTCAGCCACCTATTAGTCATAATGAAAGAAAAATAACTGAAGTCAGTCAAACATGAGGAAAAGCTAAACACTTTACAGAGATGATAAACATATTCAAAATCTACAGACCATGGCTAATGCAGTTTTTCTTGATACTTTTACATAACAAGTATACTCAGGTGTCACTGTAAATAAAAAATATCATTGCAAAAAATGTGAACAGAAGAGACAGAAGTGCTTCAGGTGTCCCTCAAACCACAGCCCTGTTCACACATGGAACATAATCATTCAATCTTTATTTGTAAAGCGCCAATTCATTGCAAGTGTTTCTCAAGACACTTTACAATAGAACATAAAACTCTTTATTTTAGGATACACATATATGCATAGATACAAATATACAGTTGCATGAAAACGTACATGAACCCTTTGGAATTACTTTGATTTCTGCTTAAATTGGTCATAAAATATGTTATTATCCTCATCTAAGTCACATCACTAGACAAACACAGTCTGCTTAAACTAATACAGCACAAAAAATTAAAAGTTTTCATGTTTTTCTTTGACACACTATGAAAACAGTCAAAGTGCAGGGTGGAAAAAGTGTGTGAACCTCTGGATTTATGACCAATTTAAGCAGAAACCCAAGTAATCCCAAAGGTTTCACATACTTTTTCATGTAACTGTACATATAATTTACATATATGCATATATATATCCAACACCCAACATGAATCCATTTAGCCAATCATGAATCCCTCCATCATGGCTCAAGAAAAAACCTGTTAAGCAGCAGGAAATCTTAACAGGCAGAATACGATGTCAGATATACCCAGCAGAGGTCATTGTTCGTAATATGAAAGCAGACAAACCATTTCTATTCTAAATTCAGTGTCAAATGTTGCAAAGAGCTGAGAGGAGCACAGAAGCTCACAGAAGTTAATATGAAGCAGCGTCACCACATGCTCAACAATTACACCTGAAAAAGAAAACTGCAGAGTTTCATCTCCGTATCCGACAGCAGCTCTTTTGGAGGAACAAAAACCTGCTGGTGATTGTCTGGAGCAGATGTACAACAGAACTCTGATGCAACACTCCTGATGAGATCTGAGTTTGTCGCACTCCTCACAGTCAGATAAACTCCTACTGCAGTTTTGATCTGTCCTGTCAAGTCTGTTTTCCAAATTCAAGCTGGTTGCATACGATGATATAATTATTATGATCCTAACAGCCAGGTCTGTTTAAAGATGCAAACATGCTTCCAACTGTGAAGAAAACTAATTTAAGATGGAATAACGAGGTAAAAGGTGAATTAAACTGTGCTAAACAGAACATTCTGGTATTTGGACCATTATACACAGTTTTAAATATTTCTGTTCATCATAAAAGCAGTGGCTTTAGCGAAGGTTAAGCTACTATCTGAGTATAACTTTTAAAAGAAAAAGGAACTTCTGTCATCAGAGGCATTAGCTTAGCTGTGGAGCAAAAGTGGAAGTGAAGTGGAGCAGAAAGGATGAAATTATTGTTTTAACAGAATGTAGACAACTTTGAAGTTAACTTTCTGTAACTATTTTAACTGAAAAAAGGAGTAAATGTCACTTTGCGTCAGTGTTGGACTGAAGGCTGCAAGTTACTACTTTATGTTTGCATCGTCCTTTGTGTCGGGGGGGGGGGGGGTCTCTGCTTTGTCAGTCACTGGTATATGGGTCTGTGTACTTTGCGGCCACTCGTTTTCGTGTTGATATGGGTAAACGGAAAAACTAATAATTTCACTAGAGGGCAGTAATACGCCGTAGTGTAGCTTCAGAAGCAGAACAAGGAGAAGAAGCAGCAGCGCAGAAGAAGGAAGTGCTTCCGGATGAAGGCAAAGCAAGCTTTACGAAAGGAATTACGGACGTATTTTATATCCCGACTTTTGTAAAAATAAACCCGTAATAGATGTCAGATAAAGGCTCGTTTTCCGTTTTTGGATTTTCGATTACCAAATGAAAAATGGGAAACAAGTCGATTCACATTTTTAGTTTCCCTTCATCCAAACGGAAATCGGAAAATCGGATGGTTTCCCGTTTTCCGTTTACCCATATCAACACGAAAAATGAATGGTGGCAAAGTACACTGACCCATATGAGACTCCACAAACTATTCGTTTTAATGACACCATGTGTTACCACCATCCCATCATTTTACTATCAAGCAGGCCAATCATATAAAAGGAAAAATACATATAGCCCTTTTTTTAAAAAAAAAAAACAAAACACTTCCGTCAGCTGAGAGGCTCCACAGTCACCTCTCTCTCTGAAGCAGCAAACAGCAGAATTAGTGGACAGCACATCACTTAGAGCTCATCTGAGCCGAGGCACACGCAAACGACAGGTCAATTCATCCACTTCCATCAGCGGCAGAGCCTCCTCTTGAAAGCCCTGACCTTTTCACACTTCTCTGCCGGAGCCAAAAAGACGAGCGAGCGCAGAAGAGCAGGGATTATTAGTTTGTTGAGGGGACCGTCTGAAGAAAAACTGAAGTGGAGTGTGCCTGTTTACAGAATCAAGTGGAGGGCTGCACATTCACCTGTGTGTTTAAACAGATGTGTGTTTTAGTCCTCACTGTGAATGCTAATGAAACACTCATGAATAAGGACAAAGCAGTCCTGTCACATCATGGCTGACAGCACAAAGAGCCTCACATGTGAACACACACTCAAATATATTCAGTCTGCGTCACTCTTCATCTTTGACCTCCCCCTGGTAAACTCCATCAGGCCAACAGTCCTGTGAGGCTGTCGTCTGCTTCTTGCATCAGCTAATGTTTCAAACAACAGAGATTGTGAAAAGTATTCTGGCACCCCCTCCATTGGTGATTTACATACTCTTACAAAAGAAATCATACAGCATTGTTTTACCGTTGTCTTTAATTTATAATATACATGCTTAACAAATTTCAAACAAATCAGACGTAAAATATAAATACCCTCATCACAAACTAAAATCCTGTAAATCAGTGAATAATGACTTAAGTTATTCATAATAACTTATTGGTATTATCAATATTAAAAATATTGACTGAGCATTGATTTACATTTCAATCAATGTCAGCTTTTCCATTTGATGAGTGAATAGTTATTTTAAACCTTTGACTCACAGATCAACTGCTTGGCAGACCAAAGCTGCATACTATTCATCAATACACTTTTTATTTTTAAAAGTAATAGATTTTCAAATCTCCTTCCATACGCAATGCAAAAATCCCTCATGGTATCAAATTTTTTAGATATAAGATGACCTTTTTAATATGTCACCAAGGACCTTACTCAGCACATACATGTAAACTACTGTCTTAAAGGGTACACAGTAATAGAAAATTACTAAAAAGTTAGATTAACGTCTTAGTAATTTCCTATTACAGAGAGGAAATTTTCAGATAGATAAAACTAACATAACTACAAAATGGCTTATGTGAAATGACTGACATCCAAAAAGTTAAGTGTTTCCAACTATAAACTTCCAGCCCAACCATTTGGTAGAGGTAAATGCTCTCCAATAAATATTTTTTTGTTTTCTTTTTATTGAAAGAATTAGGTATATTGATGGTTTGGGGGCAGAACAAGCCCAAATGAGCAACTGCACTATTGGAACAAGCCCAAAAAACTGCAACCTACAACTCCCAATACACACATGCAAGTAAGAAAAAGAAGCTGAAAGTCACTTATAATAAGCCGACCTGGCAATTCAGGCATCAAGTTTTCTCATCTGTCTGTCTGTGTCTGGCTGAGTGAGGCAGGTCGGATATCAGCTGATGACATCGGAGCAAAGTAACGCGCCACAAATTTACCGTCGGTAACGGTAACGGCGTCTTAATGTTTAAAAAAGTAATTAATTATTACTTTTACAATTATTATTATTATTATTATTTACTTTTACAATATTAATTAATTACTAATTAATTAATATTGATTCCTATGCATGAACGCAAGGTGTTACCCTGTTAGCCACTGTTAGCTCTGCTGATGATTACTAACCACAATTGTTAATTATTATCAAGCTTTCATTGTACTCGTGTAAACTCAGGTTAAATTGGTGTCAACTGTAAGACTGCTGCCCCCCCCCAAACATACTCAGTTCTTGCTTAAAGGGACTGTGAGGAGTTTGTAAGTGATTACAAAGAAGTCTCACTTTTAGATATATGCCTGATTGAAATACACACTTTAAGATGAGTTTTATAGCGTCAAAATAGGTTATCTATAAATACTATTCCTTAACTTCATGGTCGGGTCGGACAGGGCTGGACTGGCCTGGATACTCAACTTCAGGAACAAGACAATTAAAACTAGAGCAAACTTATATTATTCGGACACATCTTAGAGCACGGGGCTGTAAGTAGCCATATATAGCCGGCTACAAAACTACAATACTAAGTTTTCCAAAAATTGCTTGTTGTCACTCATCAAAAACTACCACTACGTAACTAGAAAGAGATACATTACCTCGTGGCTTTGCATCCTGTAAGTTGTTGAAAAAAGAAGTTGTAAAGCAATGCAGAGTTCTGAGGAAGGTCTGAGCTGCATTCATTAGCATCACAACAAACACACGCTTTGGCTTGGGTCATGTCTTTTGGTGCGTTCCAGTTGTAGTCAGAAGTAGGAATTTTTGAGTTCCGAGTAGGAAACTGCAACTGGAACGTCCCCGAAGTCTGAATTTCCTACTGGGAACTCGGTGAAACCTCACCACCCCCGAGTTGACAATGGAAGATGGATGCCCCCAGTGTGAACAGTTATTTAGCTCCTGTAATAATCAATTTATTTGCACTTCTGACTGGGGTGTGTCGCTCTAGATCAGCTGTATACATAGTATTGTTAGACTTATATTTACAAAAATGCTGCCATAGTGATAATCACATTCTTCATGTGATATTTGTGAACAACAACGCAGGGCGTGCTAACAACAGCTAACAATAGCCTGGTGGATCGGCATGTTTTTTTCAGACTTCAACTGGAACGCCGATAAGTCAGAGATGATATCACTCCCAGTTCCGAGGTTACTGAACGCAGCATTATGACAGTCACCGCTCGTGCTCATGGGTAGCAGAGTCTTTTAGTCGCTGGTAATAGATTCTCCTCATAGCACCTTTAAGCACCAGTCCATCCCAGTACAGAGTTGGTGCTCACTCTGGTGGTGGAAAAATAAAGGACTGGTGCTGTTTCTCTGTGGAAAAGGGCTATATGAGGCAAAACTCGACCTCTTCAGTTTAACAAAACTGATCTTTCCCAGATTCCATTTCACCAAGTAGAACTGATGCATCAATGTCACCAGTTAGATTTTTATATACATAAATAAATGTATTTATTTTATTGAAACAAACCCTGAGTAAACCATTATTATCCTATGAGCGCAGATCTCCTGTGGATTCAAGTCATTTTTCAGATAGCGCTTATTGAAGTGACACAGCGAGCAGCTTAAGGTCTCATAACCTGAAGTAAACACCACGCCTGTGTTTAAGCTCACACAGCGTGAGCTGTATTCACCCAGTACAGCCAGCTTATGTTAATAGACATCTGCTTAGTTCACAACAGCACCTCCAGGGGAAATAAAACCTTCTCTGTGTCTTTACATCCAGCCTTCTGTTTTTTTGTTCACAGAAAATATGTTTGTTCAGGCATGAATGTCACTTAGACTATGAAATGGATTATTGTGGGTAGAAAGTATAACCACTGTAAACTGTTGAAAGTAAAAAAAATCAGAAGAACTACATGATAACAGGTACACTTAATCTGCTTTATCAGATTTGAGAAGCACAAACAAACCTAAGAACTTGAAATTTGAAAATAAAAAATTGAACACATGTATTGAACAGGTAGCCCCAAGAAGTTACAAGTACCCCCTCTTCAAAAGGGTAACTGGTATAATATTAGCAACTAGCACCTGTTGGCTAATAGCAGTGATGATAGAGAAAAGCTTGACACTTCATTTCATATTGCTTCAGAAAAGTCACACCATAATCGAAGATTTCTTTACTTTTTTTCTTTGACTTTGACTTTGTTTGTCATAATATTCAAGGCTAACCGTAATTTCTCAATTATAAAATACACCCCATATTTTCATGATTTTTGCCTGGATAAACACTGCACTCATTTACAACATGCACCCAAATTTTGCCCAAACCTTACTCTCTCAAACAACTTAAGAATTATCTTTATTCAGTTATAATCATAAAATGTCAGTATATTCACAGCAAAAACCTAGTCCTACTGTGTATGTTTATATAACTGCAAATATACGGCAAAACTCTGGCAAAAGAACAACAAGAAAATGCTCCAGAATGACACTTATGCTATTATTTACAATACTTGTACTCTATTTACTCTGAAAACACGGATAAATCACTCATATGTATCTCTATGAATCATCTCTCTCACATGTGCTGTACTTATGGTTAAGCAGCCATTAGTATGTTTAACGAAATCATGTTGGGGTAAGTTCTCCTGGGGCCAAAAATGCACTGTAAGGTCCAAAATTAAAAAAAGACTCCTGGTGTGACTTTCAATCTGACTGAAATCAGGGGCAGAGCTGCTGGTTGGACAATAATATGAAGACCTAGACCATGGACTGTAAAAAACATGGACGCCACGTCACTGGGCTCAAATTGAAGCCGCCATGAAAACTGCTCCCCCTGGTGACTGGCTGCAGTATAGGTCAACTCTCCGTCTCCCCCATTCATCTGAACGGGTCGTAGTGAAACTTCAAAAAATTAATACACCTGGTAGAAATATTTCTCCCATCTGTATGCTGTGGTGATATGAAAGTATTATTGGGCTGCGTGTTTCCCAAGTCCTCTTTTTTCTGAAAAGTTTCTTTTTCATCAGTTATTAGAGTTTAAAAATAACCGCGGTTTACGGCAGCTTCACAATGATTGTGTACGGCGTATGCTGCGGAGTTTTGCGACAGTTTACGACAACTACGTCGAAATATGGTCCAGATTCTCTACTGGCTGCACAATGGCGGCGCCCTGACGGGGGATATTATGGCTTCAAAACCGTTACATGGTGGAAGGCGGAGCCACGCTATCCAGTTCTTATAATACATCCATGACCTAGACTGGGACAATGAGGGTACAATAAATTATTTTCTCAATAAGTACTCACCCATTAAATTTCTAGAATTTACATTTTATTCTCATAACTTAATAAACAAGGAAAAGCCATCCACTCTGTAACTGTGATCAGTTCTAGTGCAATCTATTTAATCCTTTGATATGACATATTTATTTATATATATGAAATGTTCTGGAAGCTCTAGGCGATTGTTTTACTTGGCAGTGATTGATGCAGAGTTGAAGTAGCTCACACTGAAAATAGACTCGCTGTGTATTTCAAGTGGCAGGACGCTGCTGGTACGTGCCACGGAGGCAAGCTGTTGAAACGGACTGACTGAGGAGCCGCAGAGTAAGAGAGCGCAGATGTAGTTTGTGGACATTTGGGGTTAGCCCCTGAGGCCAAAATACAGGATCAAGCTCACACGAAAATTCATTTCATTTTTATTGAAATTTTTTTATTCATCTCAAACTGAAAAACAGAAAAAGGGACAATCAACAAAAGGTCAAGGCAACATAAAATGTATGTACAGTTGTGGTCAAAAGTTTACATACACTTGTAAAGAACATAATGTCATGGCTCTCTTTAGTTTCCAGTTATTTCTACAACTCTGATATTTCTCTGATAGAATGATTAGAACAGATACTTTTTTGTCATAAAAAAACATTCATGAAGTTTGATTCTTTTATGACTTTATTATGGGTTAATAGAAAAAGTGACTAAATCTGCTGGGTCAAAAATATACATACAGCAACATGAATAAGCAATTTTGGTGACTTAGAAAGTTGAGTCAATGAAATGAGCTTCAGAACATACCCTCTTAGCTTCTTGTGAATGATTATGAGTGACTATAGCCGGGGACTTCTCTGAGGCCATTTAAATAGGGCCCATTGGATACAAAAAACAAAAACACTACAATGGGAAAGTCAAAGGAGCTCAGCACGGATCTGAAAAAGGGAATCATTGACTTGAACAAGTCAGGAAAGTCACTTGGAGCCATTTCACGGCAGCTGCAGGTCACAAGAGCCACAGGGCAAACAATTGTTTTTATGTATAAAGTGCATGGCACTGTGTTGTCACTGCCATGGTCAGGAAGAAAATTCAAGCTATCCTGCTGCTGAGAGAAAATTGGTCGGGAGGGTGAAGAGTCAACCAAGTACCACCAAAAAGCAGATCTGCCAAGAATTAGAAGCTGCTAGAACACAAATGTCAGTGTCCACTGTCAAGCATGTTTTGTATCGCCATGGACTGAGAGGCTGCTGTGTAAGAAGGAAGCCCTTGCTCTAAAAGCAGCACCTTAAAGCTCAACTGAAGTTTGCTGCTGATCACATAGACAAAGATAAGACCTTCTGGAGGAAAGTTCTGTGATCAGATGAAACAAAAATCATGCTGTTTGGCCACAGTTCCCAACAATATGTTTGAAGGAGAAAAGGTGATGCCTTTAACCCCAAGAACACCATGCCTACCGTCAAGCACGGTGGTGGGAGTATTATGCTGTGTGGCTGTTTTGCTGCCAATGGAACTGGTGCTTTACAGAGAGTAAATGGGAGTGTGAAGAAGGAGAATTACCTTCAAATTCTTCAAGATAACCTAAAATCATCAGCTTGAAGGTTGGGTCTCGGGCACAGTTGGGTGCTCCAACAGGACAATGACCCCAAACACAAATCAAAAGTGGTAATGGAATGGCTAAATCAGGCTAGAATGAAGGTTTTAGAATGGCCTTCCCAAAGTCCTGATCTAAACCCCATTGAGAACACCTGGACAATGCTGAAGAAACAAGTTCATGTCAGAGAGCCAACAAATTTAACTGAACTGCACCAATTCTGTCAAGAGGAGTGGTCAAAGATTCAACCAGAAGCTTTTGGATGGCTACCAAAAGTACCTAATTGAAGTGAAAATGGTCAAGGGACATGTAAGCAAATATAAGCTTTGCTGTATGTATATTTTTGACCCAGCAGATTTGGTCACTGTTTCTGTTAACCCATAATAAAGTCATAAAAGAATCAAACTTCATGAATGTTTTTTTATGACAAAGAAGTATCTGTTCTAATCACTCTATCAGAGAAATATGAGAGTTGTAGAAATAACTGGAAACTCAAGAGAGCCATGACATTATGTCCATTACAAGTGTATGTAAACTTTTGACCACAACTGTACATCAGACATCTGAATACATCAACAACAAAACTTAAACATGTGAGTACAAACACCATTATGTCACACAAAACCCTATTTGAGAAGGAACAGAATGAAGCTGAGAGGTTATCCAGTCCTGCCCCTTCCTGATAATCAGATCCATTGCAGAAAAAAAATAACTAGAAAAGCACTCGGAGAGCGCAGACCGCCACCAGCACCTCCGTCCTCACCCATATTGTGATTTTCACCATAAATATTAGTCCTACTTTTATTCCATCTGAATATTTATATTCCTTGACCATGAAAACATACCATTAGCAATTGGATTCAAAATTATATCTCTTATAGTTCAGTAGTTATTAACAAAAATTGCATTTTTCGCCACGGCAGAACCAGACGCTGATCCGGATCACTTCAAAAATCTATTCATTTGTTCCTCGTCCCAGTCTGGAAATTTCATTAAAATTTAATTGAAATCTGTCCATAACTTTTTGAGTTATGTTGCTAACAGAGGAACAAACAAACAAACAAACAAATAGATGCCGGCAAAAACATAACCTCCTGGCGGAGGTAATTACAAAGTAATAACTATTATTATTGTTATTAATATTAATAAATAATTTGCAAGTACCTCTGAAAAATATGACAGTATATATTAAATATATATATGTATTCAAATCTACAAATCATACACATTATATATAGTATTAACACATATTTAAATATCTGTAATGTTTGTATGAATACTTATTGAAATGGATACTCTTGTATTTATAATCATATATCTCTTAATTGAGTATATACACACAGACAAAACTGTTGGTGCCCTTCCATTTAAGACAGAAAACCCTCAGTGGTCACTGAAATAAATTGAAACTGACAAAAGTAGTTATAAATTAAAATGTACTGAAAATCAACAAATGAAAATGTTTAAAATTAAAATAACGAAAGTGGCCTTGACAAAAATGATGGTAGCCCTAGAAAAGGTTGAAAATGATGTGACCATAGGAATGAGTTAAACTAAGGTGTGCCTTTAAAGGAAAAGTTTGGTTCCTGCAGCTTTCACATTGTTTATAGAATGAAGAACATCAATATACTCACCCAGAAGGCTTTCCTGATCCAAACAGTGCTTCAGGAGATATTTATACTTTAAGTTATTTCAGAGAACGTGTGTTTTTCTTTCTGTAATGTAAGGGTACAACAATTATTCACATGTGAACGAACAATAATGTTAATGATGATCAGTTTTAACATGTATACTGAAAATTAATCATATGGTAACAAATTATTAATGTATAAAACTAAGTTATCTTTGAATTACTTGTATGAATCTAATAATACTTGTCTATAGTGTAATTTAACTATTTGCCTGTTATTTGTATGTCTGTGTGTTTGAGTAAGTGAGTGTGTAAATTGAATGTGGATTGGGGAAGGGGAGGGGTTGCCATTTTATGCAATAATGCAATTTTTGCTATCTTTTTTTCTAATGTAAAGCACTTTGTATCACAAAGTCCTGTATGAAAAGTGCTATACAAATACAGTTTGATTGATTTTTAACGTGACATTCAGGCACTAAATACCAATCAATCAATCTTAATTTGTTTAGCGCCAATTCATAACAAGTGTTATCTCAAGACACTTTACAGTAGAGCATAAAGCTCTTCATTTGATGGAAACACATATATGCACAGATACATATATACATATGTAAATACACACATACATATATTTACAAATATATACATCCAACACCATCATTTTATAGAAGTGTAATCAATTATATTCTTACTGAAATAAAAATTTATGGTAGTGATGAACTCATAGGTGCCCAGACCACAAGGTCATCCCAACTATATTTGTCTCCATTAAGTATAAATGTATTAAAGGCCTCTTGAGATGTGACATCCCATTTTCAGAGGGACCTCGTGCCTATGGTGATAAATATAGATACTGTAGATGTATCAACCATGGATAGAAAGACCATGCTAATATCTACATTGACACCTATAATGATAATACCAATGACTGCACCTCCACGGACGCCTCTGTGAAGCTGCTGAAGTTCGCAGACGACACCACCGTCATCGGTCTCATCCAGGACGGGGATGAGACTGCTTACAGACAGCAGGTGGATCAGCTGGTGCTCTGGTGCAGTCAGAACAACCTGGAGCTGAACACGCTCAAGACGGTGGAGATGATAGTGGACTTTGGGAGACATCCGCCCGCCCTGTACCCCCTCACAGTCCTCAACAGTCCGGTGTCCACTGTGGGGAGCTTCAGATTCCTGGGCACGATATTCACGCAGGATCTGAAGTGGGAGCAGAGCATCAGCCCCATCCTCAAGAAGGCCCAGCAGAGGATGTACTTCCTGCGCCTCCTGAGGAGACATGGACTGCCCCCTGAGCTGCTGCTGCAGTTCTACACTGCAGTCATCGGGTCCGTTCTGTGCTCCTCCATCACTGTGTGGTTTGGAGCTGCCACCAGGCAGGACCGACTCAGACTGCAGCGCACTGTGAGGACTGCTGAGCGCATCATTGGTGTCCCCCTGCCCTCCATCCAGGACCTTTACTGCTCTAGGACTCAGAGGAGAGCAGAAAACATTGTGAGGGACTCCACTCACCCTGCTCACGGACTCTTCGAACTGCTCCCATCCGGCAAGCGCCTCAGAGCTCTGCGGACCAGGACAAGCCGGCACAGGAGTAGTTTCTATCCGTCTACAGTCTCCATATTAAATAACAAAAACTGTTACTAATACTGGCACCTTTTTAAACAGTTTACAGCTGCACTGTGGACCGCACAGTTGCACTTTCCTACCCTCAAATGTAAATATTCCAGTATACTGTAAATATTCCTGATGCACATTTTATCCAAGCCCTTTTTACACCTACATCTATTTTATTTATCTTATTTTTATTGTGTCATGTTTATATGTCATGTTTGTGTCTACCTCCTTGTACTAGAGAAAACAACTGCCGGAGTCAAATTCCTTGTATGTGTTGCATACTTGGCAATAAAACCCGATTCTGATTCTGATAATGGGGATGGAATGTTCCTAATGAAATGGCCAAATATGTGTCATGTCTATAATTGTAGTTTTGAGGCTTTGTGACTCCACAGCAGCAGGAAGTCTCCACCAAGGATCCCAGACCACCTACAAGACAAGAGCCAGAGACGAGTACAGGAGCAAACAAAAGGGGCAAAGGCAAATGTGTAGAGAGAGAAAGATAGAGCCCAATGTGCCAGATCCCCCCAGCAGTCTAGGCCTATTGCATCTTGACTATGAGTCTAATTTATAAACTATGAGCTGGTCCCTAACTGAAAGCTTTATCACAGAGGAATGTTTTCAGTCTAACCTTAAAGGTAGAGAGGGAGTCTGACTCCTGAACTGTGGTCTGTAAATTGTTCCAGAGACGACGAGCCTGGTAACTGAAGGCTCTACCTCCCATACTACTTCTGGAGATTGATGGTACCAGGAGCAGGCCAGCATTTTGGGAGCGTAATGTTCTAGAGGGGTTGTACGGCACTACAAGCTCTTTAAGATAGACTGGTGCCTGTCCACTGAGAGCTTTATAGGTGAGGAGAAGAATCTTGAATTCTATTCTATATTTAATGGGAAGCCAATGCAGAGAAGCTAATACAGGAGTAATGTGGTCTCTTCTCCTCGTTCTAGTCAGTACACGTGCTGCAGCATTTTGAACCAGCTGAAGCATCTTAAGTGACTTGCTGGGACAGCCTGAAAGCAGAGAATTACAATAGTCCAGTCTAGAGGTAACAAAAGCATGGACTAGCTTTTCAGCATCACTCTGGGACAGGATAGGCCTGATTTTAGCGATGCTATGAAGATGAAAAAAGGCTGTTTTTGAAATTTGCTTTATGTGAGAGTTAAAGGATAAATCCTGATCAAATATAACTCCAAGATTTCTAACAGTTGTGCTTGGTGCCAGGCTAATGCCATCTATGGCAGATAAAATATTAAGAGCAAACTGTTACCTCCTTAAAAGGTGCCATGAGGAGAATCTATTACCGGTGACATTAAGACTCTGCTACCCATGAGCACGCGCGGTGACTGTCGTAATGCTGCGTTCCAGTAACCTCAGAACTGGGAGTGACATCATCTCCGACTTATCGGCATTCCAGTTGAAGTTGAAAAAAACATGCCGATCTACCAGGCTATTGTTAGCTGTTGTTAGCACGCCCTGTGTTGTTGTTCACAAATATCACATGAAGAATGTGATTATCACTATGGCAGCATTTTTGTAAATATAAGTCTAACAATACTATGTATACAGCTGATCTAGAGCGACTCACCCCAGTCAGAAGTGCAAATAAATGGATTACTACAGGAGCTAAATAACTGTTCACACTGGGGGCATCCATCTTGGATTGTCAACTCGAGGGTGGTGAGGTTTCACTGAGTTCCCAGTAGGAAATTCAGACTTTCGGGGAACGTTCCAGTTGCAGTTTCCTACCCGGAACTCGGAAATTCCTACTTCTGACTACAACTGGAACACACCAAAAGACGTGACCCAAGCCAAAGTGTGTGTTTGTTGTGATGCTAATGAATGCAGCTCGGACCTTCCTCAGAACTCTGCATTGCTTTACAACTTCTTTTTTCAACAACTTACAGGATGCAAAGCCACGAGGTAATGTATCTCTTTCTAGTTATGTAGCGGTAGTTTTTGATGTGTGACAACAAGCAATTTTTGGAAAACTTAGTATTGTAGTTTTGTAGCCGGCTATATATGGCTACTTACAGCCCGGTGCTCTAAGACGTGTCTGAATAATATAAATTTGCTCTAGTTTTAATTGTCCTGTTCCTGAAGTTGAGTATCCAGGCCAGTCCAGCCCTGTCCGACCCGACCACGAAGCTAAGGAATAGCATTTATAGATAACCTATTTTGATGCTATAAAACTCATCTTAAAGTGTGTATTTCCATCAGGCAGATATCTAAAAGGGAGACTTTTTTGTAATTACTTAGAAACTCCTCACAGTCCCTTTAAGTACACTGTAGATTTTACAGGTTGTTTTTTAATAGCCCAGTCCTAGCATGAAGAGCTACAGAGAGAGAAAAAGCATCTCCATTCAGCCTGTAATGAATTCTGGCCTGTTTGCAGCAAACTTGAAAGGAGGATCCAGTGATGAACAGAATGGGATGTGTTTTGTTTCTCAATCTCCCCTGAGCGCAGAGCTTATCATGAAGAACATGCCAGAACAACAAAGTTTATATATGCACACGGGCACAGGCGGAGAATAAAGGAGAAGTGTAAGGCGAGGAGAGTGAACGCCCTGCTCCTATTATCACTATGGTAAAACATGTAAATAACCTTCGCCTCGCTCAGCTTTGATGTCCTCGCGCTGAGTAAACACTCAGCTTAGCCGCACGTCGATACTGTTTCTCACCTGTTTAAGGGCTCATAAGTAGCTGGAGGCCTCAGTGCCATGCAGCCATTTTTCTTCATTGGAGGCATCGATCGGCGGTCGTTTGCTCACTTCTCTCCATCTCCGTCTCCGGTGATGGTCCATCTGTCAGCCCTGCGTCATCTCTGTCAGCCAGGAGAGCACGGGCCCCGTTTGTGGAGAGGGGTGGAAATAAAGTGAAATTAGAGCGAATTACAGAAGCAGAGAAAAATAGGCAAGTGTTCTAATTAAGTTCTCATCCATGTTAATTCATTTGGGTCTCGTTAGAGGGACTCGATGCATCCCTCAGTCGTGGGACAAACCCGGCAGCTGCTGCCACAAGAAATCCATTAATTGATTTAGGAGACAGCTTTGTTGTGACAATGCTAAACCATTTGAGGACAGGTGTGTTGTATGGTTACTGCCGGCGTTTCCCTAATGAAGCGCCAATTACACCCAAAAGACGGTTTCAACAAAAGCTGGGACAGGAACCTGTTTCTCCTCCAGCAGGTGCGCGGGGTCGACTGTAATTGTTGGATCCAAATTGGCTGAGAAAACATCCTAATAAATCATCGACATGAAATTCTCAGGTGCTGTCTCTTCTTTCAGTGTCATTGTTCAGTGTTCATTAATTTCCATTTATCCTCGGATTTTCTTCAGCCTTAAAATAACTGGAGTAAAAGTCTTTTTCTTCTTTTGAATGTCTGTTATGTGGTGCAGCAGGTAGTGCACAAGCCTCACAGCAAGAAGTAGCAAACCTTTGTTTTGTTTTTGTGTTTGTGTGACAGGTTGAACATCATTTTAAAATGCAGTCAGTTTAAAACAGGTGCAGTGACACAAGAATGCAAGTTCATAAAATGTTGAAAATGCGTCAAAACTTTACTGGTTAAAAGTTTCCTACTTAGACCTTTTTGATCAGAGGTGGAGAATGGTTGGAAAGTACCTGATAATGTGAACTATTTGGGTTGTCGAGGTTGTTCTTTAAGTAATGGAAATAGGCCCTGGCATGAAGTGAATATGTTTATTTATTTGGATATTATTTTCATGAAAAGAAAGGGAGAAAACTCTATTAAATAAGTGAAGATGGTGCATGAAACAAGATGTGGAAAACAAAAAAAGGTTTTCAGATAGTTGTTGATTTGTTAATATTCCCTGTGTTGTGTATTAATAAGGTATGGGGGAAAAATAATAATTTTAAAGTGATTAGAGGTTATTTAAGGAGGATGTGGCGTAGAGGAAAGGGGGGAGACATGGCGTGAGCGAGAGGAACAAGACCCCCACGACAGTGAAGCTTACGATTTAATGTGGTGGTTGAGAAAAGCCTACTTAACCCTGTGAAATAGGCTCTGATCGATCCTGATTGCTGGACGAGGTGGCCGGGGAGAGGGAAGTCCGGGCTTCCCTGCTCAGGCTGCTGCCCACGCGACCCGACCACGGAAAAGTGGGAGAAGACGGTACGGTATAGTTGTTTACTTTATCTGTGTCACACTCACTCACTACACTGTGTGGTAGTTTTTAAACAACAGTTTTTATACAGGCAAGGTTTTTAGCAATCGGACGCGGATTTTAATAGTTTTCCGCCTTGTCTGCTGGACTGTTTGTCACTGGTGGCCACGCTACTTAGCTCACGCCGCTAAGCTAAGAGCTACACCCATGACTGCCTCCACTTCAACTCCACCTACCTCGCCACACAGGTGTGATGGTTGCCTGCAAAAATCCCAGTCCATTGCCGAACTGGAACGCCGCATTTCCGACCTGTACTGGATCCGGGATGAGGAAAAACTCCTGGACTCTGTCATCACGCTGGGTGCAGGTCCCCCAGGTGACGCGGCTAAGCTGGACTCCACCATCCCGGCTGCGGACGCTGCTCCACTGGTCCCGGTGAGAGCCGCGACTACCTCCGCCTCTCAACTGGCCACTGGCCCCGGAGTGGCTCCTGCTCCAGCCGGGCAGGCTGCCTCGGTCCCGCAGTTACATCTCCAGCCTGAAGACCACTGGTTCTCGCTGGGTGCAAAGCCCAAGCTCCTGCCTGCTGCAGCGCTAGACTTTACTCCACACCTAAGGCACAGAGCACTCAGCTCCACTCCGCGGCACCAGCCCTGGCAGTCCGTGGCAGATAGCAGGAAGGCATGTAGAACCAGTCCGCAGCCTACCTGAGAAATCCAGCTATCCAACAGGTATGACATCCTAAGCCTGCAGGATTCCCCCCCCGTGGGAGCGCGGTCCAGCTCGCCTCCGGGACCTGTCCACCCAGCTGACCGTGGCTATCATCAGCCCAGGAGCCAGGGGCTGCACGCTCAGCCTGGTCCCTCCACTCCATCTCGGCCGGGAGCAACCGGGAGCCGACGCCGCCAACCCGGGTCCCATCCCGCCAGCGACGCACCTCCAGCCAGCCCGCGGAGCGACACGCCCCCTCCGTGCTGCTCGTCGGAACCTCGATGGTCAGGCACGTGAGGGTGCACAGCGGCCGGACCTTCTCCCGCCCTGGAGCCCGCGTTAAGGAGGTCGAGTTCACCGCCCTCCAGCTGTGTGCTCAGCACAGTGCGGCCTCCACGCTGGTCCTGGAGGCCGGGATTAACGACCTCAGAGACCAGCAGTCCGAGATCCTGAAGCGGGATTTCACGTCCATAATCGACCGCTTGTTGGACACGGGGAAACAACTTGTCATTTCAGGTCCGCTTCCCCCGCCGCGCTATGGTGACGTCACCACCAGTCGCCTCCGCCAGCTGCACCTGTGGCTTAAGGGATACTGCCTGAGGAAAAGTATTCCATATGTGGACAATTTTATGGCTTTTTTAAACAGACCTCAGCTTTTTAAACCAGATGGCCTGAACCCAAACCAGGAGGGGTCAAGGCTTTTATCAGTCAACATCGACCTGACTGTCCAGTCCTGCACCACCACCTCCTGACTCACTACACACAGGCACTCTGCACCTCACTCACACTCACACTCACACTCACCTTCACCACTCCATAGCTACATCATAAACGCCCCTCCCTCAGTGACCTCAGTTGCACAGGACAATATTTGCACAATTAAAACATTAATTTCACACAGACAAATGAGACAGAGGAGGGATGTTTTTAGATCAAAATGTCTTTTTAATATTCCATTGGAAAAATGCGTGGAGCGCACATTCAGCACTGATATCAAAATGGCCGTGCTGAACGTGCGCTCTCTTTTAAACAAATCTTTTATTGTAAATGATATAATTGTGGACAATAACCTGGACAGCATTCTCCTTTCTGAGACATGGCTTGGCTCTGATGCACCTGTTGTTCTCACCGAGGCCTCCCCACCAAATTTTAACTTTTTATTCTCAACTAGGGGGTGCAGAAGAGGGGGTGGTACGGCCTCAATTACTAAAACCGAAATGCATGCAAACAAAGTCAGTTTTAACAGCTACTCGTCATTTGAATACCATGCCTTTGTTTTTAGCATCCCACCTATCCTCTGTCTAACAGTCTACCGACCACCCCGGTATTCCACTTCTTTTATTAGTGAATTTTCAGAGCTTTTATCAATCATTCATACCACTTTTAACAGAATCTTAATAACTGGTGATTTTAATCTACATGTGGACATTTCCTCAGACATAATGTCAAGAGAATTTTTAAACCTTTTACATTGCCTCGATTTTAAGCAACACGTCACACAGCCTACCCACAGCAGGGGGAGAAGTTTAGACCTGGTCATATCTTATGGTCTGTCCATTGGAGCGCCCTCTGTTGTGGACCTGGCTGTGTCTGACCACTTTTGTGTGTTTTTTACAATCACCAGTTTTAATCAGACGGAGGCCCCGGTGAGAACAGTGAGGAAACGCTACCTAACTTCTGAAGTGGCTGCAAATTTTATCCAGATTTTACAGAGCACTCCTGCTGAAACTTTACCAGCACCCTGCGATTTTATCACTGACAACCTGAACAACAAAATGAAGTCAGCACTGGACTCAGTGGCTCCACTTGTTATTAAAACAATTAAGTCAAAACCTACATCCCCATGGAGAACTGAAGAAATTAAAAAACTCAAAAGGGAATGCAGGAGTGCTGAAAGGAGGTGAAGAAAATCAAAATTAACAGTTCATTACGAAATATTACGCCAACATCTCAAAACTTACAATAACGCAGTCAAACAAGCAAGAACCTCACATTTCCAAAATCGAATCCAAGACAATAAAAATAACCCCAAATTTTTATTCTCCACCACTGAGCTTTTAACTAACAAAAATTCTAAAAGATCCTCTAAGACTCCAAGTAATGCCCTCTGTGATGACTTTGCAGACCACTTCAGAAGAAAAATCAATGACATTCGATCCAGCCTTTTATCCCAACAGCTTTTAACACCTGGATCATCAAACTTACCTGAGGAAACACTGGAAAGTTTTGCCCTGATTGATGCGAGGACACTTGGTCGAGTTTTCTCCCAGGTAAAGCCCACAACCTGCCTTTTAGACTCAATTCCCACACTGCTTTTTAAAACACTTTATGGATTCTTTGAGGAACAGCTGCTGTATTTGGTGAACTGCTCTCTTCAAACTGGTGTCTTCCCCACCTCCTTTAAAACTGCGGTGGTGAAGCCCATTCTGAAGAAGAATGATCTAGATCCCAATGTTTTAAATAACTATCGGCCTGTATCCAACTTACCATTTTTAAGTAAAATTTTAGAAAAACTTGTTTTTAATCAAGTAAATGAGTTCCTAAACTCAAAACATATTCTAGAGACTCATCAGTCTGGTTTCAGGATGAACCACAGTACAGAGACGGCACTTTTAAAGATTTTAAATGACATCAGGTGTAATTTAGATAACCGCAAACTCACAGTGTTGGTTCTGCTGGATCTAACCGCCGCCTTCGATACAGTAGACCATCACATTTTATTAAATAGACTGAAGCACCTGGTCGGCCTCTCTGGTACTGTTCTTAACTGGTTCACGTCCTACCTGACTGATCGAAGTTTCTTTGTAAGTATGGATACATGTTCCTCAGGAACCTATAAGATAGAGTGTGGGGTTCCCCAAGGGTCAATTTTAGGTCCAACTCTTTTTAATCTTTACACGCTTCCCCTGGGGGATGTCATCAGGAGGCACGGCATCAGCTTCCATAGCTATGCTGACGACACGCAGCTGTACATCGCTGTGTCTCCTGATGACACTGGGCCAATTGACGCCCTTTTAAACTGCATTTTAGACATCAAGTCATGGATGGCAGCAAACTTCCTACAGCTCAACCAGGGCAAAACAGAGGTTTTAGTTATTGGTCCTGAAGACCTGAGAGAGAAACTTTTACCTAAGTTACTGGATTTTAAATCTTCAAAATCTGTAAAAAATCTGGGCGTGATTTTAGATTCTGAGCTAAGTTTTATTCCCCACATTAAAAACATTACAAAGATAGGTTTTTACCATCTTAAGAATATAGCCAGAGTCCGCCCGTTTCTCTCTCAGGCCAGCACGGAGCTGCTGATGCATGCTTTTATCTCCTGTCGCTTAGACTATTGTAATGCCCTGCTCTCTGGTCTTCCCAAAAAGAACATGCACAATTTACAATTACTGCAAAACTCAGCCGCACGCGTGCTGACGAGGACCAGAGGGCGGGAGCACATTACGCCTGTTTTAAAATCGCTGCATTGGCTCCCCGTGTGTTTCAGGATCGATTTTAAGGTTCTTTTATTAGTTTTTAAGTGTCTTAACGGTGTTGGGCCATCTTACCTATCCGAAATACTTTTACCCTATCAACCCTCGCGGACCCTGAGGTCCTCCAGTGCTGGCCTTTTAACAATACCACAAGTTAGAACTAAAACTCACGGGGAGGCGGCATTCAGTTATTATGGTCCCCGATTGTGGAACAGCCTCCCGGAGAGTCTCAGGGGCGCAGAGAATGTTGATATTTTTAAAAAGAGGCTCAAGACCCATCTTTTTAATCAGGCTTTTAACTGACTAATTTAACTCCTCCTAATCCTTTTATGCTTACCCATATTTTTACACTTTTTATCATTACTTTATTTATATTAGTATCATTATTATTATTTTATTTACTTATTTAGCTTGGTCTATCCTTTTATATTATGTTATTGTTTTATTTTGATGTTTTAGATTTAATTTATTTCACATTATCTATTTAATCTATCTTAAGAATACTGTTTTATTCCCTCAGTTTTAGCTTCTATACCTTTTATCACATTTTACTATTTTAGCCCCTCGGTTTCCCAGTGTTTCCTCCTGGGGGCCTGTCACACCGGGAGCTGATTCTGGTCCACTGATTGGGGTGCTGTCTCGTGGATGGCCCCGGCCCTGGTGGCTACAGAGCTCTACACCTTGGTGTGGAGCCTCCTGTCTGCCTGGGCTGGGGTTGTCACTGTGGTGGCACCCCCTTCAGCCTTGGACCATGGCTCCTCCCGGTCTGCACGGCCCCCAAAGGCGGCTTTTTCCTCACCTCAGATCTTGGTGCCCAGCCATGTCTCAACAACAGCAACAGCCTGTGTATGTGTGTGGGTGTGTGTGTGTGTGTGTGTGGGTATGTATGTGTGCGCGTATGTCTATGTATGTGTATGAGTGTATATATTTGTGGGGGTGGGAGGTTTGGGGTTTTTATGGTATTTGCCTTTTTGTTTTGTTTTTGTTTTGTTTTTGTTCTTATCCTCTGTGAGGCACTTTGTGTTGCTTAACGCATGAAAAGTGTCATATAAATGAAATAAAGTTGAAAGTTGAAGTTATTCTATTCCAGATTTATTTATTGAAAAAGAAAGTTATAGTAACTTTGACTTAGATGTTCACTTGAACACATCCAGTTTCCGATTACGTTCTGACTGTTGATTTCCACTCCTTAAATTCCTCCAATTAAAACACTATATTTTTTGAGTCAGCAAAAATATGGAATTCCCCCCCCCCCCCCCCCAAGAGTTTCTCTCTTAAATTTTACTGTTTATTGTCCCCTCAACACTGAGGAAGGATTTTCACCACTGTCAGCATCCCAAGGGGCTAACCTTTAAAAAATCTATATTCAACAAAGACAAGTGTTGTCAATGATTGACTGATTGAATCCATATTCATAAAGGACAAATATGATGAGGACAGATTTATGGTCTGGGCCTCCACGCGTTTGTCTCTATAATGCTACGGCCACACTGCATGCAAATTCGCAAAGACGCACGTTGAGATTACATACAAAGTCAATGCAAAGACGCGTTTGGATGCAGATTCGCCTCTGGCGACGCGTTGGGCATGTTTGGCACGGTGCGTCTGGAGTGTCCGGCGCGTTTGGGGTATCAAATGCCTCTACGCTCGAGTTGAAAATATTGAACTTTCGACCCAAACTCGCGTGACGCTGTGACGCGGCAGCCAATCAGCGATGACATTCCCCCCGACATCATTGATTTGATGAAGTGTGACGCTCCGGCCACCTGCCCCGGCTCCAACCCCGCTAAAGGATGGAGGAGAGGTTGATCTGCGCTGTTTGCCATCATCTGGAGCTATATGATTCGACGTGTGTACTCTACAGAGACTGGAACAAAAAGGAGTAGGCTTGGGTGAAAGTCTCTGAGGAGACAGGTTTTGAAGGTAAGTTCTGTAAATATTCGTTTCCAGCTGGATTTGCCTGCACTGGTCATCACTGAGTCTGACTGGCTCCGGCTCCCTACTCCGCCTGCGCAGTGACGTGCGTCACCCCTCAGCTTAATGGTCCAGCGTCCAGCCTCGGGCGTTATGCACAGCGCATCACAGGAATTACGCGCGTTTAAATTCGCCAATTCACGTGCAGTGTGGCCATAGCATAAGAGTTTGTCATCAGCCTGCTCTATTGTAATAATGCATTTTAATATGAATATATTTTATTTGTATTGCACTATATAAAGTGTCTGGAGACAACACTTCCTATGAACTCTCCCTATATAATTAATGATTAATTGATTGGTTGGTTGGTTGGTTGTTTTATTGGTTAATTGGTTGCAGGTCTGTACTAATGATGTGTAACTTGACCAGTGATGATAGTTTTATATGGCAGGTCAGAAATGACCTCAAGACTGTGTGCATTGGTCATTTAATAGTTCCCAAAGTAAAACCAAACACACGGTGAAGCATCTTTTCATTATTAAGGCTCTCGTTTGTAGAGAAGTCCACCTGAGGACCAGAGAGCGCCACCTACTGATCATATTTTTAGAGCAAACTCAAGGTCAAGCTTGTCTGACATTATGCTGATCTTTTTTCACTTTTTCTGCCTCATGTGTTTTTACTGTAGTTTAATGTCGGAGTTTGTGTTTTATTATCTCTGTATTTCTCTTGTAGTCTTGTTTTGTAGACTTTTTCAGGATGGCGACAGGGTGTGGGTGTGATGAATATGGGTTGGGTTTTGTATTTTATTATATTTTGCATCCTCTGACATTTACCTGCTTGTGTTTTTGTCATTTATATAAGAGGTTCGTTTGGTTGATCAATGTGATTGTCGCATAAAGAGGTTTAATCTGTGTGCTGTATTAACTCCGCTGCTTCCCACAGAAACACTTTGCATGCTGGGTAGTATGCACGGCTTGATTCTTGTTCACTTGCTTCCTCCGCCCTTGGGGAGCTCTCCTCACACTGAGCCTCTTGACTTTTTAAACGTCTTTTAGTGAATCTAAAGTCTACCCGTCAGTCCTCTCAGACTTATATGTTTGTGTTATGCCTTTAAATCAGAGTGCACTACAAGATAGCAGGCCCAGTAGTTGGTTCGAGTCCCTCTTTCTAACCAAGGTCAGCTGAGTTGTGATTATCCTAAAGATGATCATGTCTGATTCCACTGCAGTGCGAGGTGTTTCATCTGATTTCATCCTCCATGATCGACCAGGGGAGGATCAGGGCCGCCCTGGCTTAAAGTGCAAATACTAAACATGTTTAATATTTAGGGTTCGAAGGGCAGCTGTGTCTGTGCAGGGATGGAACAATCAGGCGTGTCGAACTCCAAACTCTAAAACTTATTCAGTAAATCAATCTTTATTTGTACAGCGTCAATTCATAACAAGTGTTATCTTAAGACACTTTACAATAGAGCATAAAGCTCTTCATTTTATGGATACACATATATGCATAGATACATCTATACATATATAAAACACACATATGCATATTCAAATATATACATCCAACAGCCAACATGAATCCATACAGCCAATCATGAATCCCTCCATCATGGCTCAAGAAAAAACCTTCTGTTAAGCAGCAGGAAATCTTGAATGTGGATCTCAGTCTCATGATGAACAGCAAATCCACACCATGCTGTGTTGGTGTGAGGGTGAAGGAAGGGAGGTAAGAGGAGACAAGTGGACTAAAGTAAGAAC
Source organism: Scarus forsteni (assembly GCA_036419115.1). Lineage (NCBI taxonomy): Eukaryota > Metazoa > Chordata > Actinopteri > Labriformes > Labridae > Scarus > Scarus forsteni. The sequence goes on along the minus strand of JAZDUH010000104.1, from coordinate 2,324,147 downwards.
TAAAGTTAGGGACAGATCCATGAATCATGGACCTGTCGTCTGATTTATTAGAGGTTAGCCTCTTGAGATGCTACATCTCAGGGCTCCAGACTAACTTTTTGCATTGGTTGCAACAGTGCACCTACATTTGTTTTTAAAGGCACATGAGCACAAATATTAGATTTTCATAGTGTCACCTTGAATGCCATAAGGTCACCATTTTATCACTCTCCATAACTTTTAGAAAATAAAAAAGATGTAAAGAAACACTTTTCTTTATTCTGGCAAAATTATAAATTAAAAGAAAATAGTGTTTGAAGTGCTTCACTGAATAAAATTGACAATTTCAAACTAAAGCATTAAGCAAAATATAAAAGTGCTGGTGCTAAAAGTCTTTTACTGAACCAAAATTTAATATTTCAAACTCAAACTTTTCATGTTAAAGGTGCTGTGAGGAGAATCTATTACCGGCGACATTAGGACTCTGCTACCCATGAGCACACGCGGCGACTGTCCTAATGCTGCGTTCTGGTAACCTCGGAACTGGGAGTGACATCATCTCCGACTTATCGGCGTTCCAGTTGAAGTCGGAAAAAAACATGCCGATCTACCAGGCTATTGTTAGCTGTTGTTAGCTCGGGGGTGGCGAGGTTTCACCGAGTTCCCAGTAGGAAATTCTGACTTTGGGGGACATTCCAGTTGCAGTTTCCTACTCGGAACCCCGAAAATGTTACTTCTGACTACAGCTGGAATGCACTAAAAGACCCAAGCCAAAGTGTGTGTTTGTTGTGATGCTAATGAATGCAGCTCAGACCTTCCTCAGAACTCTGCATTGCTTTACAACTTCTTTTTTCAACAACTTACAGGATGCAAAGCCACGAGGTAATGTATCTCTTTCTAGTTACGTAGCGGTAGTTTTTGATGTGTGACAACAAGCAATTTTTGGAAAACTTAGTATCATAGTTTTGTAGCCGGCTATATATGGCTACTTACAGCCCGGTGCTCTAAGACGTGTCTGAATAATATAAATTTGCTCTAGTTTTAATTGTCTTGTTCCTGAAGTTGAGTATCCAGGTCAGTCCAGCCCTGTCCGACCCGACCGTGAAGCTAAGGAATAGCATTTATAGATAACCTATTTTGATGCTATAAAACTCATCTTAAAGTGTGTATTTCCATCAGGCATATATCTGAAAGGGAGACTTTTTTGTAATTATTTCGAAACTCCTCACAATCCCTTTAAATAAAATATTTCAGATGAGACCAGTGAAATAGATGGTGAGTTTAGAAATGAAGTCTTTTTAATTCAAAGTATGAGGTTTTCATACATTTTGTCTTATATGTAAGATTTAAGTTGCACAGAATGCATAAGAGAATACAATAAAATAAAATACAAATAATAATAGAAAACAATAAATACTTAAATAAAATATAAAGAATACATAATGAGGGAGTACATAAAACAAGTTAAAAATGTGACTGCTTTGTTATCAGATTCAGAGAGGGACAGAGAAGAAGTTCTATGCATGTCCGAAGAACTTGAGGTGGCAGCTGAGTTTGAGATAGAGGAGGCAGGCAGTGTAGTAGCAGAGGATCAGGAGGAGATGACAGTAACCAGGAAGGAAGAGATCAAGTGGCATCACAAGACATTCACATCAGTCATTGACACATCCTTTGAGAATCCTCCAACTAAAGAGACAGATCCCATGGGACCATATGAATACTTCAAGCAGTACATACCGGAGTCAATCTTCAACTTGATGGCTGAGAACACAAACATGTATGCCATGCAAAGTGGTACACTCGGTTTAAAACCGACCAGCTCAGGAGAAATCAGAACCCTAGTTGGTCTCCACCTTGCTATGGGAGTGATGAAAATGCCAATAGTCTCCATGTACTGGGAAGGTGGGATGGACATTGGTATTTTTCAAAACAGCATGCCCTGTGACAGATTCTTCCAGCTCCGGTCACATTTGCATTTGGTCAACAATTTGGAGAAGCCAGCTGAGAACAATGTGTTCTTCAAGGTACGCCCTCTCTATGATGCCATACACAGGAGAGCTCCCACTAGAGGAGAACCTTTGCATTGATGAACAAATGGTTCCATTTCGTGGAAATCTGTCTGTCAGGCAATACTTCAAAGGTAAGCCGCACCCTTGGGGAGTGAAAATATTCTTCCTGTGTGGGAAAAGTGGCATGGCCTATGACTTCCTGCTGCACCAAGGAGCTACAATGGAGATATCACAACAGCACAGAAAGCAGCTGGGACTTGGAGCTGGAGTGGTGAGCCATCTCAGCCAGCCAATCACTGAGACCAACCACAAGTTGTATTTTGACAATTATTTCACAACATACAATATTCTGGAGCTGCTGGCTGAGAGGAAAATTCATGCAGCTGGGACAGCAAGGGTCTCTCGCTTTGCCAGGCCTCCTCTACAGTCTGACAAAGAGATAGCGAAAAAGCCAAGAGGGAGCTGTGATGAAGTTGTAAGCCGTGATGGAAAGGTGGCACTGGTCAAATGGTATGACAACAGACCAGTTGTCAGGGCCTCCAACTTTGTTGGTGTTGGCAGACAGGATGAAGTGCAGCGGTGGGACAAAAAGAAGGCCCAGTTTTTGATGGTGTCTCATCCAGAGGTGGTTACGCTGTACAATGAAGCAATGGGCGTTGTGGACCTGCTTGATCAACTTGTCAGTCTGTACCGTACAGAAATCAGATCAAAAAAGTGGACCCTGAGAATGATCACACATGCTTTTGACCTGGCTGTGGTCAACAGTTGGTTGGAGTATAGGCTAGATGCCAAGAGGGCCAATATCCAAACAAAAGACATCCTGGATCTCCTCCATTTCAAGATGAATGTGGCCCATTGTCTGTAGAGTCCACAAAACAGTGGCAGCAAAACGTGGAAGACCCAGTATGTCTCCAGAGCCACAGCATGTCCATAGACCACCTCAACGACAGATTCAGGATTTAAGGCCTCTACCTGAAGTGCAGTACGACATGGTTGACCACATGCCAAATTATGATGAAAAGAAAGAGGCCACCAGATGCAAGATGCCAGACTGCACAGGGAAAACACACGTCTTTTGTGACAAGTGCAACATCCACCTGTGCTTTGTGCCGCACCGAAACTGCTTCAAGGCTGCTCATCGAAAATGAGAATGTATGAAAACATCCACAAGCTTGATGTCTTCTCCAGGGCACGTTCCAGTTCCATTTGAAGTAAGTGTTTGATCAGTTCATATAACCTACAAAAAAAATATATGGTAATGTATTGGAAGTGAAAGTTTACTGAAGGCAGAACTGATTTCTCAGATTGTCTACAATCATACATCATCAAGTTCATGTTCAGATCGGGTCATGGCATCTACCTCTCTTCCCGCAGGTTGCTGGTTTTCCTGGTGGTTAGCTCACCGATGTTCCCTACCATTGCTGGAATACATCTCCCAAGATCATTTGCATGTTCAGAGATGCAGACAATCTCAAAAGTAACAATCAATCTTTTTTTTTTATCATTTTCACGAGTATAAAAATGAAATTTTGTTCAGCGCTTTCATACACTGCATGAGATGCAGGAGATATAATAAAGTGCAAAAATGGTACAATAAAGTACAAAATGGTCCAAGACTCTTCTCTAAAATCCTTAAGTAGTAGTATATAGGCAGACATCCAGTTTTTTAGGTCATACCTGATTAGTTTCTATGTACTAAGTTTTCATTACATTTTACGCTCATTTAGTCGTGGCGTCCATTGTAATGGACATTAAAAAACCCACTAAAAACATGAGTTGTCAAAAAAGAAAAAAATCACTCTGTTTCTATGTTAGAGAGGACTTAAAATCAGTTGGACAAATTTTTTTTTGCCTAGCAGAAAAAATGTGGGTCTGAAGGGGTTAAACAAAGAGGATGGAGGGATCACTGCTAAGAACACTTCACATTTTGACTCAGAGTAAGATGTTTTTGGCAGCTCTGAAGTCAATATGATCGGTCAGTGGGGAGTGTTTTCGCCTCCAGCTGTTGTAAATGAGCAATGATGGCTGTGTGTAGTTGAAGGAGGAGCTCATTGAACCAATTAAAGGAGAAATTGGCTGTGAAGAGAAGTGTGGGGAGAAGAGAAAAGCCAACGGAAGGCAGATCAGAGCCGGTCAATATCCAGCTGAGCTCTCTTCTCCATGGAGCATATTGATGCTCTAAGGGTCAGCCATAGTGCAACTCCAGACACATGTTCGCTCTTCATTCTGTTCATCGCTAATTTACTTTCTTTTTGTTTCTCTCACTGAACATAAAGAAGATGAAGCTATTAAAGTATATTTAACAGCTGGTTATTGTTCCATCATTGACAGAATTTGTACAAACATACAAAATAATAAGAGGAACAAACTACAATTGAAGCTGTAAGCAGCGTTGGACGGGTCCTCGCACTGTCGCAGGTCCCTCATGCCCCGTTGACCTCCATTTTGAGGGTTTCATCCCTTTAAACTGCTCTAAGTTAGACTGATATGAGTTCCTGCAGCTCTGTCATTAGCCTCAGTCTTTATAATGGCTGTGTATGAGACATTCTATTGGTCCTTCTTCAGTCACATGATCAGCTGTGGACATCAAAGGGAGAGAAGAGTGATGTCAATTCTGGCCTCTGAGATTGAGTAAAAACTTGTGAAACAACACCTCACAGATGCTGCAATTTTGACCTAATCTCTCTAAAAAATACGACCTCTCTTGGGGTGCTGGTTTGGTGGAGTGGTTAGCACCCCATGTACTTGCTTCTGCTGGTCCAGGTTCGAATCCCGCCTGTGACCAGTTTGCAGAGTGTCTTCCCCTACTCTCTCGCCCCCTTTCACAAGCCTATCCACTGTCTCTCTCCTATCAATAAAGGCACAAAATGCCCAAAAAATACATTAAAAAAAAAAAAAAAATACGACCTTTCTATGTAAAATTTTGCCAGGAATCCAGTCATGTAACTTTTAGAGCTGTACTTTGTTTTGTTTTTTCTGTAGAGGCCTAACTGACACAGAATGTCTCTTGCTGTTCCATCGTTCCCCATTCATTTGAATGGGAGGAGCAGCGAGGCCTGTTTCAGAGTTCACCAAGTTTGAGTGCTTGTCATTTGGAAACCATTTGAGAAACAACAAACCCCTTCAGAACTTTACATCATCAATGTCTTCTCTCTCATCTCTCCGCATTTCAAGCTGATACCATTTGCGGTGTAGGACGACATCATTTTTCCTCTGAGCCTTTTATTTTTACTTTTCTTTTACTTTGAAAGGCAAATTGCCGACTTCCTGTTTGAGATACAGTACGGGCCAAAAGTTTGGACACACCTTCTCATTCAATGCATTTTCTTTATTTTTTATCACTAATTCATTGTAGATTCTCACTGAAGTAATGATGGCCACTCGTTTCTCTTAAAGCTAGGGTCTACAATCTGAAAACCAGTTTGGCTGTAGAGACAGATTTTAAAAACGCAGCCTGCCCCCCCTTCACTCACCCCTCCCCTCCGTGTTCCAAGATCCCGCCTCCCAGCTCGTGGCGCCTCCCAACAACACGCCCCCTCTGATTGAGCAACAAGCCGGCTGGCATAAAATATCAACAACCAAAAACAACTCGGCTCAACTGAAAGTAACAAACACGACAGTCATCCCCTTGTAACACACAGCAGTAGCCATTTCAATTGGACCGGCGGCGAAGCGGGTCTGGCATCGCCAGAGCAGAGCCGATTGTGGGCCAGGATTTATCTTTCTCGGCGTGTCCTCACCAGCTCAGTTTACAATGCTAAAGATGCTCCAACCAACAACGTTCGGTCATTAGCCAGTATAGGCACAGACTAACCAGAGTTATTCAGCAGACATCTCCCACTGTAGTAAACAAAGCTATTACCTGTTCAACCAGGGGCGGAACGGCCGGGGCTGAAGGTCGGCCGGCGGCCGGTGCTGCGGTCGATGCTGCGGTAGTTCGCCAGCCGGTGGCCCGTGCCGCAGCCGGCCGTTCAGTAGCTGGCGGCCGGCGCAGTGTTTAACAATCCCAAATCATTCTGCAGCTTTTTCCACCATACGATTCTCCAATGTTGAGTCTCCGTTGGGACCTGTATTGCTCATATTTCTTCCTCACTTCAGCCTTTTCCTCAAAACTTTTACGTTTTTTTCTCTTCGATGTGGAGGGTAACAGAAGCAGCCTTCCGGCTCCATGATGCATCAGTAGCTGTGCTGCTGCTAGCTGATCACCGGTACATTAGAGAGGTAGTGGGGAGGAGGCGGGACCATGGCCGAGACGGTGCAGAGCAGGGGAGACAGGGGATTGGATGGACTCGAGGACTAATCCGAACCGCCGGGAACGGCAATTCAGATTGGTCAACTATTATGCTGCTTTGCAGCGGATATACTCAATGGATTTTTTTCATTCTTTTTGGTCTTTATATTGCGTAGATCGGACCATAGGACCATAATGGCCTTATAAACAGTGTCATTAAGATGTTCCAAGCTTCCAAATCATAGACCATAGCTTTAACTTAGCTGATTGGTTCTTGCCATAATATTACTTCGAACAGTTGTCTAATAGGGCTGTGGGCTGTGCATCAGCCTGACTTCTGAACAACACAAATGATGGTCCAACCCCATTAATAAGGCAAGAAATTCCATGAATTAACCCTGGAAAGGCACACCTGAGAAGAGAAAACCATTTCAGGTGACTACCTGTTGAAGCTCATAAAGAGAATGACAAGAGTGTGCAAAGCAGCAATCAGAGTAAAGGGTGGATACTTTAAAGAAACTAGAATATAAGACATGTTTTCATTTATTTTACACTTTTTTGTTAAGTACATAATTCCACATGTGTTTATTCATAGTTTTGATACCTTCAGTGAGAATCTACAATGTAAATAGTGATGAAAATAAAGAAACACATTGAATGAGAAGGTATGTCCAAACTTTTGACCTGTACTGTAGGTCGGGGTGTCAGTGCATGAATTGTGGGTCTGGATGAGACGAACATTTTGACATTGGTTTCATGTCTTTACTACATTCCTACTGGAAGCTACAGTCATTTTAGTGGCGTTAGTTCAAAGGTGGCGCTAGAGAGCTCATTTTGGCATGTTGGGGGTTATTTTTTTCATTTTATCAAATGTTTTGGCATCTCGGAGGTGTGTGCCAGTTTTGGTGAGTTTTTGAGCATGTTTAGGGGGTCAAATTAAGGTTCAAAGATCGGGTGGGTGTAATAATAAGAAAGAAAGAAATGCTACAGGAACAATAGAGTCCTTCCCCTTTGGGCGAGGACCCTGATAAAACCTCCCATAATCACCCATCAGGCCATCGTGGCAATCAAACACATCATGCATCTTTACAAGTTTCGCGATTCAATCTGGTTATTAATTTAAGGATTCAACTTGAATATATTATGATGGATGAACTTGAATAGTATTTTTTATTTTCTTTATATTCTGCATCAGGCTACCTCTTAGTAACCTTGCATAGTAGCTGGATCTGCTTGATTCAATGTCAGTAATCAGGCAGATCAATCCTGCCAAACTCCAATTAATGATTGTGAGTACCGGTCCAATCAGCATCTTATGATTAGCATAGATGCTTCAGAACAGCTTCAACAGCAGTTCGGACAGATTCTGCCCAATATCTGTACTGTAAACATACAATAACCTTATAACTTCTTCATGGTACGGATATTTTTGCACCACTTCCCATGTTTTGATGAGAATTTTGCAGCACAGATGCTCTTGCCTATTAGATTACGTGATTGGCCCATTATAGGTATGATTGACAGATTGATCAAATCATCTGCTGGAAATGCTTCTCCCCAAACACTTTCTATGAGCTCTTTCCCATATGGGCTCGTATAATGTATCGAATGGTCCATTTTATCTGTCAGATTAACATTTAAAATAATAAAATACAAGCAGTCAGATAAATATAAGCCCCTTTTATTATCAGAAACAGAAATCAAAATGTATTTTCATTGTAAACCAAAACAAACACATTTATCCTTTTGTTTCTTCCTCAGAAAACAAAGCTGATGCTGCAGTCTTAGCCACAGCCTCTGCAAAATTAAGCAGTTATTGACAAGCTACATCCACAGCATGATGATTATATATGAGACACAAATCTGTCTAAAGACAGAAATACATTCTCAAGAATTCAACATTTAAGGAAAAGACAAACTTTCAACAAAATCTATAAAACAGCTCCACGCCAAGACAAACTTCTTGCACTTTTTAACAATTTTGTGTTTGAGTTTATCAAAAAATAAAAGGAAAGGACGTCCAACAACCACTGCATGATTAATTTCAATTTAAGAGGGAATAATCTGCAAGCAAGACATGACACAGAAGTCAAAGCTTTTTTGTAGATTTGTTATTTTTCAATCTGGGGATGAGGAGTGAGGAATGATTTTGTTACAGTTGGTCAGACGACTCCAAAGATACACTATACTGCCAAAGTATTCCCTTGCTTATCTAAATAGTTGATTTGGCCATAGGCCCTCGCGGTTCCATGGGGGGGCCCAGGGGCCAGTAGCCTTGCAGAGCAGACAGACCTGCCTGATTCTGAAATCCTGCAGGTCCGTCTTGCCAGCCTCCGTTGTCCAACAAATTCACGCGGCTGAATTCTTAATGGCCCAATCAGGGAAGAGAGGCGGGAGCTGTAGAATGCGGACATGACAACAACCGGAAGTTGAAAACCGGAAGTTTATAACGGACATGCTGATTAGCCTGTTGTCCTCATGGCTACTCAGTGACACTTGGTGAAATCTGCCCTCCTCAGAAGTTTACTTGTAGGGATTGACTTTGACGAGGTTCATGTCACATATAAGTGTTAAATGAATCATCTGTGTGCTACAATTTAGAGTAAGACGATAGTATAAGGCCGTTAGCTGTTAGCCGCTAAGTTAGCGGCTAGCGGCTAATGGCTAACGGTCATTTACTCTTGTTAGCAGCTAAGTTAGCGGCTAACAGCTTACAGTCATTAACTGTTGTTAGCTGTTAGCGGCTAAGTTAGCCGCTATGCATGCTACTTTTTTTTTTTCAATTCTTTATTCAGCCATTTTAAGTAACAAATAGGCACATTTTGCATCATAGTCTTCAAAAATCACTGAGGAGAATCAGCAACCAACATAAACAAAATATAAACAAAAATAAAATAAAATGAAAAATAAAATAAAATGTATATATAAAAGAAAAAAAAAAGACAAATTCAATGAAAACATTGCTTCAATATAGGAGGCAACCCTGCTTGATGTGGATTGGTCTGTGATGAATGTGACGAGCCAAATGATTGTCCAATCACAAGCTTGTGTTTTTTTTTAACGTTCTGCCCCTGAAAACAAATTTAAAGGGCTCCTACCCAGATGGACTAGTGAAATATTTCTGTGGCAGATATATGGAGCTGTCCATCTGGCTTGTCAGGTTAAGGGGCCAGTGCCACCACAGAAACCTGATTGCCCCCCCTAGTGCCCCCCCTAGTGCCCCCCCTGTCATGACTGGCGGTGCTTGAAGGAAGTTTGTCCCGGCCAGTCGCCAATGGGAATGCAATCTTCATTACACCGCTCGGTTTGAAAAATGAAACTAACTGCCACCGCTGCCCCTGAGAAAACCCATAGCCCTCAAACGCACCAGAGGGCTTGCGCTGTTTTCTCCTCCAGCTGCGCGTGAAGCGAAGGCAGGTGAAACTAGCATCCACACCACCACCCGTCTCTACCTCAGAAATATCGGTCGCCAGTGAGAAAACTGTGGAGAAAAAGGAGCGCGGTGTTGTTCATTCACCCTCTTTTTACGCAGAGAGGAGAGAAGAGGTCGGTGGTCGCCACTGAGAAGCAGCCGGCTAGCAAAGAGCAGCACCCCCCGGAGAACCACAGCAGCGACATGGGGGTCCCAACCCATCCTTCTACAAACTACTGGCTGGTTGAAGTCTTAGCAGGGTTAGGTCAGTTCTGAAACGTGAACCAGTTTGAATAGTGTATGATAAGAACTGCTTTCTGCTTTGTGTTGGTTTACTTGTGTATTTGCTCACTTTAAGGCAGAGTCATTGAAAGAATTACATTATCTCCTCAGGAGCAGGAGGCAGCAACAGGGAGAACTGAGCTTAGGGCCGCCAGACAAAATTAAAATGAAAAGGCAGGGCTGCATCCAGAGTTAGCAGCAAAGAAGGCAAAAGCTGACAGTGACACATACAGAGACAGGCAGTCAGACAGTGAGCCTGTGAATCAAGGTAGGTTAGGGATCATGTGGCCAGGAAAATTGCATTGATAAGTTCCTCCCACTTTTATCAAAGTGTTGCCTGACATTTGTAATTCTTTTACTCATTGGGGTGCACCTGCCTACTGCCTCAGATCAACCTCCCTCAGAAGCTTCATTAATATGTCAGAGACAATCAAAAATATGCCAATCTTAATGCTTGATACACCTTATGATTGTATGAAAGTAACCACAACATTTCGACCTCTACATGGACCCCATGGTACCCCATCCCTCCTCCCAGTTTATTCAGTTACATTCAAGTGTGTAATACCAGGACCACACTTGGACCAGACTTGCATGAGGTGTGTATTACATAATTATGTGTACCATGCCCCCCTTTGGAAATGCTCTAGAACCGCCACTGGCCACAGGTGAATAAAATCAAACACCTCGGCCTGCAGACAGCTTCTACAAACATTTGTAAAGAACGGGTCGACCTCAGGAGCTCAGTGAAGTCCAGTGTGGCATCGTGACAAGAGGCCACCTGAGCAACAAATCCATTCATGAAACTTTCTCAACACTAAATATGCCACAGTCAGCTGTTAGTGGTGTTATAACAAAGTGGAAGTGATTGGGAACGACAGCAGCTCCGCCGTGGAAAGCATTAATTGTTTATTAGGTGTAGCAGTAATGAGAACCATAGCAGATAAAAATGAAGCTAATTGGGGTGCTGGTTTGGTGGAATGGTTAGCGGCCGCGCACGTCCCATGTGCATACTTCTGCTGGTCTAGGTTCAAATCCAGCCTGTGACCAGTTTTCTACAGAGCCCCTACGGTGCCACGGAGGAAAAAATTAAATAAATTGTGCGCATGAGATACTAAAATGTGCACATGAAATAATTATTCGTGCGCACGTTTTAGCGAAAATGTGCGCTCAAAATAAAGTTATTTACCATGTTTTGACTTGTCCTTGTCCACTACGGCTTCCCGTAGTGACGTCAGATGTTTACAAACACACACGATGGACAGAAGTGAGCTAGTTAACTTTTACTTCCACCTCAGAATAGGCTATCATCTGATTAGAAGTTTGACCTTGGCTCTTCAGATACAAATATCGAAGTTTATTGAATCAGTAATTCAGACTTAAGTCCTGTTGTTCTTGTAAATTACAGAAACACTTTTTATCAAAGAGGTCAAACTTGAATGGAGTCTAACTCACTTTGGGAGGCACATGTGGAAAGAGAGGAAACGCTTTCTCAGTACGACCACGTCCAAGAGCTTCAGATGAATAAACGTAAGTCACAGAGGAGTCTCATTCTGTTAGAAGTATTTTCAGCAGGAATAATGACATCCATCCCACTCTCTTAGTCACCTCCATATGGCACTGGAAGATTGGCAGCAAATGGTGGGCGTCTCTGGAGAGATGTGCACTGACAGCACGAGCTAACGCTAACCAGCCTGAAGGAGAAGCTGTTTACCTGTCCCTGTGCTGTGTCAAACATTTGCTTAGACTAAGATGTGACAGATGAAGATGATGTGAGGATGGAGACTTTGGACTTCAGTAAATACTGTAAAGACTTTCAAAGAGGGTTAAAATAAGGCGGGCTAAAATAAGCCTGAAGTCACCACTGACTCAGGACACGTTTAAAATGACGTACTTTCACTTCTGAGTAAATTCTCCCCTGTTAAGAAGGGCTTCTGCACCTCAGAGACTCAAGCTGCTGGTTCAACAGCTTCTTCAACTAGAAGAGGCAGCAAAGGAATGCAAAGGCAACGACAAACACAAAGCCAGAGAGAAAACTGAGGAGAGGAAGAACTCACATGCTGTTCAACTCCAGCCAAACTACAACAATTCAAGGTGATCTAACCAGGTGTTACGGCGTCACGCAGCAGTGCTGAAACATCAGTGGGGGAGCATTAATACCATTTTCCCATCATCTGTGTTACAACTGTAAGTCATTCATTTATTGTGTAATTGTGTAATTTATTGTATGGTAGAGGAGCTTTGTGTTTCCCCTCCCTCCTCTCTCTGTGCTCTCCCTCTGAGCCTTCTTCAGGTGTGGCGCGTCCTGATTGGATGACAATGAAATGGCACATCCGACGCCGACTGGAGGAGCGCTGCGGAGGGGCGACATCCGATTGGTTGGGAGCTGATGGCTGGCTGTTTAGAAAAGACAGCACGAGCGGACACGCCGACCCTCCTCCTTCCTCACTCCCAACGTTTGCCACAGAGCAGCAGCTTGATTTGTGTTTTAGAAAATTACGATGTGTTTGATTTAAAGAAAGTTGTAAATTAAAAAGCAGTCCGGTAAGTAGGGGAGAGTACAGACCATTATTGTTTTCTCCTGTTTTTCAGTTAGGGAGGCAGCGGTTAGGTTTGTAACATTTTATTTTCATTAAGATATCAGGTAAGGAATTTGATGAGGAGATATGGACTTCTATTTTAAATAGGATTCACTCTTCTTCCTTTAGTGCCAGACATACTCTCATTCAGTTTAAGGTAGTTCACTGTACTCACTGGTCCAGGGCCAAACCTGGTAAGGTATTTCCCAATACCGACCCGATCTGCCCTTGTTGCAAGTTGAAACCAGCCACTTTGATACATCAATTTTGGACATGTCCACAGATTTCAGATTTTTGGGGAATTATTTTTAAATGTTTCTCTGAGGTCTTTAATTTTGATTTTAAACCTTGCCCCCTTACAGCTATTTTTGGGATTATACCAGTGGGCCTTACTAACCCGTTGGTCCCACATTAGGGCTGCACGATATTGGAAAAAACTGACATTGCCATTTTTGGGGGTTTGCGATATATTGCGATATATATTGCGATATTAAAAATAGAAGAATTTTCACCAGATGACTTGAATAGCTCTGTTTGGGAAGAATTTGGTTGACTCACAATGACACCATTGTATGGATATAATACCATTTAATCCAGGCTAAGGGGGTTTATCTGTGAATGATGAAGATTGTTGTATATCAAAGGGATCCAGGAGGCCATGTCTCTGTACAAAATAGAACAGGTTTCAATTTCAGTTGTTTTTTTCCATTTCCCCAATAAATGTAGATGATATATGTAAAAAATAAAAACCCCTTCTATAAAATAAATGCTAAAGAAAATGTTTGTAATGTCTTATCAGGATCTTTGTGCCTATTATAGACTAATGAAAATATAGTTGGATAACATATTGCTGCAAACCAGGATTTTCCTATTGCTTAACAGCATTTAATATAAAATTTATGAAAAGCTCTCTTCTCTAAAGTAAGGGCTGCAGTATTAGCCAGAGAATATATTTGATAATTTGGTTGAGTTTGGTATAGCCTAGTTAACATCAGTACAGTTATTGCAGTTTTATAGTCATCAACTAATATTACCAGCAAATTAATATTTTAAACAAATCACAGACACTGAGTTTTAACCCATTTCTCTAAAAGAAAGCTTAAGGCTGTCGTATAAACACAAAATCTGTTCTGGGTTTTCAAAATAAATTTCACACACAGTTCAATCCAGTTCAAACCAACTGAAATCAGGCTTGGCAATGCAAACCCAGTCCGGGTTTTACCACGGACCCACTCTCGATGCAACTCGAGGTAAACAACAGATGTATCTCCTTTCGCTGTTCAATAACGGACATTCAGCATTCACACACACACTCAAGAGGCACTCAAGGCACCGTAGTCGGGTTATGGTCGGTCGGTCAGTCGTTCTGAGGGAATATTCAGCCAACTTTGACGGACTCCTGACAAGGAAGAGGATGAGATGCTCCAGGAATTCCCTCACAGAAATAATGCCCCAGGTACAATCCTTCGTCCCACACGGACTCGAACACAAGGCCGCACAGGCCGGTAGATCAGAGCACGAGATGCAGACTGACATGACGCTAAAAACCCCCAGAATGCCGACGTCTTCCTCATTCACTGTCCCCCCTCCGCGTCTCTGGACATGCTCAGCTATTTCCTGGATCTGAGTTTGAACGGCGCAGGGCATGGGTAAGTGGGGGATTGGTCCTGCCAGGATCGTGGGTGTGGAAATTAACTGGTGAGGGCTGTCCACAGGACGGTGGGGGCTGTGTGATGAGTGTGTTTGAACGGGGGTGCTACAGCAGGAGGGACGAGGAGAGGCTGTGCGGAGCATGGAGCAGCCTGCTGCTTTTATGAAGCAAAACAAAAGTTTGCCTGTTCAAAATAAAAAAAAAATTGCTCGTCCTGCGATGTGACTATCGCGCATGCGCACATCGCGATGGCGATGTTCAAACGATATATTGTGCAAGTCAAGCCCACATAGCTATTCTCCCAGTCTTGCTACCTTGACATACTGATGGCCAACTTCTGTTGACGTGAAGTGATGATCCAATATGAATTGATTTTTACTTGTATTTTCTAATTTGTGGCTTTGTTTTGATGAAATTTTCAGGAAATGTTCAGCATGGGAAAAGGAAGAACCGATTCGATTTTAGTGTTGATCCGGATCAGCGTCTGGCCACCATGACGAAAAATGCGATTTTTGTAAATATCTACTGAACTAAAACAGATATCATTACGAATCCAGTTGCTAATGGTATGTTTTCATGGTCAAGAAATCTAAATATTTAGATGAAATAAATGGAGGACTAATATTTATGGTGAAAATCACAATATGGGTGAGGACTGTGGTGCTGGCGGAGGTCTGTGCTGATTAAGGTTTTAAAAACAGAACAAATCAAATCATTGATTGACACTTAACATTTAAGGAAAGAGAAAACAGCAAACAAGCAAAGACCAGATATTTTCTCGGTGTGGGATCAGTCAATCAATCAATCAATCAATCAATCTTTATTTGTATAGCGCCAATTCATAACAAGTGTTATCTCAAGACACTTCACAACAGAGCATAAAGCTCTTCATTTTATGGATACACATATATGCATAGATACATATATACATATAAAATACACATATACATAGATATATAAATATATCCATCCAACACCAACATTAATCCATATAGCCAATCATGAATCCCTCCATCATGGCTCAAGAAAAAACCTTCTGTTAAGCAGCAGGAAATCTTGAATGTGGATCCCAGTCTCATGATGAACAGCAAATCCACACCATGCTGTGTTGGTGTGAGGGTGAAGGAAGGGAGGTAAGAGGAGACAAGTGGACTAAAGTAAGAACTAAAGTCAGTGACAGATCCATGAACCATAGACCTGTTGTCTGATTTATTAGAGGGTAGCCTCTTGAGATGCTACATCTGGTTTTCAGGAGGGTCCTCATGTCAGAATGGTTGTGGTGATCATTTTATAGAAGTATAATCATAGATATTCTTACTGAAAATAAGAATTTATGGTAGTGATGAACTCATGGATGCCCAGACCACAAGGTCATCCCTACCATATTTGTCTCCGTTAAGTATAAATGTGTTAAAGGCCTCTTGAGATGTGACATCCCATTTTTAGAGGGACCTCATGACTATATGGTGATAAAAAAAATAGATACTGTAGATGTATCGATATGGAGTTCATGCTAATATCTACATGAACAGCTATAATGATAATGGGAATGGAATGTTCCTAATGAAATGAAACTGGATGTAAAGGTTTTAAAAGTTTTACAGCTGATGACATAAACATGCATAAATATTTTGGACAAAATTAATTACAAAAGGCAGAAATGTTCATAAAAAATAGCAATAAATCACAATAAATAGATTATGTTAAGTTTGACACACGCAAAAAATGTTTTTGATGAATAAGAGATTAAAGATTTACTTATGGTTAAATATTTGAAGTAATGTTGGAATTAATAATACCTATTAGCTTTTTGAGTCCTACACAAGAAAATATCAGTTATTTTGATTTGTTTGCAGTTTTTTTCCATTGTAAAAATTTACAGAAAATGAAACACATGAGCTATTCCTGGATTTGTTGACCTCTGTCAAACAGTTGAGCTGGGAGTTAAAGGGTTAATTAATTCAATATAAATAAAATCTTAATAAAGACTAAAAACTACTATTGTCTACATTAAAGATGCTACGAGGAGTTTCTAAGTAATTACAAAAAAGTCTCCCTTTTAGATATATGCCTGATTGAAATACACACTTTAAGATGAGTTTTAGAGCATCAAAATAGGTTAGCTATAAATGCTATTCCTTAGCTTCACAGTCTGGTCAGACAGGGCTGGACTGGTCTGGATACTCAACTTCAGGAACAAGACAATTAAAACTAGAGCAAATTTATATTATTCAGACACGTCTTAGAGCACCGGGCTGTAAGTAGCCATATATAGCCGGCTACAAAACTACGATACTAAGTTTTCCAAAAATAGCTTGTTGTCACACATCAAATACTACCGCTACGTAACTAGAAAGAGATACATTACCTCGTGGCTTTGCATCCTGTAAGTTGTTGAAAAAAGAAGTTGTAAAGCAATGCAGAGTTCTGAGGAAGGTCTGAGCTGCATTCATTAGCATCACAACAAACACACACTTTGGCTTGGGTCATGTCTTTACCACAGTCGCCGCACGTGCTCATGGGTAGCAGAGTCTTTATGTCGCCAGAAATAGATTCTCCTCATAGCACCTTTAAGTTGTTGCACAAGCTCTCAAGGTTACTGGAGGTAAAAGTCTTCTAAACTCGTGCTGTCTGGAATCAGCCCAGATGTGCTTAAAGTTAGACAGAATTTATTTGTCACGGTCAAATAAGAGAAAGTTTCAGAGAAATGAAAACTTTTCTCACGGTATAGAAGTCCTACACATGAGATAGGTCCAATCTCCACGCCCTCGCTCCTGTGAGTGGATTCAATGTGGAGCTGCTCGCTCGCTCTCGTCCTGTTTCGTCTGTGTAATCGTTTGTAGACGTGAGTCCGTCCGTCAGCCTCCTGCTCTGAAACGTCTTCCTTAATCACAGCATTAAGTCAAATGTTCTGTTTCATGACGTCTTTGGACTTGTTGATTCAAACTCTTCCTTTCCACGCTCTGTTATTGCCCACAGACCTCTACCTGTCCGGCTCGGCCCTCCTGCCTCGTCCCTTTTAGCTCGTCTCCCTTTTCCGTTTCACCCTAAACAGCCGGTCGAGGCACTTTGAAGTAAAGGCAAAGGCAAATATGAAAAGATCGAGTGTCCTCCATGAAGAGGAGCCTTTTCATTGTGGCTATTCCCCAGTCCCGCCTCGCCTCGGGCCTGCATGGCGCTCTACCTCCAGTCGCTCGCTGGCCGCCTGGCACGTCCCACGCTTTATCCAGGAGACACAGATTATGGGCTAATGCTTTGAAGAGGCAGCATGAGAAGAGGACAAAACAGGAGCAGCGCCGCCGTGACATAAATACTAATGTGAGAAAACTTCAGGGCTCACCGTTGAAAACACCTCGACTCAGTGGGAGGAAGTCAGCCGACTGCAGGGTGGCGAACGTGATTACGGTTAAGCTGAGGGCAGGAGGACACGCCGTGAAGGAGGGGCGTGAACTCAAGGAGAGGAAATTTAGCACCTTTTTAATTACAACTGTACTTCATTAAGTTATGTCAGAGTTTATAAACCACTTTTTGTCTCCCTGCTTCTTCATTTACTGCTAATTCAGCTCCACATCAGCCTGACACCCTACCAGCAAGAGTTTCTTCTGCATTACCACAGTTAACCGTTAAAGCCATTTTAATGGCAGTTTAGCTAGATGCTGCTATATACAGAACTGATGAAAATCTTTAGACTAGTTGAAAAATTGCTAGAATATGCATTTTGCACATTTGGACCTTAATGAGGTTTTAAGTAGAGCTACAATATGCAAAAGCAAGAAGGGGGAGTGTGACAAAAAGCACTTTGAAAAAGTAATTTATTGAAAACAACAAGTAAACTGAAATAGGCTGTTTATCAGCTAAAGTTTAAGTCCACAGGCTATTAAAGCCAAAATCTGCTCCAAATGTTCATGTTCTGTCAGGCATTCACACAGCTTTAGTCATCAGGAGGGCATGACTAAGAAGCTTTCTCTTGAACGTGGTCGGATCGTCGAGCTGCATAAGCAAGGCCTCTCGCAGTGTGCCATTGCTGCTGAGGTTGGACGCAGTAAGACAGTCATTCTACATTTTTAGAAAGATCCTGAGCATTATGGAGCAAAAAAGGCAAGTGGTAGACCCAAAAAAATTACACCTGCGCTGAGCCGGAGGATCTGATTGGCTGTCCGTCAAGACACAGGGCGGTCCTCGACCCAAATTAAGGCCCTTACTGGTGCCGACTGCAGCACAATAACCATCAGACGGCATCTGCAGGAAAAGGGTTTCAGAAACAAAAACAAATTCAAAGACCTCGTCTCCTTCAACGCCACAAAACTGCCCGTTTAGGCAGGGTGCCCGGGTGCTTTTTCATTCAGTGAACACTGGAGCTTCAGGTGGTGCAGGGTCGTCAAACGGCGGCTGGTTACGTGCAGATGTTGCAGAGGGCATCCCTCATGACTGAGGGCCCTCGTCTGTGTGGTAACAGCTGGGTTTTTCAACAGGACAACGCTGCAGTTCACAATGCTTGCTTGACCAAGGACTTCTTCAGGGAGAATAACATCACTCTTTTGGACCATCCCGCATGTTCCCCTGATTTAAATCCCATAGAGAACATTTGGGGATGGAGGTCAAGGGAAGTTTATAAAAATGGCCATCAGTTCCAGACAGTTGATGCCCTTCATGAAGCCATCTTCACCACTTGGAGCAATGTTCCCAAAAGCTTCCTGGAAACACTCTCATCAAGCATGAACAAACGAATTTTTGAAGTGATTAACAAGAACGGTGGAGCTACTCATTACTGAGTCCTACTGAGAAACATTTTTGTTCTGGTTTGGAGAGTTTTTTGTCATTTTTTGAGTGATTGTCTTAAACTTTTGATCAGCTGATAAACAGCCTATTTCAGTTTACTTGTTGTTTTCAATAAATTACTTTTCAAAGTGTTTTTTGTCACACTCCCCCTTCTTGCTTTTGCATATTGAAGCTCTGTTTAAAACCTCATTAAGGTCCAAATGTGCAAAATACATATTCTAGCAATTTTTCAACTGGTCTGAAGATTTTAATCAGGACTGTACTAACCTGATACACCAAACAGACAGCTCCATAGCTCCACCACGGAAATACAGACCTGATCTAACCCTGAAGACCAGTTAAAAATGGCTGGAATATGAGTTTTGCACATTGGAACTTTAATGAGGTTTTAAATAGAGTTCTGTTTGATAGAGGTTTGTATGTATGTATATATGTTAATATGTTTTTATCTTCATTTAGAGATACTCATATCTGAAAATACACATATACGCACACATATATATCTATAGAATTTTATGTATGACTATTTTTTGCTTAATTTGTGTTTGTTTTTTCGTATTGTTATATTTATGTAAAGAACTTCGTGCTGCATCTATTGTCTGAAAAGTGCTGGCCAAATAAAGTTAAGGCATAAAAGAACCTCGTCTACAGTCTGCTGCCAAACCTCTTCATCGTTTTAATAATTCCTGCCCAGTTTTGCCCATTTGTCACTTTTTCTCCAAAGGCTCGACTTTCTTCAAAGCTCTAACTTCCTCTTTTGGTTCAAGAGTGAATTTAACAGCAGCTCCTATTTATCAAGAAAAGAGAAACTGGGGAAGTGCACTTTTTGTCAAGGGGGATCCAGAAACTTCTAAACCAACTCCTACTTCAAATGAGCGTGAAGTACAGACGAGTGCTGAGGAGAAATCATGAGCGGGCTTCAAAGGGATATGCAAATGACAAACAGGCCCGAGCATCACAAACACACGCCCAAAGATCCCAGACTGGAGTGAAGTGCTGAGGACTTTTGGAAATCAAACGTTTCAGGCTCCATTTAAGCAGCTTCATTGGTTTAATATAGATTACACGTTATAACGAGGGCCGTTGTAGAGAATCAGAATCAGAGCTGAAAATGGATCTGACATCCTTTAGGACTCTAAGACCGTTTTCTAGTTTTTAGGTATTTTCTCGCACATTGATAGGCCACACCTACCAGGGATTTGACTTTAGAGCATCAGCCTGTCAACATTTATCTGCTGTTCTCAATACTGGGTTTCACGTGACGTCGCATTGTTGCATAGCAACAGCGCGCAATTCAGATGGAGCGCAGGAAGTAAAGTAACGTTAGAACTTGCGGTTGATGTAATGTTAGAACTTGCGGTGAGAAACAATCAAGATGTTGGGCTAACGTCGCCGTTAAGATTTGTTGCATGTCTGTTTCCATGGTTTGTGTACATCATAGCCGCGACTGCAAGCTGCTAGCACCTTAACACATAAAAAAAGAAGAATCACCCTTGCGAAGACCAAACAATAACCATCCTGTAGTAGTTTGGTACCGAGGTCGTGGACCCACCCGCTGACGAAAAAGTTGTATGCCTCCATACTTTTGTAGGCTTTCATCTGCTGTTTGGTGAAGTACGACGTTTGAAGAACCAGATAGTTTGCGATGTCGATAGCCTCAATTGCCAGTAAATCTTTTGTCTCTGCCAAAAACTGACTCATCTTCATGAGATATGGATCACGCCCAACGTATCTGTTGATTAACTGCTTATATCTATCTCTTGCAATTGGATCTAGATCAACGCAATACAAACTTTCGCCGGTCTCCTTCATAGACTAAATGTTTACTTCCTGCCCTCCATCTAAAACCACGCCCTCTTCATACATCATAATAATCACGAAACCCTCCTATTGACCCTTCGCTAAGCCCCGCCCCCCTTGGTTACTGTTGCTACGCCTGTCAAGCTTTGCCACGTAGAATGAGAAATATGGAGTTTTTAGTGGTTCGGTGGGTGATATTCTTAAGGAAATATCTGCTAATTTCTGGAAATATTCTTCAGAAATATCAAAAAGGAGTGGACAGAAAGATCTCTAGTATGCTTTTGAGAGTTTCATTTACCAAATCAAATGCTGGAGTTCAAATATAGAGGACACTTAGGCCCCATCCACACGAAGACAAAACGCTTAACAGTTTCCAAAACGATCGTCATAAAGACGAAGGCGTCTCAGAAAATGTGTGCGTCTACATGAATGCACTCGATACGCATGAAAACTCTGTAAAACACATGCCAGACCTCTAGGGGCGCTGTAACAATATGACGGAAACAAGCGGAAACAGATGAAAAAACAGTGGGCATGTGCACTTGCGGCAAAAGTTGTAAACAGAGATTGTGATAAAGTGATCATAAAGTGCTGTAATGTGTCCTCGATAATTGTTTGTTCAACTCGGTGGTGATTGAGAAGAAGGAGATTTTGCTGCAACAGGAATAGTAGGGTCACTAGCTTCATCAGCACATATGCTACACCGTACACCGCCATTGTTGTTGTTGTTGCCGCGTGTGGCGCATGCGTGTCAATGAAGATATGAAACTATGACATAAGCGCATCTGAAAAGTTACAGAGAGCCAGTAATCACAGAGCTGTGGATACAGGATTTCAAAATCTTTCCACTCTGGAACCTGGTTTCAGAAATGATCGTTTACAGACCCTCAAAACGCCGTCTTTGTGCAGATGATACGCAGATTCGGCCAAAAATGTATGCGTTTAGACCTCGGTTTGTCTAAGTGTGGATGGGGCCTCAAATAGAGGGGAAAGCTCACAGATCTGAATGCAAGTGTCAGCAGCCTGTGTGTTGATACTTCACTTTAAAATAATCACATACAAGAACAACAATGATCTTGTCCAGTAGGGTCAGTTTATATATATATTGTTTTACTTGAAATTAATAATGTTAGCGTTATCGTTGTGTTTGGCCCTTTCCAGGGCGTCTTTTCATAGAAATGTGAACAGATACAGTACGTCAGAACTTCTCTGCTGTAACTAGTATTTCTTTTGCCTAAATATTACCCAGTGACTCAAGGTTTAACAGAAGTGACCTACTACTGACACCTCTTTGTTTGCTAATGTTGTCTTACCCAGCACACAGAGCTATGGTTAGCTAAAGTTAGCTAGCACCTTACTTTAGAACAAATGTAGGTGTTCTCCTGCTTTATCCACACCTGACATCTTTCTGCTTGAGTCTTGGGTTTGGAGAAGACAAAAAAAATCAACAGCAACCTCCAAACTTCTCAGATATCATCTGTCAGACTTGCTAGTCCTGTGTGCACACCGCTAGGGCAAACTGTTTTCTGCTGAGAGCTTGACAGGCCTCTTGTGCAGTTACAGTTGCTAATGTGGGATTGAACAGTAGCTGTTTGTGGGAGGGGCTTAGCGAAGGGTTAATTCTGATAAAAAAAAGATCACACCTCTCCTGTATGAGCTTCCCTGCATTAGATTCCTAAAAACTGAATTACTCTCCAAACTGCAGGAGTACTTTGGCGGCCTCAGCCCCAAAAACAGTTTTGGTGGTAGAGCGATCAGTTCTCAGGCTCCCTCCTTTAGAGTCGTGAACCAGTCCAGATGCAGACCCTCTCTGCCTTTAAGCTTTAAGGTTCCCCTTTTCTACAGTTTCGACAATCAGATTTAAGACTTTTTAAAACAATATTAACCCTTTCATGCATGAATTTATTAAATGACATGGGAATGTTTTTTTTTAATATTTGCTTTACTTTTAAATAAGTTAAAAATAATGGACAGTTTTTTAATGTTATATTTTGAGTGAGTAAATAAATAAATAATAATTTAATGGAACTTAATATAGATCCACAAACACATATTTGTTACAAACATTGATTAAAAATATAGAAAATAAAATGCAAAATATAGTTTATTCAATAAACAAACCTCCAAAACCTGACCTACCGGTCTCTTTTCAAGTCCAGACTCAAAACCCACCTGTTCAGGACTGCATACCCCACTGGACATTAACTTACTCCTTACCTCCTCTCCCTGTACGGGTCCTTATCTGTTGTGCTTTTCTTTTGCTGATTTTATCATTATTGTTGATTTTATTTTGATTGTTGATTTTACTGTGGTTGTTTTTTAATCTTGCTCAGCGTCCTTGAGTGTCTTGACAGGTGCTTTTAAATAAAATGCATCATTATTATTATTATTATTACATTGCAGTTTAATTAAACCATTAACAGGACTTTCAATATGTTACGGCCACCGCCGTACAGGAGTCCCTCTCTCTCTCCCTTTTGTGTGAGTGATTGTGTGCGCGAGTGTCTTATTTCTCAGGTCGCTGCTGCAGCAGGCCGGCTGAATCGGGTCAGGTGCGCTGACGGACCCTGATTGGTTCTGACTGAAGCAGCCAATCGGAGGAGCCTAACGGGTCGTATAAAAGGAAGACGGACCAGATCCCCAGCAGCAAGCTGCAACCAGCCGTGCTCACCACTTAGAGACTGTTAGACATTATTGATAGACTCTTAAACTCTTGTAAACTCCTGAAGCTGTGTGATTTGAGGCACTAGGTTGTTGTTTGATTGACATGGGCTATATTGTTCACACGCTAGTTTTGGGTTTGTTAAAACAGATTGGGTGCTGTTTGTATTTATTTCTGTTAGTTTATTTGTTAGGAATTTTCGGTTGTAAAAACTCTAAGTTAGAGTCTCTTTGTTCTCGTTTTATTCTTCGTTACAGCACTCATTTAGTTATTTGCCTCACCCTTTGTTAACACAATTTTATCATTTGTGTTTAATAAATAACTTAAACCTTTCAACATCTTGGTTTTTATGTTACTTCCCATTTCCCCTAAGAGCTGGTCGTAACACAATAATATATATATATATTTTAATAAGAAATTAGGTGAAATCTGAAAACAGGCATTCTACACAGAATATACCTTTTACTGCATAATGTCCCCTGGAGTGGACAGATTATTTTCTGGCCACAGATGAAAATAAATAAGAACAGTTTTTTTTAGTCTGAATAAAAGCGTTCCTTACATCTAATTGAATTAGATTATATGTTTTTTTTCCTGACTAATTCTTTGAGAATAGAAGATTTAACACTTAATCCTGAATGGTGTGGTGCATATCACACTTTATTGGCAGTTTGGATTTATGATGTAATATCTCAAAATGAACTAAAAGACACAAAGATCATATATTTTTATTAAACTTGAGAATGTAGTTTTGGTGTTTACCACCTAAGAAGAATGTTTGCCCCGTGCATGCGCAGTACTCTCTGGAGAGCTGTTCTTCTCTTTGCCTCCACGTCCTCCTTTCGATGAGCTCCTCATCTGTAAACTCTGACTCCAAACTGTAAGGACACCCATCATATTCAAAGTTCTCCTCCACAACATCTTCATCCGATAGATATTCATCCATTTTGCACAAAACTGGAAGAAGAAAGTCGTTGTGTAGCCGGCGGTCGCCCCTGAAACAATGAGCTGTACTGCACATGTGCGGAGGCAAACATTCTTCTTCTTCAGTTCAGAGGTCAGCACAGTCACAAAAACATGTCTGGAGCGACACAGACTGTCTTGGAGGAGTAGCGTGAGTCGACCATGATGAAATATTGGTGAAACTAATGAGTTTTTGGACGATTAATGAAGTTTTAGGAGCGACACTATACATGCCCCGTGTGCTACCATTATACTGATGTCCGCCGCTCGATTTTGGATCTAAATATCTCCTGAAGCACTGTTTGGATCAGGAAAGCCTTCTGGGTGAGTATATTGTTCTTCTTCATTCTATAAACAATGTGAAAGCTGTAGAAACCAAACTAATCCTTTAAGACCTGAAACAGGAAAAACGTATCTCTTTTGGTACTGTTGTAGATTTAGCCTGTCACCTTTTTACTCCAAAGTTTTCAAAGCAGCCTTGAAAAGGACTGAGATGGTACTGATGTTTGTTTTGGCACTTTATATCGTGATTTCCTCCAAGATTAACTCATAAAAATTTTACCAATATTCAAGAGAATCATCAAATCAGCTCAAACCACCATGACCACAGATGAATTTAAGCCAACTGTTCCTAAATGTCACCAAGCAGCTGATGAAAACAGAGTGGGTGCTTGTGAAAGCTTCTTTAATTGTGGTTTAGAAACAAACTCATGGCTCTCCCTGATCCTGCACTGTATGTGAATTTGTTTGTTTTGCCAACATTAAAGGGACAGTTCAGTATTTTTGAAGTGGGGTTGTATGAGCTCCATATGGTCCGGTAACAATCGGCTCCTGTTGGCAGTGTGAAGGGGTTTAATTGACACTTCGACCCAAGTGACACGGGTTTTAATCGACTGACCTCTGATTGGCTTCATCACACCCGGGTCGACCCGCTAATTTATGGATGACGTCAGCGTGACGTCTCAGCAACTAATTCCATCCACCTTCGTATCATCAGCACAGAGTTTGTACATTTTTAAAGAGGGACAAAAGTATAAAATACAGAAAACCCGGTCCACAGCCTCCATGCTCCTTTCCATTGTTTTCGTGGAGGGGCTTCGTCGCATTGATGATGTCATCAACGGGATGACATCATCTTGATGCGCCAAAGGAAAAAAAAACAGCCATGCAGCTCGTCTGTTGCCAATTAGCCCGGGTCAGCTGGCAGTGGGGCAAGGCGTGCTGATAGTTAGCGGGTTAACCCGCATTTAAAAAACCTGCGTTGACCCGCTAATTTTGGTGTGGAAGCGGTAAAAGAGTCTGTTATGCAGAACAGGGAAGTATTGTACCAGGAACAAAGGGTATTTTCTCCTCCTACAAGAACTCCCATCAAAAAATAATACCACAGTTTAAGAGTTTGCGACCTAGACATTTTTTGAGTGCATGAACTTTTCAGAAAAATAAAGTAAATCTGGAACTAACCGACTCACGTATTCCTTCATATTCCTAGTTCCAGATAGACCCTTTGTTCCTGGTACTTCCCTGTTTGTTCTGTGTAACAGACTCTTATTGTCTGTGTCTTATTGAGGGAGAGAACTTTAACAGACTTAGAGGCCACATGGAGCTCATACAACCACACTTCAGAAATACTGAACTGTCCCTTTATTGTTGCTCAGTAGGGATGAACAATATAAGCGGTTTGATTTCGGTATCAGCAGATATCAGATTAAAAAGTTAGGTATTGGTATTGG
Source organism: Scarus forsteni (assembly GCA_036419115.1). Classification (NCBI taxonomy): domain Eukaryota; kingdom Metazoa; phylum Chordata; class Actinopteri; order Labriformes; family Labridae; genus Scarus; species Scarus forsteni. The sequence goes on along the minus strand of JAZDUH010000104.1, from coordinate 2,298,070 downwards.
CTGATATTTAAATTTTTGCAGATATTTACAGCCAGTATGTGAGCCACACATATCTCCTGTAATATTATCATCACTGCTCGAGGACATTTAAATTCAAGGGTTTCATTTTTGCCAGAGCTAAAAGCTGTTTTTCTTGTTTTACATCTATTCCAAGTCCATTTCTGTGAAGTCAGAGCTTGTGCTCTTGACCAGAAATATCAGTATGTGTATTAAATAATTTAGAAATATCAGCATAACAGCAAAAGTCCAGAGGATCGATGTCTTCAGTCTCTGTAAATCACAACAATGAAAACTTATTAATAAAGTGAATGAAGAGTAATGCCCACACTGGCCTTTTCATGCAGTACATTGAATTAATGTTTGTTATGAATCAGCCAAAACCAAATAAAGACTGAAAAATAAGTTTGAAACCCAACCAATGTGCCCAAAAGAAACAACTACTTTTTATGATCAACAAAAAAGGACACAACTGTGAACAAAAAGAGACCGACATCTTCAAGTCCATATTTAAGTGCATTTAATACAGAGATTAAACATCAGAAATGATTTAAAATCAATTAAAAAAACATCAGAGAAATGCCAAACGTAAAAGTTGGAAAAACATAAATAGCTGAAGAAGAAAAGAAAAGTAAACCATCCAGAATAAATATGTACACTGATGCAGCTTCCCTTTCTCAAACACAGACAGAGACGGACGGACAGGTTAAAGACATAAAACAATATTTTAAAATGTGGACGATTATATGAGAGGGAAGAATAGGAGATGTGCTTTATTTTCTTAACTGAATCTCTTAAACGCTAAATAAGAAGCTTTATAAAAGCTGGAGGCTATCAGAAGTGTACATTTTAGAGATTGGTTAATCACAATAAAATATGATTCAATCAAAAAGTTAAATCTACCCGGCTAAGATTAAACATTTCTACATGTCAGTTATATAAATGGGATCATACCCAGAATGTTAATTTAAAAAAGCCACAATGTAGTAAGAGTGCACAAAATGTTAATCTACCAAACTACTAAACAAAAAGTGAGCTTTAAACTTGAACAGAAATATTTGAATATGGCTAAATAACACCTTCCAAATCAAACACTAACTGAGATATTTCCGGTTTAATCCAGAAGACGGACGGTGTGACTCCTTCACTGGACAAACTTTAGACTAAACAGCCAAACAGGCGACATTAAAAACAAATGTCAGGTCAGCGTGTTTAAACAGGAAGATAATCTACGAACAGAAGAGCATCCTTCACTTTCTCCAGGCGAGCTGATCCACCCACCGTCAGTGCTTGTGCGGTTCAGTACCGTTCCAGAAAAGTCCGCCGTTAAATTCTCATTCATAAACTGTGCATGTTTGAGCAGAAGTGCCAAACCCTCCTCAGCGTCTGTTCAGATCAACTCCAGCCATCAGATTCAAGTTTCGGTCCTCAGATTAAGTCCACGTTCCAGCTGAGCTAATCTGATAATGTTAGATACCAGATTAAAGCTGTCCTTCAGCTCATGTGCTGCAGAGCTCCAGCATGAGCAAATACAAGTTTGTCATACTGAGCAGGGAGCTCACACTCACAGGAGGAGATGATCTGCAGTCCAGACGAAGGAGGAGACGATCCAGACTCAGAGGAGGTGGGTGGTTGAACGACTGAACGTGTGGTACTTCCTCTCAAACATGGACGGCAGATTCACCATGGAGGGGGAATGATGAGCCTGTGAACCGAAAAGGAAGAGGACCAAGGATTACACTTATGTTCTAAAGGTGGAAAAAGAAACAGCAAACATCTAAAACTCCAGCAGGGGACAATTAAGTCCAAATCTGAAGAAAAAATCCTGCACACTGGCCAGAATAGAAAATTTATTGCAATGTTTAGTCAAAGACCTTATTCAAAAAAAAAAAAGACACACACACAGCACTTATACACACACGCACACACACACCATACACACCAAAACAGCTCACTCCTTTTTTGTATTTTGTATTCTTTTTTAGGCTGTCACTTTAGTGAATTAATTAGATTTATTAATTACACCGCAAATTAATGCGTTATAAAAATTAATCACAGATTAATCATAGCACACAAACATTTTAATATTGTCCAGCTGGAGGACCCGTACATGGCAGTGGCACGTGTCACTTCACACATGCGTCTCTAGTCAAACCAAACAAAGCCCAGGTGACAACAGGAATGGCATATTTAAGACTTAGTCTGATTTTATTTCTGAATTTATTTATCTATATTTGTACTACATTCTTTAATAATGCATCAGGCCGAATTGTTTTGCTGGATGTCCTCGACCTTTTTCTTATTTTGAATTTGATTTATGAAACACACTTAAAGTGTAATTTGAGTTGCCTGATTGAGCTTAGAATTTTCTGGACAAGTTGTCCTGACTTTGGTTTTATTTAGTCACCAATAAAAGTGTGGATTTACAAATCTTCACTTCTTAGTGTATTCATTTGATTAGTCATGAACTACAGTTTTAAAATATCCTAGAATTCAAACATAAAGAACTATATATTTCTGTGAATTAATCCAAAGACTGTTGTTGACTGAATACATTAGGTCCTAAACGGTAATGGCTAGGGCTGGGACGATATGCATTTCTCCTGGTTAGATTTTAGGGTCCGATTCTATGATATTGCCGATTTTTGCAATCTTTACTAGTTTTTTTAACACCAGTGAAAAAGATGAACAATCATGATGCCTACAGACTAGGGATGAACAATTAGAGAAAATCTAATTGTGATTTTTTTCAAACATACAAACATAAGCAGTAGATCTTTTTATATTAAAACCAATATGACATTGAATTAATCTAAGGATAAAAGATTTGAGAAAAAGTGAGGAAGTGAAGAACAGAAGCAAAATAGGTATGAAATTCAAAAACTGGGTAAAAATGGTATGAAAGTGGAAAAAGGTGAATAAATAGGTGCAAAATAGGTATGAAATTGCAAAAAAATTGGGAAAAATAGGCAAATAATCCAAAAGTGGCTTAGGAAAATTGATTATGGCAGCAAAATTGGGAATTAAATCTGAAATTAAATTTCAAAAACCACGTAAAAATTCCAAAAATGTTTCTCACAGTGGCCAGAAAAGATGAATGGGGGCAAAATAGGCATAAAGTTGTAAAAACAGGGTTAAAAAAGGTAAAAATGGTCCAAAAGTGGGAAAAAAGTGTATGAACAGAGGTAAAAAAAATCGGCATGAAATTGCAAGAAACATCACAATACGAAAATGTTCAAAACATTTTGGGCTAAAAATATTGAACCTTCTGCGATTTGAAAATTGCAATAACCTAAATTGTGATTTAATCTAATTTGCAATTAATTGTTCAGCCCTACTACAGACTATATCAGGAAAAATACTCATCACATGTGAGTCTGTTTTTAGGATTTATTCAGTAATATATTTTAACCAGCTGTTTTGAACAAAAAAAAAAAAAAAAAAAATTAAATCGCCAAACAATAAATCCCAATACTTATTTGAATGGTTTTTTTCTCCCAGCCCTATGGACACATTAGGTCCTAAAAAGGTAATGGCTAATGATTACAATCAGAAATGTTTTTATACACTGTTGCTATAACCAGGACTAAACTTGTCTATCTGTCCTATGTATCTATTTTGTCAACGGCTCCATCTCCAATTTTTACTGAGCAATGTGCAACGCAACTATCACTTTATATTTCTAGGTACTCTAGGTATCACAAATTACCATCGCTGGTATTAGATTATTGTAATATGCAATTGAGCATTAGACAATCAAAATAGCACTTTATATTTTTTTGGGCAATTTGCAATACAATAATGCACTTTACACTTTAGCACTCTGCACTTTAACCAGCCCCTTGGCCTAAATGTTTTCTGATGATTAACTATGTTTGTTTTGTATTGTTTGTTTTGTTTTGTCTTGTTTTGTTTTTATTGTGTATAAATGTTTTGTACAACACCAACCTGCCAATGGGACTAGAGATGGAAATTAGCCACACGGCTATAATCTCACATGTTTACATTTATATATTCATTAACATGTACTGTCCCATTTTCTATCAAATCTACAAAAATATGACAGATGCAGTCTACAGCCTCTTCTAAAAGGGTCAACAAGAGGAAAAATCAGACCTGCAATGATCTAATATGTAGGTATACACTGTTTTTCTTTAGATTCTGGTTTCAGGATTTTTCCTTCAGGTTTGTTGTAAATGTGAAAAATATGAATAAATGTTAATAGGAGAGTTAAATGGTCAGTAACTTTAATGAGCAAAAGCTTTTTGTTTCTGTTAGGACATCTTTCACACCAGCTCTCATAAACTCTCTGTCTACAGTCCAGCCATCGAGCTACAACAAACATCTACTTTACTTTACTAAAATAAGTTAACCTGTCTGATTAACCTGGTGATGTTTCTCCTGACATCCAATAGATCTGATTTTCAAATAAACAGAAGCTGAAAGTTGAAGCTTGTGTTTCAGTCAGATAACGTGCCTGTAGAGAGAGGCGATTGTGAAATGAGATCAAGATAAAAATTTATGGCTGAAATCACACATGGATAACATGACACATTGGACAGATCATTCAGTATATTTCACTAGTCCATCTGGGAAAGAGCTCATAGAAAGTGTTTGTGGAGGGCAGAGCCTTTAGGCAGCATATCCAGCAGGTGATTGGACGATCGTTCCATCAATGATATTCATTACAGGTGATCAGGTAATAAGTAGGCGGGGCTATGCACTGTAACCTGACACACCAGATGGACAGCTTCATAAATCTGCCATGGAAATATTTCACTAGTCCATCTGGGAAAGAGCCATTCGGAAACATTTTCAGAACCTTCAAAAACAGCAACTTGTGATTTGACGATTGTTCAGCTCGTCACACTCATCATAGACCAATCATATCAAGCTAGTACGTAGCACTTTGAATTGTCTTGTGTATGAATTGTGCTCTACAAATAAACCTGCCTTGTCATTTGATCTTTTTCCCATGTAAAGCACTTTGTATTACAAAGTCCTGTACGAGAAGTGCTATACAAACAAAGTTTGATTAATTGAATATTCCCTGAGTATTATCGAATCACCAGGATTTTCTGAGGACTCGTTTCAGCCCTGGTTGAATGTTTGTCGTTTTAGCCCTGACTGAAAGTGTCTGAACATAAAGCAAGTCGGCTGCCTATGAGCAGCTTTAATTACCGAGTACACAAAGACTAACGCTGTGGTTGCACCTCTCTGCTTAGAAAAGCAAACCTTGGCACTGAGTTAATGGAGACATGAAACCTACGCCAACTTCAGTAGTTTAACAGACGTACATGCAGTCAAGTGCTCTCCACTGTCTGCTGCATCGTTCCCATCAGCTGGTGAAAAGTGTTGTTGGACAGACACACAACAGATTCAGCTTTTTACTGCCTGTGAGTCGCTCTCTCTGTTAACCATCAGCTGTACCCAGCTCTGCCTTTTAAAACTGAGTCACAATATCAAACCTACAGGAGCAACGTGAGCCTCAGAAGTCTGCATGTTAACATTTCTGCTTTTTCCTCAAATCTGGATGAAATTATTCAGATGAGAAAACTCGGATTAACTGTCTTCTAACATGTAATCAGGATCAACTCAGGATGACAGAAAAAAACAATCTTTATAAGCCTTAACTGGCCTCAACAAGCAAATATCAGTGGTTTTATTAAAATGCATTCAAAGTCGGAGGAGAAAGCAACAATTAGAGCAACGCATTGAAATGCAACGTTAGCATGTTCAGATGTAATCAGAAAAAAACATGTCAGAATGTTAAATAACTGCTGTTGTTATGAAGTCAGATTTGTGACTTTGTAGTTTGATTTTACAGCATCAGAAATTATACATACACACGTGGACAAAATTGTTGTTACCCTTTCGTTAAAGAGAGAAAAACCCACGATGGTCACTGAAACGATTTTAAACTTACAAAAGTAATAATAAATATAAAATTACCGAAAATTAACTAATGAAAATCAGACATTGCTCAAGAGGGCAGAAGAGCAGCTGTTTTTTTTTACTCTTAAAATAACAAAAACAGGACTTTAGCTTGTAAATAAATATTTCTGCTCAGTATTTATTTCATTGTAATAAGATTTTCTCTGTTAGGTGGACGATTGAATCAGAAGTATGGTTAAACTGTGCGATTAATACCCTTAGTATTTTCCGTTTGTCTCTATATGAGAGCTCTGCAGTTGGCAGTACGACTCCTCTGTCATAGACAAACACGACTGTCCATCGTTCCTCACAGAGGGACAAATGCTGTACTCACAGAAACAGGGGATTACATGCCAGGAGACGGTTAATTATTAGAGCAGGACAACATTTCAAATTATTTTCTGCAGAAGATTTAAATAATTAAAAATCCAGATTTTTTTCTTGCCTTAGTCCGATTGTAAGCAGCTGCAGTTTTTGAAAAAATTAAAATTTTCATGATGGTCGGCCTTGTAGGGTTTGCACAAGCACTTTTATAGGCTTGTATTTGTTATTTAAGTAGATTAAATATTGATCAGAGAGTTTCATGCTAATACTGTAAAAATACGTCAGCCTGTTAGTGTTTATGTAGACAAACCTGCCTACGTTTATACTACATAATCAACCTTTTATGACCCAGACTTTGACTTTAAGAGGGAAACATTTGATAGGTTGCATTCAACATTGTATGCTTACTTGTTTACTCTTGACAAGATAATTAGAATATATGAGAACAATAGACTTACATGAATATTCAATTATTTATATTTCTCTGCATCAATATAAACTTCAAACTATAAACCCCATGCAGGTCAAAAAACTTAGGAAAAGTAGATGTTTTTTTTAAATGTGATGCACATGTTACATTTGTTATTTTTGTATTTATTAAGTCTGATTTATTAGCCAATCACACAGTTGAAATGTATTAATATTTATTTTATATGAAAAAGTCTGAAATTGATTGAAATTTAAAACATGTTTATTCAGCTTCAGTGATGGTGGCTTCTTGTTTTTTAATTTTCCTGAGAGCACCTTGTTGGGCGGCCCCGCTCTAACTGCATCAGCCTCTTCGTCTTAACAGTCAGACACCGTCACCACAGTCCAGGCAGAAGGAGGGGAAACTAAAATTTCATTTCCGGCCAACAGTGCTGCCGTTTGTTGTGTCAGACAGTCGAGGAAGAGGAGGCTGAGCAGAGAGGCAAAGATGGAGATGGTCTTATAGCCTTTACCTTTAACATGCTTGTCTATAATTGTATTTCTAATCTCCTGAGACAGCTCTCTCCTTAGCTTTCTGTGGTCCATGTTCAGTGTGGTACACACCATGATACCAAACAGCACAGTGACCACTTTTCAGCCTTTAAATAGGCAGACTGACTGATTACAAGCTTGGAGACACCTGTGATGATAATTACAGGACACACTTGAGTTTAACATGTCCCTATGGTCATATTTCAACCTTTTCTAGGGGAACCATCATTTTTGTCCAGGCCAGTTTTGTTAGTTTAATTTTTAAAATTTTCATTCGCTGATTTTCAGTACATTTTTATTTATAACTACTTTTGTCAGTTTCAAGTTATTTCAGTGAATATTGGTTTTTTTTTTCTGTCTTTAATGGAAGGGTACCAACACTTTTGTCAGTGTGTGTATATACTACATAAGAAGATATAGGATTATAAATACAAGAGTGTCCAATTAAATAAGTATTCATGCAAACATTACAGATGCTATTTAAATATGTGTAAATACTATTTATATTATCTGAATACATGTATATTCAATATATATAGTCATATTTTCAGAGGTGCTTGCAAATTATTAATTAATAATGCTAAGAATAAGATAAATATTATTTTGTCAAATCATTTTCAATCTTTTCTAAGTGGTACCATCATTTTTGTCCAGGCCAGTTTCATTAATTTATTTTTTGAAATAATCCTGTGGAACCACAATCCAAAAGCAACGTCTGATTTTCATTAGTATATTTTCAGTAATTGTTTATTTATTATTACTTTTGTCAGTTTCTCATTTCAGTGACCATCGTGGGTTTTTCTTTCTTTAACAAAAAGGTACCAACAATTTTGTCAGTGTGTATACACAATTTATGATGCTGTAAAATAAACTACAAAGTCACAACTCTGTCTTCATAACAACAGTAGTTATTTAATATTCTGACATGTTTTTTCCAATTACATCCGAACATACCAAAGTTGCATTCAATGCATTGCTCTAATTGTTGCTATCTGCTCCGACTTTGCATGCATCTTAATACAACCACTGACAATTTCTTGTTGAGGCCAATTAAGGCTTATAAAGATAGTTTTTTTTTATGTCATCCTGCCAACGTCAGAGACAACTTTTAATGGATCACAGTATTTTACTAACAGGAAAAAAGTTTGGATGCTCTTTTCACGGCTGTGTGGAGCTGATGGAGAGAATCTTTCTTGTTTAAGTTGGTTGGTAATAAGTGTTGCAGTGGAGTTTCCTGAGTTCTTCCTCTAAAGCCAAAGTGAAAAGGTACGATATGCGATGTTTAACTGATGCACTGTGCTGATGTGCTGAGAGTTGATGTTCCCACAGGACGGCCTGATGTCATTCTGTGCACCAGCAGTTTAATAAGATGCTTTAAAAGACCAGACTATGAGGTAATGATTAGCTCAGACATAACTGTCAGGTTTAGCAAATGCTGAATGATCTTCAACCACAGAATGAGGGTCCCTCACAATGTCAGAGTGGATGCATATTGCTGCCTCTTCTTGGTCAAACTTTAGCACATCACTACTTTTTACAGCAGAGGTTCATCACCTTTGGCATATTAATGTGCAGGCACAAATGCAGTGGATCAAATACAGAAAGGGGAAACAATGAATAAGAGTAGAGATGTAACAGTATGAAATTTTCATATCACCTTTATTGTGACCAAAATTATCACGGTTATCATTATTATCGCGGTGTTGTTGCAGTGTGCTCAAAATGTTCAAAAAGTACTTTAACACAGTCTTGAAATCATTTAACCCCTTTAATATTATAATTTTAACAGTTCATTTGTCTTTTTTGTCAATAACTGTGTCAGGAAATGTCCTATAAGTAAATTAGTTTGAACTTTTTTCATTAGAAATAAAAATAAACAATTCTGGCAAGTATTTGTCATTATTATGTTATAAATGCTTAGAAGACTATATCATGCATCAGAAATATCCAGAGATTGCACTTTGTTTTATTTTGATATTACATATATGCACTTTCTTTTGTACATTAATATAGCAATATGGTATTGTTCAGTGGTTTCACTGAGCAGGGTTCCCTAAAGTGCAATAAGACTCTCATATTTAGAACAACTATTGGCTCATTGAAAGCTTTTATATTCAATGTTGATGTTCATCAGTTAAGTTTTAACTGTGTTTGAAAACAGTGCAGCAACCTCAACAGTGCAGTGCTCTACCTCAAGGTACAACTAAGCGGAAAGAATGTTTTATTTTTGAGAAATGTGTGGAGGAATGTTTAAGCCATACTTAAGTTGATAATAAATGAAACATAATTCACTCTGGTATGGCTCTCTGAATCCTCTCTCTCTCTCTCTGCTCATTTACTCGAGGAGTTACAGCAGTTTTAATCGCACACATTTTTGTCTTTGACCACAGCTTGGTGTTTTAGACAGGGTGACTGTGTTAATCAGTTTCCCCTCCTCATCCTTTAAAATCCAAACTTCGACCAGACTTTAGACTTTGTCTGTTTAGAGTGGGAAAACCTGTAAGAGTCTGAGTGAGGCTTCAGCTGCTGTACTTTCAGACCAAACATTACAAACTGTTCATGCACACCTTTGGTAATGATTACTGTGGGAAATTTTACTGCAGTTTCCCATTTTACCGGAAACTGGTACATCCCTAAATGAGAGCTGTTTCTACTGTTTGACACGCAAGTACTGAACTGTGGACTTACAACAAATGGTTTTAAACTTTATTGAAAATTGCTGTCCTGTTTCTAACACCAATGAACTCTTGGGATATATTTCAGAGGAAACAATAAAAGAATTCCTGTGTATAATTTAATGTAAGACAATATCTAAGGACTGAAACGTAGCTTAAGCTAAGCTAACGGCTAACAGGGTCTAGCTGCTGCGTCTCACTGTGGCTTGACGTTATTGGTCAGTGATGAGTGTGACGGGCAGAACGATCGTCCAATCACAAGCTGCAGTTGTTTTTTCTGAAAACTTTTTCTATGGGCTCTTCTCCAGATTGACAGGTGAAATACTTCCATGACGGATATATAGAACTGTCCGTGTATGCACGTGTACAAGAGCTTTTCATTTAAATCTCTTCAAATTAACATTCACATTCATTTAACATTAACGTTTTCAATAGGAATGCATTATTGGAATAATTTCAGTATCAGCAGATTTGGTTTTTTTTGGAAGAGATTTACAGCAGATATTTTATTTTTACATATTCCATATATTGGTTAAAATGCAGGCAAAATATAAAATGTAATATAATAGTTTGCCTCAGCATTATTGAATACCTGCTTTAATGAATCAAAAGGTTTAATTATTAAAGAAGAAATTGTTTTTTTTTTTCTTAAAATCTGTTTCTTATAGAAAAAGACATTTTTAAATTTCTGCAAACTGGAGGCTTTGTGCTCTTGATAAACTAAATAATGTTACTGATGTTACATTATGGAGTTCAGAAATACTGGCATATCTACAGATATCCAATAAGTAAAACTAGTTTTCATATTTTTGACTGGCCTTTTTAATTTCCATCGATCTGCCAGCACTCTACAGAAATAAATACAACAGCAAACAGAAGAACAATCATCTGTACTGAAACGTGTTTTTCTACAGACCTTACACTGATATGTTAGGTTTACACCAGCCAGGCTTTTTTAGTGTTACGTTCACATTCACATAATAATCAAAAACAGCCACCGTGTGATATTTCCCAGCCACCACCAAAACCAGTTAGTAACCCGGTGATTTAGAGGGAAGTACGTCAAATCAACCCTTAAAATCTCTTCCCTTACTAATTTAACAAACTCACAGTAAGAATCTGTCTATGGTTCACAAATATATACCTAACTGTATTGAATCTGATCAGAAAAGTACACTTAATTTATCATTTACCAATCTGATGATGTTCTTTTAAGGGTCTAAGCTTCTAAGGAGTTGATTTGGGGTTTGTAAAGCACCGGTGCTCGCTAAAGGTTAAAAGGGAATAAAGTATTTAAACAGGGTTCCTTCACAGTTTCAACAAATTCAAGATATTTAAGTCTATCCAAAAGGTAGGATTGTAATTTGACTGACCTGACCAAATGCTTTTCAACAGTGGGACAGCAAGGCACATTTTTCCAAAGAGAAGGAAAAAGTGCATGTGTGCATGTACACAAACTTTTTATAACTTACAATGAAACATAAAGTTGCTGCACAAAAACTGCCTAAGGCATAGTGCCGTCAAATTTAAGACCTTGCTCAAACATAAGTTAGACTAAGATTTTCCAAGGTCTTAAGTTTCAAAAATCAAATTTAACCCTTTGATTGGCTTTGTAACCATGTGGTTAACTTTCAGCCACCATACATACGTATTTAAAAATGACTGTTTTTCGTTATTTATCTCTCTGAATTGTGTTTGTAACACCAATAGGGCTGAACAATTAATTGCAAATTAGATTAAATCGCAATATGGCTTGTTGCAACTTTCAAATCGCAGAAGGTTCAATATTTTTAGCCCAAGATGTTTTGAACATTTTGGCACTGTGATGTAGTTTTTTGCAATTTCATGCCTATTTTTTTTACTTCTGTTCAGATACTTTTTCCCACTTTTTGGACCATTTTTAACTTTTTTAACCCCATTTTTACAATTTTATGCCTATTTTGCCCCCATTCATCATTTTTGGCCACTGTCAGAACCATTTTTGGAATTTTTACATGTTTTTTTTTTTTTTTTACTTTTTTTCGCTTTCATTCCATTTTTACCCAGTTTTATTTAAGAAAATAATGTAATTGCAATTTTTTTCCCCCAATATTGCGATTTACTCTCAAATTGTTTTAATGTTCCTCATCTTATGTATTCTTAAACAAACATAAGCAGTAGATCTTTTTATAGTAAAACCAATATGACATTAAATTAATCTAAGGATAAAAGATTTGAGGAAAAGTGGAGAAGTGAAGAACAGAAGCAAAATACATATGAAATTGTAAAAACTGGGAAAAAATGGTATGAAAGTGGAAAAAGGTTAATAAATAGGTGCAAAATAGGTATGAAATTGCAAAAAATGGGGAAAAATTGGCAAAAAAATCCAAAATCGGCTTAAGAAAATTGATTATGGCAGCAAAATTGGGCATTAATTTTGAAATTAAATTTCAAAAACCATGTAAAAATTCCAAAAATGGTTCTGACAGTGGTGAAAAAAAGATGAATGGGGCAAAATAGGCATAAAGTTGTAAAAACAGGGTTAAAAAAAAGATAAAAATGGTCCAAAAGTGGTAAAAAAGTGTATGAATAGAGGAAAAAATAGCCATGAAACTGCAAAAAAACTACATCACAATGCCAAAATGTTCAACACATTTTGGGCTAAAAATATTGAACCTTCTGCGATTTGAAAATTGCATCAAGCCATATTGAGATTTAATCTAATTTGCAATTAATTGTACAGCCCTATTATGAAGGCATTATAATGCATTAAAATTGTTGGCTTCTTAGAAATTGTTACCAAAATTTCCTCAGAAAACTGGTTCAGCTGCTAAATATCTAAGTTTTGCTCGCTGTGATGTTTTTTTTGTGCAAAAAAAGAAAAATATGCTGCAGAAATGAAATAAACCTTTTTATGCCCAGGAAAGCTAACAAGCTAACAAGCTAACTGGCTCATTGACTAACAAACCTGGTTGAGTAACCTAAAGAAATCAAACCTGAAATGTTGCTAAATAAAGAGAAAGGAAAAAAGTTTTAACCAGCAAATAATTTGCTGTAAATGTGTTTTTTAGCTTGGAAGTCAAAGCGTTATCAGGACTTTGTGATGCTCTGTAGGAACCCTGTGAAAAGTAAAAGTTAAGTGCACCCAGAGCTGAATGAGAACACAATAACGTTTGCTCACGTCAAACTCAAAGCTTAGCGACGGTTTACAGCAGAGTCTCCCTGCGAGGACTGGTCAGCACAGCCTTGCGTGGATCGGGGGATCCTACAGGATCCCTGGAGGACTCAGAAAAGGTTCTGCCTTTGACGCTAACGGGCTGAGGAGCTGGAAACTTCCCCTGGAGATGCCTGGGCAGAGGCTGGCTGGGTTTTGGCTGGGAGGATCTGGCCTGAGCGGAGTTTGGAGCAGCTGGAATGGACATGCAGGGGGGATGGTGGGGGGCGTATAAGCCTGCGTGCTGTTGTGCTGGTTGAGCCGACAACGGTGCGTGAAGGATGGATTTTCGCTCCTGATTTCTGGGGTAATAGTTTGGGCGAGTGTTTGGGCCGGGGCTGGGAGGGGGGTTTTCTGCCGGGCTACGCACACAGACAGGGACCCTGGCTCTAACGGGAGGGTTGTCCAGAGAGTTGGATCGCTGCACCATGGCGCTACCCTTAGCAGAATCAGTCAAACTGAACGTGGAGGCCGAGCGAGACATCTGGAGCACATGACAGAGAGGATACATGCAGGACGCAGAGGTTCAAACATCAGGAAACAAAGAGCAAAAAGGACGAGACAGGGAGAGTACACAGGCTTAAATGTGGGATTTCCTCAGAAGTAAAAACACAAACATGTCAGGTGACTCAGAAAGATCAGAAATAATGATGTGATGTACAGTACAGGCCAAAAGTTTGGACACACCTTCTCATTCAATGTGTTTTCTATGCTTTCATCTCAAATTACATTACGGCTGGGACAATTCACCTTTCTCCCGATTCGATTTAAATTGCAATTCTACGATATTGTTGATTTTTACAATCTTTAGTTAGCTTTTTTAACACCAGGGAAAAAGATGAACAATGATGATGCCTCCAGACTACATCAGGAAACATACACATCACATGTGAGCCTGTTTTTAGGATTTACTCAGCAATATATTTTAACCGGCTGTTTATACTCTCTCTTCAAAAGACTGGACTGCATTTAAAAGTGGCTTATTAACCCTTTTGGCACCAGAGTTTTTTCAAGAAAATATTCAATTTTGCTATCAACCTTTAAAAAGGCTATAGTTTCAAAGTGGTTAGTTTTCCCACTCATCATCATCACTGTAATTTACGGGCCGAGCATGAACGCCTCTGCTGCCTTCACTGTAGTTTTTACCCCGGCTTCTCCCTCGTCTGACCAGAGCTCCGCAGTCTTTCTCATTCCTGCTAACACCATCACTTTTCGCGGTGTTTTGAGCTTCTCTGCATCCCAGACCATGCCCCCTCCCCGGCACTCGCCGATTACTTCCACCCCGCCGACAGATAGTCAAAGCATCGGCCTCAGTATGTGCTGCTCGGGGACTGTAATGGCGCGCGGACCCGCTCCCACTGCGCGCACACGCTGCCAGTTTCGTCCTCACTGGACGACTGACCGTCATCCTCAGAGAGTAAATATTCCTCAGATTCAGAGTCAGCCAGTACTTGACAAAGTACTCTCAGCATCATGAGTACTCTTACTCTCTCACTCTGTATGTGTCTCTCTCTCTCTGCTCTAAAGCCACACTCGCGTCCCTCGGTCCGGTGTGTGTGTTTCAACTGTTCAAAACTGTCGTGGAGAATCGCCGCTCTCAGTATAGCGGGGTGGAAGCCTAATGCAGTCCGAATGCGAACGGTATTAGCGTGGCATGTACGGAGCTCAGTCGGGCTGATTGTGGCTCATTCCTGAAAGCTTTATGAGGACGACTGACAAGGATGTACCCGTTTGTGCACCGACTGTGTCCTGTTCAAGACGGCGCAAGCGACGGGGCTCAGTGGGGCTTACGTGGCGCGAACTGAGCTCGAGCGGGGCTGACGTCGTGTCAGCGGGATGGAAATTCATGGCATCCTCGTCATATCGTTGTATTAACCGAACTGGAGTGGGACGAACACCCCCGGAGCGCTGTAGAAGCTCTACTGACGGTGTATTTACGGGGTGTGTCCAGGGGTGAGACAGTCATTTCAACAAAACAGTCAGATAAGTCAGTCAAACTTTATTAATAGAAAACAAACCAGCGTTCTGACAACTCCGTTCACTCCCAAAACAAGTTAGTGCATTCACAATACGGTACCGTATGTACTGGTTGCTCTTATTTGTGCCGCCCTCATTGAAAACAATGTATTTCCAACTCCATTTGTCACAGTTCAAAGCTACATGAACAGCGCTTGAGCCGTGCCTCCTTGCTCTTTTGCGGCCTCGGGCACATATGAACAGCTGACTACGGTAGCCATAATTAACCAATATTGATCCATATATAAGGCACATCGGATTATAAGGCGCACTGTCGGTTTTTGAGAAAATTTTTAGGTTTAGGCTTTTAGGTGCGCCTTATAGTGCGGGAAAAACAGTAAATAGTGATGAAAATAAAGGAAACACATTGAATGAGAAGGTGTGTCCAAACTTTTGGCCTGTACTGTATAATTGGTCCAAGATTTTACTCTCAACATTTATTTATATTGCAAAATACACCAACAGTTAAGTTCTAACTTCTATGTCACAGCAACAGGGCTTACCGTAATTTCTCAAATATAATACGCACTAGGGCTGGGCGATATTGCCTAATCTCAATATCATGATTAATTAAAGATGTTACGTCGATAAAAATTAATGAACGATTATTTTATGCTATGCTGGAACAAATTAGTGCTGACACAGATGGGTGTTGACATAGTTTTCCTGCAGTATTTTTACTTCACTTCTTTCTGCTCGATGTCCTCTGCATACAATCCAAAATGTGCCCAAACAACAAAGACACCATTTTCCTGTTTACAAGTTTTTCTGATAGATTACCGCTTGTCTGCAGTGCGTCTTTTGATCTTGGCCAAAGCGAGCTCAGACTGTATTTGAAGAACCTACATATCTCGACTCTTCTTTAAATTGTTTTTAAAAAGGGTTTTTAGTTGTTTCTTAATTGTTTTTAATTGTGTCTTACTCTGTAGCACTTTGAGATTGTGATACTTGAACAGGGAAATTAATCAAAATAATCAACATGAGTAAAATTACTTTTATTAGAAGGTCTAAATGTGGATTTTGATTCCTTTTTGATCAATTGCCCAGCCCTAATATGCACTCATTTTTTCAAGCATTTTTCCATGAAAAAAACTCTGTGCTCAAATATAACGCGCACCCACATTTTGCTCAAACCCTATATTACTCTCTCAAACGCCCATAAGCTTTTAAGTTTGGTCTGTCCCTCATTTTCTCTGCTTTCTTTTTCCATCAACCACGAATGTTAGCTTCACTCACACCAAATTTCCGACTAGCGCCTCTGTTGCCCACTTCAGTCTCCTTTCTTTTGAATGCTGTTGGGTAATTTACTCCTTTTGTCGACATTTTCGATGGTTCTTAAAGCAATAACTTCACGTCGTATCATAATCACACATCCCAGCATGCTCAGTCATAGTGTGACAACCAATCAGAGCGCAGCTATCAACGTAGCAATGTCTTCACCCAATCAGAGCGCAGCTAATTTGGTCCCCTTGCTTACAAGAAGGCAGCGCCCAGTGTGACTGTATTAACACAGAGAATTACACGATCATTACACAAAGTTAAACTAACTAAGACCCAAAGTATTGGATCAGAGCAGTTTAACAGTCTGTTTATAAGAATTACAAAAGTTGGCGGTAATGTTTCGCAGAGAAAGAGAATAGTTTGGCTTCAGATGTGTTGTATTTATGTGTTATGTGTTGTAACCGCGATGTTGGCAAGACAAAATATTTCATATTTTGCTTGTGCCTGTGAACAATAAGCACACGAAAGTTAGACCTTATTTAAGAGCAAAAAAATGTGTGTTATATATGAGAAATTACGGAATTATTATTGCTTGTTATGTTTCTTACATCTCTGGACACAAGGCAGGTGTTTTGATGAAGATATCAACTAAACAGAGACAGAGATGGAGGAAATAAAGAGGAACTAAAAACAGAAGGACAGAGAGCTGAACACAGACAACAGGAACACAGCGTTGATCATGATCTGAAACAAAACATATTTTACAAACAGCCTTGAAAATGACAGGAAAATCTGAACAGTTTAAGGTTTGGGTGCTCGGGCCACATCGAGACAAAGAAGAATATCAACAAAAGCAGAGGTGATGTTTGCGATTCATTTGCTGTCCTTTTGTGGTAATTAAAAACACTTACAGCCAGCGTTGCAGTGCTGCCAATGCGGTGCTCACAGCTCAGCCTCTGGCTCTTCTCGTCTGGCGTGCTGTTGGCCATGAACGCTCGCTGGATCACACGCTTCGGGGTCTTGGTGAAGGAAAAGGCCCTCGTTACCTGGCACAAACACACAAACGCTGAGAGTGTTAGTGTTTCAATATTGACGTGTCCATGAAATACTGTTTACACACAACACATATTTCCAATTAATCTCTATGAGCACATCCATTTAATCACTGCTGGGACATATTAGACAGAAACATTGTGTTTTAACATGTTTTTAATTAACAAAGTGCCACCTGTGCCTGGACTCACAAAATAAGACACATTTCAGACGCATGGTGGATAAAATAGTTTGTATAACTGAGGGGAGAAAATCAAACAAAAAATATATTTACTCCATTTGCAGAAAATATCCAGGATCATCCAGTGTATTATAGGGGTGAGTATTGGCAAGAACCTCACGATACGATCATATCACGATATATCACAACATCACAATATTGTGATATATTGCAATATTCTAAAGTTAACCAAGACAAAAACAGGAGATTGTGTTTTTGTAAATCTCACAATATTACTCAAAATTGGAGGAACAAATCAAGTCAAAACTATTTGATTGAAAACAACTTTTCCATTTTATTGTCTTTGAAATATGTTAAATGCAGTGTTAGCTGTTGTTAGCACGCCCTGCGTTGTTGTATGAAGAATGTGATTATCACTATGGCAGCATTTTTGTAAATATAAGTCTAACAATACTATGTATACAGCTGATCTAGAGCAACACACCCCAGTCAGAAGTGCAAATAAATGGATTATTACAGGAGCTAAATAACTGTTCACACTGGGGGCATCCATCTTCCATTGTCAACTCGGGGGTGGTGAGGTTTCACCGAGTTCCCAGTAGGAAATTCAGACTTCTGACTACAACTGGAACACACCAAAAGACGTGACTGAAGCCAAAGCCTGTGTTTGTTGTGATGCTAATGTATGCAGCTTGGACCTTCCTCAGAACTCTGCATTGCTTTACAACTTCTTTTTTCAACAACTTACAGGATGCAAAGCCACGAGGTAATGTATCTCTTTCTAGTTACGTAGTGGTAGTTTTTGATGTGTGTCAACAAGCAATTTTGGGAAAACTTAGTATCGTAGTTTTGTAGCCGGCTATATATGGCTACTTACAGCCCGGTGCTCTAAGACGTGTCTGAATAATATAAATTTGCTCTAGTTTTAATTGTCTTGTTCCTGAAGTTGAGTATCCAGGCCAGTCCAGTCCTGTCCGACCCGACCGTGAAGCTAAGGAATAGCATTTATAGATAACCTATTTGACGCTATAAAACTCATCTTAAAGTGTGTATTTCAATCAGGCATATATCTAAAAGGGAGACTTTTTTGTAATTACTTAGAAACTCCTCACAGTCCCTTTAATAAAGATCCACAAACACGTCTTTGACAAACATTTATTAAGAGTAATGAAATGAAAAAGCAATATATGAAGTAAATGTTTTATTGCTGTTAAATCAAACTTTTTTCAGTAAATTATTACATTATAGGGTGCTACAAGGCATAATAAGCTGTTTTTTAGACCTTTAAGACTTCATGCTGTTTGTCAGGTTCTGTTAGAGATTTTTTGATTCAACAGGTCTGATAGTAATTAAACCGGTTTGTGGCTACTGAAATTGAACTCAGCTTTACAAAAAATGTGGTTAATCACAGTCAATTCATGATCTAACAAAGGAGAATTACTTTTTCCACAAAAATCAGGATTGGTTTGGACAGCTTTTTCCCCTTGACAAAAGAAATAATGATTCAAAGCTGCTTTTGAATCGACTTTGGGTGTCACTGTGTTATGATCTGAAATCAGTGACACACACATTTGTAAGGGGGAAAAGACTTCTCACAACACACACAAACACATACATATACAGTCATGGAAAAAATTATTAGACCACCCTTGTTTTCTTCAATTTCTTGTTCATTCTAATATCTGGTACCACTAAACGTATAATACAATGAACACAACAAAAAATGCAGCTGGTCACATAATACTTTGTCCTATTTGACATTCTTAAGCTTCATTGATTCCCAGGGTATATAAGAGGCCATTTCATGTCACAAGCAGCACTGCACATGCAAAGGCCTAGAGTGGTTTCCTGCTTACATTCAAGCCGTAGCACAACTCAGAAGTTGTCAGCTCTCACATAATGCCTAAAACAAAAGAATTATGTGAAGCCACAAAGGCAGCCATCTTGGCACTGCTGGAAATTGGCATGAGTGGGAGACAGGTAGCGAAAAAACTGAAGATCTCCAAGACAGCCGTTCATTACAACAAAAAAAAACAAGCTGAACATGGCACTACCAAATTGCTACCTGGCACGTGGCAGGAAGCGTCTTTCTACCCCCACGAGATGACCGTGCACTCATCCGTTCCTGTGTCAGGAATCGCCTCCAGGGACCTTAAAAATGAGTGGGCACTGTCGAAATGTGACTTGTTCAGCAAGGACAGTTGAAACCGACTTGTTGAAGCTGGTTTGAAGTCACACAGAAAATCGCATAAAGCCCTTCATCAATGAAAGGCAGAGGAAGGCCCGGTTACTCTTTGCTCGAGACCACAAGGATTGGACTGTTGATGATTGGGCTAAGGTTCTCTTCAGTGATGAATCAATTTTGAATTGATGCCCTCCAGCCAACTTACTGGTTAGGAGGAAGCTTGGAGAAGCTTACAACCCAGACTGTCTTGCCCTACAGTAAAACATGGGGTGGATCAGTCATGATCTGGGGTTGTTTCAGTCTGAGTGGAACAGGGCAAATACAATTGTGTGAAGGCGAATGAACCAGGTCATGTACAGGACTACCCTTGAAAACAGTCTTCTTCCATCAGCTGGAAAACTCTTTCCTGCCTCGAATGACTGGATTTTCCAACAAGACAATGCCCTTGCCACACGGCAAGGTCAGTTAAAGCCTGGATGGAGAACCACAACATTAGCACCATGCCTTGGCCTGCTCAATCACCAGATCTTAATCAATTGAAAACCTGTGGAAAATCATCAAACTCAAAATGGAGAACCACAAGCCCAAAAACAAAAAAAATTTGTTTGAATTTGTCCAACAGGAATGGGCTGCTGTGACAGCAGAACAATGTCAGAAGCTGGTGGAGAGCATGCCAAGACACATGGCTGCAGTCATCAAAAACAATGGTTATGCAATCAAGTATTAACTCTTGTGTGTATCATGTGTTTAAAGCAAACAGAAAAGAAAACATGGAATGCTTAAAAGTAGTGTTTTTGGCGGTACAATGCCATAGCTATTGATGTAAGAATTTAAGTAATTTTGGTTATTATCAAGAAAACCATGGAAAATGAATAGTTCTTAGTTCTTAAATTAAACTCTCATGAGCTATTTTTGTTGTTATCATTATAATTGTCCAAACAAATGTACCTTTAGTTGAGCCAGGCATTAAAATTAACAAGAAATTGAAGAAAACAAGGGTGGTCTAATAATTTTTTCCATGACTGTATATATTTTAGGGATGTAACGGTATGAAAATTTCATATCACGGTTATCGTGACCAATATTATCACGGATATCATTATTATCCCGGTGTTGTTGCGGTGCGCTCAAAATGTTCAAAAAGTACTTTAAGACAGTCTTGAAATCATTTAACCCCTTTAATATTATAATTTTAACAGTTCCTTTGTCTTTTTTGTCAATAACTGTGTCAGAAAATGTCCTATAAGTAAATGTGTATAAACTTTTTTTCATGAGAAATAAAAGTTAACGATTTTGGCCAGTATTTGTCATTATTATGTAATAAATGTTAAACTGTGTGTGATTACAAGAAAAGAAAAAAACTTTAAACAGGTTTCTCTTTATAAACAATTGTAAATGAACATGTTCAAAGTTTTGAGACGACCAAAAATAATCTTAAACTATTTTACAAACACTCACTCATTTTAGTTTACCTGCAGCATTAGTGTCCATGTTACAGCTCGTTATATTAGACCATGTCCAGGACTTTTTATTTATTTATTTTTGTTTTACTAACATTAGTCCCTGAAGCAGTTAGCCCCCTTCATGACTCTCCTCTGGTCTCCCCTTTCCATGGCAGATCTCCTCCACATCTCCTTCTTTAATATTTCCAAATTACAATTGACTAAATCCATAAAACACGAACTATCATGGAAAAAGACGATCTACTATGACGAAATACAGCAAACAAACGCCAGAAATACACTCCAGATTCATACTAATGCTGTTATTTACAACCTTTATACATTATTCCCACAGAAAATCCTGATAAACCTCCTATAATTCACTCAGGTATGGCTCTCTGAATCATCTCTCTCTCTCTGCTTGTTTACTGGAGGAGTTACAGCAGTTTTAATCACGCACATTTTTATCTTTCACCACAGCTTGGTGTTTTAGACAGGGTGACTGTCGTCAGTCAGTTTCCCCTCCTCATCCTTTAAGATCCAGACTTCAACCAGACTTTAGACTTTGTCTTTTTTGGAGTGGGAAAACCTGTAAGAGTCTGAGCGAGGCTACAGCTGCTAGACTTTCAGACTGAACATTACAAACTGCTCCTCCGTCTGTGGGAGAAGGCTGCTTCACCGAGGAGCAGACACACATAGTTCAGGCTTTTCCAGCAACAACTCTGTAATTTTAATAGGACACGTTAATGATTACCGTGGATAATTTTACCGCGGTTTACCTTTTTACCAGTAACCGTTACATCCCTAATATATTTATATATCCCTCTCTCTCCCCCTTCATATATATGTAAAACAGTATTAGGATGGACCATCGTTTTAACGCTCCGGCCTGCCTTTACCTTTTTAGATGTTTTTTTGATGGCCCTGGACGCCTTGCTGAGGGTGCTGTCCATGTCCTTGGTGCTGACCTGAAGCGAGTCGGGGTCTGTACACTGAATCATGTCCTCCTGGTTGAAGAAAAGAAACCACACAGCCATATATTAAGAGAGAGAATCATTATTTGAAATGTGCACTCACATAATCAATAGCAAAAGGAACATTATGCTCTGCTGCAGAAACAGTTGCAGGAGGGGATGAGCCACACAAACACACACAGTCTTTATTTCTCTCTCCCCCGCACCCTGCAGAGGGCTTGTTAACAAGCAGAGCTCTATCTCGTTGGTATTCACTTTGCAGCGCTGACCCAGTGAAAACAGCATTAGTGATGCAGCTGTGAGGAGGCAGGCAGTCCAGAGGCCAACATCGCCCCCTGCTGCCTGCTCGGCTCACTGCTGCAGACAGCTGTTGGAAATTAGCAAAGTAGGGAAAAGAAAAAAAAGGAAAAAAAAAGAACAGAAGAAAAAAAAAGAAAAGAAAAAAGAAAAAAAAGAGAAAGAAAAAAAAAAAAAAAAAAAAGGAAATTAGCAAAGTAGAAACCAGCTTGGATTAGCTCTGCTCAGTGCTGGAGTATGATGACTGCAGTCTTTAATGGCTCCTGATACGAGCTGTTTGGATATCCAGAAAATGAGCCAACTGGACATATTTATCTACTATCTATCAACTACGACCAGTTGCTTGTTTCAAATTAGCCTTAACCAAATACCAAGCAGTAAAATGAAATGTGGCGGCACTGCTGCATGTTTGTGCTTGACCGTTGAATACAGAGGATCAGGTTATGTTCTTATCCTCACCTGATCAAGGGGAAACCAAGCCCACTTGAAATCTGACTGGACATCCACAAATAATCTGCCATTTTCCTGGTCAAGCCATAACTGGAAAGCTTTAACGCTGCACTATTTAACTTGTTCAGCCCCTTTTTTAAGGCTTCTGCTCCAATATGACATCCTCATAAAGAAAAGAGTGAATCTCTGAATCCACAAGGTCGACTTGAATTATTCTGGTGTCATAATAAAGTAACACTTGAGAGATTTGTCCAGATGTGAATTATAAGTATATGTGTTACTGGGACAGAGGAAATGAAGATAGAAGTCAGAATCATTTGAACATTTATAAAGTTTTTATAGTGAATATCTCTTTGTAATGATGCAGTTGCAGCTTTAGAACTCTATGAATGAATGTGAAAATATGTGAACATTACTTCTGCCAAGTTTGAGTCTGATAAAGTGATGCAGAGCAAAGTTAGAGAGGTTTTACTACAGAGTGGTCAGGCCCAATCTTGGCACAGTTTGGCTCCATTAGTCCCATTTGACATTTCTGATATACCAAACTTTAGATTTCACTTTTATGTCACTTTTGGTGTTCATTACACCCAATTACAACAGTTTTTATCTTTCTCTGCTTATCCATGGCAGTTTTTGAAAAGAAATATTACAAAAATAAGATAAAAATTAAATATATATAGAAAAATAAATAAATATTATTATTGTTTCTATTTGTAAAAGTCAAGCAGAACTCTCTACATTTTCCCTTTCAAAGAAATCCAAACAAAGCAACCCAAGTTTGAATCACAGTGAAACAGATTTGGATTAGAGCTGGGTGACATCGCCTAAAAATAAAATCCCCCTCCCCCCCCCCCCCCACAAAACTCGATTTACGATTTTAATCCATTTTTCCCCTCTCAAAGCAAAAAAAAGGTCTGCCTTTATGTTGTCAAAGTATATTCCTAAATTAAAGTGTGTGTCATAAAATGTTGATTATGTAGTTCTAACACAGGCAGGTTTGCCTACATAAACACTGAGAGCTGAGGGATTTTCACAGCTTGTTAACATGTTTCTCTCTGATCAATATTTAATCTATTTAAAAAAAAAAGCTCATAAAAGTGCTTGTGAAAAACCTGACAGGGCCACCATCATGGAAACTGTAAAATTTCAGTATACTTTTTCAAACTTTGCAACTACTTACAATTTAAGTAAGTGAATGAAAAAAATCCCTATTTTTTATTTTAAATCTTCTGCGGAAAATAATTTGAATTACTCCATTTAATCCATATATTGTCCAGCCCTAATTTGGTTATTTGATAGTTCATTTGCTTTGTGTTGACGTTGTGTTTGTTGTGTGTAAAAATGGCTTATATGGTTGTGTAGTTGAAAATGTTCTGTTTAATTTGACGTGCAGCATGACTATATTTCTACATGATGGTTCACTTTTCTTATGCTTTTGTTGGAGAGCATGAAGTTTTCCTGAAATCAGGAACTTTTGGGCTGAACAGGTTTAACGATATACGTTATTATACAAATGGCTAAAACAGGCTTGAAGTTCCCAGTTAGTCCAAAGTCATGTACCACTCTGTTTATGTGTGTACTCACAGCATCAGCCCTGCAGATGGTGTTGGCGACGTGGCGGCAAAGTGTTCGCAGCCAGGTGCTTTTGATGGTTTCCTCTCCCGCCAGTTGGAAGCTGAACAACAAGTTCTCCTGTTCAGTCGGAGGGCGAACCACCAAAGCGAAAGCATTAACGCACTCTGAGAGTCGTTAACAAGAGAGGAGGAGATGGACAAAGACAGAAAGATGGAAAAATGAAGAGGGCAATCAGCCAGAGAGGAGGTGCAGATGAAGGGAGTGTTGGATGGGGAGAAGCAGATGGACGATAAGAGCAGATCGAGGAGGGGGGAGAAAGACAAACATGAAAATTAAACAGCTTCAGTGCTCCGTCCAAATTTCTACAACATCAACCACTATTATTTTCTGCTCTGAAAAATGTGTTAACACTGGAAACTACAAGTGACAACAGAACAAAGGGAGCACATAGTGCTGGCAGAACAGTTATCCTCATGTTAAACTCTGCTTCACTTATGGCCCTCAATTTAAAAGATAAACTGGAGTTAGCAGGTGCACACATAAAGATAATCAGGCTGTTTTTGTCCCGCCTTACCCCTTCCTGACCAAGGACGACAAACGTCACATTATCTCAAGTTTTATAAGCTTGACCTTTAAGATTGTAACAAGTTTTAGTCAGGGTGCCAGTCAAATAAAACTAAACTTTTTCCTTAACAGCACAAAACAAGAAATCAAAAAAATCAGCAATTCATGCGAGGGCTGAACAATTAATCGCAAATTATATTAAATCACAATATGGCTTGTTGCAATTTTCAAATCACAGAAGGTTCAATATTTTTAGCCCAAAATGTGTTGAACATTTTGGCATTGTGATGAAGTCTTTTGCAATTTCATGCCTATTTTTTACCTCTATTCATACACTTTTTTCCCCACTTGTGGACCATTTTTAGCCTTTATTAACCCAGTTTTTTCAACTTTATGCCTATTTTGCCCCCATTCATCTTTTTTGGCCACTGTCAGAACCATTTTTGGAATTTTTACATGTTTTTTGACATTTAATTTCAAATTTAATTCCCAATTTTGCTGCCATAATCAATTTTTCTAAGTCACTTTTGGGTTTTTTTGCCAATCCCCCCCCCCCCCCTTTTCTCAAATCGTTCAGCCCTAATTCATGCAAGTACGATGCAAAATTATACAGAAAAAACAAGCAGGCCAAAGCAGATTTTCCCAAATTATATGTAATGCAATTTGCAAGTTAAAGTCATTTAAAAAAACTAGAAAAGCACTCGGAGAGCGCAGACCTCCGCCAGCGCCACAGTCCTCACCCATACTGTGATTTTCACCATAAATATTAGTCCTACCTTCATTTAATCTAAATATTTAGATTCCTTGATCATGAAAACATACCATTAGCGATTGGATTCATAATGTTATCTATTTTAGTTCAGTAGTTAGTTACAATCACATTGTTCGTCATGGCAGTTGTATGCTGATCTGGATCACTCCCAAAATCAAATCATTTGTTCCTTTGTTCCATCGAAATCCATCTACAACTTTTTGAGTTATGTTGCCAAAAGAGAAACAAACTTACAAACAAACAAACACATAAACTAACTAACTAACAAACAAAAATCAAGCAGACACCAGCAATAACATCACCTACGTTTCAATTCAATTCAGTTAAATTCAGTCCAGTTCATTCCATTTAAATAAAAAGTCCATTCCAGTTTTTAAAAAAATAACCCACACAGTCCATGAACTGTGAAAATATGGAGTGGTGTTATAATCAAGAAATTATGGTAGATCTAAGTTTGTGGTGTTACCAAGTAGGGATGTGAACATGTAGAACTTTTACTAACTGCCTAAACGAGGCTACTAACCGACGTGTACCCAGTTACACTTCAGATATAAATTATCTTTTTCAAACGCAGTTGCGCTCTATAACCACTAGAGGGTTCTGTCTCCTTCAGAATTCCTCCTTACTCCAAAGACATTACAGTAGCTATCAGACAAAACCTTTATTCAGCCAGCAGAACTTAATAAGCAGGTAATCCATCTCACCATTTTAAGGCTTAGGCCTACTTATGACAGAAAGTAAAATGAGCTGAAAATAAAACCTTTTATAATTATGACAGACAAGAAAATGTACAAGTGAAAGCTGAAATAAGGTTAAACCTTCTTTTGAATTCATTGTTTTAACTTTTGCTCACTATTGTACAATATTTTTAAAAACTTAAAGTCAAATTGCATCCTTCCGTCACAATGGGTGCTACATCTGAAGTTTAATTTTAATTTCAAAAGTAATCTGGAATTGGAGAGAGAAAGCAACTCAAAAAGAAGCCAAAGTAAGCTGTGAGAGGAAAAACCTTCACCCTTATATGCACAAAGTTAAAAAAGTAGAGGGGGACTCTCAGAATTATTCACAAAATTGTCTGGGAAAATGTGTTTTCTAGCTATTAACAGTTTTTGTTTTCAGCTGCAGACATTTGCGTATGGAGAAGATTATGAGCACTGCGCTCAAACACAACAGCAGCAGCAGCATGTTATTATCTGTAACCCCTAAAAATATTATATATATCAGTTAAAAATGAACGAGGAAGAGGAGGAAAAAATGACACGTACACGGTTATTGATTTTTCTAAACGGTTATGATTTGTTATCCGTGCACCCGTTTACACGTGTAAATGTTGACACCCCTATGACCAACCACAACTCACTACTTCAACTTTTCGAACATCCTTTTTACAAGCAGGCTGTATTTAAAAAAAAAAAAAAAAGATGTTTGATTGTCAACAGAGAAAACTCAGACATGCCAACAGGACTTTTGAGTGCTGTCGCTGCTCTTACCGTCAGTGTCCTGCAGGTCCAGGACTCTTCTGATCTGGGACAGTGGCATCAGCGCGATGTGCTTCAGCGGGGGCGGCGGTCTCGTCTGTCCCAGCGGGCTCTTGAATGTATTGATCACCTTGTGACGCTTCCGTGCAATCTGTTAATGTACACATGAACAAAATTAGACAGCATGCTTGTACTTTGTTTCTTATCATACAAGTACGTTTTTTTTGTCATTTTATTTTTATCAGAGAGATCAAACATATTCCTTTTACAAGTATTCAAGTCATTCTTCTGCACTATATCCAAATAATCAGAATCAGGTGTTCCAGTCTCTTCCATGTCCACAGGTGTATAAAATCATCACCTAGGCATGCAGACTGCTTTAACAAACATTAGTGAAAGAATGGGTCGCTCTCAGGAGCTCAGTGAATTCCAGCGTGGAACTGTGATAGGATGCCACCTGAGCAACAAATCCAGTGGTGACATTTCCTCACTCCTAAATATTCCACAGTCAACTGTCAGCTGGATTATAAGAACGTGGAAGTGTTTGGGAACCACAGCAACTCAGCCACCAAGTGGTAGGCCACGTAAACTGACGGAGCGGGGTCAGCGGATGCTGAGGTGCATAGTGAGAAGAGGTCGCCAACTTTCTGCAGAGTCAATCTCTACAGACCTCCAAACTTCATGTGGCCTTCAGATTAGCTCAAGAACAGTGCAGAGAGCTTCATGGATGAGTTTCCATGGCCGAGCAGCTGCATCCAAGCCTCACATCACCAAGTGCAATGCAAAGCGTGGATGCAGTGGTGTAAAGCACGCCGCCACTGGACTCTAGAGCAGTGGAGACGCGTCCTCTGGAGTGACCAATCACGCTTCTCCATCTGCCTTTGCCTTCAACAAAGACAGCGGCAGCATGTCGCTGGCGGTCATTTTATAAATCAGTTGTGTAATCTTTGCTGTGCGGTGAGCATCACTGGCTGGCTGGAACTAGTTTGTAAAAAGGAAGAAAAGAATAATTTTTAAAAATTGTTGTTTGGACTGCAAAAATCATCATTGTTTGTGGTTTCTTGCTGGTGTGCCTTGGGAGTAACAAAGAAGTGGTCAGTTTTATGTTTCCTCCAGTATCTCCTAGGCTGGTAATAATAACATAACAATAATAAGATCATGCTAGAATATTGTCTCTCCATGATGTAAATTTCATGAATGATTTCAAACCAGTCCTCCATGTTTGGAGCTTTGGGTTGCAACCACTTTCTAGTCAAAGATTTCTTCCCTACTATAAGTAATATTCTCATTAAATATTTAACAGCTGTAGTTTGGATATTTACTTAAAAACAAAGTCTCGACGTCAAATGAAATGGGGATTTGAAATATTGGGCCTCATGCAAGAACCGTTTGTACGAACAAATATGTTCGTAAGTGTTGTGTACGAATGATTTAGGAGAATTTGCTGCATTCAGCATTTTTTTCGTATTTAGAATTTTCTTTCAAGTATGAACACAAATCACGAGTGGTCCAGACTTGTCTTAAAATCACAACAAATTAGTCTGCTCTTTTCAAATCGAGTGCCTTCCATACTGATTATACATTTAACTAATTTCAAGCTTTTTTTAAAACAATATAACATAAGACAAAAAAAATCTGAGGATCTCAAACCAGAGAATACATTAAAATCTGTTAATTGAAGGTTTATTAGACTGGCCAATATAAAATGTTAAATGAGAGAGTAACCAGCTGCTTCATGGCTGAGCTTCTTCTTTTGGATGCCCTGGCTCGCTACGCACTTGGAAGAGAGCGTTTATTTGGCGCCATCTTTATGAATGAACACTCCTGTTTCATGGTGTGGGAAACGTATCCTTACATGGTATTCTTGGGGTGTTACTTATGCAAATATGCTATCCTCGTGCATGCGCGTTTAAGTACGCAGTGGCATTCATCAATCCGCGGGTCATTTAGACACTTTTCTAAACACATATGAGCGTCATGCCGATATAATCTGGTTTTAGGGCATCCAAAAATAAATGAAAATGGTTTGCAACGCAACAATTTGAACCAACATCTTGATGACAATAAGGTTTTTTTGTGTAGTAGTCCGAGAAAGTTCATTAGGTCTACGTGGATAAAATGCTCATACTTTCTTTTTTTAACAGACAAGAAGGTTTAACCAACACAAGGTATGAGATAAAACCTTAATTGTAAAAAGGAAAGTAGAAGCATATTATCCACGTAGACATAATGAACTTCCTCGAACTAAATAAGGCAGCAACTTTGTAGGTAACTGTGTGTGTGTGTGTATGTGTTCCTGTGGTCTAAAACCGAGTGTGGGTGCATTCTGCAGAGTGTGGGTGAAGCTATCAGTTGCTTGGCAATAAATCAATGAGGCCTTCATAGGAGTAAACGATGCAACTCATTAATGCCACATTAATTAGATGCTGAGAGAGAAGAAACAGAGGGGAGGGAGGGAGACGGGGGAGAGGATAAAACAGGACACCACATCGTAGGTCATTGTTATTTTGACAGTTTAAGTGAGGCGGGTGAGAGTGATTATATGAATGCAAAAGTTAATCAATGATAAGTGATGATGGAGGGGAGTTAAAGTGAGGCCACCCACTCTTACATAATATTCACTCAATAAAACACACTCAGGACGACATGGAAAATTGTCAGTAAGCTTGTTGGACTCACACACGCTCACACTCAGAGGCTAATTAGGAGGTGTCGCTGACACTCCTGATTCAGCGCCGCCACCCACCTCCTCTCTTTCATGATTGCCTACCCTGTTCTTCGGCTGCCCCTTTGCTAATTAACACGCACCGTCTTGTCAGCAGTGGTAGACTGTACACGCATGAATTGATCACCTACTCAATCTCGCCCGTCTGTAAAAGGCTCTTCTTCTTTCCTAGTGTGTGTGTGGCTCACAGCATGTGTTAGAGACAAGCTGAGATCCACGCTGAGAACAGGAAGGCAGAGGACTTGTTAAATGATACTGAAGTATATATTTGTAAGAGAGGAAACAGATTATCCTACTTTAGTTTTTATAGAAGTTTGCATTCACAAATAAGGCTGTGAATCAACATTAGATATTAGGGGAAGGAGAAAAAATCGATTCATTTGTAAATGTAAGTTGTTAATGTTAATAAGCCACTTTTAAATGCAGTCCAGTCTTTTGAAGAGAGAGTATAAACAGCTGGCTAAAATGTATTGCTGAATAAATCCTAAAAACAGACTCACATGTGATGTGTATTTTTCCTGATATAGTCCGGAGGCATCATCATTGTTCATCTTTTTCACGGGTGTTAGAAAAGCTAACTGAAGATTGCAAAAATCAGCAATGTTGTAGGATTGTAATTTAAATCGAATCGGCACCTAAAAAAAGGAGAAAAGCGTATCGTCCCAGCCCTAAAAGAAACTACTAATGTTATATACTGGTTGATGATGTACACATGGTGAAAATGCTTATAAATATAATAAAAAAAATATATATGGCCATAACACTCACTCGGGGTCCCCAACCTTTTTAAGCCCAAAGAGTAGGAGGGCTACTTCCTTGATTTATGTTAATTAAAATGTTATAAGATATTGAAAATAATAAATATTTATGATTTGATAGGCTGCATACAACATTTTATGCATACTTTACTCTTGACAGGATAATTACAATATATGAGAACAATAGACTTCCATGAGTATTCCATTATTTTTATTTCTCTGCATCAATTTAAACTTTAAACTATAAACCCCATGCAGGTCAAAGCTTAGGAAAAGTAGATGGCTGTTAAATGTGATGCACATGTTATTTTTGTATTTATTAAA
Organism: Scarus forsteni; assembly: GCA_036419115.1. Taxonomy (NCBI): domain Eukaryota; kingdom Metazoa; phylum Chordata; class Actinopteri; order Labriformes; family Labridae; genus Scarus; species Scarus forsteni. The sequence continues at coordinate 2,266,972 of JAZDUH010000104.1, read as the reverse complement.
GGTGATATGAGGAGAATCTATTTCTGGTGACATAAAGACTCTGCTACCCATGAGCACGAACAGCGACTGTAGTAAAGATGTGACCCAAGCCAAAGCGTGTGTTTGTTGTGATGCTAATGAATGCAGCTCGGACCTTCCTCAGAACTCTGCATTGCTTTACAACTTCTTTTTTCAACAACTTACAGGATGCAAAGCCACGAGGTAATGTATCTCTTTCTAATTACGTAGCAGTAGTTTTTGATGTGTGACAACAAGCAATTTTTGGAAAACTTAGTATCGTAGTTTTGTAGCCGGCTACATATGGCTACTTACAGCCCGGTGCTCTAAGACATGTAGCTAAGGTTAGCTTAGCTAAGGAATAGCATTTATAGATAACCTATTGTGATGCTATAAAACTCATCTTAAAGTGTGTATTTCCATCAGGCATATATCTAAAAGGGAGACTTTTTTGTATGTACTTAGAAACTCCTCACAGCATCTTTAAATCACATTGGCACTTAAAAAATCATAAAAAAATTGAAACAGGAGAAAAGTGTTTTGTCCCAGCTCTAATAGATACTACACATGGTCTGCAATAATATCACGATACAGCGATAAGTTATACATGGCAGGGGTGTGAAAAACAATATTTTAATCAGTAAAATATAGGAATGTAATGGTTACTGGTAAAATGGTAAACCGTGGTAAAAATCAGACGGTTAAATATCTGTTTAAATTACCGGTAAACAGAGTTTGATCACCACACTGTGTCAGTAACTCACGGTGATGCTGCTCTTTGTCTGAAAAGCCTGAAGTGCAGTTTGCATTGTTTGGCCTCTGAGAGCGAAAGTTATGGCGATGGGTGAGACACTTCATGGAGATTTTTTTCCCTCAAAACGGACAAAGTCTGAAGTCTGGTCGAAGTTTGGATTTTAAAGGATGTCGAGGGTAAACTGATTGACGAGTCACCCTGTCTAAAACACGATGCTGTGGCGAAAGGAAAAGACGATTAAAACGGCTGTAACTCCTCGAGTGAGTGAGCTGACTGAGTCGGAGAGAGAGAGAGGATTCAGAGAGCCATACCTGAGTGAGTTATAGGAGGTTTATCAGGATTTTCTGTCTAAATAATGTATAAAGGTTGTAAATAACAGCACTAGTATCATCCTAAAGTGTGTTTTTGCCGTTTTCTACCGTTTATTTACTCCATTTTGTAGTATTTTGCAATAGATCGTCTTTTTCCATCATAGATTGTGTTTTATGGACTTCATCGATTGTGATTTGGAAAAATTAAAGAAGGAGATGTGGAGGAGATCTGCCATGGAAGGGGGAGACCAGAGGAGAGTCATGAAGCGGGCTAACTGTTCAAAGGACGATCATAATTCAAAAAACACTCCTGGACATGGTCTAATATAACGAGCTGTAACATGGACACTAATGCTGCAGGCAAACTAAAATGTGTGAGTGTTTGTAAAATAGATTAAGTTTATTTTTGGTCGTCTCAAAACTTTGAACATGTTCATTTATAATTGTTTATAAAGAGAAACGTGTTTAAAGTACAAATCAGTTTTTCTTTTCTTGTAATTACACACATGTTTAAAGCATTTATAACATAATAATGACAAAAACTTGCCAGAATTTTTTACTTTTATTTCTCATTAAAAAATTTAGACAGATTTACTTATAGGACATTTCCTGACACATTTATTGACAAAAAACGTGTTAATATTATAATATTAAAGGGGTTAAATGATTTCAAGTGTGTTAAAGTACTGATTGAACATTTTGATCACACTGCAACAATACAACAATAATAATGATAACCTGATAATTTTGGTCACAATAACCGTGATATGAAATTTTCACACAGTTACATCCTTAATACATTGTGATGCAGATGTAGCCAAAGATCTGTGCTAATTTTGTTGATTAATTATTTTCAGCATTGTTTTCGTCAACAACCTTTTTTAAGTTATGAGCGAATGCTTTTATTCTGAGAGCATGTGGGAAAACAGAAGCAGGACACAGTGAGTTTCCAACAGCAGCAAAACAAAATTCAGGGAATAAATGAACCATTAAATCACCTAAAGAGACAACAGACCATAACTGACTTTGGGGCTTGTAAAATAATCTGTGCTTTGTCTCAGACGTTAATCGTTTGTGATATCTTAGCCTTGTTTTAGGGGTGAAATGAGATTGTAGCTTTTTAAAATGCATTTGAGAACACAAACTCTTTATTTAGTAACATGGTGACGTAGTATCATGACTGCAGAAGGTAAAATATAGAATAAAAAAACATATTTATAATCAGTGTGTCATATCACTCTGCATTCTTATTTAATTGCTTTCTTCTATTATCACTCTGAAGTTATGGTTTCATTGGTAAATTTTACATTTTCCTGCAGAAGACGTCATAGAAAATCCATCTCCCTTTGAATTTTTTGTGGAGTATTTAGAGAAAGCAGAGATAAAAATAAGGTATGAGATTATGTTGACTTAAGGTTCTGAAGTTTTCCTGTTATATGGAAATTTGCTTATAATATCGTTATTGTGATTTTTTTTGGCAAAGATAATCATGAGGTGAAAATCTCTATCTGATCCCATTTTTTCTCCAGCCATCACAGACAATATAGGATTAAAAAAAACATTGTGTTTTTTTAAATACAAGAATGAATTAAGTGTGGATTTGGGATGTAACAGTATGAAAATTTCATATCATGGTTATTGTGACCAAAATTATCAGGGTTATCATTTTTATTGTGGTGTTGTTGCAGTGTGCTCATAATCTTCAAAAAGTACTTTAACAGTCTTAAAATCATTTAATCCCTTTAATATTATAATTTTAACAGTTCTTTTGTCTTTTTCCATCAATAAATGTGTCAGGAAATGTCCTATAAGTAAATTTGTTTACATTTTTTTATGAGAAATAAAAGTAAACAATTCTGGCAAGTATTTGTCATTATTATGTTATAAATGCTTAAACTGTGTGTAATTACAAGAAAAGAAAAAACAGATTTGTACTTTAAACAGGATTCTCTTTATAAACAATTGTAAATGAACATGTTCAAAGTTTTGAGACGACCAAAAATAAATTTAACCTATTTTACAAACACTCACACATTTTAGTTTGCCTGCAGCATTAGTGTCCATGTTACAGCTCGTTATATTAGACCATGTCCAGGACTTTTATTTTTTTATATTTTGTTTTACTAACAATAGTCCCTGAAGCAGTTAGCCTCCTTCATGACTCTCCTCTGGTCTCCCCTTTCATGGCAGATCTCCTTCACATCTCCTTTAATGTTTCCAAATTACGATTGATTAAATCGATTAAACACAAGCTATGACAGAAAAAGATTATCTATTACGACGAAATATGGCGAATAAACGACAAAAGAACGTCAAGAACACACTCCAGAATGACACTAATACTAAATTTACAACCTTTATACATCATTTAGACAGAAAATCCTGATAAACCTCCTATAATTCACTCAGGTATGGCTCTCTGAATCCTCTCTCTCTCTCTCTGCTCGTTTACTCGAGGAGTTACAGCAGTTTTAATCACACACATTTCTGTCTTTCACCACAGCTTGGTGTTTTAGACAGGGTGACTGTCGTCAATCAGTTTCCCCTCAACATCCTTTAAAATCCAAACTTTGACCAGACTTTAAAGTTTTTCTGTTTTGAGTGGCAAAACCTGTAAGAGTCTGAGCGAGGCTCCAACATTGCAAACTGTGCATGCACGCCTCTGTCTGTGTGAGACGGCTGCCTCACCGAGGAGCAGTTCAGGCTTTTCCAGTCAAAGAGCAGCATCACCGTGAGTTACTGACACAGTGTGGTGATCAAACACGGTATAACTGGAAGTTTAATTGGACACAGTAATGATTACCGTGGGAAATTTTACCGGTAACCGCTACATACCTAGTGTGGATGTATGCATACAGTAAACCATCATTCCTGATCAGCTTTGGTCAGACAATAATCCAGCCTTTGGAAGCAGAAGTCCTTGTTTTAAGGTTTCCAGTGAAGAAGCAAGACGTCAATTTTAAGATGGAATTATCTGACAAGGCTCAAATAAGAGATGACATCAATGTGGAGATGTTAGCTACATATACGAACGTGAATTTTCCACATTTTCTTATTAAAGACTGAGGATATTGTCAGACAAGGTTATAATAGTCAACTAAAATGAAACTAAAAACGAAAACTAAAATTTAAAATACATTGCAGTTAACTTAAACTAATAAAAACTAGAAAAGAAAACAAAAACGATAAGTAAACTAAAACTGTATCTTGTGTTCACAAAACTAACAGAAACTAACCAAAATTACAGACTAAATGTCCTTCGTTATCGTTTCTGACAATATTTATTAGCCTTTAGGATTTAAATTAATCCGACACATTTTCCCAACTAATTTTACGACAGTTTTCGGCAGTTGTCAGCACCGTACGGCACCATCTTAGCGACGTACTGGGACGTGCCTGTTTACTGCACTGACTGGCTGTGCTCTGTGCCACAACGAAACGTGCTGTTGGAACAACTTGGAAGAAATGGCTAAAGTTGGGAGGAGGCGTCAGTGTCCCATTTGGAATTTTTTTGATTATGACAGAGGGACAAACAAATGCAAGAGCCTGGGAAATTAAAACTGGAGCGCTTCTTAAGGGGAAAAATCCCACAAACTTAAAAGCCAATTTGAGGAGCACCCATAAGGAGACTTACACAGCCTATGAAAACAAGGAAGCCCAGAGTTTATATTGATGTTTATATTTTTTATATTGAGTTTATTTTATTTTCTTGTGTTTAAGGCAGCAGCCAACAGTACAGTATCAGCATTGACTGAGCAGTGAGCACTATGTTGGACTTGAAAATAAACAGTATTATAAAATACTTACTCTGACCTTTTTGAATCCTGCACCTGGCAAATAAGGTATGAAAAAACTAAAACTAAACTAAAACTCTGCAGCGACTTTACCAGACCATCATCCAGCCCATCCTCATATACTGCTCCTCCTGTTTTTTCAACCTTCTTACTGTCACCAACTGGGCCAAACTCACTCGCATCACCAACACCGCTGCCAGAGTTATCGGTCTCCCCACACCCAGTCTGTCTGCACTTAACAGCAAGGCCATCCACCGCATCACAACCACAATAGAACAGGACATTACACACCCACTCAACCAGTACCTCACTCCACTGCCTTCGGGGCACAGGTACAGGACAATAAGGTGCAATAAGGCTCGCCTTGGGAAGAGCCTGATCCCCGCAGTCATTGCTACTCTGAATGATAGGCCACGCTGAACGTATATGTGTTTTGTGGTGTAATTTGTTGCTGTCTCTGTTGTTGTTTAAATTGTGCAATGCTGTGAAAATGAATTTCCCCTTGGGGACAATAAATCTAATCTGATCTGATCTAATCTGATCTAATCTCATCTAATCTACTCTCATCTCATCTCATCTCATCTAATCTACTCTCATCTCATCTCATCTCATCTAATCTACTCTCATCTCATCTAATCTACTCTCATCTCATCTCATCTCATCTCATCTCATCTAATCTAATCTAAACTAAAACTAAACTAAAACTAAGCCTTGTTGCAAAAATCAAAACTAAATAAAAACTAGAATGCCTGCTCTAAACCAAATTAAAACTAAAATTTTATGGAAAAACAATGTCAAAACTAACTAACTATTATAACCTTGCTGTCAGATTGCTGAGGACCGTTTTTGTCCCTTTTTTCCCCACATAATTCAAGCTGGAACTACAAATTAGAGCACTTACACATGTTTACATAGTCTGTAGATGAAGATTATTGCTTGTATCGTATTCATCCTCACCTCAAGGCAGTCATTGAAGAGGAAGAGCGTCACGTGTTCCCCTCGGTCACACGGCTGGTCGCCCAGGGCGATCGTTTCCACTCTGTAAACCAGGCTGCGATGGGACGACAGCAAGTTGGCCTGCAGGGAACACAAAGTTCAGAATGAGAGTGAATGGAAATGATAATACACTTTATAAAAGAGAGCAGGGCAGTAATAAAACAGCCAAACCTCTGCCAAAGCTTTTCTCATATTCTCAGTTTTTATGGAAAATGTTGAAAACTGCCCTTTTACTAAAATTATAACAAATCCTTCACATAAAAAAACAATATCTGATCACTTTATGAGACTTTTTGTCTCACAACCAACAATTCGGGAAAAATGTCATCCAATCCATACATCTTCATTCTTTTTCAGACTGATGGAACAAAAAATGGACAAATGCCAGAAAAAACATGCAGTAACTTCTTTGGCAAAGGCAACAAGCCAAGATGAAAAAGAGGAAAATGATCCATGCACCGGAGGAATGCCAACAAAAAGGCTGGCATACACCAAGTTAAAGCTACACTGTACCTACACACTAATGAGCTTTTTACTCATGTGTGTCCATGTAGTTCTGCAATAAAACACCAAATGGCAGAGTGATCTGTACTCTAGTCCTGACACCTTCTTTAGTATGGAAACGAAGATGTACCAAAATCCAAATTAAAATGCATTAATAGAAATGCATTTTCATTTTCAGAATAATGCTGTTTTTTTGACTCATAAGTAAAATAAATGATACAATACTAAAATGAAAAAGAAAAAGATATTTAAGATTTAATTTTCAAACGATGCCCCAGCAAATAGTTACCAAAATTCAATCTGAATTGTCAAATTTGAAAATTAAGAAGCATCAGAACTCATTCCTTTACACTCTAAGGTAATGGCCGGAATTTCTGACTCATTGCTGGGGCACCTTTTGAAAATTAAATCTTAAATATCTTTTTCTATTTTCATTTCATTTCATTTTATATTCATTTAAGTCACAGAATGAGCAGACTTGAACAAGAAAATGAAAATTCAGTTTGAAAAATGTATTATTTATTTGATTTATGAGTAAAAAAACCCCAGCATTATTCTGAAAATGAAAAAGCATTTCTATTAATCCATTTTAATTTGGATTTTGGTACTTCTTTGCATCCATACTTTAGTGTTTGTCTACTGGAAACTAGAGCTGGGTGATTTTCCCTCCCCTAAAAATCTTCAATTTAAAAAAAAAGTTCAATTTACGATTAAACTCGATGCCCCCGCCCCATTTAAAACGAAAAAACTACTCACTGTAAATTTATTTCCAAAATATACATTTATTTATACTTAAAATATACATTTAAAGAGTCTCCAGGTCAAAAAAACAACACAGAAATCGACACAAAGTGCCTGTGCACTGTAGTTTTATACATTTGTTTGAATTAACTATGAACATAACAAAATGCCTGAGGTAATGCTTGTTCTAAAAAATAAAAATCTTAATAGAAAACTCAACTCTTGTTGTAAAAAATGTAAAAGTGCACAAAGCAATGAGAAAAGTGCCTCAAAATGCGAATGTGAAATGAACGGGTTGAATAAAAAAAAAAAACGTTAAACTCGAGTTTCAGGAAAAACGAATGAATTTGACTTGCCAACTCGATTTTTAAATCTTATCGACTTTTTTCAAGTGTAAAATGACCAAAGGTAAATACAAAAGAAATCACCACATGGATTTAACTAAGCAAACAGGTCCGAGCCTCCTGTTGGATAATTACTGCATGGGCTGATGACATGAGCAGCTTCTCATTTCTTCAACAACCATGTCAAAGACACATTCTGTGGTCGTGGAAAAGATGTTAGTCTGTTTAAGAAGGGTCAAATCATTGGCATCAAGCAGAGAAAACATCTAAGGAGATTGAAGAAACTACTAAAACTGGGTTAAGAACTGTCCAACACATTATTAAAAACTGGAAGGATAGTGGGGAACCATCGTCTGTCTTCGTGTGTGGCTCTCTCAGCTTCAGTAAAGATTTTAAAATTCTTCAGGTGTATACCAGGCGTTATCTGTTTGACACACAAGATGGTAAAAAAAACTGTCCAAAGTAACCGTAATACTTACAGGACAGCCGTCGACCTCATAAACAACATCGAAGATCTGCTTCTGGCCCTCAGTCTTCCTCTTGTCCTCATTGATGTGACTGATTGAAGAAAAAAGAGTTTTGAGAGTGACAGAAACTTGGACAAAAATGAATAAATTAGCAACCAATAAACCTAACAGTGAAAACAACAGGAAACCAACAACAATCATGATGACAATAACAAAACTGCAAGTGAAGTCTCCTGGACATTTTCAGGTGGAATCAACCCGAGGAGGTACTCGCATTTGCTACTAAAAATATTACAGTGCCAGTTGTGATTTTCATTTGGTAGCACCCGTGCGACTACGAAAAATGACCGTTCAAAACATGTTTTATCTTGTGTTGAAAACGTTGGAAGTTGTGGCCGGTGGTCTTACTGAATGCAGCCTCGGCTGGAAACATGTTCAGCTTTGAAACGTTTGTTTTATTGACCTAACTGCACCGCTAGCTAGCCTTCGGTACACCTGACATGCCTGCACTGCCCTGCGCGAGGTACAGACAAACATAAGCAGGCGCTCCCAAAGCCTCATCTCCACCAATCACAGCGCATCAGTGGGACTGGTTGCCGGGCAACATACACTGACAGAACAGCGAGTGACATTTTAAACTATTTTAGAAGAAAGACCAAACGAGCAATAACCAAATAACTATGAAGCCTATCAGTTATTATTTCATTTTATACCATTCCTCAGTTTCACTTTGCACATGAACTCTCTTTAAGTGTATGTTTACGTCACTTTTGAGTGTATGTTTTTTGTTCAAATAAATTTAATTATTCTGCTTACAAATGCCTCCTCGTTGACCGCATATCTTTGTATTAAAGAAAAACACACTACTTGGTAACTTTTCATCATGCTACTAAAAATATTTGTGTGCTACTAGATTTTTCAACTTGGTAGCACCCGTACTACTTGGGAAAATGCTAAGCGTCAAGCCCTGGCCACAGCTCCACTGTCATTTAACAACCTTTAAATGTTATGCTTTCATTTTTAGGCTAAAGATACATGGAGTTTTATATATGTATATATATATATGTTAGGGATGTAACGGTTACCGGTAAAATGGTAAACCGCAGTAAAATTTCCCACGGTAATCATTACCGTGTCTTTTTAAAATTACCGTTTTGTTTAATCACCACACAGCATCAGCAACTCACGGTGATGCTGCTCTTTGCCTGGAAAAGCCTGATCTATGTATCTGCCCTCGATTAAGCAGCCTCAATGGAAGCGCGCATGTGCAGTTTGTATTGTTTGGCCTCTGAGTCTGCGAGCGAAAGTTGGACACAGCGGAGAGTTTTCTCGAAACGGACTCTGAAGTCTGGTTAAATTTTGGATTTTTACAAGGATGCTGCGGGGAAACTGATAGAAGACAGTCATCCTGTCTGAAACAGTCTCCCTGTTTTAAAGACGACGCTGCAGCGAAAGAAAAGACGTGCGCGACGGAAACGGCTGGAACACATACATACATACATACATATATATATATATATATATGTATGTATATATATAAATATATATATATATACATATATATATATATTTATATATTTATATATATATATTTATATATATATATATATATATATATATATATATATATATATATATATATATATATATAGACACATATATATATAAATATATATATATATATATATATATATATATATATATATACACACACACATACATATACATATCTATATATCTCTATATCTCTATATCTAGATAGATAGATAGATGGACAATGATACTCTCATCAAATTTAGTTCCTAATCCTCTGTTTTGAATATTGGATAATCTGAATTCCCCAATCATTAAAGTCACTATGAATTATGTATATCTTTGTAATTCAGAATCAGAAATACTTTATATAAAAACTGGGTTGTTTCAGTTGCTCTTACATATAGCATAGAAGTAAAAAAAAAATCACATTAAAACAGATAAAATAATTTCAATAAGCAACATGCAGAATCTTTAAGGCATGACTATTTCCTCCTGAAGACAAAACAAATAAAAGAAGTAAAAATTAGTATATGAATAAGGCTAGATAGATTATAACTGCATGTTTTGCCTTTTGTCGTTGTAGATTGTGATTTGTTTCAGCAGGGTTGGGTCACTTGTCACTGTTTGTCAAATGAAAAATCCTTAAAGGTATTTTTATATTTGAGTGTGCAGCTCTTTCTGCTTTAGAGCTGTAATCAGTCGTCTTTATTCTGCAGTGAAGCACAAACTTATAGGGCCACATTTCCATTATTTTCTAGAAGTTGGGCAAACTAAAGTGCCCTGACCCTGAGGCCATAGTTTGGTGGTCCAGATTTGTTTGAAAAGTCTAATCTCTTGGTGGTGGAAGTTATCAAACAATGCTGGCTGTGTGATTGGCACAAAGAAAGGCGGACATAATGCCAACTCACGTCATGACTTCTCTGAGAGACTCGATAGCTTTCTCCAGCGTTATCTTGTCCGGGTTGTCATCTGACGTGTGCTTCTTTATGTCTGGAATTAGGAGGAGAGGAAAGGTTGGGTTTGAGTTAGATGGGAGGGATGAAACTTATTCAGAGAAAGAAATCACACGCCGGGTATCAAATGAAGATAAGGACGGGAGAAGGCAGGTAAAAAGGACAAAGATAAGGAGGAAAAGACAAGGAGGGAAGCAATTAGCAGAAGAAATGAGTTTTGTTTATACAAAGGATTGAGTGCTACCGTTGAGGAGGAGGGCCACACTGGGCAGCCTCTGCACAGGCCTGATGAGCAGCTCCACCAGAGTCTGTCTGCCACACTCTGGTTTGGCCTGGTTGATCTGCAGGAGGAGAAAACGTTTGCAATGAACACTCAGTAGACGGAAAAGAGTCCGTTTACTCAGGTTATGAAGCCATTCTGCAGATCACAGAAAGGAGGTGATAACATTAATCATATTGTTCCAAACTCTTTGGTTAAAAAGGCAGCTCTGACTTTTCCTTTTGTAATAACAGCAAACTAAATTCTTCAAATGAAAGCTTTGAATCTTATTTCTCATTAACTTCTTAAATGTGTTTTCTGTTATTTTTTTGTTTGAGCTGGATACAAACTAAGCTACCTTTAACACCTCGATCAATGAGGAAAGATGGTCTGATTCAAAAGAGATGTTTCCCGTTTGGCACAGTTTGTTTGAATTTATATAAACACAGAAATTGATCCCCTTTTTGACATAAACAATTGCACCAAGCTCCTGAAGGAGGTGGGTTTCGGCTTGCTTCCAATCGACTCCTGATGTTAGGCGAGATTATTCGATTACAAAATATCCTCGAGGCAAATTGTGTGCCTTGAAGCCTGGTTTAATATATAATTATACATATAAAAAATATATCTGGACTACTATACAGTGCACGGTGTTTGACACGGACGGTCATTTCTGTGGCACAGCGCGCCTGCTACCTCCGCTGCTGCACGGCTTGTAAAATCATGAAGGAAGAGAAAAGAGAGGGACAGAAAGGAGAGAGTCCACAGAAGAAATGGCAGAGAGTGTCCCAAGTGTGTGGTCACTACAAGAAGGGACGAAAAGAAAACACAGTGCAGTGTGTCTTTGTCAAACAGAGTTAGCCTAGCACGTAGCTTAGCATGATAGCACGTCGTCACTGCTGCAGCACGTCAACAGTAAACATCTGGTCTGTGCGTCAGAGCGACACAACAGGATGACACTCATGATACATCAACAGAAGCAGCTAATGTGATCAATAACTGAGATATGGGCTAGTAAATAACCTACTTTGATTATGGCTCCGTGTAAAGGCTGGTTCAGAACGTAAATCAATGCGGAGGCTACTTGCCCAGAATCATGTGTATTTTGTTCACATACTTTTCACATCCAATAACTTTACATTTAATTTGATTGCAAAGAGTAGAAGAGGAAACACTGACAGTGAGTAGAGGAAGCAGGTGTAGGGAATGCTTTCATGTGTTATAGAAATGTACATTAGCTAGTTAAATGATCTTAGTATCTAAGTATGATATTATTTGGTCCTAGAAAAAAAGTAAGCAAAATAAGATCATCAATATGGTACAGTAGTAAAGGCAAATATTTAGCAAAAAGAGACAAGCATGAATACAAATAAAATAAAAATAACCAAACTTAAAAAAAAAGTACTGAAAAAAGCAAGACCTGGCCCAGAGTAAAAATAAAAGTATAGATTTTGATTTTGAGATCCCATTTATGCTCAGAATGTTCAAAATAAGAAGAATAAGTTGTTAATTTAAGTGACCTGGCTTTTCTGTTTTGTGTTACTAATAATAATAATGTGTAGGGATTCAATGTAAAAAAAAAATAGCAGTGAGCGCAATGTAACTGCTATCCGATTAATCGCCCAAAAATTTGAAAGAGTAATCGATTACAAAAATAATCGATAGCTGCAGCTCTAATTCTCATATTCATCATTACAGGATTTTAATGCCCTTTTCTTCTTTAATAGACTCTCAACGATTTCTTGCGTATAAGTAAAGGTAGTTTGATTGATTGATTGATTGATCCAGGACGTTTACATTGGAGGCAGAATTTCTCAGGGGTAAAGATGATGCCTTAAAACAGCAGCGTGATTTGGGCAAACATGGTTCTTATACACACGCGTAATGTATGGTTCGATGCAAAGGTTTTCTTTTTTCTGTTGGTAGAGTCTCAGCCCAGAAGCTACGGACACAACATGCATCTTCTCGTATCATAGACTAAACAGGCTCAAAAATAAATGAATAAAAAAAGAGCTTAATTCCAAAAGTTGTACCTTCAAAAAAGCATGGAAGCGAGGCTTCAGTTTCTCACAGCGAACAATCGTCTCCTTGCTCATTTCAAAAAAGTTGACGAAGGGAGGGTAGGTCCGCACTAAATCTTTAGACTGGAAAAACAAAAGGAGGACAAGTCAGGGACATTTAAGGAAGACAAACACAAACAAATAAATGTCATACCCCTTCCTTCAAGTGAACACTGTCAATATATAAATGTTTATGTGCTTCAGGTATTTTTTAACTAATTAGAAAAGTTTAATCATAGTAAAAAGAAACATTTTAAAAGCATGAATCAGAGAATTAATCACAGCAATGAGCTCAAATTAAATAACTAATTTTGTTGTTTCACTAACACTCAGAGGCAAACCCACTTGACACAAATGGATTTAGTATTTTCATTAGTGCATTCATGAAAAGTCACATGTGGGGGTGTTTGGTTCGCTCAGTAAAGGACTGTTTAAGTGGTTCATTACAGCTTTAATTTATTTCTCTATTCTCTCTTAAACTATTGAAAACAACCTCTTCCAAACAGAAGTTAATATTTCAGTTACAGGATTTAAGTCGGCTTTACATTCTCATTCAATTTTGTCATAGCAGCAGTTCCTTAATCGTATATTTTAATAGACTTTTCAATGATTCGGTTAGCATGACGTAAAAGAGATTGTTTGTACTCACGTATTTTAAAATGATGTCACCAACACTCTTGTCCTCGGACCATTCTGTCAGGAGCTCCTCCAGATCACTCTGACACAAAGAAACACAAAAACACCAGCTCCATGATTACGTCATCACATTTACGTTTACTTCCTGATTTACATAATAAATGAAGTCTTACCTTAATTCTTGTGTGAACTTCATAAATGTCTGGGATGCTGCCGAATATCGTCTTTATTTCCTCTTGGGCGAGGATGGGTCCACCGACCTGCCCCTCTTTTTCCAAAGGGAGCTTAAAAAGCTGAAATTCAAAGAAAACATTGAATTAATAAGATGCACAAACACAGTAAATGAATTCCTTTAAAATTTGAAAGCTTAACTTAAGGATTTTAGGTGAGCCCTTTAGGTGATAGGGATGGAAATCTCCATCCCCAGGACGATACGATATGCATCTCGATATGTAGGCTACGGTATGATACACTAACCATTCACATGAAGCATCTACCAATTCAGGATGATACGATTTATCTTCCTACCACGATGCAATCAGGATGCAATCAGGATGCAATAACGATGCAAATCTGTGCAAATTCAACTCAACTTTATTGTTCCTTCAAGACCACTTCAGACCACCTACAGTAGGCTACTTAAGCAGTCAGGAGGTGTGTTTGTCAACATAAAAAAGTAGGCCTATTTCACAAACAGGGACGTACACAGAGAATTTAACGGCTGAGAGATAATTATGGAAGTGAATTGACTGAAAATAATAATTTAAAATTTAAAAAAATATATATATAATAACATGACATCGGATTTTACCGATGCAAAGCTTTTACAAGGCGATGCATTGTGGTTTCAGCCCAGTTTTTAATCCGATGCACACCACTCTAACCGATGCAATTTACCATAGACCCTCGCATCGATGCACTGATTGCGCATCGGATAAAATGCCCATCCCTATTAGGTGAGGCTTCGACTCACAGCTGGTGCAGACACATGACAGTTTTGTTTGGTCTATATTTTTACCCAAATCGCTCCCACTGCTGAGCCAGTGGAACGTAAATGTGGATGAATGGGAGAGGCTAAAGACTGATGGACACCTTGCATCAAAAGTAGGGATGTCCGATCCCTGATTTTGGTCCGATATCAGCAAAAAACAAATATCGGATAACATCGGCCTGCAATCAAAATCTCTGATACAAAATCTCCTAAACAAGTTGTCCATTCTAATTTTTTTTTTATTTATTGAATTCAGGTGTAGTAAATGCTTATATTTAAAGGTGCTACGAGGAGAATCTATTACTGGCGAAATAAAGACTCTGCTACCCATGAGCACGTGCGGCGACTGTCGTAATGCTGCGTTCCAGTAACCTCGGAACTGGGAGTGACATCATCTCCGACTTATCGGAGATCCAGTTGAAGTTGGAAAAAAACATGTCGATCTGCCAGGCTATTGTTAGCTGTTGTTAGCACGCCCTGTGTAGTTGTATGAAGAATGTGATTACCACTATGGCAGCATTTTTGTAAATATAAGTCTAACAATACTATGTATACAGCTGATCTAGAGCGACACACCCCAGTCAGAAGTGCAAATAAATGGATTATTACAGGAGCTAAATAACTGTTCACACTGGGGGCATCCATCTTCCATTGTCAACTCAGGGGTGGAGAGGTTTCACCGAGTTCCCAGTAGGAAATTCAGACTTTGGGGAACGTTCCAATTGCAGTTTCCTACTCAGAACCCAGAAATTCCTACTTCTAACTACAACTGGAACGCACCCAAGACGTGACCCAAGCCAAAGCGTGTGTTTGTTGTGATGCTAATGAATGCAGCTCGGACCTTCCTCAGAACTCTGCATTGCTTTACAACTTCTTTTTTCAACAACTTACAGGATGCAAAGCCACGAGGTAATGTATCTCTTTCTAGTTACGTAGCGGTAGTTTTTGATGTGTGACAACAAGCAATTTTTGGAGAACTTAGTATCGTAGTTTTGTAGCAGGCTATATATGGCTACTTACAGCCCGGTGCTCTAAGACGTGTCTGAATAATATAAATTTGCTCTAGTTTTAATTGTCTTGTTCCCGAAGTTGAGTATCCAGGCCAGTCCAGCCCTGTCCGACCCGACCGCGAAGGCTAAGGAATAGCATTTATAGATAACCTATTTTGATGCTATAAAACTCATCTTAAAGTGTGTATTTCCATCAGGCAGATATCTAAAAGTGAGACTTTTTTGTAATTACTTAGAAACTCCTCACAGTCTCTTCAAGTCTAACAGATAAGTTATTTTGCAATTTAAAAACATATGTTTTTGTTTTTATTGGATTTATTGAGGTTACTTTTAGTATCTCCTGATTTATTTTTCATTTATTTTATTAAATAGTACTATATTCTTATGTTTAAGATCACCTGATCAAGCTTTTTCTTACAGTCCAGACTACAAAATAAGGAATAAAAGTCTGTTTGATTCCTGCTGACATTGGATCAGATCAATATCGGTATCATATCAGAGGTGAAAAAGTTGTATCGGGACACCCCTATTCAAAATTATTATCGCTATTATTAATTATAATAATATTAATAATTATAATAATAAAAGAGTGAGCAATGCAAACTACTGTCTGAGACCATAGTGGTCCTGGTGTAAAGAGACAGAAACAGAGTTTTTGTCAAAAGTTTGCACTGTTACTCATTTTAAAACCTTTCCATTTTCATACTGCTGCAGAGCCGCACTTTTTACTGTTATGGCTATATGAAAATGCACAAAAGGCACCTTTAAGGCAATAATAACACATAAAAAACACCCACAAATAAAATCTGCTGTCGCGTCGTGTCTGTAAGCTGCAGACTCCGGTCAGAGAGGAGGGTCTGCATTTTTAAATGTTGTTTCATTCAGTTGTGTTTTAGGGTTATGACATTTTAAAACCCTGATGAAATGACCACAGATCAGGCTCAAGGCAGGTAGACAGAGGAAGGTCATGTTTTCATAAAGTCATGACCTGAGTGCTTTTGTTTATTTGTTTAAAAATTGAGTTCTTTAGCAGCGAGCTATAACCAGGATGATGCTGTTTATTAAAGTGCTCGAGGCTCAACATGATCTTTAAAGGCTCCTCGTGTTTTAACCTGCCACGTCACAAAGCGAAAGCATAAATACCAACTTACCACTTTACATCTGTGTTATATTTAAAATTATACTGTGAACTAACTACAGCTCTTCAAAAAGACAAGTGCATATCAAACAAGGACGGTTGAAAATGACGTGTTCAGAATGAGGCTCTGTGTTTTTATTAATTCGGTGTGAATCATTTCTCTGTAAATCTACTGACTGTTCAGACTCCTATGAAACATGAATAAAACTGTCTGATGTACCTCAGCACAGAGGTAGGGTCGGGCAGGATGACCATGATGTACTCGTAGGACGTAATGATATGAAAAATTCATATCACTGTTATTGTGACCAAAGTTATCATGGTTATCATTATTATGAAATCATTTAACTCATTTAATATTATAATTATAACAGTTCTTTATTCTTTTTTTGTCAATAACTGAGCTGGAAAAAAGGCGTT
The DNA here is from genome assembly GCA_036419115.1 of Scarus forsteni. Lineage (NCBI taxonomy): Eukaryota > Metazoa > Chordata > Actinopteri > Labriformes > Labridae > Scarus > Scarus forsteni. The sequence continues at coordinate 2,250,061 of JAZDUH010000104.1, read as the reverse complement.
TAGGTCTGCAGCTCCACATGCTTAACTACATGCAAACTAATGGCCCTTTTCCATTAGCCCTACCCGACTCTACTCTACTCGCCTTGTGCTGCTTTTCCATTAGCCCCAGTCGCCTGCCCAACGGGGTGCAGTGTCGCTGTAAACAGCTGAGCGGCACTGTGGTGACGTCATTTTGAGCGCAACACAACAATCTGTGGCTTTTTGTCTCAAACCAAGTAAAAAAGGAAAGCAGAAGAAGGCTGCAGGTGGTAAGAAGAAATACCCCTTGAGAAGCACGGGAGAGTTTTGGAAGCTCTACAACAGAATGAAGCCGAGGACGAGAGCAATCCAGCTGCACAGAAAAGACGTATTAGGGTAAGCTAATGGTAGCTACCGCTAGCATGCTAGGTCGTCACGCTCATGACTCATCGATGATAACATTGTTTGACCAATCAGTAGCCGGCAGTCGGTGACTTCATCTTTTAGTATGGACTCAGCTCGTTTAGAACCAGAGCGGAGTAGGTACTAAAACTAGCTTGTTTTAGGAGGTACCAGGCTAGTGGAAACACGCTGCAAATCGAGTAGGGCCGAGTAGAGTAGGGCCAAGGCGTGCTAGTGGAAAAGGGCCATAAATGATCTGGTTTTGCTGGACACTTTTGAGATGATGTTAAGTGACTTGGAGGCAGACACATCCGGCAGTAGATGTTTTGACTGATGCACTTTATCTTTTCACCTGGGAAATTTTGGCAATATTGGCTTTTTTTTTTCTTATTGAATTCTTGTTTTATGTGTTTGATGATGGTACGTGTTTGTGTAAAACTGTTGAATGTGCTGCAGTCTTGGCCAGGACACTCTTGAAAAAGATGTTTTTATTCTCAATAGGCTTTTTTTCTGGTTAAATAACAGTCAATAAAATAAATAAATTACAGTTTTATAAAGTCTACAGGTGCAAATGGCAATATTAACATTGTTAAGTAATAATTTAAATTGATAAATTACATAAGACTGCCCCATACAATTGCATTAAAAAGACAAAACATCCTGTGACAAGCAGAGCAGGAATCTTGGATATTTATTCTTGTTATAATCTATCACTGCCTTTTCTGATTTTTAAGGAAAACTGAGGCAGAAGTTTCCTGCTATGCCTTTTTTGTCAATGAATGTGTCAGTAAATGTCCTAAGTCACTTTTTTACCCTTTATTCATGAGAAGTAAAAGTAAACAATTCTGGTGAGTGTTCGTCATTTTTGTTATAAATGCTTAAACAGTGTGTGATTACCTCCTCCAAGGAGGTTATGTTATTGCTGCCGACTGTTTTTTTGTTTGTTTGTTTCTCTGTTAGCAACATAACTCAAAATCTTATGGACAGATTTCAATAAAACTTTTAGGACAAGGAGCAAATGATTAGATTTTGGGAGTAAAGCTGCCATGATGAAAAATGCGATTTTCGTGATTACCTACTGAACTAAAATAGATATCATTATGAATCCAATTGCTAATGGTATGTTTTCATGGTTAAGAAGTTTGCCATTTTACTGATAACCGTAACATCCCTAATCACATGTTGGATTGTTCCTCAATATCAGACGAATAATTTGGCGTTTTTTACACTTTAGTTTGAAGCAGCCGAGTCTTTGGAACAACAGGGAACAGATGAACCTCTAAATGAAAGATGGCAACATCAAGGATCGGTGTTTGAGGAGGAAAAGACCGACACCAATGAGAGAAACATCAAGTGAGGGAGTCTGACAAAGGAGGCCGGACGCAGCAGAAGGAGAAAGAGATTTTGAAGGATAAGGAGACAGACAGAGAAATGGCCCGGCAGGTCATTTTCTCCCTCACTGGTCAGCTGTCTGACTCTCCGCTGGGACTGACTGATAAGACAGGCCGAGAGAGAGAGAGCATGCAAACACACACACACACACACAACACAAGGCCAGCCTCACACCTTTAATGAATGTAGCTTAACCTGGACCTGCTGTCAGGGCTAACTGAGTGTTGGAAAAGTCCTCGCTGTGAGAGCACAGACACACACTGATACCTGCAGGACGGTGCTTAAAATGTCTACGTAGTTGCTCTCAGTCTGGTAGAGCTCCTTGGAGACCTGCCACCTGGCTGACTGCTTGGACACAACCGGAGTTGAACTCTTGGAGGGCCTCGAACTCTCTGGAGAGAGAAGGAGAAGACGTGCTGTTGATACTGTGGTGAAACATGGACAAACACACAGATTACATCTCTTAGACGAGCAACTACAAACTGAAAAAACACTAACAAGCTACTTCAGCGTTCACACTCTTACAGAAATCATTTACCAGTAGTCAGGTTTACATGGAGCCTAATATTCAGATTAGAAGCCCAAACCGAATAAAAATGCTCCACATGAACTAGAGACTTCATCTGGCATGAGAGCATGACCTCTATGAAAACATGTCGGCGTGTTGGCGACGGACGAAGACTCGCCTCGGTACAAAGCACCTTATTTTATTGAATACTTTATAGACAAGACTGCTACTACTTTGTAGGGCTAAACAGTTAATTGCAAATTAGATTAAATCACAATGTGGCTTGTTTCAATTTTCAGGTCACAAACAGTGCAATATTTTTAACCCAAAATGTGTTGAACATTTTGGCATTGTGATGTAGTTTCATGCCTATTTTCACCTTTTTTAACCCAGTTTTTACAACTTTATGCCTATCTTGCTCCCATTCATCTTTTTTTTTTGGCCACTGTCAGGCCATGTTTGGAATTTTTACATGTTTTTTGAAATTTAATCCCAATTTTGCTGCTATAATCAATTTTCTTTGGTCACTTTTGAATTTTTTTGCCTTTTTTTTTGCAATTTCAAACCCATTTTGCACCTATTCATTTTTTTCCGCTTTCGTATCATTTTTTTTTTTTCCCAGTTTTTACAATTTCATACCTATTTTGCTTCTGTTCTTCACTTCTCCACTTTTTCTCAAATCTTTTATCCTTAGATCGATTTAATGTCATATTGGTTTTACTATAAAAAGATCTACTGCTTATGTTTGTTTAAGAATACATAAGATGAGGAACATTAAAACAATCGCAGAGTAAATCACAATAGGGGAAAAAAATCTCTGAAAAATCGCAATTAGATTATTTTCTCAAATCGTTCAGCCCTACTTCTTTGCCTGCTTTGTTTCAAGAAAAAAAAATCAAGTTTGTGAGCATTTATTTAAACAACATGCAAACAAGTCTGTTTATGTACCTACAGTTTGCACAGTGAGTCAAGAAAGAAAAAAGCTGAAATAAAATTTTACTTAAGGAAAATAGTTTTTATTGTCTTCATTGTTATTTAGAAAATACCTAAAACAACTTTAAGCTAAGTTGTAAAGGAAATTTCGAAAATGTGTCATTATCCGATTAATTGAGTAATCGTTTAAGTAATCGACCGATCAATCGATTATGAAAATAATCATTAGCTGCAGCCCTAATATAAACACCTCAATCAGAATAAACAGGACAAAACTGAATGGAATTTCATTCGGTTGCACAGGGGTAGTATATTCCTTTTCCCAAACTGATTAGAAGTTAAATCCTGCCATGTAAACGGTGAATCTGAAAGTTGTCACTCTGGGCTCTGTCTGCACATGCTCAGTCTGGACGTAAACGAGCACTAAGCACCAGTCTGCAACTGAGAGTTTGTTTTTAATACAAACTTGAAGAAAAAACATTATCCCATGCTTACACGGTAGGAAAACAAGAAATACTGAACTATTTAAAAAAGTCCATCAAAAACTCAGTGAAGCCGGGATAGACCAAAAAACGTTGAACAAATAAGAAACCGCAGGAAAAATCTGAAGGCTGGCTACTACAAGGCTAAACAGCACAACCTTAAATAATTCATTAAAAGTAGGGATGCACCGGAATTAAAATTTGTGGCCGAAGACGAATAAAATAGAAACGCTTGGCCGAATACCAAATATCCAATGTGGAGGCTAAGTAGTTCACAATCTATTTTTTCATAGTGCATAAATAGCTTAGAATTCATTTTTAGACATGTTTTTTAAAAGAAAGTAATTGTTTATTGAATGTTATGACATTTTTTAATATTCCAGTAGCCTTTGCTTTTCAAAAAAAAGCACAACAAACTTTTTCATTCATATTAGGCCTTCAAACAAAACAAAACATGCATTAAAAAAAGAAACTGAAGTGCACTGAAGTGGATAAACCCACAACAAATGAACTATTGTCCTTTTGGCACAAGTCTGCTTAGCCACAGTCACATGCAATACCGTATTTGATTTCATCATTGCGTCACACGGTACTGTTCGGCCTTGCTATTACCTCACTCCACCGAAGGCGTAATATGGGATTTTTGGCAATAATCAGCCAAATATATTTGGCCACCGAATATTTGGTGCATCCTCAATTAAAACATCTACTTACCACCATCTTTGATAAATCATGTGATGTTTACATAGATCTGAGCGTATCACGTGTCTGTAAAACAGCTGTTCTGATTAAATGTTGTGGCACATGTAAACACCAGATCAGAAAAGATCACGTCACATGTAAACAGTTCAGCTGAAATCTTCAATCAGAATGATTTTAATCAGAGAAAAAAAAGTCTGCATGTAAACCTGGCTACTGTCATGTAACCAACTACATGTTACAGTGTGCAGTTTTCATTTTAATCTAGCCTTCTAAAAAACAAGATTTCTCCTTTTCATACTAATTTATCACACTTTTAGAGGCCAAATTAAGTTGTGTCAACATTTTTATTATTGTACATTTTTCTGTTAGTTGTTACTCTAGCTGACAGAAAAGAATCAGAAAATTGAAAGAAAAATTGTATTAAAGTGGTTTGATGTTGAGGAGATCGACGACACTGCCACGCCATTGTACACTCTATTTATCTATGTTATATTTATTTTTCCCCCTTTTTTCTATTTCTGTCTTTAATGAATTCATATTTAATTGTTTCAATGGTTTATGTTTGATCCAAAAATGAATTGTTAGACTTTGTGGCAAATTAAAATAAAAATTAAACACTATGTTAAAAAAAAAAAAACATCATCGAAGGTTGACGACCATTGTCTCCAGCTAGCTAGCTAGCTAACTAAATAATGCAAAAATCTGCAATATAGTAGAAACGCAATTTAAATTGAATCACCACCTAAAAAACTGAAAAATTTGAATCAGTAGAAAAGCATATCGTTCCAGCCTGAGACATCAACATCAAAAATTTATTCTGATCCAATTTTTTACCTCATTGTCCAGCCCTACTTCAACAACCATGACATTCGCCTCATTTCTGCCCCCAACGGGGCCGCAGCCTCCTCAGAGAGTAAACCTGACCTGCAGAGGATCCTGGCTGCTGCTGATCTTCCTCTGGCTGCTGCAGGCTGCCTGTTTTCAGGCTGGATCTTTTCCTCCTGTCTTCCCTGTCTGTCTTAATCCTTCTCTCCCTGGTTTTCCTCCTTCTTATCCTACTTCTGGTGACTGTATCGCTGCCTCCCATCTCTGAACTCTTCCCTACTTTGTCCTCTGGAATGAAAAATGGTTCACCTCATAATGTTTGGTTTAATGTTAAAACGATGATCCTCTTACCCGCAGTGTCACAAAGATCTGAAACCACACAGTCGTCTTCTTACCTGCTAACGCTTTGCACGTGTCAGGCGTGTTGGAAATGTCCAGCAGAGAGCCCATGGACAGCGAGTGCTCTGCCGATGGCCTTTTCCGTGGCGGTGGAAACGGCGAGATCTCTGTCTCCTTGGTGAGTTGAGCCAGGGTGTCCCTAAGACGCCGGCGTTTACGGTTACTGTTGGGCGTCGTGAGGGACAGCAGGGACACGGCCTTCTTCATAGCCGGGCTGTCGTTCTGAAAAACAAAGAGCCCAAGTAATGAAACAGAAGATCACTCTGGCACGCACAGGAGAAGAATGTTATAAAGCCAGGCTAGAAGGTGATGTTTTTGTAATATGAAATAAAAACTAGTGCTGTCAGGAGTAGCGTTGTGTAGAGCTGGCAAAAAAATCGATTAATTCAAATTATTTTCTGCAGAAGATTTAAATAATTAAAAATCGAGATTTATTTTCTTGCCTTAGTCCAATTGTAAGTAGTTGCAACTTTTGAAAAATATTACAATTTTCATGATGGTTGGCCTTATAGGGTTTGCACAAGCACTTTTATAGGCTTGTATTTGATATTTAAGTAGATTAAATATTGATCAGAGAGTTTCATGCTAATACTGTAAAAATATCTCAGCCTTTTAGTGTTTATGTAGACAAACCTGCCTCGATTATACTACAGAATCAACCTTTTATGACCCAAACTTTGACTTTAAGAGGGAAACATTTAGACAACATAAAGGCAAAACTTGATTTGTCTCATTTTTATGTCACTGGGAGTTTTGTTTCTTTCAGGGAGGGAAAAATCGATTAAAATCGTAAATCGAGTGTTGTGGAAAAAAATCTGGGATTTTATTTCTAGGCCATATCGCCCAGCTCTAGTGTTGTGTTACACATTTTGAAGGTCTTGGTCTTGTCTCAGTCTTGGACTGGCCAGACTCTGGCTTTTTCGTCAAGACCGATCCAGCCCAGCACTGATCTACTGATCTTCAGTTTCATTAATGAGGATAAGGAGGAACACTTGGTAAAACATCAAAAAGCTTCAGTTCAGGTGTTATCTCCTGTGATGAATGAAACCTTCCCGGTGTTGTGACTGCAGGACAACCAACATAACTGTTCAACCTTGTCATGGTCTTTAAAATTGATTTGATGGTCTCGGTCTTGTCCCGGTCTCGGCTCGTCTCAGTCTTTGTCTCGACTCCCAAAAGTCTGGGTCTTGTCTTGGTCTTGGTGCATTCTGGTCTTGGGCAAGTCTTGGTCTCAGATAGTGTGGTTTTGAGCACAACACTGGTGAGTAGATTAACCCTCTGGATCCCAAACCCGCCGGCGGGTTCAAAAACGCACTTATTTTAAAACGACTGGCATTTACAAACCGTTTGTCCTATTAAAAAGCCGTAAAAAGTGGCGTTTTCGTCAGATTCTCAAGTTTCCGAGGGTACCTGAATGTATCACACATGACGTCGGCAACATTCCGAACAATGGCGGAAAAGACCGACGATTTTCCGCGACTGCCGTCAACATCGCATTTATTCACACGTCCACTTCAAAAATCTGCAGAAAATAAACCGTTTGCTCTAGCTCGATTCTGTAAAAAACAAATAATTTTACACATCTTACAGCTTTCAACAAGCCTTGAATGATCGATATATGTCCTGTATTTACTTCTGAAGAATTATTTGAATATTGCCTTCCATTTGCCTGGTGTCATTTCAGATCTGTCTGTTCATCACCAATCAGCATGCTCCATATGTCGGCTCTGTGTCTCCAGAGACTGTTTCAGGGCAGCAGGACCCCCCGAAACAGTTTCAGGGGTGCCTTGAAACAGTTTCAGGGGAGTCCTGTCGCCTTGTACATAGTTATTCAAAGTTTTCATTGTTCTGAAAATAAATATTCAGAAAATTTCACTGTCCGTTTTTCTTTGTTGAATAGTTTCTTGCATTCTGGTTATGTTATATTGCTATGAGGCATTGTTGAATTATATCTGGCTTCAAGCCCTAGTTCTCCTGAGTACATAGAGGTGTAGAACTTGATATTGCAGTGAAAAATGAGTCCACAGTGAGTAAAAATGTGACAGAAACAAAAACGGCCTAAAACTCCAATCAACTTATAAGGTCCCAGAATGTGTAGTTTCTGTAAAGGTAGAACCACACCACTTTTTTCCTGTGTTCCTTATGCTTGAGGGTACCTGAAAGTGTGTTGTATATACTCCCACCTTATTTTTAGAATTTTTTAAAATCAGAAAATCAGAAAAATTAAATTTTCGTTTCTCTTTTTTCTGATGATTAACAGCCTTTAAATTTTGTTACACTGCATAAAGACATAATTGAGTTATATCAGCTTATAGCCATGGTTGTCCTGAATCCATAGAGGTGCTGGACTTCACTTTACAGAGAAAAATGAGACCACAGTGAGTAAAAATATGACAGAAGCAGAAAACGCTCAGAAATGGCTTGGGATTCAGAGGGTTAAACAATTGAGCGATTAAGTAATTATGACCTGTACCTTAATTAATACAATTAATCTTTTTTTAATCTCACTTTAAAAATTGCTGAAAAAGCCTCTACTTGAGGTATTTTCATGTAAATTCATTAGATTATTGTGGCAGATCAAAAGATTGCTCCCCAACGCTCAAAAACTGAAGCACAAGAAGCCCAATGCATAAAAACTCTCCAGCTTTAACGGACCAATCAGGGGACAGAGGCGGAGCTGTGACAACAGGAAGTGACTGCATGTTCGAAAACAACAGCGGCGATCTGATCTCTGTGGATGCAGAAAGATCTGCAGTTTAATCAGAAATGGACTCGACTTCTCCTTTAAAACAGGAGAAAAGAACGTCACTTCAAGCTTTCTTATGGAAAATCATGATTTTGTTCTTCTCCTGACCGGAGATCACCGCTGGGAAACCAAAGAGAGACCGGAGATGCTGCGCTAACAACACCGAGCTTGGTCATGGTTATCCTACAATATCAAATCTGCTCTCCTCAAAAGTTTACAGGAGAACTTGGTGGGGTTTGTCTTTGACTAGATTCTTGTCACATGTAGCAGATGACACATCTGTGTGGAATCATTTAATGTAAGATAAGACGATAGTCTAAGGACTGAAGTACTCATAGCTTAAGCTAATGGCTAACAACAGCTGCTACGTCATACTGTGGCTCAATGTGATTGGTCTGTGAAGAGTGTGATGAGGGACCGATCGTCCAATCACCAGCTGCCCTGGTATTTTAAGGTTCTGCCCTCTGAAAATAACGTAACAGAGAAATTAGATTAAAAATTAGATAAGTGCAATAAAAAAAAGCATGCTAATTATGACTGTAGTTAGTTAATCCAAATGAACGCGATGATTTGGCACCTCTAATAAAAACATGGGTGACTGTACCCTAACACAGACCTGCAGTCCTTTGTCATGTGTAATGCTCAGAATTACACATGTGCAAAAAAAGTTCTGTTAAAGTAAGAAAACCCACAGTGGTCACTGAAATAACTTGAAACTGACAAAAGCAAGAATAAATAAAAATTTACAGAAAATTAACTAATGAAAATCAGGTATTGCTTTTGATTTGGGGTTCAACAGAATTATTTAAAAAGCAAACTAATGACTAAAATGATTCTGTTTCTACCAGTAGTCCTGATACCAGGCAGGTGAATGAGTATTTAGGACAGCAGAGTTTCCTTCAGCGAGGCTGAAGGGTAAATGTATTTCAGTTGAGAAAAAGCATATAAACACAGCAGGGAGCCTCCAGGACAGACGTCTCACGCTTGTTGATGAAATTCCCTGCAATATAATAGAAGCTGATGTATCCTAAAATCCTTTAAAGAAATAAAGGTATTCGTTTTAATGGAATGTGACATTTGTTGACAAAGACCTTTTACAGTAAGAAAAAAAAGAAAGAAAAGTTAAATAAGTCTAAACTACAGTAGTTGGTTTTGTTATGGATTAAGTAACTCTACAATAACAGAAATGAAAATACACAATCACATTTTGAAAAAAGGAGTGAGGAATCAAAAGCTAAGTTTGAATGAACAAGTGTATTTGGTAACACTTCAGAATAACAATCATTTGTCAGATATTTATCAGCTAATAAAAGATGTTAGTGAATAGTTAACTAATCATAAACAAACCACTTAAATACATTTGTAAATGTTTATTAAATCATTTGTTAATGATTATTAGATTATTTATAACTTAAGTTATAAGACATGTAAAAGCTTTTAGTAGATATTGACGTAATAATCAATTCACTATATATACATTTGTAAATGATTATTAAATCATTTATGAAAGATTATAAAATCATTAGGGTTAGGGTAAGTTAACCAATCGTTTTTTCATGACGCAATGATGAAATCAAACACGTCACTGCGTTTGACTGTGGACTTGTGCCAAAAGGACAACAATTCATTTCTTGTGGGTTTATCCACTTCAATGCACTTTAGTTTCTTTTTTAATGCATGTTTTGTTTTGTTTGAAGGCTTAATATGAATGAAAAACTTTGTTGTGCTTTTTTTTTTTGAAAAGCAAAGGCTACTGCAATATTAAAAATGTCATAACATTCAATAAACAATTAAAACATGTCTAAAAAAGTATTCTAAGCTATTTATGCACTATTAAAAAATAAAGTGAACGACTTAGCCTCTGCATTGGATATTTGGTATTCGGCCAAGCATTTATATTTTATTCGGCTTCAGCCACAATTTTTAATTTCAGTGCACCCCTAGTTTTAATGAATTATTAAAATAGATAAATAAGATAAATAAATAAATGATTGTCTTTGTGAATAGTTAAAGTGCACTGAATATGACCCATGACACTCTTACCTTCTCATAGAGGTACATGGACTCTCCGGCCCGTGCATCCATCTGAATGCTGCCCCAAAACCACTAAAAGACACAAGAAGAAACAGATTTAACAGAGCTGTGGGCAACTGCAGCGGTTTATAGTCAAAATAAAACAGGTTTGATACTATAATGACCCTCGCTTTCCTCTAAAAACCAATAAAACTGGCAGAGTAAAGAAAAGGCCCTATTGATTGTGGGGTTACAACTACAACTAAACCACGGCTCTACCTCAGTTCAATTTATTCATCCATTGAGACGGAGAATCTATATTGATCCCACTCTGACAGCACAGACAGAGAGGGAGAGCAGAGACTCCATCGATTGAGCTTTAGCCCAAAAGGAATCCTGATCAGATGATCATTTGGCATTCTGTTCAGACGGAAACAACTGAATAGATTCATTATTTCTATCCAGCCTTTCCTGTTCCTGCAGTTAAGCCTCAGAGTATTTTTTATTTTGTTATGTCAATAGATAAAAGACAGTCACTGACTAAAATAACAAAGGCGTCAAACTCACTTGTCTCTAAAAGAGGCGTTAAATGTGTTTTGTTGTTTCTCTAAACGCTGAAAGCTTACCTCTTGTTTGACCACAAAGAGTTTTTTGGAGGGAGAAAATGGGAGGTCCTTCACCGAGTTCTCCTCCACCACCATGTGCGTGCACCTCTCGTCTCCAACCTCAAGATAACTGCCACCTTAAACGAACGAGCACAGGGAGGTTACGAGCAAAAACACAAGTACATGGAAAACGGACTTTATGCTCATTACTATACACTAAAGAGTCACCACCTGGATTTAACTAAGCAAACAGGTACGAGCCTCCTATTGGACAGTTACTGCATGGGTGATTATCAACTATCAGCAAGTTATTTAACTCCAGCTGATGACATGAGCAGCTTCTCATTTCTTCAACAACCATGTCAAAGACACATCCTGTGGTCGTGGAAAAGATGTTAGTCTGTTTAAGAAGGCTCAAATCATTGGCATCAAGCAGAGAAAACGTCTAAGGAGACTGAAGAAACTACTAAAACTGGGTTAAGAACTGTCCAACACATTATTAAAAACTGAAGGATAGTGGAGAACCATCGTCTTCAAGGAAGAAATGTGGTCAGAATAAAATCCTGAATGATGGTGATCGGTGAATCACTTAAATGCTTGTCCAAATCAAATCAAAGGAAAACAACAGTAGAACTCAGGGGTGTGTTAAATAGTGAAAGTAAGAACATTTCCACACACACAATGTGAAGGGAACTCAAGGGATTGGGACTGAACAGCTGTGTAGCCTTAAGAAAACCACTAATCAGTAAGGCTAAGCAGAAAAAAGGCTTCAGTTTGCTAGGGAGCATAAAGATTGGACTGTGGAGGACTGGAAGAAGGTCATGTGGTCTGATGAGTCCAGATTGACCCTGTTCCAGAGTGATGGGAGCATCAGGGGAAGAAAGCCTAGTGCCTACTGTCCAAGCCTGTGGGGGCAGTGCTGTGATCTGGGACAAATCTGTGACATTGGGGAAGCTTAAAGAAACAATGACACAGAGAATGAGACTGTAAACAAAGATAAAGGAGGGACAATGAAATATTAGGCCGTTTTCGAAATCACCTACTATACTAGCAGCACGTACTGATTTTCCCAAAATGTAGTCTGTAGTATACAGTGTGCGAACACAAGCGAAGTTGCAGTATGCAAAAATACCCGGATAACGTACTGATTCAGTAAAAAATTCACGGTATGCATCGGACCAGTCTGCTTCGCCTACTGTTACCCACAATGCAAAGTGGCTGACGTGAAAATGACTGAGAGCAGAGCTTCAACAACCGGAGCAGCAGGCGAAAACAAATCTAACTACTTGTTATCTTTACCTGTTCAACAGGTAATAGTGTGTAATAACTTGTAAAAAGGTCTGTTGTTGTTGTTTTTCCGTTAACGGTTTGTAACGGCCGGACTGTGGTGTAAAGTTCTATACCTGCAGCATTATTAAAGTAAAACACTGACAAGTCTGACATTTTCACCGTTATGTTCTGTATTTTTCCTCTGTAGTACTTTAAATGTTCCTGCTTCTCCTCATTCTTCATACTGTATTGTGCGTGTGATGTTTAATCTTGATGTGTTGTTTTTTCTTCTAAGTGGCCCTAATACGCCGTCACAAAAACATATAAAATAATTCCTCTCTAAAATAATATGTATTCTCCACCACTGACTGTTTCATATAAAATGCTGCTTCTGTAAATATCTGCAGATTAATAACTGAAATGTCAACATGTACTCATGGTTTGTTTGTTTTGTACAATTAAAATTAAGTTTGTAAAATAAATCAGCTGTAGCCTACTTCCTCTTTGCTCAAACTGGAAACCAGCGTAGCATACTACAAAATAAACCTAACAGAACCGTCAGACTACATGCTACACTCAAGTGTAGTATGCAGTATGCAGTGCCTACAACATACTATTTTCATACGCAGCATGTAGTAGGCTAATATGAAAACAGCCTTTGAGTGTGTGACCTTGTTTTTATTGGCCGGGCAGTGTGTCAGAGGACTGACCATGTTTGAGCGTCCTCTCCTCCATGTTGGCCTTCTCCTCATCAGAGAAACCTAAAAAGCTGAGGACACAGTCCTGGAACGGTGGCACTTTGAACTCCGTCCGAAACTCTTCTTCTCCAGCGTGGAAGTGCCTGCACATGGAGGAAATCAGCTGATTCAGACATTTATCACAAAGGAGTAGGCTGAAGGTGTTACTGGGGTTTTGGTTAAGATAAAAGTCCTGTTTCAGAGAGAAAAAAGTGGTGCAGCTGGGAGTGCATTGGAGTTTTATTCAATCTTTGGTAGTATCAAACAGAAGGATGTAAAAAAAAAAAAAAGAAAAGGATAGACTAAACCGAAATATAAGTTAGTTATACGCAGGTGACAGATGAATCAGATCATAAAAGGTGAACACGTGGCTAACAGACTATCCATCCATTATCTATTCAGCATTTCCCTTTGGGGGTCACAGGGGGGTGGAGCCTATCACCGCCGACATTGGTAGCACTTCCCTTTAATCTTGGGGAGAATTGAGATACCCCTTCAGTAGACATGAACGTGTTTAAAAAAGGGCTAAGGTGTACCATTGGGACTGACCTTAAGCTCAGCTCTGGACATCCAAACATGAAACTGAAACTTCTAAAGCTCAAACATGACTAAAGGGATATAAACTGTTTACCCTAATCCAAGGGCTCAGTGTTAAATTGAAGTGTTGTTTACTTTCTACAGCACTACTTGATAAACTGATAGATGATTTTCAATTTGAAAATAAATCTAAATAACTTCCATTTACAAGTAAGTTTTTTTCCTATCTTCCATTTCATCAGAAGCAGGTGTCCCAGATTCTTCACAGAAAGCCATGTTGCTTTAAACTGTCTGTAATGTCAGCCTTTTTATGCAGCAAGTCTAATAAATTATCAGGTGAAAATAAATGTTTTCCATCTATGGACCTCACCTGCATGTGTTCACTTTTATTTTGTTTTGTCACACTTTCTTCCTTTCCTTTTTTTAATCTGTTAACACTGACTTGGATATTAGTAAACAGATGCAATTATCATTTTGTTGACGTCCCATTTTTTCAGTTTATTATTTATTATTTTTAAGTTTATTCACATTCTAGCCAATCTACAAACTGACAATGTGTTGCTATGTGTTGAACTTGTAGATCGGCTATTATCACTGCTTTTGTTTGACACTGTTGTACGATGAAGTAGGGCATCAACTAATTTAACAGCTAATTTGTTAAAAGACTAATACCTTCCTTTTTAAACTAAAACTAGACTAAAACTATCATGAATAGATATGACTAAAGTGTGACTAAAACTAATAAACCTGTTCATTAAAAAGACTAAGTCTACATCTAAAATGACTGCCAAAAACATCACTGTTAGCAAGTTAAATAAAAATGTTGACTTTGCTGCTGGTGTAACATGTTTTCTTCTTATTTTTGCAATGAGAAAATAATACAAAAAACAAGAGAATTAACCGGGTTTAGCAGCCTTGCTTCAAGACCTGTAAAATATACAACACAAGTCACCTGTTCTCTTTATTTTCCCGAAAGTACCTCCTCTAACATAATAAGAGACCTAAGCTCATTAACCCTTTAACTACCAGCTCAACTGTTTGGCAGTAATTCAGTGACATTAAATGCTTTAAAAAACAGAACAAATCAAATCATTGTTTGACACTGTTAACATTTAAGGGAACAAAGAACACTGCAAACAAACCAAAGATCAGACATTTTCTTCGTTTGGGATTTAAAGGTTCTAAAAGCAAACAGCTGATGACACAAACATGCTCAAATATTTGGGACAAAATCAGTTACAAGAGGCAGAAAAGTTTGTAAATAAAATAGCAAAAAATAACTTAAAATAGATTATATTGAGTTTGACGGATACAAAAATGTCTTTGATGGATAAGAGATTAAATATATATTTATGGTTAATTATTTAAAATAATAATGATGGGCTTTTTAAATCCTACACTGGTTTGTTTGCAGTTTTTTTTTTTGCATCTTAAAACATTTACAGAAACAATGTTTTTTAACACATTAAATATTCCAGGATTTATTGACCTCCACGTAACAGTTGAGCTGGGAATTAAAGAGTTAAGCTTATATTAGGAGAAAAGAAGCTTAACCAGAACAAAAACAACAGAAAGGCTTTGTTAGAAAGACTGAACGTACACTTCGTTTCTTTTCTCCCAGGCCTTGAGAATCCATGACGGAGTGAGGATGGGCGTCCCCATGCACACAGCCAGCTGAGAGATGAAGGAATAAAGAGAGAGAGGAAACAAAACAAAAACAGATTTAATATCTACAAACCTTTAAAGAGTTAAACTGTCAATGCTCTCAGCACAGCAAGTCCCCCGTGTGTTTCATCACCCCTGATCATCCTGTCACTCACAATCATCACATCAACGCGACGGGTACAAACAGTTTCCACTTCAGGCGCATTGCAGAAACAAGAATGAGACGCTCCGTGGTTGAAATATTCCCTTTTTATAAAGTTAGACGCGCTCTTTCAAATGGAAAACAGCTGCAACTGCCTGTCAGGAACCCAACAAGCTTTGGCGACATTTTGTCTCGCTGTGCTTGAACAAAACACGCCGTCTGCAAGACTTCAAGGAAGGAAGGCGGCGAGGAGGAGAGAGTCAGAGTAATAAGACAAGGGCAGATTATATAAAAATCAGATTTGGGTTTGATTGAAAGCAGAGCAGAGATTAATCCACTGAAAAGCCAAGACAATGATGGGCGTCTACATCCATACATCACAGTCTGACTTTAGTCCATCATCTCCCCCGATTTCTAACATCAGACTTGGACAATTTAATCACAATTAGACTCTTTAGGAAACGTGGGTGGTTTTCAAACCGACAGCAAGTTTGCTTTGTTCCTATTCACTTCAAAGATCTAAACATTTGCATATTTCCTTTGGATGGTTTCATCCAAGGTGGCCTTAGACATCACACCAACGCCAACTAGGGGTGCCCCGATTCAACTTTTCACCTCCAATTCAATGCGGCTATTGCAGGGTTGAGTATTGGCCGATTCCAATAACGATCCAATACGATACCAGCAGGAATAATACATATTTTTATTACTTATTTTGAAGTATGGGCGGTAAGAAAAGGCTTGATCAGGTAAGACTACTCAGCTAACAGCAGTCAGCAATAATAATGATATGATAATAATAATGATAATAATAAACTTTATTTGTATAGCATTTTTTTTAAAACAGAAGTTAACAAAGTGCTTTGACAGGCAGGAACATAAAGACAGCAAAGCACATGAGAATTAAAATTAAAAAACATTTAAGACAGACACAAAAGGCAGAATGGAATTGAGATAGACAATACAAGAACCCTGCTACGTAAAAGAGACCATGAGGACCCATAAATAAATAAATAAATAATAAAATAAAAGAATAGAGATTATAATGATAGAACAATAAAACAAAGGGCTTTGAAGTTAACTATGAAAAGATTAAGAGAATAACGTGAGGTGAAGCAAAAGTAAAACAATCAGAATTAAAAGTAAATAAAGAAACCTGTTAACAAACAAGCTGAAATGATAAGATTAATACCATCAAATAAAAGGCTAAAGGAAGACTGAATCAGAGAAAGAGAGAAAATAAAGACTCAAAAGATGACATAACATAGAAGAAATTCTGTAAAAGTGAGTTTTTAAAAGTGACTTAAAAGAAGGGACAGACTCTGCACGCCTTATCTCCTCTGGCAGGTCGTTAAAGTCGTTAAAGAGCTCTAATGGAGAAAGCTCGATCACCTTTGGTTTTGATCCTCGACTTTGGAACAACCAGGAGGCCTTCACCAGAGGATCTGAGGCTGGCTGATACGGGATTAAAAACTCTGAAATACAGTTGGGGGTCAGGCCCATAAGTGATTTAAAAGTGATCAATAAAATCTCAAAATCAATTCTAAAACTAGCAGGAAGCCAATGAAGGGAGGCTAAAACTGGAGTGATGGGATGCCTTCTACAAAAACCAGTTAAAAGCCGAGCTGCTGTATTCTGGACTAGTTCAAACTGGGGAGGAGAGAAGCAATCAGCAATAGTAGGTATGAGAAAACCAACAAATGGGTTCATTAAATTTTAACCTTAAAACATAAGAATATAGTACAATTAAATAAAATAAATCATATCAATTAGAAGACCCTGAAAGTAACCTCAATAAATCCAATAAAAACAACAAAACATATATATTTAAATGTTTTAATCATCACGGGAGGGCGGGAACATATTACTCCAGTTTTAAAATCGCTGCATTGGCTCCCCGTGCATTTCAGGATCAACTTTAAGGTTCTTTTACTGGTTTATAAATGTCTTAACGGCCCTGGGCCTTCTTATTTATATGACCTGTTTTTACCGTATCAGCCCTCGCGGACCCTGAGGTCCTCTGGCACTGGCCTTTTAACCATACCAAAAGTTAGAACTAAAGACACACGGGGAGGCGGCTTTTAGTTATTATGGCCCCCGACTGTGGAACAGCCAGCCGGAGAATCTCAGGGCCGCAGAGTCTGTTGATACTTTTAAAAAGAGGCTTAAAACCCACTTTTTTAATCAAGCTTTTAATTGACTTAATCAAGTTATTTATTCTTTTATTATTTATTGTTTTATTGTACTACTGTATATCTTATTCATTCTTTTAGTCAAACTTGTTATCATATTTAATTCTTAATTTTTTACGTTATTTCGCTTATCCATTTTATCTCTCTTCTTAGATTTTTCTTATTGTCTTAGTATGATGGTATTTAGCTCCAGTATTTCCTCATGGGGGCTCTCCACACTGGGAGCTGCTCCTGGTCCACTTCTGGGGCCCCTGCCGGGGGATGGCTTTGCCTGCATGGCCAGAGGTCCCTGCACTGTGTTGTGGGGCCTCGTGTCTGTGCGGGGCGGGGAAGTCCCTGGCTGCGCTTCTTGTGGGTCAGGAGCCCTCCTCAGTGTTGATAGCCCCCAAAGGTAGCTTATTCCTTACCTCAGTCCTCGGTGCTCAGCCATGTCTCTCTCTCTTTACAGTTGGGGGGGGGGGTTACTGTTTTTATGTTGTGTTTAGCCGCTGTGAGGCACTTTGTGTTGCTTCTTAGCATGAAAAGTGCCTTATAAATAAAGTTTGATTTGATTTGATCACTGTGTTTAATTTAAACAAAAGTATATTCTACAGCTGAAATAAATAAAATAAATTAGAATAGACTGCTTGTATGGGAGTTTGCAAATCTAAGATTTTAGATGACGGCTGATATAATCCGATATTTGTTTTTTTGCTGATATTGGATCGATATCCGACATTACTATCGGATTTGGACACACCTAATGCCAACATTAATACGACTACGAGTCACGCACTGCATTATGGGAAGACAGGCAGCAGGTTGAGCCACCTACAACACAACTCACTGTTCATTAGAAGGTTAAGTGTTGTAAGAGCGGTTTGATTGTTGAACGTATTTATCCATGAATGTGACCAACTCATGATGTAAATGTGAAGAAAACATAACATAGAGGGTTGGACAACTTTGATGACCAAGAGGGCCACATAAATCTTGGAGAAAGACGGCGAGGTATGTGTTAATGTAAAAAGGACAAACCCTGTATTTCTCTCCGTGGGTGGAGTAGGCGATGAGGTGTGTGACCTTGGTGCTGAAGTCTTTGCGAATGGTTCCACCCATATGATGCACCAGATTCACCAGATTTTTCTGCAATGAAAAATAACAAAATATGTGGGAGATTACACTCTTGACTAAAAATACATCCAAAAAACTCATATGCATATAGATGAGATTAAAATAAAGGTTGACTTATAAGCAGTTATCCATCAATACTGATGTCATACTGATAATATTGGGCATCCCTGTTATTCTGAGTGCTTCAGTCATGACACCAAATCATAAAGACTAATTAATTTTCATATGAAGAGGACTTAAATGTCAGGAAGAGTCTTCATTAAACTCACCACTTCCTCTTTGTTCCTGAAGCCGGTGAAACACAGAGACAGGTTAAGCATCGTGGTGGAGTAGAGCGGTCGACAGGAGAACTGCAGAGGCTGTGGGACACAAAACACACAAAAAGAAAATCAAACATTGAGTTTGAATGACAGAAAATAGTTCACAACTTTTGTTTCTGTCTTTCAACAACACAATAAAAAGCCCTTGAAGGCGACTTTTTATGCTGTGTGCTGTGACAGAGAAGAGACAGGATGGCCATCCTCGGTTTCTTGCTGGTTTGTAGAGATTAAAGCTGTGGCAGACAGGAGAGTTTTAAAGCTCCGGTTGGTAATTTGATTTAGATTAACTTGTTGTTATTCTGGTTAAAATGATGGTTATGTCCCCATGGTAATCAGTGCATGATGTGTTCTTAAAAAAGAGTGGAAAACAGCCGCTGTCTTCAGTGTAAAGAGAGAAAACACCAACCAACCACAGCCACTCATTCTGAATTTATTAAATCAACCAAATCCCGTACTGAGGGTTTGGAGTTGAATCAGTCTTCTGGTTGTGAATCAGTGGCACGTGTGCATGTGAGCGGGGGGGTCATTTTGGAGGAGGGGTGGGAGGGGCTTGGCAGAGCCCCGAGGAGATGCTACATTCAAATTCATGCTAGTTTACCAAAATTACCAACCCTAGCTCTAACTTTGGACGAACAGACGGATGAGTGATTGCACTGATGGTTTTCTTTGAAGCAGTTAGCTTGAGTTAAAGGAGACATATCATGCTGATGCATGATTTAATACTTACATATAATATAATAAATTTGAAAACAAGACCTTACACCCCCTTAATTTTCAAAAAATGAGATATTGTATTTTTTCTGATATCCTAGAACGAGATTTGATGCCTCTGAAAATAGGTCATTGCAAGATGTCCGCGAGATTTCAAACGTCGTGACGACACGAGGTATCTTTCTTTTTATTGGAGTAATCTGATAAAACACTTCCTCCTCTGTGATGTCCGTCAGCCCTAAACCCTCACCGAGGAACACATCCACCAGCAGCCGTATATAGCTCCCTCGCTCACACTCCCCCATTACCAGCTCTGGCCTGTAGGGGGACTCAATACGCGGTTGCTGCTTTGAGCCTGCCGGAAAATACAGTAGAAGAAGAAGGACAGGCTGGCTCTACCCCCGATAGCACTGACCAATCAGAGCACAAAGGGCTGTGACGTTGCGGGGTAACTTTAGGTCATCCTTGAGACCGAGTGTTTCAACGTGGGCTTCATAATGGCCCAAAATGAGGATATTGAGAACGCTATTGTGGGGCAATGAAGGAACTAAATGACTTGTACTGAGGGCAGAAATGCTTTACAGGCATCCTAGTCTGGCATAGTGAAAAGGAGAAACAAGCACGATATGTCCTCTTTAAGTGAATTTCTGCATGTTTGCAGTTTGGGGGGAAACTCTGGGACAAATGGCATTTACTGCATAGACCAGCCCATCCATTTAGCGTCCCGAAAGCAACCCTCGAATGGCCCAAAATCCATGTGATTGGGGCTTAAGTCAGGCGAGAAAAAGAGAAAAAACGTTTACAAACATTGATAAGGTCTTCCAATATGATTACAGACACTGAATGCAACACATTCTGAAAAGTTGCTGTTAAGCAAGTTACTTTTAATGCATTTTGAAATGTGACAAAAGACGGGGTTTTTAATCTGCACTATTTTTATAGTCATATGCACCTTGACATGTGCTTGTATTTACCTGTCATAAAGTGTTGAGGTTACCTGTTTGAAGTGTAAAATTTAAAGAAACATTATAATAAAAATATATATTATTATATATTATAATAACCATTATTATATTATATAATACTATTATTACAGTATTTCAGCAGAAGTTTAGTTTAAGCACTGCTCTTTATTGAGTTTTGCCCTTTTGGATGTGGCAATAAATTAATAAACATCCAGTGTGTCTGTTATCCATTTGTGTTCTTTTAAGTGCTTTACTTTGTTCATGTCTTAAGTCTGAAAATCTGGCCCAACTGAATTTCCAATTGAATTGCCCTGGCATAGACGCTGCTGTGTAAAGCAGGGTGTTGCACATTTCTATCACAGCTGTTGTTGTTGGGTTGATGTGTCCATCTGCGCAGGTGTAATAAAGATCAGAATGCTTCTCCTGGATGTCAGAGTCTTAATTAGGCCTGTCACGATAATGAATGAATCAATTAACCGCACGGTAAATAAAAACGTGCGAGTTTGTTTTCCTTCTCCCTTTCTACCATACAGGCTGGATGAGAAGACATCTCACTCTATGCAACTGTCTCAACACTGGGGTGCACTGGTTTCATCGCGGATTTATAGCAGAGTGAGCATCTGTGACTCATTCAATCTTTGGGGCGGTGGGGAGGCAGGGCCGCTCGCGCCTACACACACAGAGAGCTGAAGTGAGCGTTGTAAGGAGTAACAAGGAAACAAACGCTAACAGGAATGATGCCACGTATACTACGGTTCCTGAGCTGAATTCCACAGCCCCAGTGCGGGAATATTTTGGTTTTAAACAGAATGAAAAAGGTGTGAGCTCATGAACACCGACGAGCCGATATGTCGCATTTGTTTGACAGTAGTGGCGATGAAGAAGGGGAGGTGCAGCAGAGCTTTCGGCCTTGCAATTTTTCCCTAAAGAGAGTCCATTTCATTTTCATTGGGTCTTGTTCTCTCTCTTTTGTTGTCAAATTTATTATATTGTTTAATAGCTTTTATTTAAAAGCTCTTGACCTTCAAATTACAGTTAAATACTTTCAAGAAATTAAATTTTATTGCTTTTGATGTGGTGTACTCACTTTATTATGACATATATTATAATTGCATTCATGAAAAAAATGATGTTTCAAAATAATATTGACAATAATATCGCTATCTGCAATAATTTTTTGGACAAGCATCGTCCAGCAAAATTTGTTATCGTGACAGGCGCAGTCTTAAATATCAATCCTGTTTGAATGTTGAATTTTTCTTCATGTTTTTAATCATGTTCTAAAGGAAAGTATCAGATTCTACACTATGCCTGTGAATATTGAGCACTGATGTTAACACAAACATTGTGCCTCACGCTCCATGTAGCTCCCCTGGGAGATAAATGAGTACTGTAGGTGAAATACTGCAGAACAGGTGAGCACTCCCTCCATTGACATTGCAGATATGCATCTCTGTGACACTCCACAGTGCAGCCTAAGATGGCGTGCATGTGCGAGCGCCGTCCTCTGCTGACAAATGCGTGGAGTGCTCCGTCTTGTTGATAGCAGCCGCAGACAGGGCAAATTGTTCATGTTCACATTAGCATCTTATGAGAAGTCTCCATCAGACAGACAGCACAGCAGGTGGAGGCAGCGCCTGTTTATCACCCTGCTCAGAGAAATGATGGATTTTTCTGTGCCCTGCTTACTGATGTCGAGGTTCATCTCTGGCCTGTTTCTGTTCTGTCCTCCTCTCAGATAACCTATTTCTACGCTCCTACAGTTTTTAAGCAGAGCTGTAACTTTTTCTGTTCACTTCAAGATACATCTATTTCATGGCATTTTTCTGACCGAGCCATGGAGGTTTTTTTTAGAAAATAACGATGTTAACGTCATTACCTGATCTGATTGTTTTGTAAGAATCCTATCGTTGATCAATTTAACCCATCCAGCTCCTTTTGACAGAATATTTTATCCAGTCAAGAAGGAGAAGCTTCAGATTTTTTAATTCAAATCTGTAATTAATTTCCACCATCATAAGTTTTTATACAGGGATATTTTATCTCTCTTTTTTAAAGGGGACAACAACTTTTCTTTTCTTTTCACATTTTGCTGCAGTCCATAGTCCAACAAAAGAACCATTCTTTTTGACTGTGTGCGCAGTAACAAAGAAGAGACGAGCAGAGCTCCCCCACTGCTAATTAGCTTAGCTCAAACACTGGAAGTCAATGGATAGCGTTAGTCTACCACTGCCTACAGTCATCAGATAAAACTCTTCAGCAACTTTAAACGGTCCTATGTGCTTAAGGTGACTCATTTTTTTACAGCGTTATCTTCTCTGTTTTAAGACTAAGATTAGCAATTCATGGAATTTTAGAAAGATAAACATATGAACCTGAACCAGAGGGCACCATCCCCCGCAGACGTGATTGTCAGTGCGGAAACAAAACAGAGCACTTTCACAGAGGTTGGCACATGTGCACTGCAGTTTAGTTTTGTATGTATTTCTTTCAAAAATGAAGAAATGTGCCACAACAGGCACACAGGATCATATAGAGTTGTTAAGGAGTTTATCTGATGACTGCAGGCAGAGGCAGGCTAACAATACTCATTAACTCACAGCGTTTGAGCTAAGCTAATTAGCAGTGGGCGAGCTCTACCCGTCTCTTCCCAGTTGCTACACACAGTCAAAAGAATCAAGTCCATCTGTTTGTAATGGACTCTGGAAGACGAGTGAGGCAGGGCACATAACAAAAGAAAATGTTGGCGTATCCCTTTAAATGAAAAGAGTTGCAGTGATGCTTGAAGAAATTTTTTGACCCTTGTAGGAAGCATCATCTTTTTTCTGACCAATAACAGGGCCCTCGACTACCTTTCTGAGTTGGTTTCAACGGTGAACCTTAAAAAAATTTCAAGGTGCACCAGCACAAAATTTAGGTGCACCCAAATTTTTCAGTGTCACCTTTAACGCCATAAGGTCACCATTTTATTACTGTCCATAAATTTTATGTAATGTAAATGCTTTTTAAACAAGACTAAGATGTAAAGAAATACTTGTCTTTATTTGAAGCAAAATTATACATTAAAGAAAAACAGAGCGTTTAAAGAGTTTCACTGAATGAAATTTACAAATTTAAACTAAAACATGAAGCAGAATAAAACATCTCTAAATAAAAGTGCTTGTTCTCAACCCTTTAAGGTCCAAGACCGTAGATGATAGCCAGAAAATTCTAATTTTTTGGAGATTGAATTTTTATTTCACTTTCTGGTAAAATCCTACAAAAATCTAACCTTGCATAGCAGATGGGCCTGCCTGATTCAGTTCCTGAAATCCTGCAGATCCCATCTTGTAGCGCTCCGTTGACCAATGGATTCACTCGGCTAAAATTTTAACGGCCCAATCAGGGAAGAGAGGCGGGAACTGTAGAATGCAGACGTGACGACAACCGAAGTTGAAACCGTAAGTTAAGAACAGATATGCCGATTAGCCTATTGTCCTCATAGATACTTAGTGAAACTTGGCGGAATCTGCCCTCCTCAGAAGTTTACTTATAGGTATTGTCTTTGACGAGGATCATGTTACAGGTAAGTGTTAAATGAATCATCTGTGTGGTACAATTTAATGTGACGATAGTATAACGCCGTTAGCTGTTAGCGGCTAAGTTAGCGGCTAATGGCTAACGCTCATTTACTGCCGTTAGCAGCTAAGTTAGCCGCTAACGGCTAACGGTCATTAGCTGTTGTTAGCTGTTAGCTGCTAAGTTAGCCGCTAACAGATAACAAAAAAGTATGCTATTTTATTCTCCATTCTTTATTCAGCCATTTCAAGTAACAAACAGGCACATTTTGCATCATACAGTCTTCAAAAATCACTGAGCAGCATCAGCAGTCAATATAAAAGAAAATGAATATATACAAGAAAAAAATAATGACAAATTCAATGAAAACATTGCTTCATTATATGAGGCAACCCTGCTTGATGTGGATTGGTCTGTGATGAATGTGACGAGCAGAACGATTGTCCAATCACAAGCTTGTGTTTTTTTTAAACGTTCTGCCTCTGAAAACGAATTCAAAGGGCTCCTACCCAGATGGACTAGTGAAATATTTCTGTGGCAGATATATGGAGCTGTCCATCTGGCTTGTCAGGTTAACAAAAATCAGAATGTCCATAAAATTCAACCAATAGATTTTTCATATCTCATTTGATACATCAGGTTTTTTTTGGCAACTGATGATCCATTTGAGGACATTTTTATCATTTATCTGATTTTATTCTGATGTTTTTTTGTCATTTGATGATCAAATTGAGTAGACAGAGGTATTATAAAAGTATGTATCAAATATGATACAATTGGCATTATAGAGTTAAAGTGTTTTACTGAACTGAAATTTAATATTTCAAACTCAAATATCTCAAGTAGGGATGCAAACAATTAATCGATTATCGATTAATTGTCGATAAGAAATTACTCGATTAAAGTGTATTAATTGCAATTAATTGCGTTTTGAACCCGTAATTCCCCTCAAGCCCGTATGGGGGCGCGCTTGACGCCAGACGTCCTTGACACACTCGCGGGAACACAAGAGAAGCTGGCCTCTGACAACATAGAGCCGATACAACCCAGCCTGAGGGGGGCAGCATTACGCTTCATTGCTTTCAGCCTGCCGGAACTTTATTAGAAGAAGAGGACGACAACAACAACAAGACCAACGAGGGGCAGTAAGCTGGCAGGATGAAGAGGACAAGACGGAGTTCGGTGTGGAACCACTTTAAGTTTGTTAATGACGACAAAGACGTCAAATGCACAATCTGTGGAAGTATTTTAAAGTACAACTCCTCCACAACTTCGCTAAATTATCACCTCAATACGTCACATTCAGCCGTGCTGCAAGGAGCGAGTAGCTCTCATTCTTCAATCACCACAGCGTTGGGACGACGAGTATGTGACTCCACGAAGGCAGAGGGCATTACCCAGCGGATATGTGACATGGTTACTACAGACATGCTAAGAGTAGAAGAAATGCCTGCACACTTACTCCAGTATGACTGCAGTTTATTAGGACAACGTTTCGATCATGTGTTGATCTTCCTCAGGTCATTTCTTGCCTGTCCCCACAGCCAAACACTACACTTTACTACAATGCATCATGAACAAAATCCTTCCAAAGCAAATTTTCTTTGCATTTAAGTGTGACTCCATATTCTATCTACACTTATTTATTTTCATGTTTCAAGTAGCCTCAAAGTAGCCTTGTTATTGCATTGTCCCATTTGTGAATGTGTTGTTCCCTGCTGTGAAGAATAAATCTTTAATTAAGGAATATGATTTGCATTTTCTCTTTCATAAGATAGTATTTTCGTAGAAAGGAACCTATTGATTCAGAGGGAAATTCAGCTTTGCAGGAAAATTGCCGCTTATCAATTAATCGATCATCGATCGATAAGATGAAACAACTATCAATTAATGAATTACTCGATAATTTGCATCCCTAATCTCAAGTTAAATAAAATATTTCAAAATAATTAAAGCTAATGTTTAAAGTGCTATACTGAACTGAAAATGAAATAAATATCCATATTTCAACAACCAACAACATAACATTTAACTGGATGGTCTTATTCTCTAATACATTTGAACCTAGAATAAGACTTCACACATTATAGTCAATATTTACAAAACTGAAACTAAGGTAAATAATAAAAAAAAAATTTCAAACTAATTTATGAAAACGACTTCAAGGGCAGAACATTTCTGACTTTTTTAAATTATTTTTTTCTCTTTTTTTTGGCTTTTTTTATTTACAGCTTGATGAACAGTCGGGGGCTGTCAGACTGAGGACATCATTTCTGATGATGATCTCTGTGCATGATCATTTCATCTCTGTGCATGTGTGATTAAACTCCCCTTTAACAGGAGAAAGGAATGTGCAGATATAGATGTTATATTAAACTTTACTTTGTTTTCTTGTTATTTAATTATGAATTATCTGACTGTCACTAAGACGATTCGGCGGAGCTTCGCTGTGTCTTCCTGCTGTAACCTGACACCACAGAGTCTGGGCTCCTTTGCATACTGACAGCTGATTGGATGATTACTGAGGGCTGTGTGTGTGCATGCATGCATGCATGTGCTGTCCCTTAAACGGGGAGACAGAGAGAGACTGTGCAGGCGCGGTGTTTCGTCCGGTTTTAGCGGATTTTCTGCTACCGCTGTTACCTTTGTCAACTTTAATAGGCTGTATAACGTTTGTAGGTATTTCGAAATGTGCTTTCTCAACTTCTAAACTTTTGATTTGAGAGAGAGAGGGATGAGGGGCTTGCGACAGCAGTCAGTGTTTTCACCTGGGGAGCGCCAGGTGCACCGGTGCGACCAACAAACAATGTTAGGTGCACTCTTACAAATTTTGGTCGCACTTGAGAGCCCTGAATCAAATACACCCAATTTCTTCTTCTCTAGTTGTCTTGACAGTAGTGTCCATTCAGGAGCAGTCAGACAACAAGAGACAAATAACTGACCTGTCAGTTACTAAACGATATTTAAAAAGAGTGAGTAAAGTTATCAGGCCCTCTGCGACATTCAGGATGAAAAACTGCTTCCACTTGACTAAACATAAGGAAATAATTTAAGCTGCAAGTTTTTTGGCACACATACTTAATAGCAAAAGCACAGAGAAATAATATAAAGCTAAGGGAAGTGATGCACATCATCATTCTGTGTGTAACTTTTATTAAGCTCCATGAAATTTAAACTTTGTAATGATTTTTTTGCTTTTCCTCTTTGGCCAAAAAACTTTTAATACTTAAATCTGGCATCACTGCAGCACATGTTTTCTGAGAGCTCAAGTTTCCTGAAAAATATGTCTTCATATAACTTCTGGAAGCAGTATCAAAATAAAAACCCAGAAAAATGCAAAAAGGTTTTAAACAAAGACATTGCATCAGCAACTTACCTCCTCCTTCGCAGCACAGTGGAGCACAACAGGTGGTCCTATGATGCGGTTGTCACGTTTGTAGAGGTAACTGTATTCTGGAGAATTAAAGTCTGTCAGGACGAAGACCGTCTCAAAGTCGGTGTTGTCTCCATCACCAAACTCCTGCACGTCGTCTGTAATCATGCAAGGGGCGTTGATGTCCTGCACAAAGACATCAACGCTTTACTGACTGGAAAATGCACAGATGATTCTTAAGAAAAACAAACATTAGAAGCCACGAGTTGATATGTTAGCTTTGTTAGATACTTTCATTTTGTTATTTGCACAGTGAATAAATTAATATTTTTCACAAAGACAAAAAAAAATTAGTTCAGTCAGTTTCCTTCCACGTGAATGATACAGACCACAGTGATGCACCACAGAGAGAGAGGTGATTTATAGTTACTTATGTGAATATTAGTGGGAAAAAGAAGACCCACTGTCCAGGCACTTTCTGTGCAGAGTTTGCATGTTCTCCAGTGCATGCGTGGGTTCTCTTTCCTCCCACAGACCAAAAACATGCTCATTAGGTGAACTGATGACTCTAAATTACCCTTAGGTATGAGTGTGAGCCTGAGTCCAAGGCTGCAAACCCCAAAGGGACGAGCAGAAGATGGATGGGTAGGGTGGATAGCGCAACACATGGGAGCAAAAGGTGAAGTCATCAATGAAAATACTTGTAAATAAAAAAATAAAGTATTATTTAAATGGAAGACCTGAAGATACAAGAAATATTTTGGACTTCTGATATTTTTTATGGGCAAGAAAAGTGCTTTTTCGACAACTAGTTGTGATAATTTTGTTCAACAGAAGGGCAAAATACATGTAAGAAAAAAGGGATTAAACTGGGACAAAGATAGTCACATATCATCCACATTTAAGTTTTAATAAGTCATTATGTGGAGATTTGTTCCTCCTTCATGAATTGACTCAGATAAGAAAAAGAGATGTGCGGAAAAAGACGACCTTAAAGATTGATTCATTTTTTTGCCCCTGTTGACAAAACAGAATAACTAAAAAAGTGTTTTCTACATGACACTGACATTTAAGAGGTTAAGAGACGTGTATTAACATATCTATAATTAGACTTGACATAACATTGTTAAAGGAAACAGCTGTTCAGGACACTGGTGTTAAAAAAGGTCTTATATTTAACATGTACACATTTGCTTTCTCTCTTATAATAAAATAAAGGGTATTTGTCAAGGTGGATACGTGCTTACTTTTTCTTTCTCAACTTAAAAATGATTTCAGAAACAAGTTTTATTTCAAACAAGCAAAATGTATGAAGCTGTTTGGGGCATGATTATTTAAAAAAGAAACACTGTTGGTATTTACTCTGATTGATCCAATACTTTGTTGATTATTTTAGATTATCTGTATGATTAAAATAAGCCTGATGGTGCCATGTCTTGAAACACAATCAGTTGTTCATATTGCTCTGTTGGCCTCATAAACATGTTAATTTAACCCCTACATTTAAGCATTTCTGAAACAAACACTGTTTTGTCTCTTGTTCTTGTCCATCCTGGGGCCTACAGCACGAGGCAGGATTAATGTTTTAGTGTGGTAGCTTCAGGGTTTACCCTGATTTATTGACAGCACAAAGCGGTTCATTTCTTCTAAGGTAGATCACCATGGTGACTCGCTCTGAACGGCTAACCTGCTCCGGAGCAGGAAAGGTTGGAGGTTGAATCTGGTCAGACATCAGCTCAGTTTGTTGACATGATTTCATAATGCAGAAGACTTAAATCTTAAATGTAGCTTTATCTGACATGAAACAGACTAACTAGACAGACCCAATGATGTTTTTGTATTTACTTTTTAAGTTACGTGTAGCTGACATGATGTCTTGAAATACAACAAAACCCACAGTGTGGAGGTGACACACTTATTACTAGGGGTGGGAGAAAAAAAATCGATTAACATAAGTATCAGATTTTTTTTTTGACAATTTTTAAAACTTTACCTTTCCAAATGTAAATGCTTCATTTTAGTCTGTGTTAATAATCCACTTTTAAATGCAGTCCAGGCTTTTGAAGAGAGAGTATAAACAGCTGGTTAAAATATATTGCTGAATAAATCCTAAAAACAGACTCACATGTGATGTGCATTTTTCCTGATATAGTCTGGAGGCATCATCATTGTTCATCTTTTTCACTGGTGTTAATAAAGCTAATTAAAGATTGCAAAACTCGGCAACATAGTAGAATCGCAATTTAAATCAAAATGGCACCTAAGAAAATCGCAAAAAATTGAATTTGGAGAAAAGCATATTGTCCCAGCCCTACTCACTACAGTTGATGAAAAACAGCAGCATGTTTGTGCAGTTAATCTACCACAGTAATCAGGTTCTGGGTACACAGGGGCTCTGTTTTTCATCTTTGAATATCAGTCTTAAAGAAGACCAAACAGACCCTTAAGGTCTCCATTAGACAACAAAATCCCACGTTGCACTGGTTCGGCTCTGGGTTGGAAAAGGCTAACCGAGTTTTTTTTCCTGGTTCCCTCCACCAAGGAGTTTTTATTTTGGGGTGTTTGTTACAAAAAATTACGCAAATACTGCTGGACAGATCTTGCTGAAACTTTCAGATGTTGGTGATGGTTGATCACCGATCTTTAAAAAGCCTGACATGCTGATACTGATTTTTGTTATATCTGACATCATATAGCTTTAATGTTCCAATCTTATTTTATTTAAAAACATGAAACAATACCTGTTACACCAGCACCTTGTTTTAACTGCACATGAGGTAGTTCTCTCAAATATAAATTAAAAGTTTTGTTAGCCATGGACTATTGTTGAAGACTGTTGTTTTAAATTCTAGTTTATCTGGTTTATAATTGTTTTGTATTTTACTATTGTTTTTATTATTGTATTGTATATTCTTCTGTTTTCTTTGCCCAAGGACCACAGATGAAAATTAGCTTTATAGCTAACTCTGGCTTGAAAGCCCTTTGTCTTGCATGGCCCCTGTCAAATTATATGTGTGTATGCGTATATATGTATATCCATATGTATATATGTTTGTATCTATACGTATGTATACTGATTATATATTTTATTGGTTTTGTATAGGTAGTTAAGCATATTTATATAGATTATATGTTTCATAAGATACATTTGTATCATGTATTTGCAATAATAGAAGAATTAATTTTTTATAAGACCTATGAGGAACAGTAATAAGGGGTAGGAACTAAAAAAGTATTCTACTTCCTCCTACTACTTTTCGAGCATGGTTGCTACATCCTTTTCGTGTATGTGAATGGCATTTCACTATTTTTTGTTGTTTGTTGCATGCATGTTCGAAATGAAAAAAATAAATAAAATAAAAATAAATATTTCTGTCCAAACAACTAAATCTGGTCTTCATTTTCCACATTTCAAAAATAAACCATACTTGACCAACAGGTTACACTGCAGGCCTGTTTTGAGCCTCTTATCAAAAATAAAGAGCACAGCAGTATTTTACTCTTACAAATAAAGGAAATCACAAAGTTTGAGGTAGTTATTAAAATAATCTACAGGACAAACCAGCAACTCAACTTAAACCATTAAAAAGTGTCCTGAGTTTTAGGTTTCCTCGTAGCTGAGAAGAAAATGCACAAATGCAGCATCTTTGTGGCTTTAAATGTAAAAATACTGCAGGCCTATTAATCGGTGCACGTATAGTAACTATAACTGAACTATTGCTTATAGACGTTAAAGCAATATCTGAGCTTTCTTAGCAGAGGTTTGCATTCTTCAAGTGTTTTTCTAGTTTTAGTTTATTCAAGCTTCAGGCATCCTGATCCACTTTATCCGACTACAAGAGAAAAAGCAAATCATATTTCTGCAGTAATGTCAGGTTACTCAACGGGAGTTTACACTCAGATACCAAAGCTCTTTGATTTATTTCAGCTGAGGATATGAGTGTCTGATCACAGCTTTTATGGAAACAGATTGGAAGTAAACATCATTTGGAGAAGAGAAAGCTAAAAAAGAGCATGACTGAATTCAGTAAAGAGTAACAGGAAGTCCTTCAAATGATGTCACTATAAAATAAAAACAGTGCATTGACATTTGAGTGCAAAACCCTGTTAACCAGACATTCAATGGTTCTCCACTGTTATTCAGATTAATACACATAAATGATTTCCCCACCAGTGATTGACCATGCACGATGATTGAGCGATTCCCGGTTTGAATTAAGACTCATGCAACACACCCCCACGTCCCAATCAAAGTGTCAGACAATCTCACAAAGCAGCAGACACTGTACTGTACCATATTGACTATAGATTTTATCATCATTTTCTCCTCGGCGCCCGCCTCGCCTTCTCTTATCTTTACCACGGGCACCTCCATTACTTTGATGGCCTGTGAAAAAACCAACCAGCAGGAAAAGGATGTCAAAGACTGGCATTTTGAGAGGAGGAGAGCGGAGAAAAGGGTGGAGGAAGGACAGGAGAGTGCAAAAAAAGATAGACGGACTAAAAATTCATACAAATTAACCCCTGTTTGAGGACAAATGAGAGGTTGTCTAAGTTTAGAGATGCAGGAGGAAGGAGGAGGCGAGGAAGATATGGGGCGGAGTCTTTGTCCTTGCTGAGTGTAAAGACTTCAAACAGATCTCAGGCTTCAGAGGGGGTGTGCCGAGGAGGAGAGAAAAATTCAGTTAAAAATTAATATATAAGTTCAAAGCCCTTGGGAGGGCGAGGAGAGGAGGGAAAGAAGAGGACAAAAAGGGAAAAGGACGTGCAGACATCGTAGGGGGGGACTCTTTCTCTCCGAGCTGCGTGAGCGGCGGCGGCGGGCGGTCGGGCAGGCAATCGGGAGCGCTCTGATGGAGCTGTCGGCGGATGTCTTTGGATGTGGCTGCACAGCAGATTGGCAGGGAGAAATAGATGATTTAAGCAGGAAGCCTTCAGAAGTGACAGGGCTCAGGAGACCTGGGAAGGAAGTCATTCTCGCAGCACTTAGTCTGCTGCCACGCCTCCAAACCACCTTCACATGCTGATTCTCAAAGACACTAAACTGTGTGGCACCAATACAAACACTGATGCTCGCTCAAAGTCCAGACACCCATACGCTGTGTTTCATTATTCATCAATGGTGGAAGTTTTTCTCATTATTCAACAACCTTGCTGACACTCTCTCCACCATGAAGAAGAAAGAGAGGAGGCCTCTGGAAAAGATGTGCCACACCCTGAAACTGACCTGTTTTCACACAGCTTTTTCTGACAGAGTTGATCTGATACACTTACAAACATTCACAAGATAATGCTTTTCTGGGCAAACTGCTCTTTTATGCAACGTCACATTGTCCTAGCATCATGTTTGTTCATTTTTTAACTCAATTCAACTTTGTTGAATTTATGGAATCAAGAGTTTTCTCTTTGATAACACATGTTGGACCTTGTAAAATAATCCAAATAGGGCTGAAAGATAAATCGTTATCGTATCTATATCAAGATATGAACATTCAAGATATTAATATCGAAAAAGCAATCATATAAACGATATAGCTTTAACTGTAAAAATGTATTTTTATGATTGCCCTTGAATGCACCGCTTGACGCACATGTGCAGTCGTGGTAATCTGGGTCAGCCGCGATGTCACTGAAAGAGTTGGTAAACAGTATCATCGCTGTCACAGAGCTCAAAAGTTTGGGAGCATTTTACCAAAACAAAAGAGGAGAATGTGCAAAACCTGTAAGGCAGAACTTTCCTTCTATGGCAGAGCGACGGTGATGCATGAGCATCTGAAAAGGAAGCACGTCGTGGCTGATTCAGTTTCTGACGAAGAGGAACAGTCCTCTTGTTAAGCTAATTGGCTAGTTAGCCGCTAACATTAGCATCAACAGTATGGTGACCAGACGTTAGGGCTGGACGATTATGGAAAAAATAAGAATCACGA
Organism: Scarus forsteni; assembly: GCA_036419115.1. Taxonomy (NCBI): domain Eukaryota; kingdom Metazoa; phylum Chordata; class Actinopteri; order Labriformes; family Labridae; genus Scarus; species Scarus forsteni. The sequence goes on along the minus strand of JAZDUH010000104.1, from coordinate 2,216,587 downwards.
TTATTTTACGTGATATTGAAATCACAATTAATATACATGATTATTCAGTTATTTAAAAACCTCAGTATTGATTTAAACACAACTTTTAAGAACCAGCGAGCGGCACATACAGTATTATTGATCCACATAAGTCACACAATCGCTGTGGCTGACCGTGGAACACAGAAGAGCTATGAAGCACAAGAACTTTCATACACGGCACTCCACACTGTGAGGCACATTAATCGTTTTTCTTCGATTATAATGTTTTTATGATTGTCAGATGGATCAAAATCTGATTAATTGTCCAGCCCTACCAGACGTCCCTGATTTCTGGAGACAGTCCCCCCCAGAAATGGGACCTGTCCCCGGTTAAAGCTGTCCCTGAAAATGTGGCTGATTTCAGTGTTGGACTACTGTGTGTCTACTAGAACAAAGGTAATTACTACAGCCGTGTAGGAAGCAGAAAGCGTGAGGGAGCAGGCTGAGCACAGACTGATGGCCCTTTTCCACTAGCACGCCTCGCCCCTACTCGACTCGGCCCTACTCGATTTGCAGCATGTTTCCACTAGCCTGGTACCTCCTAAAACAAGCTAGTTTTGGTTCCTACTCCGCTCTGGTTCCAGGCAAGCTGAGTCCACACTAAAAGATGACGTCACCGACTGCCAGCTACTGATTGGTCAGACAATGTCGTCATCGATGAGTCATGAGCGCGACACCCAAAACAAGACGGGACATGAGAGGACGAGAGCCACCCGTCATTTTTAAACAACAACTGCAAGAATGGTTTCTCCCTGGTCCAACGATGAGGTCCAGGCCTTTTTGGGTTTGGTGGCTGAGGACAGGATCCAACGGGAGCTGGACGGAGCCACAAGGAACGCGCTCAAAAAGACGTTGATGCGGTGTTGCCCAGCTGTTATATGGCGACCCCACCCCCCGGTGGTAAAAGAACCGGGCTGGTGGAAAACCATCACAAAAAGTGTAGAGTAGGGCCAAGGCGTGCTCGTGGAGAAGGGCTATAAGACAACAGTTACTGTGTTGCCAAGTTGGCTCATTAAAATGACTCTGGGCTCTTCTGCTTGTGTGAATCCCACATGATTATCACCAAGCTGCCACTACAAAGCAGACATGTGTGTGGTTGGTAGTTTGTCCTTTCCTCACCCTGTTTCCTGGTTATCACGATAGGAATCAACCCAGCACACCCCCAAACACACTTAGGCATGTGGCACAACTACACAGGAACCATAGTTGCCAAGTCTGCTCAAGTTCACGCATGATGTGAGGAGTCAACTAATTGCAAAAAAAGTTGTTTGTGGCAGCCCTAGTAGTCATAATACAGATATCGAGACATGAAATTCTGCCCATATCGTTCAGCCCTAAATCCAAAGCTTTCAAAAGTATAAATTGAGGGTGTTTGATTCGTCAATCAGCTGATCCGCTTATCATCAACTCCTGACGCCGCTCAGACTGATGAAATGAAGTATTTCTTATTTGGTATCTTGTGCCCTCGCTGTACTTTCTCTCTTCCGTGAATCTTTCTTTCAATTCCTCACATTTTAGAGTCTCCGTAAAGACAGCACTGTTCCAAAGTAATGCATCTGTCCAAACAAAAACACTGAAAATGCTGTGATAGAGTTTTCAGGCAGCTGTTGCACCAACTCTGTGTGGACGAAACACCTCTTATATTTAAAACTTGTGCGGACACGCTTGATGTTCCTAAGATGCTGGTGCAGGTGAAGGAAGCCAGATGGACAGAACAATGAAATGAGAAACACCCAGCGTTTATTTATCAATCACACATCTCGTCATTTCTCTGAAAAGAAAGAGGGGGGTGTAAAATTCAAGCTCTATCTCCTTAAACATGTGAAGAGAGTAAAACTGTCTGAGGTAAGAAGCTACACTCACATCGAGAAATATTAAAACTCCTCACTTTGCTTTCATCACAGTATTTCCATAGCCATTCAAGAGGACTTTGTGTGGCATGTTGTGCACATAAAATACTCAAATACCTTTCTCTATCAGTTTAAATATAGCGTTCAGATCACTGAGGACCGTTACTGTGATAAAATAAACCTTCAGGATTAAGAGAAAACGTACCTGCAGAGCTTGGACCAGGGCTCCGTCTCTTCCTGCTTCTCCCACCAGGACGACCCTTGTCTCCACTTTTGGGTGCATATCTGACGTATAAAGAACAAAAACACTGTTCAAACACAAGAAGAAAGGAGAGAAATAACATAAGAGACAGACAGTTTTACTTTATTATGTTTTGACCGGTACAGTAGAAACCACACACCTCCCATGTACAAAACCCAAAACCAGTGAAGTTGGCACATTGTGTAAATCATAAATAAAAACAGAATACAATGATTTGTAAATCCCTTTTAACCTATATTCAATTGAATACACAGCAAAGACAAGATACTTAATGTTCAAACTGGTAAACTTTGTTATTTTTTGCAAATATTAGCTCATTTGGAATTTGATGCCTGCAACATGTTTCAAAAAAGCTGCACAAGTGGCAAAAAAGACAGAAAGTTGAGGAATGCTCATCAAACACTTATTTGGAACATCCCACAGGTGAACAGGCTAATTGGGAACAGGTGGGTGCCATGATTGGGTATAAAAGCAGCTTCCCTGAAATGTTCAGTCATTCACAAACAAGGATGGGGCGAGGGTCACCACTTTGTGAACAAATGTGTGAGCAAATTGTCCAACAGTTTAAGAACAACATTTCTCAACCAGCTATTGCAAAGAATTTAGGGATTTCATCATCTACGGTCCGTAATATCATCAAAAGGTTCAGAGAATCTGGAGAAATTACTGCACGGAAGCAGCAAGGCCCAAAACCAACATTGAATGCCCCTGACCTTCGATCCCTCAGGCGGTACTGCATCAAAAACCGGCATCACTGTGTAAAGGCTATCACCACATGGGCTCAGGAACACTTCAGAAAACCACTGTCAGTACCTACAGTTCGTCTACATCTGTAAGTGCAAGTTAAAACTCTACTATGCAAAGCCAAAGCCATTTATCAACAACACCCAGAAAAGCCGCCGGCTTCACTGGGCCCGAGCTCATCTAAGATGGACTGATGCAAAGTGGAAAAGTGTTCTGTGGTCTGACCAGTCCACATTTACAATTGTTTTTGGAAACTGTGGTCGTCGTGTCCTCCGGACCAAAGAGGAAAAGAACCATCCGGACTGTTATAGGAGCAAAATTCAAAAGCCAGCATCTGTGATGGTATGGAGGTGTATTAGTGCCCAAGGCATGGGTAACTTACACATCTGTGAAGGCACCATTAATGCTGAAAGGTACATACAGGTTTTGGAGCAACATATGTTGCCATCCAAGCAACGTCTTTTTCATGGACGCCCCTGCTTATTTCAGCAAGACAATGCCAAGCCACATTCTGCACGTGTTACAACAGCGTGGCTTCGTAGTAAAAGAGTGCGGGTACTCGACTGGCCTGCCTGCAGTCCAGTCCAGACCTGTCCCCCATTGAAAATGTGTGGCCTACTATGAAGTGTAAAATACAACAACGGAGACCCCGGACTGTTGAACAACTTAAGCTGTACATCAAGTAAGAATGGGAAAGAATTCCACCTGAAAAGCTTCAAAAATTGGTCTCCTCAGTTCCCAAACGTTTACTGAGTGTTGTTAAAAGGAAGCGCAATGTAACACAGTGGTAAAAATGCCCCTGTGACAACTTTTTTGCATTTTGTTGCTGCCATTAAATTCTAAGTTGATGATTATTTGCAAAAGAAAATAAAGTTTCTCAGTTTGAACATTAAGTATCTTGTCTTTGCTGTGTATTCAATTGAATATAAGTTGAAAGGATTTGCAAATCATTGTATTCTGTTTTTATTTACGATTTACACAACGTGCCAACTTCTCTAGTTTTGGGTTTGTAAATGCAGCTAAAGGCTCATAATTTATTCATCTGCAAGAAGCCACCTGTTGATGTTTAGTGACCGGAACTACATCATAAATTCAGTTTTTAATGCTTAAAGGGTTACTTCAGGTTTTGTTTATTTGTTGTTGTATGAGGTAATTCAGCCTTAACGTGTGCCACAGCGTCATAGCTCAGTTCTCTCTCCGTTCAGGAAAACTTGCTCTGCTCCACAATGCTATACATTACAAACAGCGTGGAGTCATCACAAGCCATGTCCACTTAATTTTATCTGCTACCAAGCATCTCTGATTAGGCACTATTTTGAGACACAGCACAGCAAGTTAGTTACTAATGTGTATGTGTATCCATAAATTATAGTGTGGCTTCAGCCTGCTCTATTATGAAATGTCTTAAGATAACACTTCATATGAACAGGGTCTTTAGAAATAATACACAGTTGATTGATTGGTAGGTTTATTAATGTTTAAATGAAGACATTTTCTTTGCTCCTGTGCTTTGATTTAATCTCCTGGTGAATATGAAGTCGGCCTTGTGTCCAGGCAGGGATATCTTGGTTTAAGGACAGTTATCGATGTTTTCTAAACTCATTTATAAGTGATGTGTGCATTGGCCACTTTCTGGTTCAGGAAGAGAAACCAAAGGGCAGCATGAAAACACTTGAATCCGTAGACTGACCTTCCCCGTCCTCAAACGCCAGGCCCAGAAACACATGGTCCTTGGTGGTTTCTGCTATCCTTGAATCATAGACTGAAGAATCCACCAGCAGACTCCGGGCAGTCCCCAAAGTCAGTATGCTGCTGTCCGCCATGGCAGGAACCGAAGGCGCCACAAAACTGTCCAGACTATAAGAAAACACAGGAAATGAACTAAGTGAGACACAGAGGGAGGACGTAACAAGACAGAGGTGAGACAGAAACACAATACGTGTGACAAATGTCAAACGGTTTGACCATCCAGCAGGGGAGAAGACAATTTAGCAGTTACAACTTATTTGAAGAAAGGCACTTAGGAATGAAATTATCTGAACAATAACACAGCATTTATACTTTAACTTGTATTTACAGCCACAAAAGGCAGATATTTTTGGAAATATAACAATTAAGGGGTAAATGAAAGAGACATTTTCAGCTTGATTTGGCAGTTTGGAATAAATATGTTCAGTTTATCAACACCTCCACAAGCAGTTTACTTAAGAGGAAAAATCCTTCAATAACTCAAGACAAAAAAGATAAAGGGTGTGGAGGGGAATCCAATAGTTCAACTCTCATTTGGCAGCTCTGAGTGAACCTATCAAAACAACATATTGATATTTTTATATTTTATTTTTCAAAAATGTAATGGACATTTGTTCAGTATTTTAGTGAAGTTGATTCTGTTATATTTACAGCTTTTGCAGCAAAAGATTAGAGCTGATTTTTTAAAGCACATATTATCAGTTCTTAATGTTCTATAAAAAACAGACTTTTGCTGAATAAAAATATTTGACGTGTTGCATTTGATTTTGACAAATCATACTGTGACCCCTGAATCCGGATGACAAACTGATCACCAGATTTCTCCCCAAACAACCGTGATAAAAACCTAAAGTAACATCTTTTAAATCTTAATTTATTAAATCATTGTCTGAGAATTTAAAAGGGAGGCACTCCCTTTTAAACTGGTGGCAATTTCTAATTGACAAAAGCTTAAAGGAACACTTAAATCACATGAAATGAAATACCACTCAAATTAGTACTGACCTAGCTATGAGTTGTGTTAATATATATATATATATATATATATATATATATATATATATATATATATATATATATATATATATATATCTATATATATATATATATATATATATATATAATATATTGTGTATATTATATTGTGTTAAAGGTTGACAACATCACATCAGGAAGATTTAAAATAAGAGGGCAGATAGAAGACTGGTAAAAAGGGAACATAGATAAATAAATAAAATAATTATAATAAATACTAATCATAAATAAATCAATACATAAAATGAAGTGAAATAAAATAATGATAATAGAAACTGAGTATCTCAAAACAAGAAAATTGCCAAAAAATATATATGCTTCTTTAGAATGATTCTGTACTTATCTCTTTTTCAAACATGCAGAAATCTAAGAAAATAAAACAATGACTTTTCTGTTCTTTACTTTGTGTCTTTTTTGTCTCCCTTTGACTCCCAGAGTTAAAACTCTCCCCACAGTTTCCTCCCAACAAAGACACAACAACAATTTGGAAGTTGTGGCATTGTTTGAAAATAGAATTAATGAAAATGTCCCATTTTCACAATTACAACTCCTGTCATTACTGCAGAGACTCATTCTTAAGCATGTTTTAATTGTGTCAGTAAGATGAAATACTAATAACAGAATCACATGCCAATGTCATGTGAAAATAGTGCAGCTTCATGCATCTACACGTACCTTTGATAACAATAAATAGCATGCACTTTAAACCTAATAGAAGAATTATGTCTAGTTTTAGGACATATTTTACTAATATTTGGGTAAAAACTCTCTGTAACTGTAAAACAGGCCTTATGAGAAAAAAAATCAAGGGGGGATTCCAAGGCCATATTACCCAGCCCTAGTTATAAGTGATTCAGGTGGCAAAAACAAACCACAACATTTGATTCTTAGTATAAATAGTTAAGTATAAATAGGTGTCACAGGCAGTCTTAGTAAAGTTTAAAGTTGTTGCCTGGGTAAAGGTGAGAGGCCAACGAGCAGCCTGATACCATGCACAGCAGTGAACAGCCTTATCTACGAGCCGTTTCAAACTGCAACAACAACACGGGAATAAGCCGATCTTACCTGATCTCTAGGCTGGTAGCTTCAACAGAGGTAAATCCAAAGTTGTTGAAAACTGCGGAGCCACACTGGATCTGAGCTCAGAAGCTAATTTAGCTAAATTAGCCTCCTGACATCCAGTCACCGCGGCTCTAAAAGACTTTCTGTGAGTTCGTCTTCGGTCCAAACACACTCTAAAGAAGGTGGAACATATCTCACCGAATCTTCAACCTGTTACCAAGTCATGTTGGTTTTAAAAAGCAGTCCAAACTTTCGAAAAGAGCCCTTTTCGCTTTGTTGACAGCTAATGGCTGTGCGGGGTAGGCGTCTGCCCACTGCGCGAGATCATTTCAAAAAGCAGGGCAAACAACTGTGCCGAGCGCTGATTGGACGAGAGTGACGTAAAGGCAGCAGCTTCCGCCTGACGAGCCCGCTGATTGGTCCGTCGATTCAAATCACGATGCGCACTGAGTCTGCTCCGTCTCCTCTCAGACCCTCTGACACTGCAGTGCAGCCACTTTATTTATACAGAACAAATAAAACAATCGAGTTTAACAAAGTGCTGCACTGTGACTACCAAGCATGATCAGAATAATAGGAAAATAAAATCATAAAGCTCAAGACCCACCTTTTAAGTCTGGCTTTTGGCTGATTACATTTAATAAAATTATTTCATCTTATTTATTTTTTTATTTTTTTCCCTCTTAATTTGTTTTATTTCTCAATTTCTATTCAGATTGATTCATTTTTTCAAATTTAATTTATTAATTAATCTATTTATTTTATTTCCTAATTATTATTATTATTATTTTATTTTTTTTGGTGGTTTGTTTTTAATCATCATGTTGTTTAGTCTTTGCTCCCGTGTTTCATCAATTTTGATAAAAGATAGCATTTTTTATGTCTCTAATTCGGTTTGCTGTTAGAACCTCCTCAATGTCTTTGTGTGTGTGCTGTATGTGGATAGCAAGGGTGGGAAATGTCATGTATTTTCATTGTATTCAATCTCCTACTTTATATTTTATTTCTTTTTTAATGTAAAGCACTTTGTGCAACAAGATTTTGTATGATAAGGGCTGCAAGAATAAAGTCTGATTGATGTATTGAGTGATTTATTAATGAGTAAATGAGTAAAAGGAGTTAAATGAAATTTAAAAGTACGTAAGGTTGGGACATTATTTAAAGAGATCAGATGTTCCCATAGTTTAGGTCCATAGAAAACAGCAGAATATTGGTGGTAACACTTTTGCTGATATTCACAGACAATGTATCAGCCATATACATCGGCCATATGTTCACTAGAATATAAATACATAAACATTGCTGCACCTTATAATCTCTGCATGGATATATTTAATAATAAGGAGTTTGTTTTTTTCAAGATTTAAAGCTGGGGTTGGCGATTTGATTTAGATACACTTTTTGTAATACTGGTTAAAATGGTCTTTATGACCCGATGGTAATCAACTCATAATGTGTTCTTAAAACAGAGCGAAAAATATCCACTATCTACAGCAGGAGTAAAACAGGGAAAACACCAACCAATAATCATGCAGGGACACCTGTTTTTAAACCAGTCAAATCCCTTCGCCATTCTGCCAGCCTGCTGTGCTTGCATTTTCCCGGCGTGCACAGACTCGGTGCGTGTAGGTAGCCGAGCAAGGGATCAGACTCCGCTGGAGAATGCTTACCTTTCAAGTTTTGTCTTTGAAAATAAGGGAAGCCCGCTGTGAGCCGTCCCACAACCCCAACCAAGCTCCAGTATCCCTCACATTTTAAGACAGGTGTACAGAAATCTAAAATAAACTCTTTGTTTTTCTAAGTTTGTTCTGCTGCTCTAATCTCACCACAGCTGCCACCCAGGCTACTGCAGGTGGACGTTCTCGCAAGGCTTTTTCTTCTTCTTTGGTTTTATGGCGGTTGGCATCCATCATTTTGGAGCATTACTGCCCCCTTCAGGCTAGAGACAGAGTTCAGTTTGGAGGGGCAGAGGAATGTTTTTTTCATTATATCATCAACGGGAGATTTACAGGAGAATACTGATACAGGAGGACGTCAGGAAAAAGGATAAAATACGTAAAATACGGTAGTTTAACGGCCAAAACGGGACATATAAAAGCTATGTGGAGAATGTCAGAGAAACTATGTATACCCCGATCAACATCGGCTGTGAGCACTAACTGACTTTACATGTTTGTTTTTAACTTTACTATGATAATGTTTTGGTGTTTTCTTACTGCTGACTGAGACATGACTTGGTGTAGTGTAAAACAAACACGTTGTGCTGAGGGTTTGGAGCGGAGCCCAAAGGAGATGCTGAGGAGATGCTACTTTCAAATTCATGCTAGTTTTCCAAAATCACCAACCCCAGCTTTAAGTGTTGTTTTTCTTGTTTTACATCTCTCCCACACGCCAATATATTATCACATTATAATAATGAAGTCTGTGTTTGTAAAAGAAATAGCTTGTGCCCTTGACCAAAAACATTGATATCAACAATATCAAGCGATATTGTGAAGAATCCAATATCATGCATCCATCTGTAGCAGAGTTTTCATATCTATGTGTAGTAATGTTTTTGTTGTGCTTGTGTGGTTCCAAAGGTTGTCCTCAGATCTTTTTGCGTGTGTGTCTTTGTGATTTGGGGATGGTATGATGATGACCCTTCTCTGTAGCTGCGGTCACTGAGTCTGTAATTGTCAGGACTTCTCATCACTTCTCTGTTTGTTTGTCCCTTGAGAGGGTGAGAGGCAGAGTTCATCCTGAACGGGCCACCAGCTGATCTCAGACCCGCTTTAAGGCCCTGTGTACATGGAGATGCTTTTGCCTGAAATGCAAAGAGTTTTCCTTTGCCTTTTCAGAAGCAATCCACGTTTAAACAGAAGTGCCAGAGCAACTGAAACCGCTGTAGTGTGCATGCCAGTCCAGTAGATGGCGATGTAGGTTTGCAGAAAGCAGCGGTGTAACAGCACACATATGAAGAAGAAAAACTTTTGACACACAGCAATGATGAGTGGACGCAAGAAGACACTGGAGTTTCTTGTCTGGACAACAAATCTGTCTGAATAGTTTTGTCTGAATAACAAACCGAGCACAGTAAGCAGCTCACATGTTACTCTGTAGATGGCCAAAGCTTTGTTGTTACCTCCACCAGAGAGGCTATGTTTTCACCAGGGTCTGTGTATTTGTTTGTCTATTTGTCCGTCTGGATTTACATGAAAATTTTACCAGGGGTGGTTTGGTCTGAGGAAGAAGCCATTAAATTTTGGTGTTGATCTGATCCATATTGACATCACAAATAACATATAACTTTATAACATCAAGTCCCATTCATTTACCACATTATGGGAATAGTAGTTTATTTGCAAACTGATGTCCAGTTTTTCCTGTCACCACATTTCCCAGCTTCCCTTGAATGCCAGGAGAGAAGTTCTCCACGCTGCTGCATCTCCGCATCACAGCATGTCAAACAGCCAATCAGCACTTCAAGCTGTGCATGCAGAATTTTGTTCACAGACACAGCAGAGATGAGAAAAAGTTTTGCCAATGAAGAAAGCCTGGTGATGTTTCTGGAGCATTGGTTTCTAAGACAAACTAAGGCAGCAGACTCTCCTAAAGTTGTAATAGACATTGTAGTCCTCCACAACTCACAACTACTAGTAACATCACTGTGAGCTCGTCAACGTTGTAGAAACATGTACAGCTGCTTCGCTCGCTCACAGTCCTTGTAACCATGCCTCTCAATCATTCAAATACACACACACACAGACTTAATAGCAGAAGTCTGTGTGTGCGTGAGTGTAAAATCGAAACCCCAGATTCCATATAGAGCGAACATGCCATACACAAAAGTGTTGTGGTTTTGCTACAGACTGGCGACATCATCCAGTGACACCAACATCTGTGCTAGCAGCTAATTGGTTCAGTCAGCAAGTGACAAGACCCACTCCTAACTAAATCACTCTACTGGATGATATTTTTATCAACAATAATCACACTTCTTGATATTCTTCATTCTACAATGTGTATATAAAATAAATATAGGACTAATGTTGGGATGTGTGCAACCTTTACCTGAAGAGCACTGCGCATGTGCAGTCTGCGTTTTCCCTGGAAATGTTGATTCCTGATTAGACGAAGACAAATATGAAAACATTTTCACATTTTACTTTGGACCCTGGTTTCAAAAGTTTTCAGATTCAGACACTCCGGGCAATGTTCTTGTATAAACAAGAAGCACAAATGCAACAAAAACTCTGTGTTTTCAGTTGTTTTTGTTGTTGTGTTGATGGGGCCTTACAACCATTCACCACCACTCACTAAGGGCTATTTGGGGTCACCAGTTAATCTAATGATTTTGTCTTTGGTCTGTGGGAGGAAGCCAGAGCACCCTGAGAGAACCCATGCATGCACAAGGAGAACTTGCACACTCCAGACTGAAAGGTCCTGAGTGACACAGGGATCAAACCAGCAACCTTTCTGCTGTGAAACAGGGTGCCACCATGTGGCCCTGTTTCACAGAACAGCAGAACTAAAACATTTGGTGATGTTATTTACAAAGTGGCTCATGTTCTGTAGCACCTGCCTATGAAATTATCTGATTGGCCTGCGATGAATGTGAAAGATGGAATGACCGTCCAATTACTTCTTTCTGAAATGTTTCTCAAAACTTTCTATTTGTTCTTTACCAAATGGACTCACCTGCTTTGACCCTCATATGAACTTAAGTGCCATCCCATTCCTAATCCACAGGGTTCAATCTGACGTGGGTCCACCCTTTGCAGCTATAACAGCTTCAACTCTTCTGGGAAGGCTGTCCACAAGGTTTAGGAGTGTTTATGGGAATTTTTGACCATTCTTCCAGAAGAGCATTTGTGAGGTCACACTGATGTTGGACCAGAAGGCCTGGCTCTCAGTCTCTGCTCTAATTCATCCCAAAGGTGTTCTATTGGGTTGAGGTCAGGACTCTGTGCAGGCCAGTCAAGTTAACCCACACCAGACTCTGTCCTCCATGTCTTTATGGACCTGCTTTGTGCTCTGGTGCACAGTCATGTTGGAAGAGGAAGGGGCCAGCTCCAAACTGTTCCCACAAAGTTGGAGCATGGAATTGTCCAAAATGTCTTGGTGTGCTGAAGCATTCAGAGTTCCTTTGACTGGAACTAAGGGGCCAAGCCCAGCTCCTGAAAAACACCCCCACACCATAATCCCCCCTCCACCAAACTTTACACTTGGCACAATGCAGTCCCACAAGTATGGTTCTCCTGGCAACCTCCAAACCCAGACTGGTCCATCAGATTGTCAGATGGAGAAGCGTGATTGGTCACTCCAGAGAACGCGTCTCCACTGCTCCAGAGTCCAGTGGCGGCGTGCTTTACACCACTGCATCCACGCTTTGCATTGCACTTGGTGATGTGAGGCTTGGATGCAGCTGCTGGGCCATGGAAACCCATCCATGAAGCTCTCTGCACTGTTCTTGAGCTAACCTGAAGGCCACATGAAGTTTGGAGGTCTGTAGCGATTGACTCTGCAGAAAGTTGGCGACCTCTTCTCACTATGCACCTCAGCATCCGCTGACCCCGCTCCGTCAGTTTACGTGGCCTACCACTTGGTGGCTGAGTTGCTGTGGTTCCCAAACACTTCCACGTTCTTATAATCCAGCTGACAGTTGACTGTGGAATATTTAGGAGTGAGAAAATGTCACCACTGGATTTGTTGCTCAGGTGGCATCCTATCACAGTTCCACGCTGGAATTCACTGAGCTCCTGAGAGCGACCCATTCTTTCACTAATGTTTGTTAAAGCAGTCTGCATGCCTAAGTGATGATTTTATACACCTGTGGACATGGAAGAGACTGGAACACCTGATTCTGGTTATGTGGATGGGTGAGAGAATACTTTTGGCAATATAGTGTATATTGAATCATCTCGTCCACCAAGCTGTGTCTCACCAATGAAGGCTTACAGTTTCCTGATAAGGTTTCACATCTTGGGCTGTTTGAGTTATACAGTTTACACAGTTTTGTCATTTCTTATGCCTCTTTGATGTTATTTTTTTCACATTTCACTTTAAATTCACTGTTTTTCCCAAAAAAATCTCCAGGCAGAATTACATTTATTCACACATTAGTGATGCCAGACATAAGCCATGTGTCGAGTGCCAACCCTGCCAAGAATCAATAACATATTCAAACATTATATTCCTTGGCTACTGCATGAATTCTTGCTCTCCAGTTGATTTTATTCCCAGACTTGATGCCACTGTTTAGTATTCCCCCTTGAACTGCTGGTGCCTCAAGTGCATTTTCATTCCTGTGGCAAACTTTCTTCCTCTGAGCTTTGGCTTGTTCTAACCCCAAGAAAGTGAGTTTATTTTGGCTTGTTGAAGGCCTGAGCTGTCCCAAGAGGTCTGACATCACTGCATCCTGCCAGATTTAAAACAAACTCCTTCATGCAAGACTTTGGACCAGTAGAACAAACACCCATAGTTAGAGCTCAACTGGTCCGGGTACACCTCAAACGTAGCCCAGCCTCATCAGACTCCATCCAAATCAAATTTACCAGTGGAAAAAGAAAACAGATGTCATCATCTCAAGAGCATGAACCTCTCCAAACTGAATTTACATAGATGAATGAACCAGATCCCGTGTTGGGAAAATTATCCTTAAAAACTAGTGTTTGCTCGTTACCCTTTACTTCTTGAAAAACTAACTAGTTACTTTACTTAGTTAGCCACTATGACAGCTAACTTTTGAAATTACTCGTTACTGTTACTTTTACATTGTTCATATCTGTTCCTAAATGTGGCAACCTACAAAAAGTTCTACTATTTTACTAAATCATGTCACGTACCATGTGGAGTAAGAATTCTGTCCAGTGTTTCCAGATTTTTATTCTGAAATAAGCAACCAGGTCAATGGAAACAAGCCCAAAATAAGCAACCTCCAGCTATTTAATTCCTAATGTGATGTATTCCTTTAAAAAGAGAAATTTGTTTTTGTTTGATTTTGTGTTTTAATTTTTCATCTACATTTCATTTCAATTTCACAGTGTCAAGCATGTAATCAAACAAAGAATGTGGCTTTAACTCTGGAGCATGCTCCATGTGCGTGAGTGTGTTTGGGGGCGTGCATAATAACCAGGAAACGAGGAAGTGGACAAACTGCCTACTGCAGTCGTGTTTTTCTTTATGTTGGGAGCTGGAAGATAATCAGGGGGATTCACACAAACAGAAGAGCCCCAAAAAGCAACTGCATGCTTAGAAACAAAAGCCTGAAAAACTGCGACCATGACTCAGGAGATTTGCTCGTGACTTTAGAGAAAAACAGGCCCTTAGACTCTTAAAACGAGCGGTAAGGAAACGCTGCTCGTGTCTAATGTGGGCAGCTGAGAAGGCAGCTTCTGTCAGATCTGTCTGTGGGAAAAAGAAACTTTGTGTCACATAAAAAAGAAACTACGTTTTGTTACCATATTTTCAGTAGAAGTGCGTTACTTTACATTTTACCCGAAAAAGTAATTTCATAACTGTAACACGTTACTTTCAAACACCTTAAACACAACGCTGACCAGACCTCACCCTGAAGCCCATCATGTTCAGCTTCCCAAAATCTTCTTCTTTACCATTAATCTGAAGCTGTTAGTGCAAGTTGTGGCAGCTGAGTATGAGGTTTTATTCGCCTTTCATTTAGGTATTTCATTAAGGTTTTCAAAATGAAAACGTTCTCTGTAAATATGGCATTGTTTTAGTAAATGTGTCAACATGAAAACAGAAAAGTGGTCTGTGGCAAAAGCAGCATATCACAACGTAACATTTCGACTATGAGTAAATTAATATGTAATGTTATAAACAGACAATAAATTATTTAAAAACCAACAAGAATGAAAGGAACAGAGAGTATTGTATATAATCATTTTGAATAGAACATTCTTGAAAGAGGATAATGAAATTATAAACAGAAATAGGAAGATGACATCACATAAAAGCAAGTCTATAAAAATAGAACAACATAAAATCCAAGGCACTCCGATGATGCTAAAAATCCTTTATTATGTCAGGGACATGTCAACGTGTTTTGACTCAACAGTCTTCATCAGGACATGATGAGCAACATGAAACAGGTGTTTAAATTACCTATAAGTGATCATGTGATTGTGTCAAGGGAAGCCGTCACATGACATCAGACATTAAGAAAAGACATATTAGGAAAAAAACGCATTTCAAGGCACAGGAGGCCTGGCTGCACAGTAATGAACATCCTGCACCAAACAATGATTGGCGAAATACACTATAGAAAGGGAGAAAAGCCTGGCCGAGGATCTGAAGTCTCATATGGGGTGAATAATTCTGAAATTCAGCTTGGAGCAGACACATTCATGATTTAAAAGAATAAGCAAGCTCTTAAAATAAATTCTGAAACTAACTTTAACAAGGCTAAGCTTGTTGCTGCATTTTAAATGGGAAAGTAGTTAGAGTAAAAAATTGGAGGAAATTAGAGCATAAATATTTTCGAGGTTTGGCTGGGAAAGTCTTAGTTTTAAAAAGTAAAGAACATGTTCTCGCAATAATCAAGCTTACAGTGACCTGTAAGATTCAATCAATCAATCTTTATTTGTATAGCACCAATTCATAACAAGTGTTATCTCAAGACACTTTACAATAGAGCATAAAGCTCCTCATAAGATTGATAGTGGTGTTGTCAGGTGTTGCAAATTAAATTTTCTTTGGGCTCTTGGTGTAACTGATTTCCCTTAAAGCCGTGATATTGTTGCTGGGAATAACACACGGGGATGACCCCATTCCAGATAGGTCAGGTTTGGGTTTCATGATATTCCCTGTTTTGTGTTATTTAGTTTCATTTTTTATTATTTCCCTTGGTTAAACCTCTTGTTTTTTCCTTTTGCCTCTTTGATTCTGTTCTTCTTTTTAGTTAAGTCACTGGTTTTGTGTCCTGTCTTAAGTGTTTCCTGTTTTATTTTGAAATCCCTGTGTTCCTCGTGGTGTGTTCCTGCCCTCCCTTTTGTGTCTCTCTGATGATGATGATTCCCTCTCACCTGTGATTGTCTTTGTTTTTAGATTCAGGTTGGCGCAGTGACAATTTCGTGCCAAAAAACAACCTGGTCTTTTCACGGCGCAGGCAGAGCTCACACGGTGAAATGGTAAATTGGTGACAGGCGCACATGTGCACACACTTCACCAAACTCTCACAGGCAGGTATCCAGAGTGTCAGTGCGTTCTTTGTTGCTAGTTGCCCATAGACTGTAAAAAACATGGACGCCATGATGCTAGGCTAAAATTGAAGTCTCCACAGAAACTGCTCCCCCTGGTGACTGGCTGCAGTATAGGTCAAATCTCCGTCTCCCCCATTCATCTGAACGGGCCGTAGTGAAACTTCAAAAAATTAATACACCTCGTAGAAATATTTCTCCCATCTGTATGCTGTGGTGATATGAAAGTATTATTGGGCTGCGTTTTTTCCAAGTCCTCTTTTTTCTGAAAAGTTTCTTTTTCATCAGTTATTAGAGTTTAAAAAATAACCGCGGTTTACGGCAGTTTCACAATGATTGTGTACGCTGTATGCTGTGGAGTTTTGCGACCGTTTACAACAGCTGCGTCCAGATATGGTCCAGATTCTCTACTGGCTGCACAATGGCGGCGCCCTGACGGGGGATATTATGGCTTCAAAACCGTTACATGGTGGAAGGCAGAGCCACGCTATCCAGTTCTTCTAATACATCCATGTGCGTACCACACAATGCAGCCTTACGCCATAGATGCCACTTTGACCTCACGGAGGAGACAGTACAGGACTTAAGATGGAGAGAGGCTGAACTGTCGTACCAGTAGGGAGAGCAGCAGAGCGCATGGGAGAGGAGAGACCACCTGGCTGCACAGCTCTGTCCTTAAACGTTCTTCTATGACGACCATTAATACGTTTTTGGTCACAATTTACTCGGTCACATTCAAGATACACAAATTCTTGAGAAAAATAAATTGTATTTCACAAGCTCTCTTCCGCCTTGCATGCTTTGGACTGCTGGTTGGAGAAGGAAGGAGAGAGCTGAGGAAAGCTGTCCTCCCCTGGTCTGAATCCCCGGATCAGGGGAGGACAGCTCTCCTTGCCTCCCTCCTCCCTGCCTTCGCCAGACTACCGAGGCTTCAGTCAGTGGAGGAGGGACTGAAATTGCCACTGTGCCTTGCCTGCAGAGCATTTAAAGGCAAGGAGAGGCATTCATTTGATTGGTGAAGATGACATTCGGCTGTGTTAAACCCACTCACGCCTTCTCTCCTTCCCTGCACCAGGGGGAGGAATGGAGACTTGAGGCCTGGCTGCGCTTCACTGCGCCCTCCACGAAAATTGTAAACTGCCCTAGACAAACCCTGTTGGCATGGCGCAGGGCAGGTATGCCTGCACCTGCACCTGGTCTACCAAATCAGAGACCTGTGGGCGCAAATCTTACGGTCAGTCACAAGAAAACCCAGCTCCTCCCAGCTGCAGTACCCACCGCTGTAACCAACAGCATTGAAGTCAGATGGTGTCTCCCCAGCTACCAAACTAACTTCTGAGTATGTTTTTAATTCCAACTTGAACCAGCAACCCTCTGGTACCCAGCCCAAAGTCTTATGGACTGAGTTACACTGTCACCATTTAACTTACTGCCTGTGAACCAGGGGGAATCGTCAGGGTTTCGTGTTTGATTTCCGTCATCAGGGTGCGTTGCAGGTGATGTTTCCAACAACTCAGAATTTCCAGCTTCTAAGTTAAAATAGAGCACACCATAAACATGATGATGATGAGTTAGAAGGTTAAATACCTGGAGATGTTTTGCACTGACATGGAAGAGCAGCACACAGCCGTCTGCTCTGGTTTGTTTAACCTCTTTAACTCTTCTGTTAACATCATAAACTGAATTTCATTTTGTCCAGTACCATGATGACAGACAACAAAGCTGAATCCAATCCATTTTCATTTACAATCTAATTTCTCAGACCATCAAGATAAAGTCTGTTTGGCCTGGTTTCATCTCTCAGAGTGGAGGAGAGGCACAGAGCTCTTTTCCAGCGAGGTTTGTATAAAAGAGTAAAAAGGATGATTTCTAAGAGGCTCTGTGAACTGGCTTGGTTTCCTCTCACCGTGGAACAAAAGTGTGTTATTCTCTCACAGAGGTGATGAATTCCTCTCAGACAGACAGACAGAAACACTTCTGTTCTGGAATAGCTGCACACTTTCACACAAAATAATGTCCACCTGCTGCTCGTCCACAGAGTGATGCAGAAAATATAGAGGAAGGGGACCAGTCTCTGTCCATCCATTATCTATGATACTTCACAGGGGGCTGAAGCTTGAGGGCAGTTTGGAGTCACCAATTAACCAAACGAGCATGTTGTTGGTCTGTGTTAGGAAACCAGAGTGCATGGAGAGAACCCATGCATGTACGGGGAGAACATCCACACAGAAAGGCCCTGATTGAAATGGGGATTGAACCAGGCGGCCGCCACGCCACTCTTATCCTGAATTATCTAATATTTTAAGTAGAGGTGTCAAATTATCGTGTTAATTGAAATTAATTAATTATATTAGAGTTATCAGCTCTATTGTTAGCCATTGTTAGAATGCCCTGGGTTGTAGTTCATAACTACCACATGAAGAATGTAAAAAATTAGGGGTGTGAAATTATCGGGTTGATTTAGATTAATTAATTGAAGTCATAAAATCTTGTTAACCTAATTTTTAATATGATTTCACTGTTTTGGTATTATCAGAGAGTAACGGCTTAAAATACCAGAGCAGCTGGTGATTGGACGATCAGTTCACTCGTCACACTCTTCACTAACCAATCATTTCAAGCCACAGTATGACGCAGCAGTTCAACCCTTTTGTTAGCCGTTAGCTTAAACTACAAGAACTTCAGTTCTTCGACTATCATCTTTTCTTACAAAACCCAAAACCAGTGAAGTTGGCACGTTGTGTAAATTTTAAATAAAAACAGAATACAATCATTTGTAAATCCCTTTCAACTTATATTCAATTGAATACACAGCAAAGACAAGATACTTAACATTTGAACTGGTAAACTTTGTTATTTTTTGCAAATATTAGCTCATTTGGAATTTGATGCCTGCAACATGTTTCAAAAAAGCTGCACAAGTGTCAAAAAAGACTGAGAAAGTTGAGGAATGCTCATCAAACACTTATTTGGAACATCCCACAGGTGAACAGGCTAATTGGGAACAGGTGGGTGCCATGATTGGGTATAAAAGCAGCTTCCCTGAAATGCTCAGTCATTCACAAACAAGGATGGGGCGAGGGTCACCACTTTGTGAACAAATGTGTGAGCAAATTGTCCAACAGTTTAAGAACAACATTTCTCAACCAGCTATTGCAAGGAATTTAGGGATTTCATCATCTACGGTCCGTAATATCATCAAAAGGTTGTGGCTCATTATGAAGCGTAAAATACAACAACAGAGACCCCGGACTGTTGAACAACTTAAGCTGTACATCAAGTAAGAATGGGAAAGAATTCCACCTGAAAAGCTTCAAAAATTGGTCTCCTCAGTTCCCAAACGTTTACTGAGTGTTGTTAAAAGGAAAGGCGATGTAACACAGTGGTAAAAATGACCCTGTGACAACTTTTTTGGAATGTGTTGCTGCCATTAAATTCTAAGTTGATGATTATTTGCAAAAGAAAATAAAGTTTCTCAGTTCAAACATTAAGTATCTTGTCTTTGCTGTGTATTCAATTGAATATAAGTTAAAAGGGATTTTCAAATCATTGTATTCTGTTTTTATTTACGATTTACACAACGTGCCAACTTCACTGGTTTTGGGTTTTCTACATTAAATGATTCCACACAGATGTGCCATCTGCCTCATGTGACATGAATCTCCTCAAAGACAAAACCCACCAAGTTCTCCCGGTAAACTTCTGAGGAGAGCATACTTGTTATTGTAGGGTAACCATGACTACGGCTCGGTGTTGTTAGCGCAGCATCTCCGTGTCTCTCTCTGTTTCCTAGCAGTGATCTCCGGTCAGGAGAAGAGCAGTAACTTGATTTCCCATAAGAGAGCTTAAGTGACGTTCTTTTCTCCTCTTTTAAAGGAGGAATCGAGTCCATTTCTGATAAAACTGCAGATCTTTCTGCATCCACAGAGATCACTTTTACAAACATGCAGTCACTTCCTGTTGCCACAGCTCCACCTCTGTCCCCTGATTGGTCCGTTAAAGCTGGAGAGTTTTTAAGCATTGGGCTTCTTGTGCTTCAGTTTTTGGGGGGTGGAAACAATCTTTTGATCTGACACAATAATCTAATGAATTCAAATGAAAAAAACCTTAAGTTGAGTTTTTTTTTCAACATTTTTTCAGTGAAATTAAAAATAGATTAATTAGATTAATTAATTACAGGTCAATCGCTATTTTTTTTTAATCTACTGACAGCATTAATTTTGAGTTCACACCACTAAACTTTGTTAAGTTGGCTTTAAAAACCCAGCCTGCAGTACAGATTGTGAGGTTAAAAGATAAATATAAAAACGCTTTCTGTTTGAGGACACCTCGTCCACACCATCAGCTGGGACAGGTACAGTTTGTTTAAAAAGTACTAAAGCTGACATGCATTAAAATGACGCAGCACTGCAGAGTTTTGCATATTGTGAATAAGTAAATCCCATGAGTCAACAAAACATAAACAGTGTGCCCTTTGGGGGAAAAATGAAGTTTCGGATTACATGGATGAATTAATGCTGGAGTGGTTTGTGTGGAAACTGCTGCTTTGGAAAGAGGACTGTGCTCTCATAATATATATACACGAGTACTGGAGGCCAAAAGCAGAAAAAAAAGGAAAAAGTCCTTTAAAAAACCAACATATTTCAGAGAGTTGTCAGCAAGAAATTCCTTGAAGGCTTTTAACTCTTAAAATACTTAAGATGTGTATTGCTTCCCTGCTTTTTAACATCTGATGGTTTTTAATGGCTTAAATAACACGGTAGATCACAGCAAAGGATAAACTCCAGCCCCACCACCAGCGTTGGGCAAGTCACTTCAAAAATGTAATGCATTATTTATTACTTGGTGTTGTCACTTCAAAGTAATTAGGTACATTATAATATTACTGTATTTGAAATGTAAGGCATTACACTATTATCACTCTACTTTAAGTTCCTCTGGTCTAAATAACAGAAATATGGATTTGTTATTTTAAATGTAGCTCATTAAAAAAGCTCATTAACATCCAGTGAAGGTGATGTGGTGTCTATCTGACTGAGTTCAGCTTAAGGCTAAAAACAGGAGAATATAACAGACACACTGATGCTCATGGCACAATACAAGAAACCATCAGAGCAAAAACAGACAGAAGGTCAAACTCTGGTAAACTGTGTTAGAGATACTGTAACTTTAGGACTAGAGGAGGACTTTACTCCTCTGATGATCTCACAGAGTATTTGGACAATTTATATTTAACAAAACAAAAAAGTTAATAATGCATTGCAAATTGCATTACTGACATTTGTACCGTGTAAATTATTACTGTTTTAGTTTTGTAATGCCTTACATTACTACTTTTGTATGTTACAGTAGAAAGGAATGTATTACAGTAATCACATTACTTTTGTAATGCATTACTCGATGTAGTCTGTGTAAAATGTTATATTGAATCTCACCAAGTCTGTTCCAGGGGTAGGTTTTATAAAATCTTTATGTTTTAAGTCACAGAATCTCCGTGTAAACATAACCTTAGTCCAAGGGAGGAAGCTGGAAAGCCTACAGAGAACACATGCATGCACACGGAGAAAATGCAAACTGACTAACATGGGAGCATACCAGTAACCTTCTTTCTGTGAGGCTCGGACACTGCCTGCTTTGCCTCGATGCCATCCATGGTGAGTATTCACAAAACAGAAAAAGAATTCTCCTTCTTTGTTTTCAACTGAAAACGGAAAATAAAAGAATCCTCTCTAAGAGAGATAAAAACAACTAACCTACTTAAGAACTTGGAGTTTTTTTCATGACTGTGATCTAATAATTCAGCGTCTGGCCTCTCCCGGTGCTTCTGTGCACACTTATATTTGTGTGTGTCTGTTGACTGAGCGTCAAAGTGAGAAATCTAAAGGTTTGAGGGAGTGTGCAGAGGACAAAGGCGGTAGAAGGAAGATAAGGTCTTGACAAAGCTTTGTTCCACACAGTGAACCTCTTGAGGGCTGAATACAGAGAGACAGACAGATTGTGTGTGAGCATGTCAGTGAGATGAGTGGAGGAGCCGTCCGAAAGCCTGAGGAATGCAACAAGCATACTAAAGATTTCAGAAAGTCAAAGCAGAGGAAGGAAAACAAAAGAAGAGCTGGAGGTGTCTTTATAGTCCCTCCACCACATGCTGCTGAGGGCCACTGTGTCTGGGTGTCGGCTTGATTGCATCATTTTACGTTTGTGTGTATGTTCTGTTGTATGCAGGGCTGGTAGCACATGGATGTGTTTCCATTGTTTGAGGCTTTAACAAAGACAGAAGGACGAGTTCATTCTCCAAGTCCTTCGACGTTTTGCATCATCACATGTTCAGAGTCTGAGGACTGAGTTTGGTCTCTGTTAATCAAGCTCAGCACATCCGTTATGCCACTTAGTGCACTTAGTGTACCCCTTTATCACCATTCCTTGGCAACAACATTCCACTATCCTCCTGTATACTCAGAAACTCAACAGTAACTGAAGACAAATCAGAACACCCCTGCTCGTAGCCCCAACTATCACCAAGAAAACAATACTGCTCAACTGGAAAAACAGAAACAACAACACAACACATTACACAGCATTTATCAATGGAACAACAATCAGCAACCCACAAGAATCAGTCAGAACTCAGCAATATATTCTCTTGCCATCATTTCAGTACCTCTGAGTTGATGCCAAAGCTGTAAGGAGAAGGGAAAGAAAAAATCCTTTGGATCCTTTGAATCTCAAGTGAGTCCATCCAATCACCTGTCTCCCCTGCTCCGCACCATCCCCCATGGTCCCGCCTCCTCCCCACTACCTCCCTCATGTACCGGTGAGCAGCTAGCTGCACAGCTACTGAAGCGTCATGGAGCCAGAGAAGACCAACACCGAAACCGGGAGGCCGCTTCTGTTACCCTCCACATCGAAGAGAAGGAAATGTAAAAGTTTCAAAGAAAAGGCTGAAGTAAGGAAGAAATATATATATATATATATATATATATATATATTTATATATATATATGTCTATATATATATATATATATATATATATATATATATATATCAAGCCAAAATGAAAAGACATTTAATTTTATTAAATCATAGTTGATTAGTTTATTTTTAAGGAAATTATAGTTGTACTGGAGGTCTCCTTGGTCATTTTGCTGCTGCAAAGATAGAAGGCAGAGTAGAGAAGGGGAGAGAGAGAGAGAAGCATGAGCAGGTGAGCTGCATGCTGCTTAATTAGACAGGCAGGTAGGAGCTGCAGGGAAATGTGCAGCAGGAGCAGAAGCTGCAGCAGGAGGAGAAACAGCAGCAAGGGCAGGAGCAGGAGTAGAAAGGAGACTCCAGAGACACCAACGGTCAGTTAATCTGTTTACTTTTGTTATTGGAGGTTGATTTAAGAGATATTTTGTTAAATTAAAATGCTTATTGTCAATTTTTGTTCAGGGTTTCAACCTATTCTTATGAAGTAACAAAAAACTGCACTGTAACAAAAACTGCTTCACAAAATGGCAGAAGAAGCTTTTGGAAAGACAATCAAGCAGCTCAAGCAAGAGAGGACTTTGGCTAAAAGTGCTTTTACTAAATTGGCTAATTTCCTGAGCAGAGGAGCACAGAGCCTGACAGAAGTAGATCTTCGAGAAGAATTCAAGAGGCTCAGTTCTGAAGCAAGAAATGTCAGTGAGGCAAATGATGATTACAAGGCTGGTCTACTGGCAGAAATAGAAGCTGATGATCCTGATGGAAAGCTTAGCAAGCAACAGGAGGCTGACCTGGAAAAGACAACTGATGAATGTGAGACAAAATTAAATGAAATAAGAGAAATTGTGCAAACCAACCTCTGGTCTCGATATGGGCAGAAAGAACTTAAAGCTGCAATCCAAGAAGCTGAGAGGGCTGGTGAAAATGTTGCTGCAACACCTGTCACTGCTGTTAATCGTGATGGCTATGAAATGCAATTTATGTTCATGGAGAAGCTGGTCAAAGAGGCCACAAAATGCCTTGCATCTTGGGAGCTGTGGATCCCAGACACAGAAAAAGCTATCCTAGAGGGCAGAGTCACAGGTTTAAAAGTCTTACATAACAAGCTCGAAGGAAGAAGAGCAGACTTCGTGTTTGCACAAAGAATTGAAGAGGAACAGAAAGGTGCATCTGTGATGACTAAAATGGCAGCTGCAGCAAACATGGGACCACAAGCCATTGTGAGAATCAAGCCAATTAGTCTGCCCAGGTTTCATGGTTGCAAAAGGGAATTTCACAGATGGAAGAAAGACTGGGGAACCTTCAAAAGCAAGGAGAACCAACTGGCTCAACCGAAGTGAAAAGATGCAACTTCTGGACAGCATAGATGAAAAAATCTCACGAGACCTTCGACTCTCTACATACAACTCAGCCGATGACATCTTTAGAGTTCTTGAAAATCGGTATGGAAATAAATCTACAATTGCCCTGGAGATTGTTGAAGATTTAGAGAAAATTCCTGTGGTGAGAGCAAATCAACCAAGAAAAGTTATCGACCTGATCCAGTCGGTGGAAAAAGCCCTGGCTGACCTTTCAGAGCTTGGAGAGACAGATGCAATCAAAAATCCCCTGGTAACTAAGTGCATAGAAAGCAAACTACCTGATCTAATAAAGAGAGACTGGCTTGTCTTCATGGTAAACCCCAGTAATAATGTCACTACTGCAAACCACTTTGATAGCCTGCTGAAGTTCCTAAAAACCCAGGAGGAAATATTAGAAAAACTTGAACAGCTTAGTGTTGGTGACAAACAAGAAAGAGCAGACAAGAAGTTTGAAAGAAAGTATTCAGCTGCCCGTTCTACAAAGAAGGACAGCGGCTGTGTTGTTTGTGGAGATATAAGACACAGAGATAAACTCTTCTTCTGCAAACAGTTTAAAGAACTGAAGCTGTCTGAGAAGGTAAATGCTGTTAAGAAACTGGGGGCATGTACAAAATGTTTAAAATGTCATGATGAGGAAAATGACTGTAAGGATACCTTCCTGTGCAGGAACAAAGATTGCAGAAGAGGAAGCTCTTCAGATCACCATTATTTCTTATGTTCTAAAGGAGAATCTAGAGGTGAAGCAGGTAAAGTGGAAAGCAAGAAAAGACACAAGCTTACTGAAGAACAAGAAAAATTTATTGCCGAACTCTCTCCTGAAATGGCAGAAAAATTCAAGAAGGCTTTTACCAACACAACTGCAACGACAAACTGTGCAGGAAAAAATCAAGCTGGGTTGATGGAAACAAGTGGACTCAAGGAGTTACCAGTTATCATGATGCTGCTGGAGGTAACAGCCAATGCTGGTCAGAAAGTTGGGACCCTGATTGACTTGGCATCAGACACCAATTACATCACCCACAGAGCGGCAAACCGACTGAATTTAAGAAGTGAGAAAATCACCTTGGTTGTCCATGGAGTCGGGGGAATGGCAATGAGGGTTAGTAGCAGACGATATCTTCTCAAGGTGAGAGTCAAAACACCCAGGGGCACAGAAAAAGCTCATCAACTTGTATGCTATGGTCTCAATGAAATTGCCAGAGTTCAAAAGACTGTCAAGGCAGAGCAGCTCAAAAAGTTCTTTCCAGAAACCAGCCTAGAATATTTAAAAAGGCCAGATGAAATTGAGCTACTTATCAGTCACAGAGAGGGACGGCTGGCCCCACAAAGAGAGAAGTTAGTTGGTGACCTTGTCCTTTGGGACAGCCCACTGGGAAAAACTGTTGCTGGAGCTCACCCAGATCTCTTTGAAAAAGTAGAGAAAACCACACACAAGTCTGAAACACACTTTGCACGCTCCATGAGAACAGCTGCAGTAAGATATGAGGAGTTCAAGTTGAGGCAGAAACCCAGAGTACAGTTGCTGGTAGAGAGTTCTTGGATTGGTGGAGGTGGGACAGTATTGGAGCAGCCTGTGAACCAACATGTGGAGGTTGTCGTGTGGTAACTGTAATCCCGGAGGGAAAGAAATGACACTGATGGAGGAGAGAGAATTGGAAATCATAAAGCAAGGTCTCACCTATGTAAAAGCAGATGAACACAGTGATGCACCACACTGGGACACAAAATATCCATGGATAGAAGATCCAGATTGTCTTCCCAACAACAGAGCTGTAGAGAGGCCACTTTTCTGAGAACAGAAAAGCGACTCAAAAGAGAGCCAGAGTGGCAAACTGCCTACACACAGCAGGTGCATGAAATGGTGGAGAGAGGAGCAGCCAAAAGGCTCTCCAAGGAAACATTAGCCAACTGGATGGGACCAGCGTGGTATGTAAGTCACCTGGCGCCAAATCCCCACTCTCTGACAACACCTGTCCGCCTAGTGTGGAATAGCAGTCAAAAATACAAGGGTCTGAGTATGAACGATATTCTCCTGAAAGGGCCTGATGTCCTCAATCCAATCAGAGCAGTTTTACTTAGGTTCAGAAGAGGAGTGTATGCAGCACTGGGTGACATCAAGAAAATGTATAACTCTGTGTGGCTTGAGGACAGAGAAATGCATCTTCACAGATTCCTCTGGAGAGACAGCCAAGAAGAGGAAATTGGTGAGTTTGCAATAACAAGAGTTAACATTGGTGATCGCCCTGCAGGATGCATAGCGCAGCTGGCTATGCGTGAGACAGCAAGGCTGCCCATGTTTTCACACTGCAAAGAGGAGCGAGAATCCTAGAGGAGGACTGCTATGTAGATGACATCCTGACATCTCACAATGACCAAGAGAAACTCAATGAGTGCACCAGAGAGATTGAGGAGATCCTGAAAGCTGGGGGATTTCTTCTAAAACCATGGGTTCGCCAGGGCAAAGTGGGAGGCAGGTAGAGGTGAAAGCAACACATGAAACAGAGGAACTGACAGAAGAAAAAAGAGTCCTTATACTTCCAAACCAAATTAAAGAAGGAGACAATAAGGCCCTTGGAGTTGGATACCTGGTAGGGGCAGACAAACTTTATGTGATGACCTCAATCAACTTTTCAAAAAGAAAAAAGAAGATGAGAGTGGGAAAAAACCTTCTCAAGGAGGAAGTGAAGGAAAAAACTCCAAATCCCCTAACCAGAAGAGAGCTGTTAAGTCAGGTAGCCAGCATCTATGATCCCATCGGTCTTGTCACACCTGTAAAACAGAAAGGAGCTATACTTGTAAGAAAAGCATTCCAGGAGGCAGGAGGTGGAAGTCTGACTCATGAAACTTGGGACAAGCCACTGTCACCAGGCCTCAGAGAGGAAGCAATCAAGCTGTTTTGAAGAGTATGTGCAACTAAGCCAAATCACCTTTCAAAGAAGCCTCACTCCAGTCAAGTGGACTGGGAAACCTTGGGGGATAACATTCTCAGATGGAAGTGACAAAAGCTTTGGTGCTGTGGTGTACTTTAGATGGGAGACAGAAAATGGTGTCCAGATCAGGTTGGTCGAATCTAAAGCAAAACTCACGCCACTCAATCAAAAAGGAGAACCTGTCAAGGCAGAAATCTGTGGAGCAGTCTTTGCATCTCGTCTCAGGAGATACATTGAAAAGCACAGCAGAATGGAGGTAGAGCAGTGGTTCCATCTACTAGATAGCCAAACAGTGTTGGGAGCAATTCAGCGTGACAGTTATGGGTATCAAACCTTTTTTGCAAACAGAGTAGGTGAAATTCAAAAGTCTGGATCAGTCAAAGATTGGTGGTGGATACCAGGGGAGTTTAACATTGCTGACATTCTCACAAGAGGAGCAACCCCAGAGAGTCTTAAGGAAGAGTCTGAATGGCAAAATGGACCTTCATTCCTCAAAAGGCCCGTGGAGGAGTGGCCAATAAAGTCAGCAAAAAGAAGTTGCAATGGGTGCAAAAGAGAGCATTGAGAGACTTCAAAGAAAAACTTTCTGCAGCACTGACCAGAGCTCAGGCGAAAATGGAGCTCAATAATGTACCACAAAGCTCTGCTTGTGAGCCCATGACCCCTTCAACACCTCCTGAAAGAATAGGAGAAGCTCCAATCCAAAGAAATCCAGCTGGTTCAGTGGTAGGAAAACTTCTTGATGTAAGGAAGTTCAGCAACCTAACTAAGCTCATTAGAGTCCTTGCCTGGGTATGGAGAGCTGTAAAACAGTGGAAGAGGAAGTTGCAGCTGTCAACTCTCCACAAAGCAAAGTGGGAGGCGGTTCCTTCAAAAGAAGAAGCAAAAGTAAAGGCAAGTAAAGCTGTACTCTCTGTTGAAGAATACAATGATGCACTGAGAGACCTTTTCCTGGCTGCCCAAGAAGGAGTTACATTCAGTGACACTACACTCAGCAGACTGGCTGTATACAGGGAGCAAAATTCAGGGCTTTTGGTCTGTGGAGGAAGAATACAGTTCTTCGACCAAGACAAAGTTGCAGTTCCAATCCTCCCATATGAGGCGTGGATATCCACTCTCGTGGCTCAAGAGGCTCATAAAGCAAATCATGAGGAAATAGCAGGGACACTCCTAAGGATGAGAGAGAAAGCCTGGATAATTAAAGGCCGGAGATTGGCTAAAAAGGTTGTGAATAACTGTGTTTTGTGCCGTAAGTCCAGAGCAAAGAAATGTAAACAGATAATGGGAGATCTTCCACCAGAACGTTCAACACCAGCAAGGCCATTTGAATTCACAGCAGTAGATCTGTTCGGGCCATATGAGGTAAAAGATGAAGCAAGGAAAAAGGTAAAGCTGAAGGTGTGGGGCATCGTCTTCTGCTGCATGGCATCAAGGGCAATACACACAGATCTTGTTGGTGACCAGTCAGCTGAAGGGTTTCTCCTGGCCTACAAAAGATTCATTGCATTGAGGGGACATCCAAAGAAAATGTGGTCAGATCCTGGGAAAAACTTCACTGGAGCCAAACCTGCTCTGAAGGAACTTTACACATTTCTAGACCATTTGGATACATCTAACATTGAGAATGAAGCTGTAAAGCATCAAACAGAGTGGAGTTGGAGAACTCATCCTGCAGACTCACCTCACAGAAATGGGGCCGCCGAAGCAGCAGTTGGTATCGTAAAAAGAGCCTTGAAAAACCTGGGAGGAAATGGAACCTTCACTTGGAGTGAATTTCAAACTTTTCTTTTCATGGCAGCAAATTTAGCTAATGAGAGGCCCATCGATACCAGAACTCAAAGCAGAGAAGACTGTATAGAATACATCAGCCCAAACTCACTACTGCTGGGTCGAGCCACACCAAGAGGAGACCCAGGGAGCTTTGATTTTGCCGATTATTCCTACAAAAGGCTAAGAATGATTCAGACAGAGGTGGACAGATTCTGGAGGAAGTGAGCCAGCTGGCTGGACCGAACCTGTTTGTGAGGAACAAATGGCATACAAAAGAACGAAATGTAAGTGTTGGAGACATCGTTTGGTTGGCAGATCAAAATGCCTTGAGAGGTCAATACAGACTGGGCAAAGTGGTTGGTGTCAACATGGACAGAAAAGGCATCGTCAGGGATGTGAATGTCCGCACATTTCCAAGCTATCCGGTCCCTACAGTAAGACCTACACAACAAAACAAGAAAGACAAGCTTGACAATGCAAGGCTGAGGCTGAAAATCCCTTTCACAGTGCTTCACAGAGATGTCAGACGTGTGGTAGTTCTTCTCCCCATAGAGGAACAACATCATGGAGGAAAGGAAGAGTAGTCTTCAAATCCAGCTGCCAACATCACAACATCTGGTGATCTCCTTGGGTTTGGCAACCAGGAGCTCAAGTGGGAGGTGTCAAGCCAAAATGAAAAGACATTTAATTTTATTAAATCATAGTTGATTAGTTTATTTTTAAGGAAATTATAGTTGTACTGGAGGTCTCCTTGGTCATTTTGCTGCTGCAAAGAAAGAAGGCAGAGTAGAGAAGGGGGGAGAGAGAGAGAGAAGCATGAGCAGGTGAGCTGCATGCTGCTTAATTAGACAGGCAGGTAGGAGCTGCAGGGAAATGTGCAGCAGGAGCAGAAGCTGCAGCAGGAGGAGAAACAGCAGCAAGGGCAGGAGCAGGAGTAGAAAGGAGACTCCAGAGACACCAACGGTCAGTTAATCTGTTTACTTTTGTTATTGGAGGTTGATTTAAGAGATATTTTGTTAAATTAAAATGCTTATTGTCAATTTTTGTTCAGGGTTTCAACCTATTCTTATGAAGACAAAATAAAAAGAAAAGAATCTTCATGAAACGGAATTGAGTTGTCCTGTGTCCTCTGAAGTTCTGCCTTTGGCCTTTACAAGTTCGGGCGTCCTGCAAGTAACCCTTAAAGAACTTGACATATATATATATAGAGATATATATATGTATATATATGTATATATATGTATATATATATATATATATATATATATATATATATATATATATATATATATATATATATATATATATATATATATATATATATATATATATATATGTATAGATATATATATATATATCTATATATATATATATATATATATATATATATATATATATATATATATATATATATATATATATATATATATATATATATATATACATATATATATATATATATATATATATATATATATATATATATATATATATATATATATATATATATATATACACATATGTATATATATAATATATATATATATATATATATATATATATATATATATATATATATATATATATATATATATCTTATCATGTCTTTAAATGATTCAACCAATCACTGATTAGAGCTTCACCTGTGACAAATACTGTAATTAGCACATTCCCAGGTGTGTATAAAAGGAACCCCAGCACACCAGTCCTTCTTCTTCATATGTGTCAAACCTACATCGCCATCTACTGGCCTGGTATGCACACTACAGTGTTTTCAGTCATTCTCCCATCTGTGGATGTGGATTGTTCTTGAAAACACAAAGAAAAAAAAAACTTTTCGTTTCTGTTGAAGACGTTGTGTAAATGTGGCCTCAGTGGAATCTCTCTTATCTTGTCAGGAACATTGGAGCCATCAGGAACATGAAGTTTACTTTCTCTCTCCTCAGAGAATCAAACTTTCTTACCTTCAGTGTCCATGTTTGAGCCCTGCAGAGCAGACTGACCTGCCTGATTCTGAAATCCTGTATCTCCGTCTTACCAGCCTCCATTGGCCAACAGTTTCACTCAGCTAAATGCTTAACGGCCCAATCAGAGAAGAGAGGCGGGACGAGAACAGGAAGTGACTTAATGAGAAGTGAAGTCACTTCCTGTTGAACAAATAATGGAGGCTAATGTTGGTTAGTTATCATGATTACTTAGTGATACTTCGTGAAACATGCTCTCCTCATAAGTTTACTTCATAGTGATTGTCTTTGACGAGGTTCATGTCCCATATAAGAGTTAAATGATACATCTGTGTGGGATAATTTAATGTGAAACGATAGTCTCAAGGTAGTTTAGCTATCGGCAGTTAGCCACTACGGCTAATGGCTGACAAGGGCAAACAACAGTTGGCCATTAGCCGTAGCAGCTCACAATAGTTAGCCGCTAACAACAGTTACCTGCTATGGCTAAGGGCCATTTACTGTTGTTTGCCTTTGTCAGCCATTAGCAGTAGCAGCTAACGGGTAACAGTTAGCCGCTATGTTTACATTACACTACATATGCTACGTCATAGCAGCGCTGCTTGATATTGATCGGTCTGTGATGAGTATGATGATCCAAATGATCTCAAGCTGCTGTTGTTTTTGAAGGTTCTGCCTCTAAAAACATTTTCACAGCTGACTCCTCCCAGATGGATAAGTGAAATATGTTAATATGGAGCTGTCCATCTGGCATGTCAGGTCGTCCATGTTTGGTGCTCCCTTGCAAAGTCAAAATGGGCAGTCAGCACCAGTAACGGCCTTAACAGCCAATCAGATCACTTGGCTAAGCGCTGGTAAAAAAATCTTTTGGGTACATCTCTTAACTTTTTTGTTTTGAAACCATTAGGATCTTTGTATAAATACAAAATGACAGTCCCAGTTGTTGTATTTTATTTTCAGACCTGTGTGCTCCATAAATCTGTGTGAAAAGTGCTTTACAAATAAAGTTACATGTTAAAAGAGATAAATATTTTATCATTTTTGTAAGCAACCTAAATGAAGTTTAATCTGGTTTCATTATCTGTATGACTTCTAAAAAGATATCTATATTTAAAAGTTTCTCTTTTCCAGTGTGTTTTCAGTGATGTTGATAAAACTCATAAGAGAGATGAATGAAGAATCTGCAGCTGTGCTTCAGCTCTGATCTCTGGGGACTTTTTTTTTCTTGAGATGACTGAGCAAAGAAGCAAATGTGTGGTTTTAAAAGATGATGATCCACTCAGACACTCTTTACCCTTCGAGGTCAGTGCACGCACTCGCTGGCCACACTCATGCAAGCCCTCAAAACTTTTATCAACTTTAGAGTGTTGCTGCAACATTGCTCTTTGTGTCTGGAGCTTCGGTGTAAATATTCATCATTTTAGCCTCTCAACCCTTTACCTCAGCCTCAGTCAGGCGGCGCACCACGTATGTGAGCATAAATAAATGGCTGATCTGTGCGTCTGAGGGCAAATCAGGAAAATAAACTCTTCTCCAATGACTGTAAGCTGTTTTAATGAAATAATTTACAGGACAGGATGATTTCTTTAAGAGTGTCAAGAACAATCTTTTACTTAGTTTAGACTTGTACAAAATATTTTAACTAGAGCAATAATCAAACACAATAATCAGAATTAAATTTAACTTTTTTATGTTTAAAAAATAAAATGCATGTTTTCCCGACTATTTCGCTGATCCTTGGTGTTTGTCCTCTAATTAGTTATAGTTACTAGCTACTTTCCCAAAAAGTAATTGAGTTACAAACAGAATTCCTCCTTCATAAATGTAATTAGTTACCAGGTAAAGTAACTGATGTGTTACTTTTCTGAAAAATCTCTTCCACTTGAACTGTGTGTCTCCGTCTCTGTGTCCTTCCTTGTTGTTACCTGCTGCAGCAGCTCTGACATCATCAGCGGAGTTCTCGCTGTTTTTGGTCTCTAGATTTTAGATTTACTAACAACAGACAAACACTTTGCTTTAGGACATAATGGACACTTCACATGTGTGTTCTTGACTTTTACTTCTTTTACTTCCATCCTGAAAACTTCAGTTTTAACTCCACAGACGCTCCAGACTCACTGTTGCTGCAGCTAGCTGTGTTGCCAGATTTTGTGATTGAAATAAGCATTTTCAAAGAGAGAAACCTACATGAAGCGTGTTTTCATTTTTATCCACTTTACATTTCAATATCAAAGTCATATTTCTTCTTTTTTGTCTCTTAATTTAAAACATCCTTTTGTTTGGAGGTGGATCATCCTTTTCTTTATACAGAAGTGAAGGGAGGGGCTGCTGTTGTTTATAACTCTGTTATTACTAAACAGTCTAACCTTGATTTTTGTAACCAAACAGACATTTCAGGCTTTATCTAAGTTTGATCTTAATCTTCTACAGCTTCATTATGATGAAAACAGTGAGAGCGACATTAGAAATAAATGTAATTATGGCCATAAGAATTTATTTTAGGCAGAAAGATAATTTTCACATTAAGATTTAAATTTGTGTTGGGATGGGATAAAATAATTTTATAACTTATGAATTGGGTTTATATTGATGTTTTGGGGGCACAACAAGTCCAAATGAGCCACTGCACTATTGGAACAAGCCCAAAAAACTGCAATATCGACATGCAAGTTAGAAAAAGAAGAAGCCGAAAGTCGCTTACAATAAGCAGACCTGGCAACTTTGGCATTGTGTTCTGTTATCTGTCTGTTAGCAGTGCAGCTCCTGTCTGAGTCTGGCTGAGTGAGGCAGGTCAGATATCAGCTGCTTTATGTCAGTACAAAGTAATGCGCCGCATTTCACTGTTGGTAACGGTAATGCCGTTGTAACATTTTAAATAGTAACTAGAGAATTTGCATTTCCATGCAGGAAATGCGTTGAAATGCTGAGTGTGACTGCTGAAACTGTGAAATGAAATTGCTAAAAGTAATGCAAAGAAAGTTGAAAATGTGACATGAATAGCTGTAAGCAGTAAATCAGGGCTGAAAATGTGTGAAATGTGCAATAAAAATGTTTGCAGAAAATTATAGATACTGGAGCTCAGGTCCACAGGTCACGTGACCACGCTCTAACTTCAAAGAAATGTGCAAAAGTTGATGCAGCTTCAACAGTCATATCTCAGAAACTGTAGCAGATAGTGAAAAGTGCACTAAAAACTGTTTGCAGTTGTGAAAGAAAGCAGAAAGTGAATGACTGTTTTGTAACATGGTTAAATGTGTTGATATTTGTAGATGTACCTAATAAAGTGGCCAGTCAGTGTAATACGTCCAAAGTAAGGTTGAGAGTGTAAAGACAAGCATGATTACGCTATTGTAATGAAGAATCTGTACTAGATGGAAAGAAAAGTATGTCTGCCTCAACCTGGATTTGAACCCAGGTCTCTCATTCCATAGTCTGCTGCTCTACTCTTTCAACCACAGGGCTAAATTGCTGAGTCGTGGAAAGCATGGTATTTCTCCTGTTT
This sequence comes from Scarus forsteni, assembly GCA_036419115.1. Taxonomy (NCBI): domain Eukaryota; kingdom Metazoa; phylum Chordata; class Actinopteri; order Labriformes; family Labridae; genus Scarus; species Scarus forsteni. The sequence goes on along the minus strand of JAZDUH010000104.1, from coordinate 2,182,174 downwards.
GTCCCATAGAGTACTCTAATGATGCTTGGTACTTCCAGGTAAACGAACGCTCGCTGTGTCTAAACCGGAATAGATATCAGGAAAAGGATTTCACCATGAGCATCCCAAGAACCTGCTAAAACGTGTAATATAATTCTCATATCTGTACTTTTCAAAATGTTAACACAGTGACGAGTTAAAAACGCGCTTCAAACTGCAGCACTCGGCTGTCCGGGGCTTCGGTCTGAAGTCATGTGACACGCTGAACACACACAGATCTCCTCAAAAGTTGGTGTTGCTTAAAAAATCATATTTAAAAAAACTGTAGAAGCCAGCAAAAAGCTGAAGATATGTAAAAATAGTTGAGAAGTCAGTGCAGCTTTTAAAGCATGAATGAAGTCTGTAGGTGGAAGCATGCCCAACCTGTGGAGCTTCAAAGTTGCTGAAGTTTTCAGCAGAGCTGCAGAAATGTCCCATTGATTTCAATGTAAAAATACATGTAGAAATTATTTTTTACTGTAAAAAGTATAACTGTTAAACCTGTGAAAAATACAAGCGCACTTCTCCTGAACATGCTGCATATGTCAATTTTTTTCTGTGAAAATCTGTGCAAATTTGAAGCCTGTGAAAGGTGCCAAAATCTGAAGGAATAAGAAGAAGAAGAAGAAGAAAAAGAAAAAGAAGAATACATTTTAGGAAGAACAATATGTTGAAATGCTGAGTCAGCATTTCAACATAAAAAGAAAAAGAAGAAAAAAAAGAATAAGGGGCGGACATTTGCTCAGTTGGTAGAGCGTCCGCCCCATGTACGGGGGGCTGCCAACCCCTCCAGCAGCAGCTGCTGGTTCGAATCCCGGCCACAGCCCTGTGCTGCATGTCGTCCCCCCTCTCTTCACCTGCTTTCCTGTCTATCTCAGCTGCCCTATCAAATAAAGGCCATAAGTTGTTGAAATGCTGACTCAGCATTTCAACATAATGAATTTGATTACTCATTACTGGAAAAAAAGTAATGCCGTTATTTGTAACACCATTACTCCCTAACACTGATGGTGGGTGAGAAACTACATCCTGTAATAAAGACCCACACCCTTAAATAAACAACTTGAGATGCAGCTCAAGACAGATGAGGGGGAGGGGAGGGCATGGAAAACAGGAAGGCCACCAGGGTCACAGTCAGGGCTACAACACAGAGCACGAAGGGGAAGATCTTTGGCAGATGGAGTCACAAGACCAGAGAGGAACAGGAAAATCTGGAAAAAGGACAAAAAGTTTATCAGTTTTAACCTTTAATCTTATTTCAGCATATTCAAGTGAATATTTGTTGGAAAACATTTACAAATCACTGTGTTCTGATTTTAGAAATGTTTTATGTAATGTAAAGCCAAATAGATAAAAGGACATTTAATGTTTATTTATTAATCATTTTATTTTAAATGTTTTAAAATAGCTAGTCCTGGAGGTCTCCTTGATCATTTTTACTGCTGCAAAGAAAGAAGGCAGAGTAGAGAAGAGGAGAGAGAGAGAGGCCTGAGCAGGTGAGCAGCATGCTGCTTAATTAGACAGGCAGGAGCAGAAGGAGACTCCAGAGACTCCAGTGGTCAGTTTATCTGTTTTCTTTAGTTAGTGGAGGTGGATTTAAGTAATATTTTCTAAAATTAAAATGCTAGTTTGCCAATTTTTGATCAGGTTTTCATCCTGTTCTTATGAATACTAATAAATGGAAAAGAATCTCCTTATTTACTTACTTAAAGCTGGGGTTGGCGATTTTGGAAAACTAGCATGAATTTGAAAGTAGCATCTCCTCAGGGCTCCGCCTAACCGCCCCCCCGCTCACATGCATGCGCGCGGCTGATACATCCAGAAGACTGATTCAACTCCAAACCGTCAGCACAACATTTTTGTTTTACACTACACCAAGTCATGTCTCAGTCAGCGGTAAGAAAACACCAAACAAACATGTAAAGTTAGTTAGTGCTCACAGCCGATGTTGATCAGGGTATAGGTAGTTCCTCTGCCATTCTACACATAGCTGTCAAGTTTCCCGTTTTGGCCGTTAAACTACCGTATTTTCCGTATTTTATCCTCTTTCCCGTCGTCCTCCTGTATCAGTATTCTCCTGTAAATCTCCCGTGTGATGATATAATAATAAAAACATTCCTCTGCCTCTCCAAACTGAGCTCTGTCTCTAGCCTGAAGGGGGCGGTAATGCTCCAAAATGATGGATGCTAACCACCGAAGAAGAAGAAGTCTCGCGAGAACTGCCACCTGCAGTAGCCTGGGTGGTAGCTATTGCGAGATTAGAGCAGCAGAACAAACTTAGAAAAACAAAGAGTTTATTTTAGATTTCTGTACACCTGTCTTAAAATGTGAGGGATACTGGAGCTTGGTTGGTGTTGTGGGACGGCTCACAGTGGGCTTCCCTTATTTTCAAAGACAAAACTTGAAAGGTAAGCTTTCTCCCGCGGAGTCTGATCCCTTGCTCGCCTTACACGCACCAAGTCTGTGCACACCGGAAGGCGACGGGATTTGATTGGTTTAAAAACAGGTGTCCCTGCATGATTATTGGTTGGTGTTTTCCCTGTTTTACTCCTGCTGTAGTTAGCGGATATTTTTCGCTCTGTTTTAAGAACACATTATGAGTTGATTACCATCGCGTCATAAAGACCATTTTAACCAGTATTACAAAAAGTGTATCTAAAACAAATTGCCAACCCCAGCTTTAAGCCTTTACAAGTTCAGGCATCCGAGTGGCTCTTAAAAAACTTGACACATAACATCCCAACTTCATTGGATTGAGGATTTGCACAACAGGTTCTTCATTTTCCACAACCACATTTTTTTTGGACGACAGTGGCACCATTCAACAAGTTCTCTGAGGTCATCAAAAAGCTCCTTAGTGGCAAGAGGACAGGGGTGGAAGATATTTAGGCCTCTTTAGTGTCGTGTGGAGGTCAGGGATAGTTCCTATGGGCAGCCAAACCAGGTTTTCTTTTTAAAGGAGACCTGAGTGTGTGCTTTAGTAAATAGGGAATCAAACCACCGCCCCAGGACAGCTGACTGTAGAGGGCTGATTCTTCCAGATTCTTCTTTGTATAGTTTTAATAAATGAAGTGTTAGGGAGAGCTGAACCTTTCAGAAGCATATCCGGCTAATGGACCATCTCTCCATCAGTCATCATTTATAACCATAATGAGCCAATCAGATGGTGTGGTGGGCGGACGTCTGCAGTATCATAACCAAACTCTTGTTAAAACATGTTGGAGGTGGAGCAAAAAGTGTTTGCAATGTTTTGCAGTGTTTGTTTTACATTAAATAAAAAAATCTGGTCACAATCTGATAAAAGTGACACTGAAGCTGTTAGCATGTATGCTAACCCCTCCTCATGCAGTCACTTCCTGCTGTCATCCCTCTTGTAGCCCTTTCCTTTTCCTGCTCTAAAGGACTCTGATTGGGCTGTCATGCTCAGAATCTAAAGTTAGAGCTATAGGCATGATCAGTGTTGTAACAAGTTACTTTGTAACGCGTTACAGTAACGTAACTACTTCTTTGGGTAGAAAGTAAAGTAACGTACTACTGCTGCATTCTCAGCTGCTCGCACAGACACAAGCAGCGTTGCCAAGTCTGCTCGTTATAAGCTGCTAAGGGCCACGAATCTCGTGAGTCACGTCATAGGGTTGTGTTTTTTTGGTCTTGTTTCTAAACGTGAAGTTTCTTCTTGGGCTCTTCTGTCTGTGTGAATCCCCCTGATTACAACAATAAAGCAAAACACGACTGCAGTAGGCAGTTTGTCCACTTCCTTGTTTCCTGGTTACCAAACACTCACACATGGAGCATGCTCCAGAGCCAAAGTTGCCAGGTCTGCTTATTATAAGCGACGTTCTACTTTTGAATAGATGCTTGGCACTGTGATATTGAAATGTAATGTAGATGAAAATTAACACACTTTATGTAGATCTCTCTTTTTAAAAAGTAATATATCACATTAGAAAAGGAAATAGTTGGAGGTTGCTTATTTTGGGCTTGTTTTTATCGACCTGGTTGCTTATTTCAGAAGCAAAATGTGGAAACACTGACAGGAGCTCTGATTCCACAGGGTATGTGACATTTTGTAAAATAAAGAGCACAAAAGAAATAACTGTTTTTGTAGGCCTTCACATTTAGAAACAGATATGGAGTTCTGTCCAAGATCGAGCATTGTTAAAGTAATGAGTAACGTGAAAAGTTACTTTTTTAAGAAGTAACGAGCAAACACTACTTTTTAAAAGTAACTTCCCCAACACTGGGCATGATGGATCTAAAAATGTTAGCATTTGTATTTTTTCAAGATCTGACCTGAGGAAAAATGCCTATAACTCATTTTTTAGGTGAAAATATGAACATATTTTCTTCACCAGTGTTCTCCTGCCTGTAAAGGTCCCAAAAATCCAGTTTTAGCAAAAAAAATTTCAGAGTCCAATATGGCAAAAAAGTCTAATGTTAAAGTTTATTTTTTTCTCAAAACCTGACCTGAGGGAAAAGCGTCTAAAACTAAATTTTTCTGTGAAATATGACCAAATCTTCTGCCTGATGACAGACATTGAATCAGACTGGTAAGCAGCTGTGCAAGAATTCACATTTCTAGATTCAAATATTAAATTTGAAAATATCGCTGTTATTCCTGCCCTTCTCAGTCTGAAAGAAAAAAAAGATATGGAGGTGAAGAAAAGAAAAGATTTGAATCATGCAACTGAAAAAATGACATCACATGCTAAAACATATTTTGGAAACATTCAAAAATATAAATATTTATTAAAATAATAACATAGCTCAATAACAAGTATTTATAAACTGAAACCAGTACTCTTATTTTTAATCCAATTTAGTGTTTATTTTTAAAATTTTAGAACAAACATTAAAATTTCAGCTTCAAATCTTATTATTATTATTTTTTTCAAATTGCATTTTTTTTCATTCAGCTCCATGGCGTTGAACCCTTTACTTCTGTTCTGAGGACAGCAATCTCCAGACATAGAAAGTCATCTCATTGCCATACTGCCTGGTTTCCTGAAAGTGTAATGTATTCTGATTGAAGTAGCATAAAAGTAAAGCAGCTACATGGTTCAATTTACATATTTTTAAGAGATGGGATGGAACGGTGGAAAGTATAATCATTCTGAGAAAGTGGCAGTGGAGCCTCATCTCCCTGTCAGAGTCTGAGGCCAGACAGACAATCTGAAGCATTTAAGACTCTATAACACATGTCTCCTCTCTTTAAATTATGGTTTCATCTGCAGGCAGATAAAAGAGTCAGCAGCAGCCACAGACAGAGCGAATATATTATGCTTTAAGTCCAACATTAATGGCTTATTCTCTCCCCGTTGATGGGGGCGTAGAGGCCTCGCTGAATGGTAATGATGCGGAGGTGCCGCTCCACCACACCTGAAAATCCATTGATCATGACAAAAGAAGCGAAAGACATTTTCATGGCACCTATTCTTAATCACATGCAGGATTTCAACATGTAGAAAACTCAACGTGATGTCTCTGTCCCCGGCTCAAACAGGTAAATCTTTTACCTTCATTTTATTGTTCTCATTCCTACATTTACTTTTCTTCGGAAAATAATCCGTCCTTCAACTCCTTCATGAAACTAATTTAAAGAACAGCCTTTTTCATTTTGGTAGCATCGCTAAAATCAGGCCTATCCTGTCCCAGAGCGATGCTGAAAAGTTAGTCCATGCTTTTGTTTCCTCTAGACTGGACTATTGTAATTCTCTTTTTTCAGGCTGTTCCAGCAAGTCGCTTAAGACGCTTCAGCTGGTCCAAAATGCTGCAGCACGTGAACTGATTAGAACTAGAAGAAGAGACCACATTACTCCTGTATTAGCTTCTCTGCTTTGGCTTCAATAAAATCTAGAATAGAATTCAAGATTCTTCTCCTCACCTATAAAGCTCTCAGTGGACAGGTACCAGTCTATCTTAAAGGTGCTATGAGGAGAATCTATTTCCAGCGACATAAAGACTCTGTTACCCATGAGCTAGTGCGGATACTGTCAAAAAGACGTGACCCAAGCCAAAGCGTGTGTTTGTTGTGATGCTAATGAATGCAGCTCAGACCTTCCTCAGAACTCTGCATTGATTTACAACTTCTTTATTCAACAACTTACAGGATGCAAAGCCACGAGGTAATGTATCTCTTTCTAGTTACGTAGCGGTAGTTTTTGATGTGTGACAACAAGCAATTTTTGGAAAACTTAGTATTGTAGTTTTGTAGCCGGCTATATATCACTACTTACAGCCCGGTGCTCTAAGACGTGTCTGAATAATATAAATTTGCTCTAGTTTTAATTGTCTTGTTCCCGAAGTTGAGTATCCAGGCCAGTCCAGCCCTGTCCGACCCGACCGTGAAGCTAAGGAATAGCATTTATAGATAATCTATTTTGATGCTATAAACTCATCTTAAAGTGTGTATTTCCATCAGGCATATATCTAAAAGGGAGACTTTTTGTAATTATTTAGAAACTCCTCATAGCCTCTTTAAACAGCTTGTAATGCCGTACAACCCCTCTAGAACATTACACTCCCAAAATGCTGGCCTGCTCGTAGTACCATCAGTCTGTAGAAGTAGTATGGGAGGTAGAGCCTTCAGTTACCAAGCTCCTCGTCTCTGGAACCATTTACCAACCACAGGCAGACTCCCTCTCTACCGTTAAGGTTAGACGTAATTCATTCCAGTTTTGTTAAAGCTTTCAGTTAGGGCTCGCTCAGGCTTGGACCAGCTTATATTTCAGCTGCAGTTAGACTGAGGTTTGGCACTTTTAGCTCCTCCCTCTCTCTCTCCTCTCTCTGTATATCTCTTTCCTCATTTTTCTTGCTCTTATATTCATCTCTGGTCCTCCTCTTGTGGACAGTCTGCTGCTGTGGACCTACAAAACTTCAGTTGCGACAAATAAATCTATTTGGCCTTGTGAGGATTCATCCCTGTTCTCTGCTGGCTGTGGGATTGGTGTCCTCTCTCTTCACCCCTCCCTCATCACGCACCTACAGGGGAACTGCTAATCACTGCCTTATTTAAGCTGCCAGGAGTCACCGTTTCATCGCCACTAGTCTGCCTCACCTGAAGTGTGTTTCTCCTGGAGCCTTCACCCAGCCACTCGTGTTTATACTCATATTCACTTGCACTGGGATCCCTCACCCTGTTGATTATTTTTATTTTTTTAAAGAAACATCTTAAACCTTTTTTTTTCGTCTCTTGCTTCAGCTTTTGGGTCCAACTACTAATGCTGCGTTCCAGGTGACCCTTAACTCGGATATTTCCCAGTTAAAATCTTCGAGTTCTGACCTGAAAGCGTTCCAGGCAAATTACGACTTCGGTTTGAGCGCAAGGAATTATGGTATGTAAATTAACCAACATGGCAGGCATTATAAGATTTATGCTTTATTAACTAACTTACCTGAGTGAAACAGAAGCGGGGAAACGGCGCATGAGGTAACAGAAGCTTATACTTTACTGTGTTTGTCATTATATAGGGACTGCCATATTGTTTAGGTAGTGATGTGACGTCACAAGTCGTAACTCGGAGTACAACGATCTGGTACGAGTTCACGGGTCAGAAGTTACAATTTCAACTGCCGTTCCCGTGCCTTTTCACGAGTTACAGTTGGGAAAAAGACGATTTACGGGTTGCCTGGAACGCAGTATAATTTTATGGGTCTGTACCTTGACAGTAAGTAAGTCATAGGAATAAGTTATAAATCTTACACAGTAAAAGTGATAACAATCAATTTGAGATAAACCCAATAACAAAAAAATAAATGATAATAAACAGCGTTATACTGTTGGAAATAAATATCGAATGTAAACAGTTATACTCACTGTGGTTGAGAAGGTAACAGAGAAGACATGGCTGACTCTCATATTTCCTCTTATATTAAAAAAAATGACCTAAAAGGAAATGTCCAGAAAGTGTCGAAAATCACAATGGCAAAAACTACAAAAACACAGCAAAATACATAGCAAAAAACAAAACAAAAAAACTAGCCCAAACAGTGAAGAGCTCAATCAAAAACACACAAAAATTGCAAAAACACGATAAAAACATTTCAGAAAAAAATACCAAACCTATTATTTACAAGATTCAGATTTATTTACACAGAATATAAAACCTCTAAAACTTTGCTAAACTTAAAAAAACGTCACTAAAACTTTGACTGAATCCTCCGCTCTGTTACAATAAAGCTGCAACTCTGTGATCAAAATCGAGTTGCCCACTGAAGTAAATACCTCATTTTGGTCACCGATGCCCTCGGCCATTGCTCAGTGACGTCACGTCAGCTCGAGTTTCACTGCGATCATGTCATATATCATATAATAGGATGTATAACTGAACATTATTCTCGCATCGCGGGAGGGTTAGCCCCGCCCCATCGCGGCTTTACATTGACTTAACATGGAGAGTGATCGCTGAGGTAGCACAAGTAGCGTCCGGTGTGAACGCACCTTTCCGCTGCCTACAACAGCCGCCTACTACCTCTATCTCCCCACATGGCACTCAGTCATTACCATAATGCATGTAATAGCGTCAGAAAGCCCCGTTTCTCAGCTTTCAGGAGCAGTTTAAATTGTTAAAATATCCACAAAGTAGCGAGGAGGTGCGGTAATGTGGAATAGACATGCACAGCGGTGTCACCGGTGATCCCCGTGGTTTTAAAATGGTTATTACTGCAGTAAAGACGGCTTGAATGACTCACATGTGTGACATCAACTGCTTCATCGTTTATCAACCAACATCAGAAACAACAGAATTTAAAACCAGTCTTCTTTTTTTAATTGAACTTAGTTTAATTGGAGTTTAACAAGAGCTGAATAATAACCAACAGTTCTCTCCTCTTCATAATCATTACAGCTCTAAATGTTAATATTCAGATTCAGATGTGTTAATATGCTCTTCTCATGCTTGTTATTGCTAATAACTGCTGCATCTCAATGGGCTGTCCTCTAATGTATTTTCAATAGAAAACAATTATGATCTGAGCAGCCATAAATCTATCATGATTGTCATTTTAGTGTCTTTCTCTGCACGCCTTATTATCTTTCTGCATTGCTCTCCACCTAATAATGGTAAAATGAAAAGTAGGGAGAGGCAGAGGAGTCCTTTCCCTTAGGGCGAGGACTCTAATAAAGTAAAACTATCCAAAATAAGAAGTGTATTAGAAAACAGGAAGAGTATGTCATCGACCTACACTTTTAAAGAGCCTTGAGAAAACATTTGTGATGATTCGGCCTGTACAAATGAAGATTGTTGATTGATTTCTAAATAATAGTTTCCATCTAAATAAAGCCACACTCTCCATAAACGAGCCACGAGAGCAGAGAAGAGTTTTTCCAGACAGCCTGGGAATTCAGTGCCTGCTCTCACAGATTTTAATAACATCTCGTCCATGCACCCTCCTTTATCTGGTCGAGGAAAACAGAGAAGGCAGCGAGGTGTTAGAAAATGATCACATCTCTTCTGTTCCTCACCTCTTCTTTCCTCTCTCAGTCTCGGGGCTTGTTGTTGGTGAGAACAGCAGCCTGTGAGGATCAATCTTCTGCTCGGCTCACAGCAAACTGAGAGGTTTTATTCCAGTTCTGCAGGCTTGAAAATTCAGTTAGAAAACAAGTGAGGTGCTTGTGTTTCCTCTTGTCCCCGGTCAGCTGTGAACACAGACACACAAAGCAGAGTGAATGAAAAGCTCATATCTCCACTTAACATGAATGCATGTTTAATTCGAACTTAAAAATGGAAAACGTACATATGTATATCTCTATACAAATCCAACAAAAACAAATATAAAAGATAAGCAAATAGCAATTACGGCATTTTTTCTACTATCATTAATCTTTGCAAGAAAATATAACAGATTCAGTTTGAAAAGGGTGTAGGAAGAAGTAACAAACATTTAGCCCCACCCCTTTTTTCATTTTAAAAATGTCTGAGCTAAATTCACCCTGAAGCCTCTTCAGGTCAAAGCCATCAACATATTTAGCAACAAAAGCAACAACAAGCTCAGACAAATAACAGCAGTAACAACAAATTTAAAACAAAGACAATAATGACACATCAGTGGATACACACAGCCCTGATGTTCCTGATTTTCTCTTTGTTTTTTCCATCTGTATCTGTTTAATATTTCAGTTTTAAAGATGAATTTAAACCTTCCTATTGTTTTACATGATTTCAGTTCATCACTGCAGCTGCTCCATAAAGAAACTCCTGAGACACAGTCAAGTTATATTTGTTCTCACTGGTTGTTTTTTGAACATAAAATTTCCTTGAAGATGATGTTTGTCATCTCTCAGCTGAAAAAAACGTTGGATTCTGTTTGGTAGCTTATGATTTTTAACTTTATGCATCATTTGGATAGTTTTATAATCTACCAGGTCCTTAAATTTTAATATCTTAAGTTCAATGAAGAGTTGGTTTGTTGTTCTCTGTTTGTGGTTTTGTTTAGGGTTCTTGTTGCTCTTTTCTGCAGGATGAAGATCAGCTTTGTGTTTGTTTTGTTTCTGTTCACACCTCAACACAGTAATTCATGAATGGGAGTATGAAGGAGCAGTACAAAATGTACGACGAAGATTTATTTAGGAAATATTAGACTTTATATAAAATTGCAACTGACCTTGATATTTTTCCTTTAATGTAGGTAATGTGTGATTTCCAGCTCAGTTTCTCATCTATCATCACACCAAGAAATTTAATTTCAGATACTCTTTCAATTTCTAAATCATTTATGACAAGCTTTTTGGTTGAGCAAATGGGATATTTCCCAAATGTATTATATTTAGTTTTATTTAAATTTAGTGTTAACTTATTTGAGTCAAACCAACTCCTCAGATTTTTTGACTCTTCACCTGTTTCATCCAAAGGTTTTTCCAAATTGTCCCCACAACAAAACAAATTAGTATCATCAGCAAATAGTGTAAACCTTAATGTATCAGAGACTTCACAGATATTATTTATGTACAAGATAAACAACAATGGTCCTAAAACTGAACCCCGAGGAACCCCACACTTTACCCCCAAAGTTGTGATTTTACCTGACCCATTTGTACATATTGGTTCCTTTTGTTCAAGTAACTGATAATCCATGCAAGTGCTACTCCTCGTAACATTGTACATCTACAAAGTTTTGATGACTGATACAGCTTAGAACGGCCAATGTTTAAGAAACTTAGGGCCTGATCTGCTAAGATCCAAAATAACAGGTGCTTATTTGCATGTGAAAAAAATAATGGTTAGTTCCAGAAAGGATGACGCCATAGGTTGGCCTCTCCCTTAAACCACATGCATGGACTCAAACAACAGAAACAATGATCCAATGAAGTGTCTCATTCGTGCTGCAGAAGCTTCTGAGCATGTTTTGGCTTTAACACCAACATCTTCTGCTCCTCTGTGACCACTGTGAGCCTCTGGTTGATAATGAGGATGTTTTTATGTGCCTGCATCTTCTCATTGCTTTAGTTTATACAGTTTTTCATGGATCTCTAAGGTTCATGATAATTTAATGTCTCTAACTCATTGTTCTTTGTACAAGGGATTTCTTTTAGACCTCTAATGCTATGGCCACACAGAACGCAAATTGGCATATGTAAATGCGCGTAGTGCCTGTGACACTACGTGCGTTTAATTACACGTTTTTGTTCCGGTCTCTGTAAAGTACACATGTCGAATCCTATAGCTCCAGATGATGGCAAACAATAGCGCAGATCAACCTCTCCTCCATCTTTCAGCGGGGTTTGAGCCGAGCAGGTGGCCGGAGCGTCACACGATATCAAAAAAATGAAGTCGGGGGGGAATGTCATCGCTGATTGGCTGCCGCGGCACAGCGTCACGCGAATTTGTGTCGAAAGTTCAATATTTTCAACTCGAGCATCGAGGCGTTTGACGCCCCAAATGCGTCTTTGCATCGACTTTGTATGTAAGCTCAGCGCACTTCTTTGCGAATTTGCGTGGCCGTAGCATAAAGATTTAATTGGCCTGCTTCCCTCTCATTTAAGTGACTGTACTCATGTTCAGCTTCTGGGAGTCACTAATCTTTCTTTTGCTATCTGTCTCCAAAGTTCACCTTGAAGTGGGCTAAAGAAGCTTCAGACCTGCTGCTCCTGCAGACTGGGACGTGCTGCAGGAAAAACTGGGTCTTGGAGAGCTGCTCTCTCTAAATGTTTCAGTTCAGCTTAAAGTGCTTTGGAGGAAGATGAAGCAGGCTGTAGATGCTTTGACTGATGATTTTCTGCTCTGTGACTCTGAAGAGATGTTTGGTATTTATGTTTCTGTATCTCCAGGCTGAGTCAAACAGAAGGTCAGAGGTGGCCTCACTTCATTACATCACAGTTAGCATTGCTATGACTACAAGACCTGGGCTATGGTCAGATAGTCAACTCCTAAGTCCTTTCCTTAACCCTGATTGAAAAGTCATGATGTTATAGAAAGAAGGCAATGAGAGGAAAGAAAGGAGAACTGCAGTAAAGAGGAATTCAGCTGCTCTTTCACTTTAGTGTCATATTTATGCAGCTATGATTTCTTGTGATGGAAGAAAACCATGACAAACTACAACGTTCAAAAATAAATAATGTCAGAAGACTTTCTATTTTTTAGTTATCAGTGTTTTATTATCCTAGTATTCTTTATTTTAGTATTCTCTATATAATATTGTGTGTGTGGTTTTCATATGTTATATTAATCCATATATTGTTTACTATGATTTCATTTAGTCTTATAACACACCCACATATACAAAGTTGCAAAAATAATAACCGAGTGACCGCTAAATGAACTCTTTAACACCACGTACATGACCTCTTTGTGAGATACACGAGAAGGCCAGATGTGAAGGGTGGAGGCCCCAGCCCTGGAATAGAACATTACAAGACCTGCATTACATACATGGACAGCTACTCATGTCTGTTAGTGTATATATTCTGTCTAAGCCATGAGAAGCTTCAGTGGTGAGCTGCATACTCTGTCTGTACTCAGCAGTGGTGATTGCTCTAAGACTGTAAGTGAAGCTCAGCTTCCCCTAAAATGTCCCCAAAAAAGTGTTGATATGTCCTGCTGTGTGTACATTTCATTGACTAAATATGCTCTAGAATACCTTCATCTTTTGTTCAGAATCAGTGTTATGACTGTGGGTCACTGATGCCTATTGATTGTGTTTTTGTATGGTAGAGGAGCTTTGTATTTTCCCTCCCTCCTCTCTCTGTGCTCTCCCTCTGGGCCTTCTCCAGGTGTGGCGCGTCCTGATTGGGCGATGATGAAATGGCGCATCCGACGCCGACTGGAGGAGCGCTGCGGAGGGGCGACAGCCGATTGGTTGGGAGTTGATGGCTGGCCGTTTAAAAAAGACAGAGCGAGTGGAGACGCCGACCCTCCTCCTTCCTCACTCCCAACGTTCGCCACAGAGCAGCAGCTTTAGTTGTATGATTGAGAAAGTCAAAGTTGTGTAAAATTAAAGTGTTTGGTTTAGAGAAAATTGTAAATTAAAAAGCAGTCCGGTAAGTAGGGGAGAGTACAGAATCTTGTTGTTTTCTCCTGTTTTCAGTTAGGGAGTCATTGGTTAGGTTTGTAATATTTGATTTTCATTAAGAAGTCAGGTAAGGTTTTTGATTTATAGAAGTGTTTTGTAGTTTTTGTTTCGCTTGCTCTCCCTGAGGTGAAGTTAAATTTTTTGTTTGTAAAGAAAAGTAAGCACAATTAAATGTTCAAGTTGTTTGGACTGCAAGCATTCTTGTTTTGTGTCTTTTGTAAGTGGTGCCTCCTTGGGAGTGACAAAGGAGTGGTTCTTTTATGCTACACTCAGTATCCCCTAGGCTGGGCGTAACATAAATTGGTGGCTCGTCCTATTTTACGTGTTTGGTCGGGTGAGTATTTGCCGATTTTTTTTGTGTTTCAACATATTTCTGTGTGACACTTGTGTGAAATTAAACTGGCACTATGGAATTTGATGTAAAGTCTTTTGCTGAACATCCCACACTCACAGAGTTGGAAAAATGTAGGAAAGTGGATCTAATTCTTGTGGCTGATCATTTTGAGGTGCATGTGCCGCTGACTGCCAAGAAGGCTGAAATTCGCCAGCTGGTGGTGGATAAACTGCGGGAGAAAGGCTTCCTGACAGAGCTTCCTTCTCTGGAAGGCACTGCTGCTAAGGCTGACGTGGAGAAGCCTAACACGGTGCCGCCTGTCACGCCCTCTCCCACGAACCCTCCCGTTACGCACGGTGCGTCTGCAGCAGAGCTCCAGCTCACTCTCCGTATTCGGGAAATGGAGGTACGTAACCGGGAGTTAGAGGTTCAGGCAATGCACCTACGTGTGAGAGCTTTAGAGCTGGAGCGCCAGCCTGGTGTGTCCACTGTATCACCCACTCAGCAAGCCCCGCACTCTCCCCGCGACACCTTCGATGTCAGCAGGCACATTGCCCTGGTGCCACCTTTCCGAGAGTCGGAGGTGGACTCGTACTTTAGCGCTTTTGAGCGCATTGCAGCCACATTGAATTGGCCTAAGGATGTTTGGTCTTTATTGTTGCAGTGTAAATTGGTGGGTAAAGCCCAGGAGGTGTGTGCCAGCCTCACAGTTGAACAGAGTTTAAATTATGAAATTGTTAAAACTACTGTGCTCCGTGCTTATGAGCTTGTGCCGGAGGCTTACAGGCAAAAATTTAGGAATTGTTCCAAAAGTGTCAATCAGACTTATGTTGAATTTGCTCGTGAAAAGGGGGTCCTTTTTGATAAATGGTGTCAGGCAAGTAAAGTCACTGATTTCGCACAATTGCGCGAACTCGTCCTTTTGGAGGAGTTTAAAAAGTGTTTGCACGAGCGCATTGTTGTTTATATTAATGAGCAAAAAGTCGCGTCTCTTTCCGATGCAGCTGTTCTGGCTGATGAGTTTGCCTTAACTCATAAAAATGTGTTTTTGTCCGCTGCGCCCCGCGAATCACCTGTGTTCGTTGAAAAAAAGAATAGGTCGCCAACTTTTTCCCGGCGTAATAATTCTGCCACAGGTGACAAGCGTCAATGTTTCTATTGTCATGATTCGGGTCATCTCATTGCTGCTTGTCCAGTGTTAAAACAAAAAGATCAAGCTAAGGTTAAAAAACCCTCTGCTGTAGGCTTGATCCAGTGCCAGTCTGTGGCTTATACGCCTGAAATTTGTGCTAAGTCAGAAATTGACGATGAGTTCAAGCCTTTTATTACTAAAGGGTTTTTCTCTCTGAGTGGCAGTGAGGCGGACCAAGTCCCAATCACTATTTTGAGAGACACCGGTGCAAAGCATTCTATTGCTCGGCGTGGAGTTGTGCCTTTTTCTGATGACTCGTACTGCGGTACTGATTTGTTGGTGTGGGGGGTTAAAATGAGCGTTTTGCGCGTTCCGCTCCACACAGTTCATCTTTCGTGCTCTTTTGTGTCTGGCCCTGTGCGCGTGGGTGTGAGAGACCAACTGCCTGTAGCAGGAGTTGATCTCATTCTCGGCAATGATTTGGCTGGGGATAAAGTTTTTCCCAATTTGCCCGAGGTGACGGATAATCCTTGCGCGGAGGTAGATTTTTCAACCCCCGTCACCGTGCTCGATTTGCAGCCTGTTTTTCCTGCGTGCGTCGTTACGCGGGCCCAAGCTCGCAAGTTTGGTGATTTACCAGACCTTTCTGGTACGTTTTTGAGCGCGTCAGATGATTCTGAAAGCCCCTCTATTAAAACTGAAAAGTGTGAACCTGTAACTGTTGATGTGCTGCCTGATGTAAATGATTTGTGTTTAGCTGTAGATAAAAAGCAGCTTATTCAGGCTCAGAAAAATGACCCAACTTTAGCTTAGTGTTTTTCTGCTGCTGCTGAAAACAAAAATAGTTCACAGTGTGGGGCATACCTTGTTGATGATAATGTCTTGATGCGTAAATGGTCTCCATTGTCTGATATGGAGTGTGACATAGTGACACAGGTTGTTGTGCCAAAAGAATTCCGTGTCCAAGTGTTAAGTTTGGCACATGATCACACTTTGTCCGGCCATTTGGGTGTTAAAAAAACATACCACCGTGTTCTGAGGTATTTTTTCTGGCCGGGTTTAAAATCCGATGTCATTAAATACTGCCGCTCTTGTCATGTTTGCCAGGTAGCAGGGAAACCTAACCAGGTTATTCCTCCAGCTCCTTTAAATCCAATCCCGGTTATCGGTGAACCATTCGAGCATGTAATTTTAGATTGTGTCGGTCCCTTGCCAAAGACCAAATCTGGAAACCAGTATGTCCTCACCATGATGTGCGCCGCCACTCGTTTCCCCGAGGCCATCCCTTTGCGCACAATTAGGGCCAAAGCAGTGGTGAGGGCACTAACCAAATTCTTCTCAACTTTCGGGTTGCCCAAACGTATTCAAACCGATCAAGGTTCGAATTTTATGTCCAAAGTTTTTGCTCAGGTATGTTGTCTGTGAAGCATCAGGTGTCCAGTGCGTTCCACCCTGAGAGCCAGGGCGCGCTGGAGCGCTTTCATCAGACTCTGAAATCCATGTTGCGTAAATTTTGTGTTGAGTCTAACAAAGAGTGGGATGAGGGTCTGCCACTTTTATTGTTTGCCATTCGCGAAACCACTCAGGAGTCCCTTGGTTTCAGTCCGGCTGAATTGGTGTTTGGACACACCGTGCGCGGTCCCCTGCGTCTGCTTCAGGAGAGCTGGCTGGCAGACAAGCGCAGCCCCGCCCACAACGTCCTGGACTACGTCAGTTCATTCAGAGAGAGGTTACACACTGCTTGTGATCTGGCCCGTACATCTCTCTGCGCTGCACAGTCTAAAATGAAAACACATTTTGATAAGAAAACTGTCAGCCGCACTTTTACAACAGGTGAGCGTGTGTTAATTTTGTTACCTGTTGTTGGTTCCAGCCTTGAGGCCAAATTCAGTGGTCCTTATGAGGTGGCGCGCAAAATTAGTGAAACTGATTATGAGATAAAAACTCCAGATAGGAGAAAGAAGTCCCGTGTTTGTCATGTGAACATGATGAAAAGGTATGTTGAACGCGCGCAAACTGTAGTGCCGCCCGAGAGCGCTGCTCAGAGCGCCTCTCCTGTGTTGTCTGTGGTTTCTCCATCATACAGTCCCGTGGAGGATGAGTTGAGAGAGCCACCTGGTGTTGTCCCGTGTGCGCGTTTAGAAAATTCAAAAATTCTGTGTAACCTTGATGAGAACTTGTCATATTTGTCTGAGCCCGCCAGAAGTGATATTTGTGATTTAATTTGTTCTCATGTTGCCCTGTTTCAGGATAAGCCCACACAGACTACAGTGCTGCAGCATGATGTTGATGTCGGTGATCACAGGCCCATTAAACAGCACGCTTACCGTGTGAATCCAGCTAAGCGTGCTGCTATGCAGAAGGAGGTAGAGTATCTCTTAGAGAATGGGTTAGCTGTGCCCAGCTCCAGTCCGTGGAGTTCACCATGCCTCCTTATTCCCAAATCTGACAAAACTCCTCGTTTTTGTACAGATTTTCGTAAGGTTAATTCTGTGACAAAGTCGGATTCGTTTCCTCTTCCACGTATGGATGACTGCGTGGATAGAGTGGGCTCAGCCAAATGTGTCACAAAACTTGATCTCCTCAAAGGGTACTGGCAGGTTCCGTTAACACCACGTGCGTCCGAAGTCTCTGCCTTTGTCACACCGGACCATTTCAAAAATTGTGAAGCATATCTTGATGATATTGTGTGTTTTTCTTCTTCTTGGTCTGAGCATGTGGCGACTCTGAGAGAGATCTTCAGCCGTTTGATGGATGCTTCACTGACTCTGAATTTGGCAAAGTGTGAGTTCGGGAAAGCTGTAGTCACCTACCTGGGTAAGCAGGTCGGCCAGGGTGCAGTGCGCCCTCTGTCGGCCAAAGTTCAGGCCATCCTGGATTTTCCAGAGCCAAAAACCAGGCGGCAGCTCCGCAGGTTTCTGGGCATGTGTGGCTATTATCGTGGCTTCTGTAAGAATTTTGCAAGTGTTGTTTCTCCTCTGACTAGTTTGCTGAGTCCAAGTGTTCAGTTTGTGTGGACTTCTGTATGTCAGGAGTCATTTGAGTCTTCAAAGGCCCTCATGTGCAGCGCCCCTGTGCTCACCGCACCTGATTTTGAGCGTCCCTTTAAGATGGAGGTGGATGCCAGCGCTACTGGTGCGGGCGCTGTCCTCTTACAGGAGGATGATCATGGCATCGACCATCCCGTCTGTTATTTTTCAAAAAAATTCAACAGACATCAGGTGAACTACAGCACCATAGAGAAGGAGGCTCTTGCGTTGTTGTGGGCCTTGCAACACTTCGAAGTGTATGTTGGTTCCAGTTCCGACCCAGTGGTAATCTTCTCGGATCACAATCCCCTTGTGTTTTTGTCGCGCATGCGCAACAACAATCAGCGCCTGATGCGCTGGTCCTTGTTGTTGCAGGACTTTAATATTGAGGTCCGTCACATTAAGGGTGTAAATAATATTGTAGCGGATGCCTTGTCAAGAGTAGGATCTTAGTTGATCAAACATTTCTTTTAGGGGAAGAAATGCTTGATCTTAGGTGGGGGGGTGTTATGACTGTGGGTCACTGATGCCTATTGATTGTGTTTTTGTATTGTAGAGGAGCTTTGTATTTTCCCTCCCTCCTCTCTCTGTGCTCTCCCTCTGAGCCTTCTCCAGGTGTGGCGCCCCTGATTGGGCGATGATGAAATGGCGATCCGACGCCGACTGGAGGAGCGCCATGGAGGGGCGACAGCCGATTGGTTGGGAGTTGATGGCTGGCCGTTTAAAAAAGACAGAGCGAGTGGAGACGCCGACCCTCCTCCTTCCTCACTCCCAACGTTCGCCACAGAGCAGCAGCTTTAGTTGTATGATTGAGAAAGTCAAAGTTGTGTAAAATTAAAGTGTTTGGTTTAGAGAAAATTGTAAATTAAAAAGCAGTCCGGTAAGTAGGGGAGAGTACAGAATCTTGTTGTTTTCTCCTGTTTTCAGTTAGGGAGTCATCGGTTAGGTTTGTAATATTTGATTTTCATTAAGAAGTCAGGTAAGGTTTTTGATTTATAGAAGTGTTTTGTAGTTTTTGTTTCGCTTGCTCTCCCTGTGGTGAAGTTAAATTTTTGTTTGTAAAGAAAAGTAAGCACAATTAAATGTTCAAGTTGTTTGGACTGCAAGCATTCTTGTTTCGTGTCTTTTGTAAGTGGTGCCTCCTTGGGAGTGACAAAGGAGTGGTTCTTTTATGCTACACTCAGTATCCCCTAGGCTGGGCGTAACAATCAGCTACTTATCACAGGTAACTGGAGCGACTTCCTTCTCATTCATCCCCGCAGCGTCTCAGCGCTTTAACACAGTCGGACGCTGAGCATCTTCTGACTTCGATGGGGAAGCGTAGAGTGGGTTGTTCCACTGTGGAAACTGGACGGTCATTGGATAAACGCTGGGCTTTGTCCCGCCCATCGGACGCTCAGCGTCTCTGGGGGTCTATGAGGCAGTGGGCTGGCCTGGACGCTCGGCTTCTGCATGATGATTGGATGATCTGTCTGAGGCCAGATCTCTTTTTGATTGACAGTGAAATGAGCCAATCAGCGATCTTGAAGTATAACCCTCCACCGGAGCATCTTCTAAGTTTTACATTCAGTTGTTCTGGAGAGGAGCTTCTCCTGTTTAAAGAGGTTCAAGTCTTACACCCACAACACAATGGGCCAAGGCCGTTTAAGCAGTCTAGCTCTGCTGGCCATTGAGAGAACACTGGTAACATCCCTGGAAAAGACACCTAGTTGGCACGACAGGGTCACAGATCATTTTCTTGAAAAGGAACGGAGGGTAGAATTTACATTTAAATAAATAAACACATTTATGATGTAGGTCGAAAAAAATGAGTTTCCCCTCCTTGACTGACCAGCAGCCGTACTCACCCATTCCTTGCAAGTAAAACTATTGAGAGACAACTCCACTCTCCTGTCATCCTTCCATGCTGGCTCCACCAGTCAGAGGCGAACAATAAGGGATTTTTTCCTGATTTTCTCAACAAAAGAATACATTTTTCTGACAAACAAAAGGAAGCGTTTTTGTCCTCTGCTTTACCTCACAGGGTTTTGTGTCAGCTTCACCTATCAACATTAACAATCCATTGTTCAGTCTTGTTATGAGGAATGATGGAAGTTATGATGGAAACCTGGAAACTAATATATAATATTAATATAGAAAACATGTATAACAATTGTTTATCTATTGTTCATCAACACTGTAGGCAGTTATGGAGAAAAATAAATGCTTCAAAGTCAGTGATTTCAAAAATGTTAAAATTAAAATTTGACATGTTGAAATGTAATTTCTACTAGTGAAAACTAAATTATTACATCAGCAAGATAGTTAAAAATGTTTAAAGGGCTTGCCACAGCTTATGCTACTAAAACAGTGTGATGAGCAATTTTTATGCAAGCATTTATGCTGCAAAAGCTTCTGAGCTTGTTTTGGCTTCAACAGGAAAACCTGCTCTTCTACGACCACAACAAGAGGACATGAAGAACTAGAAAGCACTCGGAGAGCACAGACCTCCGCCAACGCCACAGTCCTTAGCCATATTGTCATTTTGACCATAAATATTACTCCTACCTTTATTTCATCTAAATATTTAGATTCCTTGACCATGAAAACATACCATCAGCAATTGGATCCATAATGATATCTATTTTAGTTCAGTAGTTATTCACAGAAATCACATTTTTCGCCATGGCGGCCAGACGCTGATCCTGATCAACACCAAAATTGAATCAGTTCTTCCTTTTCCCATGCTGAACATTTCCTGAAAATTTCATCAAAATCCATCCATAACTTTTTGAGTTATTTTGTTCACAAACGGACGGACAGACAGACGGACAAACTCTCCCGAAAACATAACCTCCTTGGCGGAGGTAACAACAGATGTCAGTGTTCGTTGACTTTCTCAAAATATATGCAAAGCTCCATGTCTTCTTCTCTGGTTTAAAGTATGTCTGGAACATCGCTACAGCGCCCCCTGCAGGCCCTGGCATTATGTGACACACTTACTGTAACTGTACGTTCACACCAAAAGCGTCAAAATCGCTCGTCGACGCTCTGGCCGCTCTCACCGCGCCGCTTGGCAGTTGAAAACACACAGAAGCACGCAGGCAGTGGACTCGATGTGAGCGGCCGGAGAGGCGGGGCTACAAAGCTGCGGTGCAGATATGTTCTGAATCACCATCTCCTTTCACCATCTCGTTTTCACACTTTTATGTAAATATATAAACACTGAACTAAAATAAGACAAGTAAACAGACATACACACAGTCTTTTGACCCTTAAACTACAGCTAATTTGATTATGACTTTACCCCCATTTTTATGTAACATTTGCACAAAACGGGAGGTTATATGGGGGGTTGGAACGTGTATATGTGATGCACATGGGACTTAGGTTCCCTCTTTCACTGTGGATCACACTTGGGTGGGCTGGAGACGGCAATAATAAGTTTTTCCTCCCTTGTTTTCTCGTCCTCCCTCTTAAAGTCTTCCGCATTGGAATCCAGATCGGCCTGTAATTGGCTGCTGCTCATTTGCATAAAGGTTGACTTTCTCAAAACATATGCAAAGCTCCATGTCTTCTTCTCAGGTTTAAAGTATGTCTGGAACATCGCTACAGCGCCCCCTGCAGGCTTCTGGTGTGAATGTACAGTAACAATGGTGGAGAGCCTTCATCTCCACGAGGACAGAGCCTTTAAACATAATTATTGACAATCCCAGTGTAAGTGGTCACTGGAGCCAATAAAAATTTACCTATTCATGTTCCCGGTTGAGTAGCCTGACCGGAACCGGATTTAAAGGGTAAGCACTCTCACACACCGGGGATGCACCCATCTGATTAGGCTTTCCTCGCGCTCGGAGAAGCACAGCAACACGGTATGTGAAGTTTTTTTTTGTTCGGTAAGGTAAAACTCAAATAATTCATATTTTGTGGAGCAGCATGTTATGTCGGGAAGAGATGGGTTTGAAGCTGGATGATTGGTCACATATAGAAGTTTGCACTCTTGGCAGGCAAAGCGAGGTACGTCGCATTCAAGATTGTTTTTACGTGTCGAGACGTGGCAATATTTTGGATGTCGGGGTGGTGCAATGTTTGTATTTTAGGGTGGTGCAATTTAAATGTTAATGTTTACGGAAGTGTGCCTGTGTGTGATTGTGTGTGTGCATGAGTGCTTACTGAGGATGCACCAAATATTCGGTGGCTGAATATATTCGGCTGAATAGTGCAAAAAAAAGCCATATTCGGCCTTCGGTGGAGTGAGGTAATAGCAAGGCCGAATAGTATCTCCCCTCAGTAAGGATCAGAGACTCTCTTATCTACCCTGCCGAAAAAACACAATCACACGGGGTTAAACTCTTGACAAAGCTCCGCTGCACTCGGTCGTATAACTTGGAAGAAAAGCAGACGGCTGAGCCCGCAAATAAGTGGAGGACGAGTGACTAAACTGCATTTCACAGAACACACAGCCTGGTCTTTGATTTTAAGTTTGCCATCAACAGTGTAAAACCAAAACTGCTTCCACACAGCTCTCCTCAGATGATTCAGAGCTGTTAATGTCCACTCGGAGTGGAAACTCTTTGTTTACTGAGGTCAAGAGAGCAGCGGATGTGTCTGAGGGTCAAGCTGCGCTCAGAGCGCCCTCTGTTGGACTGAACAGTCCACTGCTCCAGACCTGATGTGTCGCCACACTCAATATTTTACATTCAAATATTTATTTACAATTCGGTTACAGATATTTATTCCCATATTTGATCGGTTATTCAAATATCAAATATAAAGTGACAGCCTTAAAGCAGACTTGTGTCAAAAGGACGATTATTTATTTGTTGGCATTATTTGTTTATTGGTTTATATTCACTTTAATGCACATTAGTATTTTTAATGCATGTTTTGTTTTGTTTGAAGGCTTAATATGAATGAAAATCTTTGTTGGTCTTTCTTTGAAAAGCAAAGGCTACTGGAGTATTAAAACATGTCATAATATTCAATAAACAATCACTTTCTTTTAAAAACATGTCTAAAAATGTACTCTAAGCTATTAATGCACTATTAAAAAATATAGTGAACTACTTTGCCTCTGCATTGGATATTCGGTGTTCGGCCAAGCATTTATATTTTATTCGGCTTCAGCCACAAATTTTCATTTCGGTGCATTCCTAGTGCTTACCTTTTGTGATGTAGTTTTAATCATGTAGGCCTATTATTGAAAGAAAATGTATTAAATGCTAATATGGTTCAATGTGTTTGTAGTTTCACGGTGCTCGATGGATTAATAAAGAAAATGCACCAGTCGAACTCTCAGCGTTCTCATTGATGCCACACCCAGATTGGATACCTGCTCCTGTTTATGCTTTAATAGCAATCATGAAAAAATTCAACCTTATGAAATAATAAGAAAAACTCAAAGACGCACATCAGTGGTATTCCTCCATACTTTAAGTTCATGTGAATGCATACACAGTAAACCATTATGTACATTACAATGACAGATAGTATAATACACAGACTTGATACATTCTATGATGTAATTAAATGGCAATTAAATTGCAGCAGGATGAGGTACAATATAAATATTTTCCTTTACAAAGATACATTTTTGTCATAAACATAAGATAAACAAAATATACAGCATGATCCAGAGGATGTTGTTTTTTTACAAGACTTTGTGTAAATGACCAAAATAATGTCCCTCTGATACAGATGGTAATCCAGTTACAAAATATCTCTGTCTATTTTAATCTGTTTACTCATCAGCCTATTTATATATCCATCCATCTCTGAAAGTTTTATTACTACAACAGTCATAACCCACATCGAGTCATGCATCCAACTCACAGGCAATCACACCAACTACTTATCGACCAGGCATCCATCCAGACATCCATCCAGGCATCCATCCATCAAAAGGCTTTGTAATTATGCTTTCCACACACATGGTCGCGGGGACATGAATTGCCTGGTGTTTCTAGTTTTTGTGCAGCTATCTCTTTGCCTCGGACATATATTTTCTCAACTATGTATTTAAAAAGTCACTTTTATTGCATGTTAGTGAGAAAAAGTACTTGGCTGTCAATATAGAGAACCAAGAGAACATGTTAGTTTCCTTCTCGTCGAATGTTATTGAGACAAGAAGTAAAAAGAAGTGCTTTACACAACAGCTTAATCAACAGAGCATAAGATGAGATGAGAAAATATAAAAAAATAAGTCTGTTGCCTATTTTTAACTGCTAATGGCATTAGCTACTTGAAGGTTTACAGCTTGTTGTCATTAAAGTCTTCTAAAACTTTTGGGATGTGCACAGCTTAACAAAAATCATGGTACCTGCACAAAGAGGTAAGTCTGGATGTGTGACAGTTAAAGGTGTAGTCAGCAATCTTCTAATCTTCTGCAGTATTTGTCAAATTCACCGTATTTCTCCTCTCCGTCCACAAGATGTTCCCACTGACAGCATGTTGAAAAAAAGTCCGGTTTCAATACACAGCCTTGGCTCTGAATTTCAGCAGGTAAATACTGTGGCTCAGGCCGAGTTACCAAAACAGGGTACACCCCCCACATCCAGGGGGCGATCATACTCATGCACAGATCAGACAGAGGGGGGAGGGGGAGTAGTAGGTTGCATAGCGTGCACAGTTAGTGTAAGAGAGAGATACAATAGGTGCAGTAGCAATGGCTGAAAACCAGCCCAAAAGAAAAAGGTCAGAGGAGTGAAAAGTGAAAAAGAAGGGCTATGACCATGAAAGAGTGAAGACCTGGGTCAACATTGGTGTTGCTTTCCGACGGTGGAGGGAACTCCGCGAATTGAAAGACCTGAAAATGGACGCGGATGTCGCCGTCTGTCTGCTGGATAGGTTAGCAACATTAGCTTTGTGGTGCTTCACATAACAGTAACAGCCGTCGGGCATTCATCTTATTGTCTAATCTGACAGAATGTTCTGTTGTTGTGATGTTTTCAATAATGGAAGTCGAGTTGTCTGACGAGTCGGGGTTACCTTAGCTACGTTGGTCAGCTACGCAGTTTCTACGGCCGTTTCCAAGACGATGCACGTCCATCAGCTTTCAGGGGTGAGGAATGAAGCGAGAGGCGGGTCTAAATTCATTTATAAACAACCTCTCCACTCGTTTTCTCCCACATCGCTGACTACACCTTTAAACAGCAGTTCAGACACTCGCGACCATGCATGTGTGTCGAGCATAAAACAGGCAAAACCTTCATTCATCCTTTTTCCTAACATGCAATCCAACCAGCCAGCTTTTGACCACCTACCCAGTCCATCAGTTCACCTGTCCATCCATCCATCATCCAATCTGCACTCCAAAAGCTCTCATCCATCCATCCATTCATTTTCCCTCCATCTACAACCAAACAGCTGTTTTATATATTCATTTATCTACTAGTCCGTCCGACACTTCATCCGTTAAACCTCAAATCATCCCCACAACCTTCTTTTGAGGTTTGACAGCTTAAACTCTGGCTCTTTTCCTTGTCACTTCTTTTGTCATTTTTTTTATTTCCATGTGTTCTTTCATAAATTCTCTCACGCACTCTCCTTCGCCTCCTGACA
The DNA here is from genome assembly GCA_036419115.1 of Scarus forsteni. Taxonomy (NCBI): domain Eukaryota; kingdom Metazoa; phylum Chordata; class Actinopteri; order Labriformes; family Labridae; genus Scarus; species Scarus forsteni. The sequence goes on along the minus strand of JAZDUH010000104.1, from coordinate 2,156,616 downwards.
AATGAGTAACAGAGTAATTGTAAGTCAATGGAACTGCCATTTTGTCACTAGTTCCTGTTGACATGACGAGCCCGCTCTTTGTAAAACATGTCGGTGCTGTTTGAGATTCTCAATGAGTATCCCAAAGGATTCAGTCTTTCAGTAGAAATGCAACAAAATGCAGAAAAATGAGGGTGATGGTGTACAGTAATACAGCAGTGATACAGGAAATTGGTGTTTACAGACAAAGATATGCAAATAAAACTAATACTGATGTCTATTTACATCTGCCAGGATGACCTCCAGGCTCTCTGAATGTTCCTGCCCGTTAACTTTCACAGCTGATGTATAAAACAGCACAGCTGATGCTCCATAAAACTGCACTTCCCTGAAAAATCACTTGCAGCAAAAGCAACAAACTGCACGATACTGTCGATTACAAAAAGGTTTCAATCTGACAAAGACTTCAGCGAACTCGACCAACATTGTTGATGTTCTCAATACGTTACAAGTTTTAAAAAATGGCTAGCAAAAGCAACAAAAAAGCTCTTTGCATTGGAGTAGGGATGGGAACAGCTAAGATTATTCCAGTGCAATTATCAATTCTCTCCGAGTCTTTATTGATTTTTTTAAATTTTTGTTCTGAATAAAGAAGTGAACCAAATTTTTAGAGTCAACAATGTAACACACATGGCGCTCCTGATATTTAATGCTACTCTGGTAGACTTGCGTGACATCACATAAACACACATATTAAAATTGATGTTTATTATGACTGTAATAAATCATACTGTAATATTTAAAGGTGCTATGAGGAGAACCTATTTCCTGCGACATAAAGACTCTGCTACCCATGAGCACGCGCAGCGACTGTCAAAAAGATGTGACCCAAGCCAAAGTGTGTGTTTGTTGTGATGCTAATGAATGCAGCTTGGACCTTCCTCAGAACTCTCCATTGCTTTACAACTTCTTTTTTCAACAACTTACAGGATGCAAAGCCACGAGGTAATGTATCTCTTTCTAGTTACGTAGTGGTAGTTTTTGATGTGTGACAACAAGCAATTTTTGGAAAACTTAGTATCGTAGTTTTGTAGCCGGCTATATATGGCTACTTACAGCCCGGTGCTCTAAGACGTGTAGCTAAGGTTAGCTTAGCTAAGGAATAGCATTTATAGATAACCTATTTTGATGCTATAAAACTCATCTTAAAGTGTGTATTTCCATCAGGCATATATCTAAAAGGGAGACTGTTTTGTAATTACTCAGAAACTCCTCATAGCATCTTTAAAAGTACTATTTTGATAGTTTCTTTATTGATTACTTCTTTGACTCATTTGAGTTTGTTCACGCTGATGGCTCAGCAAGGCATCCAGAGCTTAGTGGGACAAATTGATAATGTTGATGTTATTAATCCTTCACTGGAATCAGTTATTGGTTCCCATCCCTACATTGTACAAAAGAGATTGCCAAACAATGTTAAGATATCGTTGCAAAGCAGAACTATGGCTTTAATTTAACAGGAATATCGTTCAAGGCTAGAATACAATCACTGTGGTCTCTGAACATGCACGTGTGGCCGTGAACTGAAGCTGATCGGATGTTGAGGTGAAGCAACAGAGATTTTCTGTCTTTGGAGACCTGAAAGGCAAACTTGCTGAGTTATTGCAAATGAAGTGTTTATATTAGAACCATAGACACATTCACTGGATAGAGAGCAGCTGCCATTTAGCAAAAACAAAGACTGGAATTGCCTTGAAAGCTTGATCGTGACTATTTCATTACACAGATTAACCAAGATGGATATTTTTCTCCTAAAACACTACTTTCACATCTCCCCATTAATCTTAATAGATGTACTTGAGCAATGTTTTATTTAAAAAAGTCATTTTCCTCCTTCTATCTAATCTTCCTTGTGCATATATAACTGGAAAACATTAGATGATGGATTTGTTTCTTGGGTGCTTTTTCTGTTTGGATGTAATTTAGCCGTCGTTAGCTGATAAAGAAAATTCTTTTAGAATTGCCCTCTCTCTGCACTGTTGGCCAAACAGACTCATTTAAGCTGCATCAAACATTAAAGTTTATAATGATGCAGCTGCAAGGCTGCATGAAATGTGAAAATCGTTACTGAATGTGACAATGTCAGAATAGAGTGATGCAGGAATTAATTCAAATGGCAGAAGCGAGTTCATGTTTTAGGACCCGCGAATCCCAGGGGCAAAGATCTACCTCAGAGACTTTTGATCAAGCAAACTAGCACAATGCTAACTTCTGTTTGGCCACGCTGCTGGAACCTGTCAAGTCTCAACTTGCTTAACCCTCCTCTAGCTCATGGTAAGCTAAGTTTGATTAAGTGGCTTTAAGTGGCAAAGAAGCACACCGGGCTACTGCATTAACCCTTTAAGGCCCAAGACCATAGATTATAGCCTAAAAATTCTAATTTTTTGGAGCTGAAATGTTTGTTTCACTTTCTGCTAAAATCCATAAAAATCAAAATGTCCATAAAATTCAACATGTAGATTTTTCGTATCTCATTTGATACATTAGGTGTTTTTGGCAACTGCTAATCCATTTGAGGACATTTTTATCATTTATCTGATTGTATTCAGATGGGTTTTTTTGTAATTTTTTGATCATATTGGGTAGATAGTGGTATTATAAAAGTATGTATCAAATATGATACAATTGGCTTTATAGGGTTGACAACCACGCTTCAGTTGAGTTGGTTGTATTCACTGTAAACGCATGTAGCAAATATTATGGACTCTGATACCGCTTTTACACGAAAATTAGTGGGTCAACGTGGGTTTTTCCAACGCAGGTTAAATCGATAACAAGTGACTCTTTTCACACTGCCAGCAGACTCGGTCTAATCAGCTGCAGATGAGCTGCATGGCTGTTTTTTTTCCTCTGCCGCATCAAACTGATGTCTCATGTTGATGACATCATCAGTGGCACAAAACACGACCACGTAAACAATGGAAAAGAGCACCGAGGCCATGGACATGGTTTTCTTTTTCTTTGTACTTTTGTCCCTCTTTAAAAATGTACAAACTGATGATTCAAAGCCAGATGGAATAAGCTGATATGCAAAGAGTCACGTAAACTACAGACGAAGGGGCGGGCGTGATATTATGCCGTGGGGATGTTATGAAGAAGTCATCCGTAAATTGGCGAGTTGAAAAAACTTGTGTTGCTTGCAGGGTCAGTTAACTGCCGACAGGAGCCGATTGTTACCGGGTTTAAACAGGTTTTTGGCCAGTCTGAAAGGTATCCTATGATTGGCTGGTGACCGGTCCAGGGTTAACCCCTCGCCCAAGGCTCCAGCTCTTTGACCCTGAAAGGATCAGTGGTATAGATGATGGGTGGATGTTCCCATTTTCTAACTTTACACTGGGCTGCATTTCTTTAAATATGGGCCATTCTAGATTAGGCAGGATGTGAGTTATGCATAATTAGGGCTGTAGCTAATCGAAATGGAACAGTTTGAGACCATCTTTTAAGTACATCTTCCTCCATTGGTTGGCTTCAGAGCAGCTCTGAATAGCTGATTTCACTTGTGTCCTAACAGAATGCAAACGTCACATTGCTCAGCATTTGTCATTTGTCATAGCACCTTGTCCTTCTCTCTCCTCCCTTGTTTCTTGTCTGGGTCCACAAGAGAGAAATAGTTACCAATATTTGGTACTACACTGGTGCTGAGTATAACACTGGATCTTATAAAATGGTCTGTCCATAACAAATCATGTCAAACAGCAGTTAACAGTTAACAGTTGTTTTCCTAAGACAGTCAAACAGAGTTAAATACTGTTCTCCTCCACTGCTCTGAGATAAGATGAACTACTTTTAAAATTCAGATATAAAAAGGAGATATCTTCCAACCTCTAAGGGCAATTTATACAAATAAACTGCGAGTCTCCAAAGTGAGAACAGCATGTCGAGGTGATATATCTGATGTAATGACTTTATGTCAGCGCTCTGGCAGGATGAGGAAAGGCAAGCGAGACAACTTCTAGGTTCTTCTGGAGGCTGCGGCTTCTGTGAAATGTCTGAACCTGAAAAGTTGAAGCAGCTGGAGCAGGTCAGACAGGACCTGGTCGGAGAGAGTTCAGCTCGAGAGCAGCATAGAGAAGCAAAACAGGGCCTCGTGGAACTTTCCCAAAGGTTATCCGAGTCAGAAATGAGATGTGAACTGTGTGGGTATCCAGCCCATCCTCATAGGAAGTACATTTACCTCCAGTACATAATGATATTAATCCAATGTTAGATAAAAGTTCAGTGTCTACATCCATGCAGAAGGTTCAGCTCCATGAAGACCAGCTGGTTTGTCCTCCAACGGCATCCCAGGTTAAGATTCCAGGTTTTTCCAGGAGCTTCAGTGTGTCGTTTAGGAAAACTACGGTTGTCATACAGTTGATAACCATGTTTGTGGATGACCACAAGTAGAAAAGTTAAAGTTTGGGACGATCAAAGTCAACGTTTGGAAGCAACACTTGAAAAAACTACATTAGTTCGAGTCACCCACCATCCAGTAGAAAAGTTTGTTGTCCAAATTACTACAATAATTCAGGTTTATCAGCTGTCCTGAGACACGTCACCCCATGTGCTGGCTTCATTCTCGTCCGAGTCAGAGAGCGCTGCCGTGCACAGGTCGCTGAAGATATCTGGAAAAAAAAAAAGAGATCCAGAGTCAGAAAGTCAGATTAAACATTAACGGGCTTGTTCAGAGTTTTTGAAGTGGCGTTGTATGAGGTACATGACATTAGCCTGAACGTAAACCACAGTAACACAGCACAGCTCTGTCTATGTGCAGAAACAGTCGGCACAGAATCTAGGGCTTTAAACTGCTTCAGTAGTGCCACCCACTATTTCTAATTGAGATAATCATGTTTGAAAACAAGCAGGGATATAAACAGATGATTTCCAATAACTTATTTTCCTTTCACCAGCAGCACCAACCAGATTGTTTTACAAAAGGAAACAGCAGCGACCTTATGGAAGATTTTTGTTACAAATTTTACCGCCATTTACTTTGTTCAGTAAGAAAGTTTGCATGAATTGGAGTCCTCAAACATTTATTTAGACCAAATGACCAAGGGCGTTTTCACATTAGGTCCACTTGTTTCGAACCGTGCTGAGCCGCGGTTCGCCATGGGTTCGCCCCTCCTCCCCCCTCCTCCCCCCTCCCCTGCTGGCTTGCATTCACACTGGCAACATCGAACCGTGCCCGGACCCACTTGTGTATTTACTCAGTTTGAAACAGCAGGGGGCGATATGCACGTAACTGGTTACCAAACCTGCTACGGAGGAGAACGAAGAAGAGGCTACCATGGTAACCATTTCCTACACAAGACAACCAATGTTTATGTTTCGCTCTCTTCTACATTTTCCTTCAAATGAGTTTTTTTTTATTGTGTTTGAGACGGCATCAGCGACCTTCTGGACCCTCGTAAATCATCATTATCCTCACCAGAATAAACAAATCGACAAATTGAGGAAGCAAAAGATTCAACCGCGGGATTAACAGGAAGTAATGCATCAAAAGTAGATCGGTTCAGACCATTTTGTTTCACACCAGTGAAACCGCACCAAATGTAGGGAGACGGAGCAGATCTAGACCACCCCTTCATGGAGGTCTCGGACCGGCTGATTTGGTGCGCACCAAAGTGCGGTGGTTGCATTCATATTGACACTAATGTACCAAACCCTGGGCCAAAACTTCTTTGGTGCGCACTAAATGTGGTTGGTGTGAAAACGCCCTTAGTTTCTCCTGTGTGGTGTTCCCAAGTGACCAAAGTAAACAGCAACAATCAACCATTAATCCAGTTTGGTAACTCGTTTTGTTTTGTGTAGTAAACCGGTCAGCGCTGCAGGTGGAAGGTCATGTAGGCTGTGCCATGTGGCAAAGTAGTGCCCTAACAAAAGGGCATGGTGGTGGAAAAATCAGTTGTCTTCAATGTTCTGTTATTAGCATGTTATCACCCTGGGCTGGTTATTTAGCGTACAGTTCTTTATTAGGCCGGCACCATGGGTGGCATGGTGGTTCAGCAGGAAGTGTGTGACACAGCAAGACGGTTTTTGGTTCCCATGTCAGTCTGGGCCTTTCTGTGTGGAGTTTGCATGTTCGCCCAGTGCATGAGTAGGTTCTCTCTAGGAACTCCGGCTTCCTCCCACAGAAGTCTAACATGCTGTTAGGTTGATTGGTGACTCTAATGGGCCGTTTACACCAGGGTCACACATACAAGGAACAACAACAGCTTCATCGTCTACAGAGTAACATGTGAGCTGCTTACCGTGCTCGGTTTGTTATCCAGACAAAACTATCCAGACAGATTTGTTATTCAGACGAGAAACTCCTGCGTCTTCGTGTGTCCACTCTAGGGCTGCCACAAAAGACTATTTGATAATCGACTAGTCAATGACTATTTTTGTGATTAGTCGACTCGTCACATCATCATGAACTGCAGCGTACCGCAACAGCATGCAGTTGGTGGCTCAAATCGCTTATAATGAGCAGACCTGGCAACTATGGCTCCTGCTTTCTTGTGCATGTGCCACATGCATGAGTGTGTTTGGTGGTGTGCTGGGTTGATTCCTGCGGTGTGATAACCAGGAAACGGCGTGAGGAAAGGAAAAACTACCAACCACACTCATGTCTGCTTTGTAGAGGCAGCTGGGTGATAATCATGTGGGATTCACACAAGCAGAAGAGCCCAAAGTCACTTTAATGAGCCGACTTGGCAACACAATAACTGTTGCCTTAGTCTGTGCTCAGCCTGCTCCCTCACGCTTTCTGCTTCCTACACGGCTGTAGTCATAACCTTTGTTCTAGTAGCTGCACAATAGTCAAACGCTGAAATCAGGCACATTTTCAGGGACAGCTTTAACCGGGGACAGGTCATCCAAAACAGGGTCTGTCCTGGAAATGAGGGACATCGGGTCACCGTATTGATGATGTTAGCAGCTAACTAGCCAATTAGCTTATTGTAGCGACTGTCCCTCTTCGTCGGAAACTGAATCAACCACGACGTGCTTCCTTTTCAGATGCTTATGCATCACCGTCGTTCTGCCATGGAAGGAAAGTTCAGATTTTGCTTTGCACATTCTTCTCTTTTGTTTCGGGAAAATGCTCCCAAACTTTTGAGCTCTGTTGCCGGTCAGCCATGATGCTGTTTGGGCGTTACTCTTCCGGTGACATCACGGCTGACCCAGATTACCACGACTGTACGTGTGTCAAGGACAGAAAGGCAGACAAGAGGTAGAGCGGTAGTTTTGAGAGAAAATGATGTTTAAAATCAAAACAACATGTTGACTATTGAATTAGTTTTTCGACCATTTGCTCGTTGACTTAGTCATAACGAGTTGATTAATCATGGCGACCCTAGTCCACTTGCCATTGTTGTTCTGAAAAGTTTTTCTTCTTCGTACGTGTGTTGTAGCAGCGCTGTTTCACTGCAAACCTACATCACCATCTGCTGGACTGGCATGCACACCACAGCGGTTTCATTTGTTTCCAGCGTCTCCGTCGGAACATAGATCGACTTTGAATATGCAAACGAAAAACCTTTCTGTTTTAGGTGAGAGTGCCTCAGTGTAAACGGCCTAAATTGTCATCCAGTATGAGTGTGAGTGTTAATGTTTGTTTGTCTCTTATGTGGCCTTGCAATCAGTCGGCGACCAGTTCAGGTTGAACCCCGTCTCTAACTCAACATCAGCTGGGACTGGATCCACCGTCCCAGACCGAGACAGTGATAGGCACAACAGATAATGAATGGATGGACGGACGGTGGCACCATCTGCAGCAACGTATAGCCCTAGCTTTCAGGCAGGTTGTTTCTGCACAGGTGCAGAGCTGAGCGTTGTGACTGTGGCTAATGTTCAGGCAAATTCCATGATCCTCATACAACACCAAAAAAAACTCCTGAACTTTCCCTTTAGACACATATGATCTAAAAAAATTAACTCTACAAAATGCAGAATCGTGCATTGAGGGAAAATGCAACAAACTGTGGCATTCAAACACAGCGTTAAAGAGAAGAGCGCACAGCCTGGTCTGCAGTGCCAATGAAACATAAAGATTTAAGAGGACTGTAAACTAAGGAGACATTATAGTGAGGCGGTCAATTCCTGCAACAATATCAGCCAGTAGAGTGCATAAAGAATTATAGAGGAGGCACAAATAGGCAATCAACACAGACAGGTGAAGAGGGCTGTTTTGCAAATGGGATCCACTTAACCAAAATACTGAAGGTCAGCCACTTGAGCTCAGAGTTCTGTCCTCCTCAAGTATGAAAATAAAAATCCAGGAAGATAAAAGTATGGGAAAAAGGCAGGGCGGGCAAAGTGAGGGGGTGTTTGTTTTGAAGAGGGCGGACGGAGCTTTGGAGCAAAAACAGGCAAGGCCACAACAAACACTTCAGGGACCAGCCTTCAAGCCGGCATGAGAGGGGAGGAGATGGATGGAGGACAGAAGGGACGTCGAAGGGGGAGAACAGAGAGAAAGAGAGCAAAGAGTCCGGGAGTGGCTGTTCTATGAGACAAACTATTTTATGGCACCGAACTATAAAAGTATCAGTGCTGCGATATTCAACCTGTGCTGCTGCTTTATGAAGCTCTGGATCGATGTGAGAGGAGCTTGTTGATGGAGTGGAGCAGATGGATGGGTTTATTATTCCCATTTAAAACAGTGGTCACCAACCCATCAGCTGAAGGTCACCTATGATGCTAACTTAGATGGCACGATCTAATTTTACCTAAATTCATGAGAACCATGAACAAAACTTCAGATTTTAAAGATCATCATCTAACTTCACAATCAAAGATGCAATCTTCAGTCCATACATGTGATAAAGAGCAGGAATTAAAAATAAAGATTCTGTGCATTTAAAATCACATTAGCATTTTACAATGTATGCAGCAGGGCTGGGTATCAATGCAGGTTTTCTGGAACAATTTAATTCGATATTACAAGGTCTCAAATCAATTCGATTCAGGATTGAATTTGATTTTTACTCAGTCTGGGACATCTCAGTTAGAATAATGCTGTATATTTAAAGAGTGACCCTTTTAGTTACATTAATCATATACTAATGATATACATTAATGCTTGTTACTTGTTTTTTGTCCAGCTCATCTTTTCCTTTGTGCTTGTTAAATCTGAAATATGTCCAAATATCAGCATTTAAACTTGCCCGTGGTGTTCCTATAGTGCTTCTTGCTTCCGCTATGTTTGTTTGAGTGCTTGCAGTAACTTCACACGAGATCTTGTTAAATGCTGATCATGTGAGGCTAGCAGGGTTGATACCACAGGCTGCTTCTCTGCATGTCCAATGAAGAAGTTCGATCTTCAAATTCTATGGATCAAAAATGAACCATTTAAAGGGAAATCAATTAAAATTGAAATAGACTGATTTTTTAAACTCAGCCCTAGTATGTAGCCTAATGCTACGGCCACACCGGACGCGATTTCCCAAAGACGCGCGTTGAGATTACATACAAAGTCAATGCAAAGACGCGTTTGGACGCAGATTTGCCCCGAGGGGCACGTTGGACGCATTAGGCGCGACGCGTTTGGAGCGTCCGGTGCGTTTGGGGTGTCAAATGCCTCCACGCTCGAGTTGAAAATATTGAACTTTCGACTCAAATTCGCGTGACGCTGTGACGCAGCAGCCAATCAGCGATGACATTCCCCCCCGACGTCATTAGTTTGATGAAGTGTGACGCTCCGGCCACCTGCTCCAGCTCAAACCCCTCTGAAAGATGGAGGAGAGGTTGATCTGCGCTGTTTGCCATCATCTGGAGCTATACGATTGGACGTGTGTACTCTACAGAGACTGGAACAAAAAGGAGCAGGCCTGGGTGAAAGTCTCTGAGGAGACAGGTTTTGAAGGTAAGTTCTGTAAATATTCATTTCCAGCTGGATTTGCCTGCATGGGTCATCACTGAGTCCGACTGGCTCCAGCTCTCTACTCCGCCTGCGCAGTGATGTGTGTTGCCCCTCAGCTTGTCAAAATGGTCCAGCGTCCAGCCTCGGGCGTTACACGCGGTGCGTCACAGGCACTATGCGCGTTTAAATTCACCAATTCGCGTCCGGTGTGGCCGTAGCATAAGACAAAACAAAACTCGTCACTAAGTAGTGTTAGCATAAAACACACAATAGCTAATCTTTACATCATTCTAAAACTAAAAACTAATGAGGCGGAGAGAAACAAGTCAGTTTATTTAGCACTGCAGCTGGATTCACCAGATTTGTCATGGATAAGCAAAAAGGTCGACTTGTGAGTCAGATAAAGGGTGCAGCATCTAGCCTGAAAGATCTACTCGAATTGTCTAAGAAATCTACCAGGAGATCAACATCTTCAGGTTGGTGACCCCAACCTGTAGTTTCTGAACTACGTTGTAAATATGATTAACGTGGTGTTTGTGACTCCTGGTGCATCTGCAGTAAGCTTTCTCCAGGGAGACCCCCAAGAGTGACCTGCATCTTCTACTCCAGCCAATTCATAATCCAGAATCCACGGTAAATCCTCTGTTGTGATGCCAGACGGTCTGAAGCTCTTTCATTTTATTTCATGGACAGAAATAACTCCTCTCACTTTGCCACTCCACGGATAAGCTAATAAAGACATATTAAAATTTAAAGAGAACTTTTTGTAATGAAATTCAGAAAAGGAATGGGCCAGACAAATTAAAGGGGTAGTTTGGTTTTATTTTTGAGTTGGAGTTGTATGAGGTACATGACACAAGCCTATTCATGGGCTACAGTGTCACAGCTCAGTTCTCTGTCTGATCAGAAATCTCAGGACAGATGCTAATGTTACACATCGTATGCCAAACTCTCAGCTTTGATTAGGAACTATTTTGAGACACAGCAAAAATAGTGCCTGTCCTTCCTCCAGCAGAGTCCACTAGTTTGCTTAACAAGAGGATTCACCACTACAAAACGGCTTAAACTGATTATGTTTGCAGCTAATATGACCGCCATTGTGATATTTGTACGAACTGGAGGACACAGAAGAAACTTGAGTAGATGGAGTGTACACAGGTCTGAACTGAAAATGGTTGAATCTGCTCTGAGAACTGGAGGAGCAGAAAAATACGAGTGTGACTAAAATGGCTGCAGGATGTTTCAGGATGTTCAGGATCAGAAGAGACAATCAGCTTTTGTTCTGCAGTTAGCAGCTATCATCACGCGGAGCCTCATTGATTTAATGGACTTTTATAATCCTACAGACTTGATTCACTGTTTTACAGGAGGAGCTGAATGAAAGTGCATCATCAAAGTGTTATGCTGCGTTCACACCGCAAGCGACCCAGCTACCAAAATCGCGTTGCCCACTGCGTCTCACATCCATAAATACCTCATTTTGGTCACCGTTGCCGTCAGCCGTCGCTCGAGTTTCATTGTCATCATTTCATATATCATATAATAGGATGTATAAGCGGACATTATTCCAGCTGTATCCTTTTCACTCACTTATCAACCACAAAACACTGCAGATGATGATGCTGCAGCAGCATTATCTGTGAGTTTCCTGCGGTCCGTCTAGGTGGAACTAATGTCCTCACTTCCTAATGTTTCCACACGGACATGGATTGTTACTTTGTAGTCCGGATGAATAACTATCTGTCTAGGGTACCGTTACACATGCACACACTGCTGATTGATCAACTTTTTTTTACTTTCACACCGCGCAACAAGCTATGTGGTAGTGTGAAAAGCGGCTGTCGCATCGCGGGAGGGTTAGCCCCGCCCCATCGCGGCTGTACACTGACTTTGCATGGAGAGTGATCGCTGAGGTAGTACAAGAAGCGTCCGCTGTGTACGCACCTTAGGACTCACACTGATTGATTTTTTTAGTAAAGACGGAGCTACATTTTAATGATAACTTTGCTTCATGATAGCACACGGTTTGTTTATTACCTCCGCCAAGGAGGTTATGTTTTTGGGAGAGTTTGTCCGTCTGTGAACAAAATAACTCAAAAAGTTATGGATGGATTTTGATGAAATTTTCAGGAAATGTTCAGCATGGGAAAAGGAAGAACTGATTCAATTTTGGTGTTGATCCGGATCAGCGTCTGGCCGCCATGACGAAAAATGTGATTTTGGTGAATAACTACTGAACTAAAATAGATAACATTATGAATCCAATCACTAATGGTCTGTTTCCATGGTCAAGGAATCTAAATATTTTGATGAAATAAAGGTAGGACTAGTATCACAATATGGGTGAGGACTGTGTCGCTAGCGGAGGTCTGCGCTCTCCGAGTGCTTTTCTAGTTGTTGTGGGTAAAGCAGCAGGATAATCCTTAAACTTTTATACACTTAGCTAATCTTAATTTGGGATGAAGTATTATTTGCGTATTGGACAAAATTCAAAGGAGACCATAGTTTGATCAACTCTTTTAATTATGTGGAGAATCTGGCAGCATGTGTAGGAACACATAGCATTAGCATCTGCCCATAGTTTTTCTGAACAGAGAGAGAACTGAGCTGTGACACTGTTGCACATGTTCAGGCATTATGTAGCTTTATGTATCTCAGTTTTTTTTTCTCATATCACATTCCTGCAACTATAAAACAAAGAAAGACAGAGAGGGAGAAGAGAGAGAAGGAGAGGAGTAATGGGATAGTTGAGGGTGTTTTTATGAAGCAATCAGTGACATCATGCTCTGATTGTGAAACCAAACAGGCCAACATCTCCTCCAGCCCTTGCTGCTCCATCCTCCCATCCAACGGTCCCACCCTGTCCCACCCCGAGCCCCAAGAGAGAGGGAGCAGCTCAGAAGTGATCAGGAGGGATGATAGTGGTTAGTGTTGTGGCAGAGCGTGAAATAGCAGAGATGTTACTTCACGAGTGACCTCCTTCAGATGCTGTCTGCAGTATGCTGGGTGGGACCAGCCCTGTCTCCTCTGTTAAAAGCTTCTTGACTAGCCTAGAATGTAAAACACAATGTGGGGAAGGGGCTTCACTAAACATCCTGGACAACAGTCATGGCAGCAGCAGCTTCGATTTCATGTGCAGTTACAGGGAGGAAAACCTTGGGCAGATATTAACATGAAAGTTAGGAGTCATGGTAACACTTTGATTAAGGAGTGATCAAAAATTCATACAGCTATTTTATTCCTGCTCTTTCAAAACTTAGTTTACCATGATCTTTAAAAGTCTCTCCACAAGAATGAGAGCGTGAGCCTATTAAAGCTCGATAAGCAGAATGTGTTTGATTCAATCAATCAATCAAACTTTATTTGTACTGCACTTTTCATTCAGCACTTTGTAATATAAAGTGCTTTACATGAGAAAAAGATAAAATAAAATAACAATAAGTGGAATAAAAAGCAGAAAATTGCATAAAATGAGAACATAAGACCCCCACAATCCCCCCCTCCTCCAAACCACATTCAATATACACGCTCACTCACTCAAACACACAAAGACATAAAAAGGAAATTCTTACAGAAAACAGAATTAGAGGACTGAGGAAACACAGGAGCTAAAGCTAAAATAATAATCAAAAATACTCAAATACTAGAGGGTAAGATAAATAACTGTGTAAATACATAAATAAATAAAATAATACAACAGTATAGAATAAAAGTTAGATAAATAATATGGTAAAATGAGAAAGTGCAACATCAGGTGCTTAATAAAATCAGCTAAAATAGGATGATAAAAGGAAAAACATTTAACAAAGAATACAATTCCAAAGAAAAAAAAGTAATAAAAATAAATAAAAGGGTTAAAAAAGTTAAAATATAACGCAAAAGATTAAGAGATACAATCAGCTAAAAGCCAGATTAAATAGGTAGGTCTTGAGTCAATATTCAAAAACAGTCATTAACCTGACACACCTAATGAGCTGTTCAATAAATATCACTCATACTGGAAAATGGTCCATAGAAAGTGTTTGGGAGCAAATCTGGCAGATGATTGGATGATTGGTCTGTCAATCATGCTTGTATCATGTCGTAGGTGGGAGCTAAAGCCACAGCAAAATACAAAAAGTAAGTCTCAACTTTGAACAGAAAATTATTATGACACCAGAATAATTCAAACAGACCTTGTGGTTGCAGAGATTCACTCTTTTCTTTATGAGGATGACATATTGGAGCAGAAGGCTTAAAAAAAGGGGTTGAAGAAGTTAAAACTCTTTTGTAACGGAGGCTCGTACCCTTGGATAAAGTTAACTGGAGAGGGTCTGATGTCCCGCCTCTCTCTAAGGTCACAGTAGTCTGTTCCACATCAAACCCAGAAATAAACTGTGAGCTGAGTCATGTAATAAAACTTTACTCCTGGGCTGCGATGATTGTGTCTCTCTAACTTTGTATTCAGCAGCAGAATCACACCAGGCAGGAAAAAGGCTGTGTCCAAATCTGCCTGAAAATCTCTGTAATTTCCCTCTTTCTCCAGCTGAGCCACCAGCAGCACGCCTCCGCCTCCCAAAAAGTTGACTTTGAGGATTCGGGGAGTTGCTTTCAGACTCATTTATACATCAGAGCGCAGTAATTTCCTCTTTATTCGGCTCATACTGTGTTGACAGGATGTGGTCGGATGTGCTAATGCGTTCTCAGCTTTTACACAAACATACCTGAGCTGCCAACAGCAAGCCCACAGGAGCCGGGACAGGAACAGGCAGTGTTGCTGTGGCTGTGAAATCAAAGCCTAAATCGGGAGAGGTGCGACAAACTTATGGGACGGGTAAGATTTCAGGCTTGTATCATCTGCGTGACCGTGAACACAACACATACACGATACTGACGAAAGTGTTCGCTCACCTTCTTTGACTCGCATATGAACTTACGTGCCATCCCATTCCTAATCCATAGGGTTCAATATGATAAAAATACAATATTATTGAACCCCTAAATCGACACCCATGACTGGTTTTACTTCGCTATAGCAAAGTTTACACCGGTTAAAGATGGTTCTGACTGATTTTGCGCTGGTTTAAAATAATAAAACCTGAATTCAACCTACATTAAAACAGCAAAGACTGTTTATTCACTGACATATAAGATAAGATTTGTGGGTAATCACTGATTTTATTGTATAACTTCTGGCTTCTCATTTGTCCAAAAGAGTAACAAACAGAATTTGTACTACAGCAGGGCAATAAATCGATTAATTCGAATTATTTTCTGCAGAAGATTTAAATAATTAAACATCAAGATTTTTTTCTTGCCTTAGTCCAATTGTAAGTAGTTGCAATTTTTGAAAAAATTACAATTTTCATGATGGTCGGCCTTGTAGTGCACAAGCACTTTTATAGGCTTGTATTTGATATTTAAGTAGATTAAATATTGATCAGAGAGTTTCATGCTAATACTGTAAAAATGCCTCAGCCTTTTAGTGTTTATGTAGACAAACCTGCCTACGTTTATACTACATAATCAACCTTTTATGACCCAGACTTTGACTTTAAGAGGGAAACATTTAGACAACATAAAGGCAAAACTTGACTTGTTTCATTTTTATGTCACTGGGAGTTTTGTTTCCTTTAGGGAGGGAAAAATCGATTAAAATCGTAAATCGAGTGTTGTGGAAAAAATTGTGGGATTTTATTTCTAGGCCATATCGCCCAGCCCTAGTTTGTACCAGTTTGAAAATGGATTTATGGGAAACATCTGTTAAAACAAGAGTTATAACTTGATTTATATGGGATTAAAATCATAAAAACAGTGTTAATTGTGGTAATGGTGTCACTTGTGCTTTATCAAATCCTTCTTAGAAATATTTATATTATTCATTTTATGTTTTCTTTGTCTTGTTTATATGTTTTGATTTGTTTTATAGGTTAACTGTAGTGTTGTCTTACTTTGTGATCTGCCATTGTGTCGTCCATTGTTTATTCAAATGTGTGTAATTTTTATTTTTATTTTTCTTTGCTGTCTTTTCTTCCTTGTTGTGTAGCATGGACCTAAATCCCTACATGAACACACCTAAACACATAGGCTATTTAGTGCACACTTAAGGTAGCAGCAGGCAGACAATGAGTCCTATGCAGCTGCACATTAATTATGATCCAACATGAAAGTCAAAACAGGAGATACAACTCATGAATTCTTTATTTCTCGAAGTGTGGACCAAAGTGAGCGAATGAGACCTTTTAGCACGAAATAAGTCCTGGAAGCAGACGACAGGGTTGTATTTTTGTGCTGAAATATGCATGAGATGATGAAAAATAAGCATGTTCAAAGCTGCGGAGCTTCTATCTAAGAGAGCATTCGCCTCTTCTGAATGCAGAGAGCTTGTATGTGTGGATTTCAGGAGAGCGAATGGCCGATGTGTTCCCGGCCTGCCAAGGGGATCGATGGCGGCGGTGCTGTGGTGAATGAAACTGATATTTATTATTCATCTGAAGCCATTGTGTTTTCAGCCATTTGGCCACAGACCATTAGTCACACGTTTTGTTGTCGGATCCCCCACTGCTTCATCAGGGCAATGTTACAGTGAATGAAATTTTAATTCGAAGCGGGCCACGCTGAGCCTTTAATCCTTACAGCGGGGCAGCACCAGCCTCTCGTTTCCTTTCACGGGTTCAGCTGATTAATGTGGACCGAGCTCCAGAACCGGGAAGTCTCGCCCTGGGTAACGATTACAGATAGCAGAGAGAGTGAAAAAGTCTCTTCCAATGCAAAACAATGTAAAATAATCAACACTGACACAGTCTAACACAATCCAGCACAGCAGATTTTACTTCTGAAACTTATGTTCGATTTTTCTTGATACTCTGTCTGAGAGGATGGATTGGGCTCAATATCCCAGTCTGCAGTTTTATAGTTCTGTTGTAGTGTTCGGCATTAAACTGTGAGGTCCATCAATCCATTTTCTATATCTGTTTGATCCTCACGGTCGAAGGAGACTCATGCTGGCATCTATCAGGCTGAAGGAAAGGTGCAATGCCATCAGGTTGGCATCACAGAAGAACTTTTCCTCAATGAAAGTCATAAAACGGCCAAACTTTACGACGCAGTGGTTTGCAGAGGTCGTGGACGTCTGAGCAAATTCAGTAAAATCGAGCCAAAGCAACAGAAAATCCCAAAAAGTCTCAGCACATTAAATTTATATTTAAACCATGACACTTTGCTCTTCCAAAATGTCAACAGTATTTTTATTCATCAGTGTTGAATTGATATTTTAGGCTCAAAATACTGTTTTCTTTGTCTACCCTAAATCAGAATCAGAAATACTTTATTATCCCCAGGGGGAAATTGGGTTGTTTCAGTTGCTCTTACATAGCAGCAGTCTGAAATATCAGATGAAGGCATTAGAAAAGGTGGGAGTATTAGTTTAACTAAAATAACGTAAAAATAAAAATAAAATAAATACAACTAAAATTTAAAATGAAAGAAAAGAGCATGGAAATTAACTAAACAGGTGCAACAAGCAGAGTCTTTAAGCAATATCATTTTCCTTATGAAGGAAAATCAGTAAAAATTCAGTGGAAATGAGGTGGGAGTATACACAGTATTTAAAATTAATATTTACACTGAAAATACGACAATATCCATGACAGCATCATTTACCTGAAGGTACGATTGACAGTTAAATGGAGTTTTAAAAATCTTCACATTGGCAGGGTTTTCCAAAAAAATGCATTTAAGGTCTATTTTGAATATAACACTTCCAACACTGTTTAAGTGTGGACAGAGACTAAAACAAAGTAAAGACTGCCTACATATGGATTTAGGCCTGGACTACATGTGCCGTATATGGATATTTTTTTAACGGGTTGTCTTCGATTAAAAAAAATAGAAAACTCTGTCCACACCTCAGAAATATCTCTGTCCATATGAAGAGATGAAATTGAAAACAATCACCTCAGACGCCTGCAATGCCATGCCCAGCCAATAGGTGGCAGGTTAGCAAAATGTAAAAACCACAGAAGAAGAACTTTATGAGCATTCACAGTCAAAAACAGGAAGAAGAAGCAGGCTAAACAGCCGAAGTTACCGGGTAAGAAGATGACGAAAAAAAACCTAACATTTGTAGAGCTGTAATGAGGGCAAAAAGTGCAAAGCACACAGAGATAGCGTGGTGCATGTTGGCCATTGTTGTTGTTGTCGACAACTGTTGCTACAGTAGCTTGTTGCTAGGCACTTGATGCATTGCGTCAACACCAAAGCTGTGATCGAAATCGTCCGCTCTTCCACTCGCTCACTATCCCCTATGTAGTGTAAATGAAATAGTGGACTACACAGGGAATGACCAAACGACATTTCGGACACCACACTGAAATTTTCGAAACGTCATAGCGTCAGCTGATGAGCCGGATATTCCTGTGATGGAAGTGGACGCGTCAAAAACCACATAAACAAACCGGGCACTCGGAAGGATAAGTAGAAAATTTCGAAGCTGTTTACAGCCGCTAAAAGATGTTAAAGAGCTACGAACGTGTTAAAGATACTCTAACGTTTTTTTACATTGATGAATGAAAGCAGCGCCTAACAGCCTTCCTTCTCTTCTTCTTCTATGGAAAAACACGACCGCATTTCATTGTGGTATACGGGAGTACAATATAGGGTACATCGTATGTACACTCACTTTTGCTGTGCATTGTGGGTATTTTGTAGTGCACTATATAGTGAATGAAAACTGCTGAGAATTCGAACAACACTACGAAATGGCGAACACACTTTATAGTGCACTATATCCGTGATAGTGAGCCATTTCCAACACAGCTGAGCTCTGTTTAACATCACTACATAGATCCACTCACATTTTTTTATCTTTTCACTTTTTTAATTGTTTTAAAATATCTCTGTTTGTGTGGTTTAGAAAAAAAGAAAAAAGAATATTTGTAATTCGTGTGGTCCAGGCCTCAGCCTCAGGATAACAAATCTTAATCTTGATTCAAGTCTCTGCAAGAACCTACAAGTACGTACCAGCTGATTTACTGGAGATGAGAGCTTCATTGCACATCTGTGGGGTTATCAACTTAAAAAATGGATCAGTTGATCACAACTTATCAGAAAGACTCTGAAATATGAAGCTTCCTAAATTCTTAAATTCCCATTTTCAGGGTTCACAGTGTGACAGCAGGAAAAACAACACTCTCTCGTCTGTCAGTATTAAGGCAAAATGTACCCACAACATTTTAAAGTGTTTGGATATTCCACTTTCATTTGCTTGTTTTATTTCATTTAGAAGGACAGCGCTGCATGTAAATTACCCTTACTTTGTTTACTAAAAAAGCCATTCAAAGAAGATCAACTTCTTCATCAGTGGAAAGGCAATTACCTCCGAATCACCACTGCAGGAATAAAGTGGGAAAATGAGCTATTGCAGCTAAATGTTGCTTTGTTCTTTAACGGTGTGCTCATGCCTCAGAAACACAGAGATGTTAGTGTGGTGTCTTCAATCCACTCGTCACAGTCATGTAAGATTTAACTTTAGTGAAGGAAACACTGTCTGTCTGTATAAATGTCAGAAACTGACCGATGCAGGCTTTATTCTGATGGTCTGACATGTCAAACTAACTCATTTGTCACTAACATGGTGACACCAGACATTCAGAGAATCATCAAATCTCTGATTAAGATTCAATCGGTCATTATTTACACTGACGCTTCCTTTTGGTACACTGTTTAAAATTTAAATCACAGCTCAGTGGAATTATGATGGCAGCAGCACTGCTGCTTTTGCCTGCAGCCATTAAGTAAAATACATAATGATGTGTGGGGAAAAGGCACACTGGTGACAGTTTTCAGCAGCTGGATGATGAGGACAATTAAAATAGCAGGGTGGATGGACTCAGACGGACCATTAGGGGTTATTTAGGCAGGATTTTAGAGAACAAACGACGACAAAATGGCCCCTAAAAGTGATCCCACTGCCGGTGTGACATTGACAAAGCTACAGGTGGTTGATGAGGCTGATGATGAATGCAAATGCTTGTACAGAGACCCTGCACGCTGCATGTGTTCTGGTAAAAAGCTGGGTGAAGGGAGCTATGGTAACACCAGCTAAGTATTTAGTGTTAGCTTATCTGTCCGTGGAGCCCAAAGTGAGAGGTGTTCGTAGAAACTCATAATCGATTAATGTTGACTTTAAAGATAACAGGATAGAGTTTAAACTTTCCTCTCATGCCATGTCTTCTGCCACAAAATCAGTTTTACAACACTAAAGTCCACCGCTAATGCCTTCTTTCTTTCTTTCTTTCTGCCTTTGTTACTTACTCTTACTCTTACTGATGAAGGTGCACAAAGGTTTATTTATTTGCTTTTACTCATCTCACTCCACAAAACTTGATGCGATGGTCCAATCTAATTTCCGTATTTCTTGAGGAACACATTTTGTGATCTCTGTGGTTAAAATGGAAAGTTGCTCCACCATCAATGGGAAGGTCAACCACATGATCACGAGTAGGGAATATTCTCTACATCCAAACAAAGTCACCAGTGGTCAAATTATGCTTTTCAACACCATCATGCAAATTCAGCATTTAATAATGAGACTGCAGGAAGCTCTCCAGGTTCATTTAATTCAATTTGAAAAGCAAAAATAAGTAAAATGAAAGATAAACTCAGTGTTAAAATAATTATGCATACAGCTTTTAGTTCTACATTTGATCAAAGAATACCTTTGGAACATTACCAACATTACATCACCAAGGCAATCAGCCATCCAATGAAAAGAACGCATTGAGTTTTTGGTGTTTGTTTGCGGAAGGAGAGTGCTGCTCACATAACATAGAAACAGAGAGTATTTCACGACGCGTAAATACTCACAATTTATTACTTGTGGATTTTTGTTTTGTTTATTTTGCGAAAATGACTACCCTATTGTCTGCAAAAAACACAAACCAGTGAACATTGGATTACCTTTACGCTACAGCGAGTGACTGCCTATTACAAGTTGCGACGTATCATGGTAAGCGAGTACCGTAGCCTACAAATGATAGCCGAGTGTTCGTCAGGCGCATTAAAACCTTGTTCAACACGTCACAGAAGGCATAGTCTGGAGATGAGTTTTATATGTTATATAGTTCATGTATTCATCAATTTTACATTTATTTTGGTAAAATTCGCTTGAAAAAAGAAAGGGCCGGCATTGTATCCAATGAGTGAAAGCTGCGTTTTAGAGGGGTTCCGGTAGCCCTGCAGAGCAGACAGATCTGCCCAATCAGGGAAGAGAGGCGGGAGCAGCAGAATGCGGACGTGACAACAACCGGACGTTGAGAACCGGAAGTTGAGAACGGACATGCCGATTAGCCTATTGTCCTCATGGCTACTCAGTGAAACTTGGTGAAATCTGCCCTCCTCAGAAGTTTACTTGTAGGGATTGTCTTTGACGAGGTTCATGTCACATATACGTGTTAAATGAATCATCTGTGTGGTACAATTTAGTGGAAGACGATAGTAAAAGGCCGTTAGCTGTTAGCAGCTAAGTTAGCGGCTAACGGTCATTAACTGTTGTTAGCAGCTAGGTTAGCTGCTATGGCTAACATCCATGAACTGTTTTTAAATATTGTAAGCCATTCACCACTACATTAGCCGCTATGTATGCTACATTATAGGAGGCAACCCTGCTTGATGTGGATTGGTCTGTGATGAATGTGACGAGCCAAATGATTGTCCAATCACAAGCTTGTGTTTTTTTTTAACGTTCTGCCCCTGAAAACAAATTTAAAGGGCTCCTACCCAGATGGACTAGTGAAATATTTCTGTGGCAGATATATGGAGCTGTCCATCTGGCTTGTCAGGTTAGCGTTCCGGTTGAAGAGGTTTTCTAATTTCTTACCGGCACGGGGTTCTGGTGCGTTCTGGCTTACTTTCACCTCTGGTTGTCCCTCAGTATCATCAAACACATTCACACCTTTATGCTTATTTATGCACCAGAGTGGGAGCAGCTTGAGCTTAAGTGCTTTGCCCACGGACACATCACCATGTGATGGACTTCGACACCAATGCCTTAGCAACAAAAATCCAATACAATGCAGCCCTGATATAAAAGGGTTAAAATAGGGATTCAACCTGTTTTTAATGATTTTTTTAACGACTGCTTTGTTCTCACGCTCCTCGAAACAGAGAGCAGGGTGAGTGTGCAAGTCAGGACTGCTGAAGAGCCCTTGTGGCTGTCTTTGGTTTAAGTAATTACGTCATTACATTGATTGCTGTTAAATATAAATTTCTATGCAGAGATCTCAGCTGGGAATCTTGAAGTGCCTGTTCTGATAATGTGAAATGGAAAAAAACAGAATGAGTCACAGTAGCTCTGAAACACTTTCTAATAGAGTGGTACAGGAAATAGAGTGGTACAGGAAAGCCTATGGATAAATACATGAAATAAGGTCGTGATGAACACATAAGGACACTAATGCAGTCATCACAAATCTTTTACAATCAGGTCACTCGACTAATCTGTTCAGTCCCAAAGTTTCAGATTTCAGAAATGCTTCATGCTCTTCAACTATTCATGTAGAAATATAGCCATGTCGCACATCAAATTAATTAGGACATTTTAGGCTACACAACCATATAATTTGATTCAAACTTGGGTTGATTTGTATGGATTTCTTTGAATGGGAAAATGTAGAGAGTACTGGTGGATTTTTTGAAAAAGAAACAAACAAAAAAATATTTATTTTAATTT
Source organism: Scarus forsteni (assembly GCA_036419115.1). Taxonomy (NCBI): domain Eukaryota; kingdom Metazoa; phylum Chordata; class Actinopteri; order Labriformes; family Labridae; genus Scarus; species Scarus forsteni. The sequence goes on along the minus strand of JAZDUH010000104.1, from coordinate 2,134,042 downwards.
TTTATGTTTTTTTATTTCTTCAAAAACAGTCCAAACTGCCACGGATAAGCTGGTGAAGATATGGACTGTTGTAATTGGGTGTAATGAACACCAAAAGTGACATAAAAGTGAAATATAAAGTCTGGTATATCAGAAATGTCAAATGGGACTAATGGAGCCAAACTGTGCCAAGATTGGGCCTGACCACTCTGTAGTAAAACCTCTCTAACTTTGCTCTGCATCACTTTATCAGACTCAAACTTGGCAGAAGTAATGTTCACATATTTTCACATTCATTCATAGAGTTCTAAAGCTGCAGCTGCATCATTCCAAAGAGATATTCACAATAAAAACTTGTTTTTTTTTAGGCGAGGATGAAATGTTTAAATGATTCTGCCTTCTATCTTCATTTCCTCTGTCCCAGTAACACATATACTGATAATTCACATCTGGACAAATCTCTCAAGAGTTACTTTATGATGAATCCAGAATAATTCAAACAGACCTTGTTGTTGCAGAGATTCACTCTTTTCTTTATGAGGATGTCATTTTGGAGCAGAAAGCTTAAAAAGGGTCTGAACAGGTTAAGAGGACATACCGAGCCGAGTCAAGTGCAGCTTAGTGATTGGTTGTAAGAACGTCTGAAATAACAGCTAAAATGAAAACATGTTAAGCCATGCTGGAAGTCTTTGTTGTAGTTGTGGTGTTGAGCTCTGCCATAAGATGACAGCAGGAAGTGACTGCTTGCACAGAGATTAGCATCGATGCTAACAGCTTCACAGGCCGTTTTATCAGACCACATTTCTTTATTAAAGTAAAACAAATGGCAGAACTACGAACTTCTCTATAGGAAGCGTATCTGTGCTCCACTTTGACATGTTTTCAGGAAAGTTTGTTTCTCAAAGTGGCTCACTTTCTGTGGCTCAGTAGCTCCCGCCTACTTCATTATCTGATTGGCCCGTAACAATTGTTGATTGACGGAAAATCATCCAATCGCTCACTGGATTCTTTTGAAAGATTCAGCCCTCTCCAAACACCTTCTATAGACTCGTGAAACATATAAAATGGTGCAATTGTCTCGTGCCAACCGTCAACTGTGTGGAGCCTGATTAAATTTGGATCACTAAAAATAAAAAAATTGAAACTGAAAGTTGGATGATCTTGAATTTCACAAACAAAAGCACCAAAAAGAATTAAAAAGTAAGTGTAAACACATTATTTTGATTTAAGTGTACTTTTATTCAGCTCTTTAATTATTGTAATAAAATAATTCATTTAAATTTTTGCCTCTAAATACCCTTCTTTTTACTGTTTTTGAGGATTTACTTCACCAGTTGCATGTTTCATATTTAAATCTTTTTTTTTTTTAAACTCAGACTTTTTCTCACTTTTAGATTTTTCCAGTTTATTTATTTATTTATTTTTTTTGGCATGGTGAACCATTAATTAACTGAGAACGGCTTGATTTGAGTGACATTGAGATCAGGGACACTCAAAACTGTACAAACACAATTTACTGCCATGTTTCAGTTCAGTAATAACTTGTTAACAGCTTTTTACTCTTGCAGATTAGCTTGTTTGAACCACATGATCAGCAATGATCCAAGAGCACAGTAAAAAATCCTGAAGCCTTTTAGCTGAGAACAAATGTGATGCTTACAGATGCAACCTCTTGAAACTTCTAGACTTTTCCTGACAGAACCTCGGCTGGTCCATGATGGGACCTGCCCACCCTAAAAGTTTTAAATTAGAAGCTTCAGATCACATTTGTATGAATCAGTGGTGCGTAATTTACTTTCTGTTGATTTGGCAGTTACTGGAATACCAAGGAAAAGGTTGAGGCTCTTATAATGGAATCTCAGGGAGACACCCCTCAAATGAAAAGTTAGTAATTTTTTAAAATTTATTATTATTTAGTATTTAGGCACTTGGAGATGGCAAGTAGTTGGCTGATAACTGGCTGGAAGTTAGCAGGCAGTTGGCTGGGAGGGGAAAATTGAATCTGTACTTCAGGGATGTCCTAAAAAATACGTCATGTCTACCTTTCTTGATGTAGTTAATGTAGAAACAAGCAGGTTTAAATGCTGTTCTTAGCGAATTACACAAGGACTGCCGATGCTCAAAGAGTAAGGCCCCATCCACACAAAGACAAACCGAAGTCTAAACACATACGTTTTTAGCCGAATCTGCGTATCATCCATACGAAGACGGCGTTTTGGGGGTCTGTAAACGATCATTTTCTAAACCAGGTTCCAGAGTGGAAAGATTTTGAAATGCCGTATACGCAGCACTCTGCCGTGATTACTGGCTCTCCACAAGTTTTCAGATACGCTTACGTCATAGTTTCATATCTTCATTGAAACACCACACGCGGCAACGACAACAACAATGGCGGCGTACGGTGTAGCGTATGTGCTGATGAAGCTAGTGACACTACTATCCCTGTTGCAGCAAAATCTCCTTCTTCTCATTCACCACCGAGTTGAACAAACAATTATCGAGGACACATTACAGCACTTTATGATCACTTTATCACAATCTCTGTTTACAACTTTTGCCGCACATGCCCACTGTTTTTTTGTCTGTTTCAGCTTGTTTCCGTCATGTTGTTACAGCGCCCCTGGAGGTCTGGCATGTGTTTTACAGCATTTTCATGTGTATCGAGTGCATTCATATAGACGCACACATTTTCTGAGACGCCTTCATCTTTATGACGATCGTTTTTGAAACTGTTAAGAGTTTTGTCTTCATGTGGATGGGGCCTTAAACTTGTTAATATAATAAACATGCTCCTCTAGTTGCTTAAAAACTCTGCTATGAAAGTCACGGCCAACAAAAGAAAAGGTTAAATAAAGACTCCTTTGGTGAACTTTTTAAATTTCACAGTTTAAAGTGGAAAGAGGATGTGCAGAGATTAGAGTTTACATGTCCTAAATAAAGTATTCCTCGATGTCACACCGTTTATTTTTGCCTAACTTGTGAAACACTTGCTCCTTTTGTACTGGGAACACACTGATAGTTTTATGTTCTCACACCTTCATCTGAGGACAAGACGTGTTTGAACTGGCAGATGGAGACCCACTGAGCCAGAGACTTTAAATAAAGTGCTAAGTCAGGGGGAGCGATGATCAAACGGAGAACAATGGGTGGGCGAGTATGAGCCGTATGACTCCCCACAGTGTTTCCGTGGAGCCAGCTGGAACTCACCAGTGTCCGTTCTCTGCCTCCTCCACAAACTGGACCAGGTCGCCCGGCTCCAGGGAGAGGTCTTTGGCTTCTCTGGACTCGTAGGTCAGCTGCACACGGAAACGCCCGCTGTCACCCTGCACAGAAGAAGAAACCCATTCAGACCAATCAGGGAACTGCCTCTGCTTCAGTGTTCTAAGGAGCTCAGAAAAGCTAAAGACAACAAACAAGCAGTTGGTATGTTTCAGCTGATCACAGCTCTGTCTGTAAACTGACTCAGTACCAAAGCATACTTAGGGCCTGATATAGTAAGATCCAAAATGATGGGTGCATGTGTTATTAGTGGGTTGCAGGTGATCTACTATGACTTCACTTGCAACTGATAACAGGTGCAAAAGTGGTGTGGACCACCCCCTTAAAAGGAGGATTTATGTGTGCTATCAGCCTCACCATGGAGATTTTGGGGGAGCAGAGTGGTCGTAAATGAAAAATGAAGTTTGAAGCCATGGAGTTTAAGGCAAACAAACACTCTTGTAGTATTATTTTTGCTTTTGCATGCCATATTTTTATCAATCATTATTTCATCACTGGACACCTGCGACTTACAGACAAGTGCAGCCTATGAACTTTTTTTATTATTATTTACAGGGTGTGGCTTGTACTCATGTGCACTCAATACTCCAAAAGTTACAGTTTTAGGGCCTGATCTACTAAGATCAAAAACAACAGGTGCTAAATTGCGTGTGCAAACAAAAAAATTGCACGAGTTATTAGTGGGCGTGTTGCAGGTGATCTACCATCATTGATAACAGGAGCAAAAGTGGTGTGGACGCCCTCTTTAAAGGAAGATTTTGCATTTGCAGCTGTCACCATGGAGAGTTTGGGAGAGCAGAACACACGTGTGGTATTTTTATATTTTTTTCATTCTGATGGGCAAGATGGTCACTTTTCCCTGATGTCATATTTCTATGCCTCATTTGTAATTTTCCTTTTCTGATTCCAATCAAACAATCTAAATGACAGGATTCACATAGTTGCACAGCTTCATCATCAATAACCTCTCATGTGAGGAGCAGCTAACAGTAACACAGACTGACTGAGCGGGTACCTTTACCTTTTACACACTGACAGCCTCTAAACTCTGTCAGTGTGAGGTAGTTTCTCCAGCGGACTTGGAGCTCGGCCATGCACACTGAATCAGAGTCTGTGCACGCTGGCAAAATGTACGAGCAGAAGGTGGGCATAACGGCAGTACGGGATTTGATTGGTTTAATAAATTCAGAATGAGTGGCTGTGATTGGTTGGTGTTTTCCCTGTTTTACTCCTGTTGTAGACAGCGGCTGTTTTTCGCTCTCTTTTAAGAACACATCATGCATCGATTAGCGATCACAACAAAACTATCTAAATCTGATTACCATTTCTGCCTTTAAAGGTGCAGTGTGTAGAACTTGGCATTTTAGCAACATCTAGCATTCAGATTCTAGAATGAGCCTAATTGTAACCAAAACGTCTGAGCAACTGAACACTGTGAAGACCAAAAGGGATTGTGAACATGGCACACAATTTATGTTGTGTGTGTGTTTATACACACAGTTTGAATCCCGAGGACAGAGGAGCAACTTTCTATGCATCCACTGCCATCCTCTCCTCTTCTTCGCCTGCATTCCAGGTAGATTTTAGAACCGGCGGACAGATTCGCACTTCATCTTTTTGTCCTTAAAAACCACCAGTAGACAACACTGCGGATCAATATGTCGGCCTACACGAAAGCTGCCCGCGGTAATGTAATTTTTTAATAAAGATTTTTCTAACTAAATAAAAATAAAACAAATGTTTCATGGGATTGTTTGTACTCCTATTTGACAGAATTTACATACAAATAGAAACATATATCTCCTATATTCACCGTTTTTGTTTGGTGAAATGCGGTGGATGTATAAAATGACACATTCTACACACTGCACCTTGAAAGAGGCAAGACCTCCAACAGAACGTCTCGGAGAGAGAATAAAAGCAGGACTCACATTTGTGATTCCATTTGTGGGCATTAAAATCAAATTTTTAAACCAGATTAAAGACTGAGTATGGGCTTAAAGTGATCTCAAGACTTATTGAAGCATTTCAGAACTTCAATATCTCAAGGTCAGTTCTGATTTTAATGGTTTTCTTTGAACCCTAACGCATTTTTTGGTTTAATTTTTGGCATAATTAGAACGAGAGTAACATAAGTCCCTTCTTTTAGGTAATTTCTAAACAATTTGTCGTCATCGAGCTCCATGTAAGCTGCTTCAGTTTGGACCAGCAGATGGTTTTGATGTAAATTCAGCTCTTTACCAAAGTTTGTTGTCTCACTTGTTTACTTCTTTGTTGTCTGCAAGTTTCACCCACTAAGGGGATTTACATAATTATTAGGGCTTATAATCACAAATAATGAAACCTGGCATCTATCATACCTTGCAAAATTATAAATTCCTTTAAAGAGTGTGTCTGTGTGTGCAGCCATGCAGTGTGTGTTGTGTTCATGTGCGTCTCTCTGCTTCACATCACACAGATTATAATGGATGTGGAAAGGCTGCCATGCCCAGCAGACCTGTGCAGCCATAATCCTCCCTGTCTTTTGTCTCCCTCCTCTCGTTTCTTAAATGTCAAGTCGTCAGTGCCCGACGCTAATGAGACACATGTCCAGGGGAAATAATTAAGCGGCGGAGGGGTCCTCTAACTGGGGGATCAGAGGGGGATTTAGTCGAAAAGAGGCGAAAGTGAAGCATGAGTGGAGAGGAAACGATGGATGAGCGTAGAGCTGTCGAGGGACGGTGAGTGATTGTGGAAAGAGATGATTTATGGAGAGAGCTGACGTCTCCCAGCAGGACCAGAGCACGTGTGGCTGAGCTGCATTTTTCATTCAGAAGGAAGGTTTGACAATCTGAGCAGTAATGAACTCATGTCCTGTTTTAATTCAGACTGAAATAATTGGACCTTTGGGTTTAGTAGCTGCACTTTTAAATACATTTTAAAAAGAAGGCTTAGTAATGCTTGACAGTGTGCCTTTGCCCAGTTTGACTTGATTATTTCATTCATGAGGGCTGCATCTTCAGCTACGTACGTTTTTGTTGTTGCCCTCCTCTTCAGAAGAGTTGGAGGATTCTTCTGCGCTGGAGGGAATCGTCTCAAAGTCGTCCGTGTCCATGGAGGGGAGACGCCGCTGGGCCCACCCTAAAGGGAATAAATACACATTATTAACTGGAGTGTACTTGTAAACAAAAGTGATATGACCGTTCCACTTCAAAGATGATGTCCTCATTCAGCAAAAGAGAGGCTAACAACAGAGCTCTTGAAGGAATAAATGTTTCTTTTCTGTCTCTGCTGCAGATCTGAACCAGGAAACATTGAACCAGTCAGAAGTTTCCTTCAAGCCGAGCACATGCTATGAATTGGATATGACCGACAACTTAAGTGACATTGTCAACATTCTTTCTGATGTCCCTCTCAGTAGCTGGGTTCCCATTACAGGTTTTTGCTAAATAAAAGCGATATTCCTTAAATTTCGACAAAGTATATTTGCACTTCGAAAGTGTTTCCATTGAAGGTTGGAGCGTCGTAACTTCCGTAAAATATCATCCCACGAGATTTCACTGCAGGAAGATGGATGCCCAACCTGTTGCATGCAGGTGTTGTTATGTTTACATCGATGTTGTGGCTCTGTTGTTTGCTGTCTAGTATGGAAGTTTCATTTTTCTCCAGAATAATGGCCAAAAAAGTCTCCGTCTCCTCCTCTGTCCAAACGTACCACACCATGTTTACTCAGAGAGAGGTGATCATGTGACCAGGTACTTCACGTCCTGTGACGTATAATTGCGGAAAAAGTGTTTCCATTGCGCTTTTGCGATATATTTGAATATCAAAACATCTGAAAAACCACCTCATGAAAGCGTAAAAACTTTTTAGTGATATATTAGTGCTTTTTTCGAAATTGAGGTGTTTCAATTACCATTTTTTTATTGCGCTATTTACATTTTGCGCATATCCAAGAGTAATGGAATCGCACCTAGTGTGAGCACTAAGGCCATTTCTGTCCATCAGATTGTACACAGCGAGTTAAATCAGGCATGTGTGTTGTGTGTAATGAACAGTTAGTTGCTTACCGTAAGCGAGGGTGTTGCTTTCACACCTAAAATTAATCATATTCTGATTGGTTCAGGGGTGAGGTTGCAACATTGGCTCATTTTTCTCTTGGTTTGATTTAAAATGCACCTTGTCATGCAAACCAAAGCCTGTCTAATGTTGAGTAATACAGCCTCCCTTCACTAATTGGGGCCAGGGGCGTAGAATTGGGTAGGGATGCTAGGGACACATCCCTATCAATATTATGCCACTACTGCATGGTCCCTAACATAAAACACAAGCATAGTATATCACGCTAAAACTAAAAAATGCTTATATAATGCCAAAGAGATAGTTGAAGAGGTTTTTTGTTTATTATCCATGTGTTATTTATGCATTAAAAGGCAGCAACCGTTCAAGACCAACAATGAAAGGTTGTGGGAAAAAAACACAATAAAACCTCAAATTAATAACATGACTTTATACATTCATATTGTTGGGGAATACACTTATCAGTAGTCCTTTTTGGTTTTGGTTCTATATTTATCAGACTCTAACCATACCATCAAAATTTGTGATTGATCCCAAACTGTCCCACTGTTCATGTGTCAGGCATCAATATATTTGTCAGTCTACCATATTCTTTTCTGAATGTGATAGTTTGCTTGTTTGTTTGATCAGCTCTACATGACATTGAAAAACAGTCATAAATACAAAACACATCAACTTTCAGGGCTGCCATCTTGGTGTGTTTTTATGTCCCCACCAATGTCAATATCAAACCTACGCCCTTGGTTGGGGCTGTATTTGCAGAGTTAGTTCCTGCCATCCAGTCCATCAGTACATTATGAGCCTGCAGTACGTCATAAGATTGTACAGCATTAAGCAGTTTGAAAGTTTTCTTTATCATAAATAAAGATAAATCTGCATTTAGATGTCTTTGGAGGGCAACATCACGTTGACTCGAGCTATATGTCAACAGATTGCTTGTGGATTTGTAGGCATGAACCTGTTAGGTGGACCGGTGCTAGCAAAGCAGCATTAGCTGCGCAATATTGTTGTGTTATTCAGCCAGAATGCTGTCCTGCTACGTTGTCTTTCACACTGTTCTTTGTCAGCAGACTAAATCCTGTCAAATGGTGTGATTAAAGCCAGGGACTTTTGCTCTTGCCATTAGACCTGTTATTGAAATATGACCTTGAAATACACAACCACCTTCGAATGAAAACATTATTTAAGCTAGAGTATGTTAAGGGATGAAATAAATTTGTATTTAGAATGCTCTGATAAAAATGACATTTCTTTTTTTAATTGAAAATCAGAGCCTGGTTTAATTTGAAGTTGATTCCAACAACATGAATCTAAAAGTTGCAGAATAGCAGGAAAAAAAGTGACCCAAAGGTGCCACTCTTCCCTCAGAAATTTGATGTACCATTTCCAAACTTAGCTCCATTAGACTAGTGAAGTCTCTGTGGGTGTCCCAGGAAGACAACACTCCAAAACGACCCTTTCTTCACTGAGGAACCATAGGCTTTCTTTAGGGATTAATGGGGTTTTGGCACTTTTGTTTAGGTGCCGAGCACATGTTTAGCTGATCTTCAGAAGTTGTAAATGACGTTTCCACCTGCATAATTTGCAACTTTTCTGTGCAATGACTTGTAATTTTTAACCTGTTAATAAAACTAGAGGCGATCATGCTGGCAATGCTAATCTTAGCCACTCCCTGCTTGATATTGTCAGTAAATGCTAGTTAGCTTGCTAACTGTTGTTGTACTTGGCTAAATTCTGTCATCGGTTTCCTTGCCTTGCTTAGTTCTTGTTTGGATTGAGCTGCTTTCACATTCGCAGTAATCCAAACTGGGGTTTGCTTTGAAGGGTTACCAAGGCCTCTTTTTAGATGGACCACAGTTCATTTCTTTCTTTTTTTTTTTAACAGAGTTTGTTTGAGCTTTTGCATCACCCCAAATCAACCAAATCTTCCAAAGAGGTGAACCAGATTTCATTTGGTGCAGATCAAACATGTTAGGTGTAAAACCAACTTTCCTATGTAGCTATAGGCTGTAGACAACAAACCAAGCTGCTTCCTGTGAATACTCTTCAGCCTCTGCTCCGAATTTTGGCTCCAAAGTTAAACAGAAAGCACCAAATATTGCAGATGTGGCAGGCTTGAATGCAACAGTCTTCTAGACTAGAGTGTGTTTCATGCATATTGTGAATAAGACTCATTTTTGACTGTAATTCTAGACTTGTTATTGGTTATTTTTTAAATATTTTCATCTACTCTACCTTGATTATTCATTATTGCTACTTAATTTTATCTTAAATGTCATTAATGCCTGAGCGCACTACAGCCTCTGGCTTTTCTTGCTTTAAGTACCTTTGTTTTTCTTCAGGATTTTTGTTATGCCTGTATGTTTTCTGTTTTATTATGTGTACTGATGCCTGTTGCAAACCAAATTTCCCACAGGAAAATAATAAAGTTGAAGTTGAAGACCCAGTGTGTGTACCAAAAGTAAATGGAGAACATGTATGTATTGCAAAGAACTGTAAAACTGCTAATGGTTTCATTGTTTGACATAAACCTGTTAGCTGGTCGCTTAGAAATGGTGGAGTTCAGTACACTTAAAATCGCTTTCTTTCCATTATTTGCTCCAAAGTGACCCGGTCAAAGCTCTTCCATCCCTCATATACCTTTACCAGTACAAAACAGAATTGAGGGTTATGGGTTATTTACAGTTGTATGGTCACTTATAAAGAAAAATTACACATTCAAAACTTCATGCATCAAGCAGGACTCTTAAGGCCAAAATGTCACAAATACAATTGCAACCGATTTCTTCTTTCAGACCAAACTTGTGCCTAAATGTGTAAAAGAATAAAGACACTGTTAAAAAAGGATAATACAGGACAACAAGCCTGCCTAAAGACAGACAGTAAATACAAAAGAAGATCAACTGAAATGAAATCCAGCGCAATGGCAACAACAAACATGACTGATGAAGAAGACTGATGAAGAGTCCTTGTCTGCAGTTACCTGGTTGGGAGGTGGATCGAGGAACAGTGGAGGTGACACCAGCACCAACAGAGCTGGTGATGCTCTGGCGTTTCTTTACCGCAGCCATAGCACCGCGCAACGTATCTGGAGGAAGGTCAAATGTTTTAAACCCTCCATCATGGAAACACGATCATGATTCAGTCCATCTAGTTCCACTCTACTCATGCAAAATCAACGAGACAGAGGAAGTCAAGACTATCAGAGACCCATCACCACGACAAAGGGGAAACAAAATATGTCCGTGTCATTTAGAGGTCATGCAGAAAAAGTCGAATCACGACACAAATCACACGCAGGTCAACGTGGCAAGCAAATAAACACACAAACAGAAGCATAAAAACACATTTACACAAATTAAATTGATTTTTAAACCAGACGATACAGGCTCAGCATGCCCCAAGCCTCAAATCTACATGCACAACATTCAGTAAACACTGTTGTTCATTTATACCTTCATAACCAAACGGAGTGGGATCACTCTTTATCTCATGCCTCTTGCTCTTTATGCTGGCAGAGAGCGGACCTGACCGAGGAAAATCAAATAAAACCATCCACTTAGTTAGAAAAGCAACACATCAGAAACAAAGCAAAGACTGTCAACTCCAAACCCTGATCAACAAAGTGAAGCCGTTCATGAACAAATATCTGAAGAGAACAAATGAGTTCATTTCAGAGTAGCTGTTGGTGTTGGAGGGAGATGAAGCAGAAGAAAAACATAACACCTATTATCAAAAGCTCAGTTCAAGGGGAATTTCCCTTTGAAACACTCAGTTATTACTTCCTGGAGTTTATGATGTCATAGCTTTACAGGCTCCGCCTACATGTGCATTTTCTCTTAATCACAGGCTTACATCGAGACTGTTTTGAAAGTCTGTAACCACCTTTGTTGAAGGGAGAACATTGAAGCTCATTATGCAAATACAGGTATGAAAATATTTTAAAAACTTTCCATCCTGGGGCGGACATTAGTTCAGTTGGTAGAGCGTCAGCCCCATGTACGGGGGCTGCCAACCCCCAGCAGCGGCTGCTGGTGCGAATCCTGGCCTCAGCCCTTTGCTGCATGTCATCCCCCCCTCTCTTCACCCGCTTTCCTGTCGAGGCAATAAAAGCCCCAAAAAATAACTTTCAGATTCAGATTCAGGCACTCCGGGACTGTTCTCGTGTAAAAGGGGCCTTAATGTTATTCTTGCTTAATAGACATTGAAGATATGATACAAACACATAGGGGTGTAACGGTACATGTACCCATGCCGAACCGCTCAAAACGAACGTTCGGTTCGGTACAGTGCTGTACTTGAACGAGTGCAGTAAGTTTACGTTAGCCGCTGCACATGGCTCTTTAATATTCACAGGGGTACTCGTCTACGATTGGCGTGGTTAGAGAAGGCTTTTTAATGTTCATGAGGAAAGTGGTCGGAATGCCGGAAGATGCCAAGTAATCATTTTATGACAGAGACCATTAACTGCATTGTGCAAGGGCTGGTTTATTTCTTGACATTTGCTTTGGGGACAGATAACAATAAAATTATACTAAGAAGAAGTCATTCTTTTCAATAACATACTTTTGAACAATTACAATATTGTTAGTTTAATACTTTTTTAAGGCTTCTGCTCCAAAATGACATCCTCATAAAGAAAAGAGTGAATCTCTGCAACCACAAGGTCTGTTTGAATTATTCTGGTGTCATAATAAAGTAACACCTGAGAGATTTGTCCAGATGTGAATTATCATTATATGTGTTACTGGGACAGAGTAAATGAAGATAGAAGTCAAAATCATTTGAATCATCCTCGCCAGAAAAAAAAAGTAGTCCTTTTTCTTACTTTTTTGTTGGAGAGATTGAAGCATTCACTAAATCAGATACTTTGGGACTGTAGAGGTTAATAATATAAAAAAGAGAAAAAGAGTGTTACCTAGACTCAGAACAGAGTCAAAACAAAATAATTAAAACAAAAGACTCCAAGGACTCTCTTTATATCATTTAAATACCTTTATTTTAACAGCGTGGTCATGCAGACCTTCAAAATAAACTCCTAACATGTTTTGGCATGAAGCCTTCATCAGGAGGTGATGCAGGAGGAAGTTTTGGCATTTTGATAGAATAAAGAAAAGTGCCTTAAAGTATTTTCTTTAGCTTCAGTGCATTAATAATGGTTCATATTTTCTTGTGAATATCTCTTTGTAATGATGCTGGAGTGGCTATAAAACTCTACAAGTGAATAATAAAATATTTTTACATCATCTCTGCAAAGGACTATTGTTATAAAGTGATGCAGAGCAAAATTAGAGAGGTTTATAACAACATGGTCAGGAGAGGATTTTAGAAAAACAGTTCACTTTCTCTTAAGTTTTTTTTGGCGAGCTCATCTTCATCTTCTTCTATTTCTCAGCCTTTAAAGGTGAAACAGCACCTATCACCCATCCTGCAGCCACATGAGCCAGTTCTGGTATAAGTCACCCTGCACTCCACTATTATGAGGCAGATTATTCCTTTAATTGTACAGATTTGTGAACCTTTTATGCAAATGGTTGCTGTGACGTTCGCCAAAAAATCAGATCTATGTATAGAGTGTAAATGTGAAGAAAATGGGGACAGCAGATAAACAGCAATAAGAAAAATCTTCTCTACAGCTGGAGGAGTGATTTAAACTTTCTCCTGCAGTTGGATATTTATTCCTGTTGCTTAATTAATAACCATCAAGAGTGTTAGAAGACTCAGGCTCATAATTAATTCTCCCTCGTCTAAGAACTCTGCTTCTCCTCCTAAGTTAATTATTTAGCAGGAAATATGGAATTTATGCTGCCTGTGTCTAACAAAGGGCAGAATGAATAAGCATTGATAAATGTATTGTGCTGTAAATATTGCAGATGCCTGATTTTCTGCACATCAGTGTTTCTCTACAGGAGGGTTGAGGCCAGAAGAAGGTCTCTGAGCTGCCTGAACCAGAATTATATTGATTGATATGGAGATTTTAATTATTAAAAATGATTAATCATTTTACAACATCTGAGCAAAAAAATGTTAAATGATAAAAAAAAAAACACTAAATTGGGTTAGTAAGCTATTTAACAAATTCTATGAATTATTTCGCATTATCTAAAAAACAGTTTGAATATAACAGAACTGGTTTTACAAAAAAAAAAAGGCGAGGAGCAAATCAAGCCACTAAGTCATAAAAATTATGTGAAATAAACATAATTATTAATTTTTATTTTGCAGATTGTGAACTGAATTAAAAAATAATGTTTGTCATGTCTCACAGAAGTGGTTTAAGATGTTTTAAGGACTTTATGATTTCTGCTATTATGATATTTAATTAAACACACTTATGACTGGTTTATACAGCATGTAAGATCATCTTTGTGATTTTACTGCTGGTGTTATGTTGTTAAAAAAGTTTCAAATAGAGAACAGTAAAGGCACTGAGCATCTCTGAGCCACATATCTGTGTGTGATGGAAAGTCCAGCGCAGAGCAGAGTCTGTAGAATGAACGCAGAGTCCTTGAAAACATGACCCAAAGCAGCGCCAAGCTGACAAGTTAACGCGGAGCAGAACGGTCAGCTAATTCAAGTAGACTGGGCCTATGTGGGCCTAAATCACCTGGAATACAGGTGGATCAGGGGTATTCAGGTCATGAAAATGAGCAGGTTTCTGAAAGTGACAGTCAGTCATACAAATAAAACATTTAAGCCCCACGTTAAGGCAAAATATGGGCTCTTTAATTTTTGATTTAACTGCTTCAACACTGACTTTATGCACTAAAGTAAAGGTTCAAGTGATGACTTTGTTTTTGGATCTATTTTGATGATTTTATTTTACACCTCATGTCTCACACCTGACTCTGATTAATAACCTGCCTCCCAGAAACATGAACCATTTTGTTCTGCACACGGCACAGTCACGTTGGTGCTGTTAAACGTGTTCTTCTATTTTATTCATGTAGAAAAGATTTATTTCAGATATCAGTGAACTGCCAAGATGGCAATTAAAGCAAAGGCCAAAAAGCTTCGACTACTTTTTAAAGTCCTCAGAGCGCCATAGAGCCAATGTGACCTGCAGAGCTCCCACTGCTCCAACTTTATTGAAACATTCCAGCCTGCACGCAGGACAAAAGAAATACAATAAAAGCAGAGAACAGACGGAGAGGGAACAGTTCAGGAGAAAACTTCAATAGCTCTCCTCTCCTGTTTCTAATTCCTCCTTTACCCCTGCCAGGTACGAAAATGAACTTCTCATCTGTATTCCTGTGCTAAATTGCACTTCTAGTTCCACTTTGAATGTCACCCTACGTCTCAAATGTCAGCTTATCAAAATTCTTATTTCCATATTGCCGCTTTTAGAAAGAAAATGTATTTCTACTCATTTGCAACCTTTTTTCCTTTAACATGGTTTTCGTTCACGACAAAGGCTTGACTTTCTCTACGCAGCTCATAAATTTCAAAGGAGCAGATAATGGGGAGGAGGTAATATCAAATATATATCATCATGTAGCTTCCTCTGCTAAAGACAAACATTTATGTGATGCAGACATGGCAGACGTGCTCTGAGTGTGTCTTTGCTAAAGACTGACGGCAAAGATCTTAAAACACAAAGCACACAGTACATTTTTATTCTCTCATATACAAAGACTGTTTTTGAACCCAGGTGAAAATCATGTTTTAATCTACTGCTGTCAGGCCACATGAGAATATCACATAAATCTGTTATTGAATTTAAGCAGTTTGTGCAGTCCTGATGCCTGCACGACAGTTATGTGAATATTATAAACCCTGTAAAGCCAATTGTGTCATATTTGATGCATACTTTTATAATACCTCTATCTACTCAATATGATCAACAAATTACAAAAAAAAACATCTGAATACAATCAGATAAATGATAAAAATGTCCTCAAATGGATTATCAGTTGCCAAAAACACCTAATGTATCAAATGAGATACGAAAAATCTATATGTTGAATTTAATGGACATTTTTATATTTTTAGGTTTTAAGCAGAAAGTGAAACAAACATTTCAGATCCAAAAAAAATAGATTTTTCTGGCTATAATCTCTGGTCTTGGGCCTTAAAGGGTTAAAAATATCACTAATGAGAGAAGACGAGCTTTAAGATTAACGTAAAAATTGTTGAAATCTATTCAAAATGTTCATACCGAGGTGCTGGTTAAAGGTGCAGTTTGTTTCTGGCATAATTTTCCTAAATACCAGGCCTTTTTTTTTTTTGTTTGGTAATTATCTTTTTTTTGTTAGAGAAATGTTGCAAAAAATGTGTTTATACACAGATTATTCAGTATTATTCAGCATCATATTACAGCGTCCATTTCTTCGTTTCCTTTTCTTTTTGAACAAACATACAAAAACGCATTAAACCAAGGCGACGCGGAATAAACAGAATACAAACAGAAAAAAAGAAATGAGATTAATTTTGTTAAAGTTTCTACATTTATTTTGTGTCAGGGTAACAAATCAAATCAATTTCGTCCATATTTGGTCGAACGTAACTTTTTGAATTCTTAGGCAATAAGTCAGTTTTTCCATTTTGTACATCTGAAAAATTAGCAGTTTGCTGTCCAACAGGGTTTGTTCTTTGCCAATGTTTCTGTAAAGGTGCCTACACACCGAACACGACTTGAGCTTCCTCAGGGATCACTCTCCATTGAAAGTCAATGCACAGCCGCGATGGGGAAGGCTAACCCTCCGGGGATGCGTTGGCCGCGTTGAAACGGTTAATTTTCTGCAAATTTTCAAAGAAGTCTTAAAAATTAAAGCAATGTTAATGAAATCTAATGCAATTGGCCCGTTTTCTTCATTTTTTTTTTTTCAATATGTTGCCAATGTTACTTGTGATACGTTCAGGTACCCTGGGAAACTTGAAAATCTAACGATTACGCCACTATTTTTCATTTCTGAATAGGACAAATTGTTTGTAAATACCACTTATTCAAACATTAGTGGTATTTTGATCCATCTGATGGGATCGGGTATCTAAGGGTTTATGATTCTATTATTTAGGACAGGGGTGGGCAACTTTAATTACCAAGAAGGCCACATAAAACCATTTCCCCAGCCTGAGGGCCACATTGTTACAATTTTCAGAAACTCTCAATAATGAAAAAGAATGTTGGATAAACAACAAATGAGAATATAAATTTGTAATTAAATTAGCATACCAATATTCATATATTACAACATAAATACAAGTTATTATGCATAATCAAATAAACTTGATTTCAAGCCAATTTAGCTCATACACATGGAATTAAAGCCAATTAAGTTATTTTCAAATCAATAGAATTATGTTTTTCAAACTTTTAAAGCTCAAATATTTTGCTGCTGCCATTTTTAAAATATAGCATTGAGTAATACTTGATATAATGTTAAAGGCTTCATAAAAGAGATTTAGACACTATAAGAGCAAAGTTGGGTTGTAAATAACTTACATAAGATTATACAGAATTAACTCTATTGGATATCTGAGATTTCTTTGTTTTTACAGTTGTTGGTTTTTGGGAATGAATGGAGGGCCACATTTAGTGATGTGGACGGCCGCATTTGGCCCCCGGGCCGCCATTTGCTCTCCCTCTGATTTAGGATATATTTCCACCTTGTTGCTTTGCAGTGTAAATAATATGTTAAATATCGAAGTCCTTCCATCTGGACTTTGATTGTAAGTGATTCAAATGTTTATCGTCACGTGTCTTTGCAGTGATTTTGCAAATCCATCTAAGGAACTGAAACAGCTATGGAAGTTTGCAGAATGGAGAAAGTCCACTGAAAAGGCAGGAAACAGTCAGCAGAACATGAAGCAGGAGGAAAAAGCAGCTTAAATAAAATACCTTTTGTGCGTCTTGTTGCGAAGGAAGAGGAGGAGGATGAGGCAAGAGAGGAGGTTAGGGAGAAGCGGCGGGGGGGCTCTGCCTCCTTGGCAGCAGGTTCTACAATCAGAGAGGCATCAGGAAGAGGAAAGAGTTATGACGAGAGCAAGAGGCAAGGAGAGGCAGAACCAGAAGAGCTGAGCACATGAAGAGAGAGGAGAAAAGCCGAATGTGCAAACTGATGAAGACGACATGAGTGACATTTCAGACATGTAACGAAGGGATGGGACAGGAACTGTGCAGAAGAGGCATTTAACAAACTAAACAGCCCAAACATCTGTAAGATTTTATTTCTTTGTCATGTAAGCAAAAAAAATAAATAAAAAACTTCCATCAGTGGAGACCAAAGACCAGAGCGGACCCGTTACACAGGAAAGTAAAGCAGAAGTATGGTGATGATGACCAGCTGGAGCAAAATGAGTGAATGTTAATTAGTTTATTTTGGTTCATCAGTGTGAAATATGCTAATGGAAGATAGGAGAAGAGTCAGGATGATGGTGGGAAAGTTGTGGTGATTGAACCATGGAGAGCTGGATCGGGTGAATTTGCTGTGATTGTTGTGATTGCAAAATTGTAATTTCTTCTTGGGGCTTTTTTTTTCCAAGGACGAAAAAGAGTCAACCACAAATTTTTGACACAAATAACTACAACTAGAGAGGCGGCACAACAACCCTCTGCAACACTTAAAAATGTTGAGTTATTTTGGTAGCCCAATTTATGTGTTGCTAGTGTTGAGTTAAATTTCTGGGTTATTTTTATAAAGAGTAACCCATTTTCTGGGTTATAGGGCATTTATTTTAACCCAACTACGTCACAACCAGCTCCACACTTGTCTCGCTCTCATGCCAAGACTGGTCCGGACTGATCACCCGTTGCCGACCTGTTCTGTTCCTGTTTCAGCCTTTATCAGCTGATCCTCGGCTTGACTACAAGATACCGACCCGTTTCTGTCCTGCACCTACCTGCCTGCCTGATCCCCGGTTGCCGACTTTGCCTTCTGTTCCTGTCGCCGAGTACCTGTTCGTTAATCCTGATCTGTGGAGGCCATCTGTTCTCCGGTATCTGACCCTCCTGCCTGTGTGTGACGTGGAGTACCCATCTAAGAGCCTGAATCAGTGGTGGCAGCCTGATCTCTGGAAATCAGAACTGTTTCCTTCTCTGAAAGACAAAGTGAGTCCTAACCTGCTTCACCTTAAAGACTCTGAGTTGTGGTATGAGTGTGTGGCTCCTACGTGGCCAAGTGGACTACATCACTGCCTCGTGTTCCAAGGACCGTGGGTCCGATCCCCGCTCTCTACAATTGTTCCTGTGTCTGTTCAATAAAGCTGGCTATTGTGAACTGCAAAATCTTTGTCACTTCTGGGTCCTAACTGCCTCTGTGTCAAAATACTGGGGGCGCTGAATTGCGCAACCCAATAATTGGGTTAGGAACAACCCAACATTGTAGTTAGCATAACCCAACTTTTGTGTTAAATAATACAACCCAAAAATTGGGTCGAAAAAAAGAACCCAACCTGTTGGGAAAAAAAACACAAAGGCAGAGGCGCTCACTCGCAGCGCTCCTGTCTCCCGCTTAGTTTGTGTGTCCTTCTCTTCAATATCCCACCTCTGTTACAACCTCTTGAAACAGAACAAAGAAGGAGCCAAGTTTCCCGCCTTTTTGTCTCCATGATGCTCCAGTGGGGGCGAAACGTCACAGAGATTTTATCTCAAATCTCAAAGCCCATATTTGTTTGTTTCCACTTGTGGTGCCGCAGTACATTAATATAATTGTCTGAAATCCAAAATAAATCAGAAGTGAACCATTGCTGCATAGCTCTTCAGAAATCTAACAGTAAGAACAAACATTGGAGTAAGTAAAAAAAAGTTTTAAAATATTTCCAGATCCTTCAGCAATCATAATTTAGTCAATGGAAAACTTGGTCCGTCGCTACATATACTATACTGCCAAAAGTATTCGCTCACCTGCCGTGACTCACATATGAACTTAAGTGCCATCGCATTCCTAATCCATAGGGTTCAATCTGACGTGGGTCCACCCTTTGCAGCTATAACAGCTTCAACTCTTCTGGGAAGGCTGTCCACAAGGTTTAGGAGTGTTTATGGGAATTTTTGACCATTCTTCCAGAAGAGCATTTGTGAGCTCACACACTGATGTTGGTCGAGAAGGCCTGGCTCTCAGTCTCTGCTCTAATTCATCCCAAAGGTGTTCTATGGGGTTGAGGTCAGGACTCTGTGCAGGCCCGTCAAGTTGATCCACAGCAGACTCTGTCCTCCATGTCTTTATGGACCTGCTTTGTGCTCTGGTGCACAGTCATGTTGGAAGAGGAAGGGGCCAGCTCCAAACTGTTCCCACAAAGTTGGAGCATGGAATTGTCCAAAATGTCTTGGTGTGCTGAAGCATTCAGAGTTCCTTTGACTGGAACTAAGGGGCCAAGCCCAGCTCCTGAAAAACAACCCCACACCATAATCCCCCCCTCCACCAAACTTTACACTTGGCACAATGCAGTCCCACAAGTATGGTTCTCCTGGCAACCTCCAAACCCAGACTGGTCCATCAGATTGTCAGATGGAGAAGCGTGATTGGTCACTCCAGAGAAAGCGTCTCCACTGCTCTAGAGTCCAGTGGCGTGCTTTACACCACTGCATCCACGCTTTGCATTGCACTTGGTGATGTGAGGCTTGGATGCAGCTGCTGGGCCATGGAAACCCATCCATGAAGCTCTCTGCACTGTTCTTGAGCTAATCTGAAGGCCACATGAAGTTTGGAGGTCTGTAGAGATTGACTCTGCAGAAAGTTGGCGACCTCTTCTCACTATGCGCCTCAGCATCCGCTGACCCCGCTCCGTCAGTTTACGTGGCCTACCACTTGGTGGCTGAGTTGCTGTGGTTCCCAAACACTTCCACGTTCTTATAATCCAGCTGACAGTTGACTGTGGAATATTTAGGAGTGAGGAAATGTCACCACTGGATTTGTTGCTCAGGTGGCATCCTATCACAGTTCCACGCTGGAATTCACTGAGCTTTTTTTTGTTGCAGAAATGAAGTAAATTCAATCACACTAGGATAACCCTCAACAGGCAAGTCAACCTGCTGGTTGACCTACATATGTGTTTTCTCTTTGGGTAATCTGTAAAGGTAATCTAAAAGCTGAAATGCTGCTGAATGAAGAGGTAGGAACACAATTTTACCAACTAAATGATTTGCTGAAAATGTATTTGTTTGTTTGGAAGTTAAAGGGTTAATGTTTAAATGTGAGCATGAGAGCCTGCACACGTCCTGAGACGATGGCTCTACACTTTAATGACCAATTTAACTGTCTGAAAAAGTCCCACAGTCACACTGCACATTTATCCTCAGTTCAATGGCTACTCAAAGAATAAAACTGGAAAGATTTCCGCTGCATGATGACAGGAGAAGGGAAAGAAAAAGGTCAAAAAGTTTTGAAGATTTTTGGTGACGTCAAAGATGAGTCCCGTCAGACACAGAAATAGCCGTCAGCCGTCACTAATGGAATAAATCTGACTTTTCAGAATGGCTCTTTCCTGATGCAACATCACTGCAACACAACAGCGCAGCAGCGTTCATTCACTCTAAAGGACGATTCTCTTAAAGTGACACGTCACATACACGCTGAGGGCCTTCTGAGGTTAAACATGAGGAGGAGCCGCAGGTTGAGCCCCGTCCCGTCTCATTGCTGAGTCAGCGCTGTGTCACGGTGTCGCTCCTGAATGTCAGAGCGCTCACAGGTCACAGACGGAGTCGCCTGGGTTCATCCTCCTCCTCCCTGATCTAACATGAAGGCTTATTGAGCGAACATTAGAGCAGAGGAGGTTCAGAGGAGCGTTGTTGTTAATGGAGGTCCATCCAGCAGAAGAACACCTGCCATCGATGCTGCATTGATTTCCATCTCATCGCTCAGACAGCATCCATCGCTCAGGAGAGCAGAGCTAACACTGTGCTGTACTCACTCTGTGTATGCAGCTTTTGCTGTGTGAGGCCCTCACATAAACACATTGATTTCTTTGAGTAAAGGGTGATTTCACTTCAAGAGCTCTGCCGCAAATTATTTCAAGACTCCGTTCGATTAACAGGCAAAGAGCAGATTGATAGACTGAGTAATGGGCTGCTGTTGCACCTCTTTAACATCATGACAATGCTCACCAAACCCTTGTGGTTATGACACTGCACCTGTAACCAGGAACATGTCTTATACATGTGAGGCATGAGTTTGAATCCAGGTCCCTAAAGCTGAACTTAAAGTATCTAGCTATCAAAAATGGTCTTGAACTCTTTTAATTAAACTATTCTTCTTCTTCTTCTCAATATTATTATTATCATAATTATTAATGTAACGATTATTATTATTTTAATTGTTATTATTTATTTTTATTTTTTATTTATTTATTTTTCCATTATTATTAATGTTTATTTCATTAATTCTTATTGTTATTTATTTTATTATTATTAATTTGAATCCAGGTCCCTTAAGCTAAACTTAAAGTATTTAGCTGTCAAAAATGGTATTGAACTTTTTTAATTAAACTTTTTAATTACTTCTTACTTTTTTATTATGAATAATAATAATTATTATTATATTTATTTTCATTATTATTATTATTATTGTTAATATTGTACCAATTCTATAAATAATAATTTAAATATTATTATTACAGTTGATATTATCATTATTATCATTATTATTATTATGAATAATAATAATCATTATTATTTTTATTATCATTATTATTATCGATAATACTTTTATGATTCTATTAATCATTTAAACATAATTATTGTTGATATTATTATAATTATAATCATTGTTATTGTTGCTAATATTGTAATAATGTTAACAATAATAATTTAAATATTTTATTATTGTTGACATTTATCTTATTATTATTATTATTATTATTATTATTTATTGAACTATTATTATTATATTGTTATTATCATTATTATTATTAATTTATATTTATTTTATATATTTCATTATATACATATTTATAATTTATTTATCTATTTTATTTATTTATTTATTATTTATCTATTTTATTTATTTATCTTTTTTCAGTGAATGTGTAACTAAATTAATGTGATTTACTGTGATCCTGGAGAAACACCTTCTCGATCTGTTTATACACTGGTATTAACAGAATGACAATACATTTGAATTTGAATTTGACTTTTGAAAAGAGCAACATAAATCTTAGGAAACTGTCCTGTTTGTATTTAGCAGATATTTGCTTTTGTGGTGCAGCTGGTTAGTTCACATGGTCCACAGTAAGAAGGTTGCTGGTTCAAACACTTTTGTCTACCAGGGTCTTCCTGTGAGGGTATCCATCAAATCCTGGGGCCTGCATAAACTTTTTCTAAACACTCCAGCTCCCTCCCACAACATAGATGGATACTGCTGTTTGACAGCTGCTGTCTACTTTGGAAAACACACAAAAATACTCACACAGCCTTGATGCAATGATCTACGACGACCAGTCCACAACCATGGACATCGTCTCTGCTGCAACAGTCCCTCCTCTAGTTCAGACTCTCCACCTGAGTTTGGAACCTGGCTGTGGGATTTACTCCCCTCCAGCCTCAAGAGTATTAGAGAGGTTCAACACTTATTTCAGGTGATAAGACTGCACTCACAGTCGGTGCTCCACTTAATCCACAGGTGAAGGAGGGGAAAAGGTCAGGGCCTTGAGACTGAAGCCAAATCCCCAAAAAGAAAACTTGTAAAGTGTAAAAATATCTGCACATTGAAGGCCTTAAATGTTCCTACTTTAGTTTTACTTTTACCCCACCAGTTATTACAGTGTTAAAAAAGCCTCGTACTGAAGCCATACATATTATTAGACATATTCTAAAGCAAGACATCTTAAAATGAATGATGTCAGGATTTTCTCTGGAAAGATGTGATGGTGGAGATGTTATTTATAACGTCACAGCAGAGATGTGACATCGACGACACTCCTGAAAGGAAAATACTGACATTTATGGGCATGCTAGTCGCACCAAAAACACTGCATACTCACAGTAACTTTCAATGTTATAACATTCAGTTGAATATTTATAAGCTAGTGCTCATAATATTATAAACAGTAGGTTCACTGTCAGATGTTTGGCTTGTTAGCAGTACAACAGCTAAGTGTCGCTCAATAAGAACAAGAAGGCAAGAGCAGAAGCAAAAGAAGAAACAAAAGCCCAAAACAATGTAGGAAAGTACTTCTTTAAGTACACAAAAATAAAACTTACTCAAAAAGCACACAGTGAGTACAGTTCATCAGAAACAAATGGAAGAAAACGATCTTATTCTGTTTAATATCTGGTCAAAAAGGCTCAAATAAACTGTACTATGCATCCACCAACATTTATTTGATATAATGTTATGACAAATTTTGTCCATTCATGTGGAAAAAGAGGCTTTTTAGTGCAACCAAAATCTACGACACCTATATTTTACACTTTTGATGGGAAACAGGAACATGATGAAGTCCTTTAGCCGGTCTGTCGTTCCTGTATCACTCATAATGGAGCATTTACTGTAAAGGCTGAAATACACAGGCACTTCATATTCATTCATTTTGTTTATGTCATAGTTAATTTATCCTGTAGTTATCTATGTCTTCTTCATAGAGAGCTTCGGTTTTTGGTCTTGTTGAAGAAAAGAAGGAGCTTAATTTAGTGATTCAGAGAATACAATTTTGTGTTGATTGATAATTTAAGCCCTGTTAATTTAAAATTTAGTCTTTAATATTAACATTATGACAGTTGTGACTTGAAGTCTGATATTTTAGACTTTATCTCCTTTCATTTGTTAAACTCGTTTGGGTAATCCTTTTTAGATTAAGATTGTTTAATTAGGTGAAGGACCTCTTCTAGCTGGAGCAACCCTATTGCTTCTGCTTCGTTTCTTTATTATTATTCTTATTCAGTCCGCACTTTAAACCTGAATTTGACCCCCTAAACATGCTCAAAAACTCACCAAAACTAGCATGCACCTCAGACTTGGCAAAAAAATTTGATGAAATGAAAAAAAGTAACCCCCAAAATGCCAAAGTGAGCTCTACAGCGCCACCTGGGCACACTAAAGCAGACCTCACAGCCACCAGGAATGTCGTTGAGAGATCAAACCAACGCCAAAACGTAGGTCTCATGGAGGCCCACAAAGTCGTTAAAATCAGTGAAAATGTATTGGTTCGAGTTAAAATTATGAATTTGTTGAATGTTAAAGGTGCTATGAGGAGAATCTTTTTGCGGTGACATTAAGACTCTGCTACCCATGAGCACGCACGTCAACTGTTGTAATGCTGCGTTCAAGTAACCTCAGAACTGGGAGTGACATCATCTCCGACTTATCGGCGTTCCAGTTGAAGTCTGAAAAAAACATGCCGATCTACCAGGCTATTGTTAGCTGTTGTTAGCACGCCCTGTGTTGTTGTTCACAAATATCACATGAAGAATGTGATTATCACTATGGCAGCATTTTTGTAAATATAAGTCTAACAATACTATGTATACAGCTGATCTAGAGCGACACACCCCAGTCAGAAGTGCAAATAAATGGATTATTACAGGAGCTAAATAACTGTTCACACTGGGGGCATCCATCTTCCATTGTCAACTCGGGGGTGGTGAGGTTTCACCGAGTTCCCAGTAAGAAATTCTGACTTCGGGGGACGTTCCAGTTGCAGTTTCCTACTCGCAACTCAAAATTCCTACTCCTGACTACAACTGGAACGCACCAAAAGATGTGACCCAAGCCAAAGCGTGTGTTTGTTGTGATGCTAATGAATGCAGCTCAGACCTTCCTCAGAACTCTGCATTGCTTTACAACTTCTTTTTTCAACAACTTACAGGATGCAAAGCCACGAGGTAATGTATCTCTTTCTAGTTACGTAGCGGTAGTTTTTGATGTGTGACAACATGCAGTTTTTAGAAAACTTAGTATTGTAGTTTTGTAGCCGGCTATATATGTCTACTTACAGCCCGGTGCTCTAAGACGTGTCTGAATAATATAAATTTGCTCTAGTTTTAATTGTCTTGTTCCTGAAGTTGAGTATCCAGGCCAGTCCAGCCCTGTCTGACCCGACCAGAAGGTTAAGGAATAGCATTTATAGATAACCTATTTTGATGCTATAAACTCATCTTAAAGTGTGTATTTCCATCAGGCATATATCTAAAAGGGAGACTTTATTGTAATTACTTAGAAACTCCTCACAGTTCCTTTAAGCATGAAGAATGTATAAAATTGAGGGAGTATAATAAATTAAATTAAAACTGGTTAGAACTTATTGATGTTGCTAGGTTAAAATGATTTAAATAATGTTAATAATTAAGAAAGTCTAATAATAGCGTACATTTTCTTAGTTAATTCCTTCATTTGACAATTTATTTAAATAGGCATTAATAAGGAGACTTATTTAAATCTTTTTATGACAGCCTGATACTTTACCTATTTATCTGAGGTTATCACCCTGAAACTGCTGCTGTTGGCTCTACCAGGTTGCCATTAATAAAAGGAAGACATGAAGCAGGCTGAGTTGTGTCCAGCCTTTTCATTTGTTTTAATGTGTTTGGAGATTTCAGCTCGAGTAGAAAACTATTGCCTGCCACTTACATGTCTCATCAGGAGCATGTGCTTTAAATTAGCTTAAATGCTACAACATGGAAAGCAGCACCTGAAATCAAGGCTTGTCCTCCAAAAATGTTAATGCTTTTCCAAATGTCAAGAGGGCCTGAGCATTAGAAAGTGACATTTACTGTGAAGTTAAGGCGAACAATGTCTGCATCACTGTCAGGACTCTCTCTGTCCATCGATCCGTCTTCTGCTGTCGTCAAAGTCTGTCTTCTCAACAAAACCCTGTCCCTGTCTCTTTAAATCACAGTTTGTCTGTCCGGGCAACAAGATACACACTGACAGAACTTTATATAACAAGTGAGAAAGATAAAGGAGTGGACGACAATCGAGGAAGACGTTACAAGGAAGGATAAAAGACGATGCTCAAAACGACAGTGATTATGACAACAATGATGACGATGATGATGATGATGATGATGGCAAAAAGCACAGGAAATGAGGTCATGAGACATCGCGATGATGGCTGTGATGAAGAGCACTTGTTGTTTAGTGCTGTTACCTGACGGAAGAGACCTCCTGTTGGAAAGTCCCTGTAAGGTGAAGCGTTTCCTTGCATTAGCAGCCGAGTGGCCTGATTGGACGGCTGAAGCATCAGCTGAGCAGGAAGAGGAAGCAGGAGTTAGTAAAGCAGGAAAAGAGGAACAGAGGAGAAGGCCTCGAGTGTTATTTATATACATATACATGTTGGCCCATGTAGGAGGTGAAAACTTCCTGTCAGTCTATTGACCAATCAGATCAGCCCATTTCCTTCTTCTCTTGTTTTTGTGACAGTAACATCCAATCAGGAGTAGCCAAAGGTCACCAAGAGACAAATAAATTACCCGTCAGTTTCCCAAAAGAGAACGAAAGGAAGCGTAAGTAATGGGATGAGGCCTATTGGAACATCTGAGACAGAGAAGAGTGGCAAAACAATTTCACAGAGCAAAATAACTCCAGTGGGAAAACAGATGCAGCTACTTCAGTTTTCCTCTCCCAGACGAAGGCCTGCCAAGTTCCAGCTGATTATTAGCCAACATCCAGCCAATGGGAGTGCCCAAAATCCACCATAAACATACCCATTTAAGAGAGTTTCCCTCACAAGAACACATCCAACGGGCTTTTTTCATTGTTAGAGTAGCGCTACAGAGATTAGCATAGATGCTAACACCTTTGGTAACAGTTTTAGCAGATGTCTACCATATATGTTTAAATGTAAAACAGTTAACAACACTACAAACTTGGCTATTGTCACTCCAATTCTGACATATGTTGCCAAGAGTTTAAGTAACGAAGTGGCTCACACTGTCCGTCACACCACAGCAGCGTTCTCTCGTATTTTTCATGGGAAGCCAAAATAGGTCCACACAACCGACTTTATTTGACGAAAGAGCGTTAGCTAATTCCTCGACCTCGTCTTCCTCCATATTGAAGGCAGTGTTTTGCTACGGTAGGCGAGGTGGGTAAAAAATCACCAGTCTCAGTGGTGTGCGTTTTTTATTTCATGTTTTGTTTTCGTGCGTCTTTGAATTTTATTTTGTCTTTTTTTTCTGGAAATTTCGTGGCACAAAATTTCATTACACCCCTATCACCAACACAAAGGTGGGAGGAACTCCTAGCGTCTGGAAGTTGGCTGGCTTTTGGCAGGAGGGGAAAATGAAGTGGCTACATTAATACGTTATTTGAATGACCTGTAATGAATCTGATTGATGGAACGATCGACCAATCACCTGCTGGATAAACTTTCAGAGGATCTGCCCATTGTCAAACACTCTCCTATACATGCAATAGGTTACATTGTTCCCAAAGTAGATCCTCAAACCTTGATAGTTCACGATAACAGAAAATTCCAGATTGACTTAAAATAGAATATGGAGTTCCAAAGGAAATATAAGCTGTGTTTGAAATCGTCCACTCATTCACTCACTCTCTATTCCCTATGTAGTGTAAATGAAATAGTGGACTATATAGGGAAAGACCAAACGACATTTCGGACACTACACTGAAATGTTCTAAACGTCGTAGCGTCAGCAGATGAGCCGGTTATTCCTATGACGGAAGTGGACGCGCCGATCTTCACGTAAACAAACCGGGCATTTGGGAGGATAAGTAGCAGATTTCGAAGCTGTTTACAGACGCTAAAAGACGTTAAAAAGCTACGCTATGAACGTTTTAAAGATACTCTGACGTTTATTTACATTTATGAATGAAAGCAGCGCCTAACAGCCTCTGTTCTCTTCTTCTTCTATGGAAAAACACGACTGCCTTGCATTGTGGTATACGGGAGTACGGTATAGTGTACATCGCATGTACACTCAAATTTGCTGTGCATTGTGGGTATTTTGTAGTGCACTATGTAGTGGATGAAATTAACTGCTGAGAATTCGAACAATACTACAAAATGGCGAACGCACTTTATAGTGCACTATATCTGTGATAGTGAGCAATTTCAAACACAGCTATAGTTTCTGTAGCTTGAAGAATCCGTGCATTTTTCATTTTTTTTTTTTATTCTGTTTCAAAACAAAATTAAAAAAATGAAAAAACAGTCTTGTTTTGTTGTTTTTCTGTTTTAAAACCAAAACAGAAAAATGGAAAAACGACATTTTTATGTTCTGGTTTTAAAGATGGAAAAACGAAAAAAAATAAAAAAGATTTTGTTTAAACTGTTTGTGGGAAATTTTGAAATTAAACGTGAACCGAAAACACCAAGCATTGTTTTGATTTTCATCCGCGAAGAAGAGCCAGAGGAGAGAGAGAAGTGCACTGCAATGTTTAATGAGAGGGGACGTCAAAACCTGAACGGCGATGGCGAGTTACAGCGCGAGCTTCCTCATGTTTCAGGGGAGAAGAGGAATCGCTTTTAGAGCAGAGGATGTCTCTCTCCTCTGGATCTTCTTCCTGGGTGGAAATCAAAATGATCCTCAGCATTCTGGTTCACGTTTAATATTGAAATATCACGCAAACAATTTAAACAAAATCTGATTTTTTTTCTGTTTTAAAACCGGAATAAAAAAACATCCTTTTTCTGTTTTTCTGTTACTACATTTTTCTGTTTTGGTTTTAAAACAGAAAAACAGCAAAACAAGACCGTTCTTTCGTTTTTTTTAAAAATTTTGTTCTGTAACAGAATAACGAAAGAA
This sequence comes from Scarus forsteni, assembly GCA_036419115.1. NCBI lineage: Eukaryota > Metazoa > Chordata > Actinopteri > Labriformes > Labridae > Scarus > Scarus forsteni. The sequence goes on along the minus strand of JAZDUH010000104.1, from coordinate 2,105,082 downwards.
CGAACCATACACAGATTTTGAAGCTTTTTTTAGGTTTTCTGTGTTTTAAGAAGATCTCCTTTGGCACATGGCAGCTCTGATTAAATGCTAACAGAGGAAAAGAGCGGCGGGGGCTGGTTAATATGACAGCTGCAGCATCAGTGAGTGTGACACATGCCACACTGGGACAAGTGATGTACATTAAAGCACCTCAGGCGGGATGTAATTACAAATGTTGTTTTCTCATATCAGGATGAAATCACAGTTACCTGTCAGGATATAACACCTGATGAATCTAAAATCATCAGCTCTCACCAGACTGAAAAATTGACACCATGGCATAACGTGATTTACAAAACTGACAACCAAACAGCCCTCCAATAATCCAACAAAATCCACATTTTAAAGATTCACGTGTGCGTGTGTGTGTGTGTGTGTGTGTGTGTGTGCGTGTGTGTGTGTTAATCATCAGTGGGAAGCAGCTGATCTGCGTCGTGAAAAGAAGTGTTTCTGTCTGCTCGGTGTGTGTGTTTGTGAGGGTGAGAAAATTCACAGCATAGAGCTAAACTCTCACAGCGCCATCATTTTTAACCAACAGCACATCATGCAGGGAGGCAAACAGTTAGAGGAGAGAGATAAGACGAGGGGGGAGGGAAGTGGAGAGGCAGGACGGAGGGAGGAGATGATTGGATAAGAAATATAAGAGAGCGCAGAGAAGAGAGAGAGGTGATCATGAAAAGGACAGAAGGTGGAGAAAAGCTGGAAGAGAAGTAAACCAGGAAGAGGAGGAGAAATGGAGGAGAAACAGGGGAAGTGTGAGTGGATACGAGGAGGCAGGAGAAGGTTTGAGCGGTTGGTTTAATAATAGACACCTATGTGAGGGGTGAGACCAAAAACAACAAATGTCGACTACCCTTAACCTTTACCTGACGGGGTGATGAACTATTTAGCTTAAAGCAAACTGCAAATTGTTGGATCTGCATCTGGATTTTGATCATCGGCAAAATCTTATAACTTATTTATATTTTTATCTATCTATCTATCTATCTATCTATCTATCTGTCTGTCTGTCTGTCTGTCTGTCTGTCTGTCTGTCTGTCTGTCTGTCTGTCTGTCTGTCTATCTATCTATCTATCTATCTATCTATCTATCTATATCTATCTATCTATCTATCTATCTGTCTATCTGTCTGTCTATCTATCTATCTATCTATCCGTCTATCTATCATCTATCTATCTATCTATCTATCTATCTATCTATCTATCTATCTATCTATCTATCTATCTATCTGTCTGTCTGTCTATCTATCTATCTATCTATCTATCTATCCGTCTATCTATCTATCTGTCTATCTATCTATCTATCTATCTATCTATCTATCTATCTATCTATCCGTCTATCTATCATCCGTCTGTCTATCCGTCTATCATCTGTCTATCTGTCTGTCTATCTGTCTGTCTATCCGTCCGTCTATCTATCATCTGTCTATCCGACTATCTATCTGTCTATCTATCATCTGTCTATCTCTCTGTCTATCTATCTATCTATCTGTCTATCTCTCTGTCTGTCTATCCGTCTGTCTATCCGTCTATCTGTCTGTCTATCGGTCCGTCTATCTATCCATCCATCTATCTTTCCGTCTATCTATCATCTGTCCATCTGTCTACCTATCCTTCTATCTATCCATCTGTCTATCTTTCTGTCTGTCTATCCATCTGTCTATCTTTCTGTCTGTCTATCCGTCTGTCTATCTATCTATATTTAGATAGATATTATATAGATAATCTCAATAAAACATCAACAGAAATGACAGTTTAACATAAATCTATACTTTTAAAACAGTTGAACAGCAGTTTAACTTGAAGCTGCCATATCACCATTCCTCTCCAGTTTATAATCTTTATAGATGTTAATATTCCTAAAAGAATGACCTCTTTCTTCATGAATGCTGTTGTTTATACCTCCATAAACATTTCTTTACAACCATATAGACATGAGGACTCTTAAATGAACGAGATGCCACATCTCTGTTATAATAAATTTAATTCAGCAGAGACAAACATTATGAAGACAGATTTTTGGTGTGGTCATCCGTGAGTTTGTCACTGTCATAAATCTTATTTTTAGTGCCTTTGTCTCTGCCTGGATGGATACATTATTCATTACACATGAGTGTCTGTAAAATGTTGTATAGTTTCAGCCTGCTCTGTTGAAAAGTGTCTTGAGATAGCACTTGTTATGAATTGGGGCTATACAAATAAAGACGGATTGATTAAAGATGATCTGAAATACATAACCAAGCCAAAAGAAAACGACTTGATCTGCATGATAGCTGAAGCCTCTCTGGGGTGTGAGATGTCAAAAAGGGTTGGCTGTTTGGATATTCTCCGTATCCGAGGGTGGAAACACCTGTTAATGTGCCGTACTGAGCCGAACAAACCAGACTGCAGCTAAATGGAAATGCAGGTAAACTGGCTGACTTTGGTCCATGGACCGGTTTGACACCCCCGGCCTAAAACGATGACATGCATCTGAGCAGAAACTATTGTCTAAAGCAGAAGCAGTCAAAATATGCTGATAATAATATTAATAATTTTGTTTTATTAATGAAAACACTGTCCATCCATCTGTTATCTTAACCATGTACACCTCTCTGGGTCACGAGGGGCTGGAGCCTATCCCAGCTGAGACTGGGCCAGAGGCAGGACTTTAAAACACAGAATCTGAAACTAGTTCAACCAAAGTTTATAAAGTTCCTGAAGAAAAAACCCCACACACAGAAAAACATGTCAGCTCCACAAAGACAGGCCCTGACCTTCCTGCTGCGAGGCTGACCTCCTGTGCCACCATGCTGCCCACACAGTTTGTAACAATACCAAATAAATTCAATTAAAATAAATAAATGGATAGTAATAAAGGTAATTATATCTAGGCAGTGAATAAAGATGGTAGTGAAGGACTGAAAATGGCTGTGTCGTACAGTCTAGCCAGACATATGATATTTAACATGACGCTGTGAAGAGTTTCAGTTGGGTGGACTTTTTCCATGTTTGTCAAACTTAATTTGATCTATTTTAAGTCATTTTTATTGCCATTTTATTTACTATCATTCTCTAATTGATTTTGCCCCACATACAGTATTTGTTCATTTTTGTGTCCTCACATAGTCACCTGCTCAAACTTTCCAATCCCACACCAAGAAAATCTCTGGTTTTTGGCTTGTTTTTTGTTTTCTCTTTTCCCTGAAGTGTTAAGGGAACCAAGCAATGATTTAATTTGTTCTGTTTTCTAACACATTAAAGGTGCTATGAGGAGAATCTATTTCCTGCAACATAAAGACTCTGCTACCCATGAGCATGTACGGCGACTGTCGTAAAGACGTCACCCAAGCCAAAGCGTGTCTGTTGTGATGCTAATGAATGCAGCTAAGACCTTCCTCAGAACTCTGCATTGCTTTACAACTTCTTTTTTCAACAACTTACAGGATGCAAAGCCACGAGGTAATGTATCTCTTTCTAGTTACGTAGTGGTAGTTTTCAGCTCTCCATGCAGCTCCGTGTAAACCCGTATCAGAGCGTTTTGGGGTGAAACACAGACGTCCCCGCATGCGCAGTACTCTTGCACATGAAGGCTGTGCGCCAAGAACAACCACAGCTTCGGCCGTCCGCCGAGTAATGTGTGAGCGTCTTACCGTGCTCGGTTTGTTATCCAGACAAAACTATCCAGACAGATTTGTTGTCCGAACTGATTTGTTGTCCATAAAAGAAACTCCTGCTTCTCTGTGCATTGTTATTTGTGAAAGGTTTTCTTCTTCGTTCATGTGTTGTAGCAGCGCTGCCTCTCTGCAGACCTACACCGCCATCTACTGAACCGGCATGCACACTACAGCGGATTAACAGGGGATTAACTCGTCTCCAGCGTTGTCATCTGAACGCAGAAGAATTTGAAAACGTAAAGGAAGAATCTTTGCGTCTTTAAGTCAGGAGTTTCCATGTAAACGGCCCCTTAGTATTGTAGTTTTGTAGCTGGCTATATATGGCTACTTACAGCCCGGTGCACTAAGAAGTGTCTGAATAATATAAATTTGCTCTAGTTTTAATTGTCTTGTTCCTGAAGTTGAGTATCCAGGCCAGTCCAGCCCTGTCCAACCCGACCGTGAAGCTAAGGAATAGCATTTATAGATAACCTATTTTGATGCTGTAAAACTCATCTTAAAGTGTGTATTTCCATCAGGCAGATATCTAAAAGGGAGACTTTTTTGTGATTACTAAGAAAGCATCTTTAAATATCCCTGCATTCATTGATGCCCTCTGCCAAACAGTTGAGCTGGTAGTTAAAGGGTTAAGTCAAAATTGGATAATTTCTCATGGTACACCTGACTATCTCTCACGTCACACAAGTGTGGTTGAAACACAGTCCTAGAGCACTGACTCACTGTGCGTTCACACCAAAAGAGGCAAAAGCGGCCAAAGCGGAAAGCACGCCCGAGAAAGCCGACAGCGGCCAAAGAGGCCAAAGATTTCAGCCGCTTTGGCCGCTCGTCACGTGACTGACGTCAACGTAAAATCTTGCTTGTCATTTAAAGGAGCCGCGCAGCGTACTTCTTCACAGCAGCAGCTGCTTGCTGTTGTTTAACTTCAGCTTAAAACATAGCATGAACATAACGTAAAATCACCATCTAATCAGTCACGAGCGGATTGACAGGCAGGAAGCAATTTACAAAGGGATAATATTGATTTATCACGACATCAAACTTTACAGTGTTGAATATACTAAAATCTTGTGGTGGAAAGGGCGTTTTTGCACAGTGTGTGTTCGTGTGTGTGTGTGACATACTCTTCTGTCTCTCCCTCATCTTCCCTGCTCTCCTCTCCCTCCACGGACCTTCATGAAGGTTGGAGGTGGAAGGACACTCCTCCAAGAATGGGTCCAAAAAACCCATCACGGAGGCATACTGCCACACACGGCCCACACCTCCAGCAGACCCACTTCTCCTCCTGTCTTTCTCTCTCCTCCTTCCTGTAGTGGTCCCTCAGGCCTAACCATTTTTCTGCATTCTTCCGCTAATAGAGAGAACAGGCGCATTTTTGCTCTTTTTAAATGGCGCCGTTTTCAAATTCTGCTGATAAAATGCTTTGTTGTGCAGCGTGTCATCCAGGACTCAAGACGCCGGAACTAGGAACCGAAGTTACATGAGTTGTCCTTTAGGGCCCGCTAAGTCGAAGGACATCTCTACTCTGATTGGTTGCCACCGTTTGCCGCTGAACTGCGTCATAGCTAATTACCATAAAGTTGAGCGAGGCTCAACTTCTCACCTGGGGCCGCTTTTGACGCTCTAGCCGCTTTAGCCGCTTTAGCCGCCCAAGACGCTTTGGCCGCTCAGGACGCCGGGCTCTCATTGAAAATGTATTAACTTCCGGCGTCGTTGCCGCTTTGGCCGCTTTTGCCTCTTTTGGTGTGAACGCACAGTCAGTGTGCGGAAGAGGAAAAGAAAAATGATTTTAGAAGAGAAATAAAGAAGAGGATGATCTGAAGAAGACAACAAAGGAGAAAGGGAAGTTCAGAGACACACTGACTTCCTGAAAATGACTTTGAGATTTTCCCTCCTGTTGCCATGAGTTACTCTTGGACACACAATGCTCACGCCCGACCACACACACACGAGCGTGCACACAGATACAGCTCTGGTCAACACAGCCGTCGCTGATACACTGTTGATATTTTCACTCTCTGGAAAATAACACTGAGGACTTTCACACAAGCGTGAAATCGTGGCTGTTATCCCGTCCTCAGCCGGGTTTGTGATGGAGAGTGTGTGTCCCTGCTGTTGGCCGGGCTGTGTGTGCACGGCTTGATAAGATAGTGTGTGTTTGTGCTGCAGGATTCATGCCCCGATGACTTTGTGTGCATAAGTGTGTCTGGATCTTTTATTTCCTTTTCAAACCACTTCAACAAACTCCACAACAGTTGGCATTAACCCCCAGAGTTCACCGTTCATTTCTCTTTGGAAACAATCGTATTTCAGTCAAAAAATAAAAGCAGTGATAATGAGCAGTTTCTGAGGCTGTGTCACGCTCTTACCTTTCTTCTGCCTCATGTTGGGGCTGGGGTTGGCCCTCCTGAAGCCAGACTCAGGGCTCGATGAATCAGACTGCCTCAGCGCCATCTTTCGCACGTTCCTGCAGTAGAAGAGAACGAGGTTGGCATTAACTCCCCACAACCTTTATGCCATTGAAACTCTTTGAGTTAAATTAAATGAAGTTGTCTCACCTCATGGGACCTCCATAGATGTTTATCTGACTGGCCTCTGTGAACAAAAGAGAAAAGGACATTTAGGCCCCATCCACATGAAGACAAAACGCTTAACAGTTTCCAAAACGATTGTCATAAAGACGAAGGCGTCTCAGAAAATGTGTGCATCTACATGAATACTCTCGATACGCATCAAAACGCTGTAAAACACATGCCAGACCTTTAGGGGCGCTGTAACGATATGACGGAAAGCGACGAAAAAACAGTGGGCATGCGCACTTGTGGCAAAAGTTGTAAACAGAGATTGTGATAAAGTGATCATAAAGTGCTGTAATGTGTCCTCGATAATTGTTTGTTCAACTCGGTGGTGATTGAGAAGAAGGAGATTTTGCTGCAACAGGGATAGTAGGGTCACTAGCTTCATCAGCACATATGCTACACCGTACGCCGCCATTGTCGTTGCCCCTTGTGGCGCATGCGTGTCAATGAAGATATGAAACTATGACGTAAGCGTATCTGAAAAGTTGCGGAGAGCCAGTAATCACAGAGCTGCGTATACGGCATTTCAAAATCTTTTCACTCTGGAACCTGGTTTCAAAAATGATCGTTTACAGACCCCCAAAATGCCGTCTTCATATGGATGATATGCAGATTCTGCAAAAAAACTTAAGCTTTTAGACCTCGATTTGTCTTCGTGTGGATGGGGCCTTAGGCTTCAGAGCTAAAACAATTTCATTTATGTGCACATCTGCTAACCGCCCGCCTCGCTAATTAGAGTCTGGTTTAGTCAAAAAAGAAGAACTGCATATCTGAACATTATATTCTGTCTTTTTGACCCCAACATTTCTCTGTCAGTCACCTCACAAAACCATCTGACAACAGGGTTGGATGTGGCTGCAGCAGGTCAGCACTCTTATCCAAACATTATTAGTAGGGGTGAAACAAAATTTCGTGGCACGAAATTTCGCGAAATAAAAAATGAGTAAATAAAATTCAAAGATGCATGAAATATCTAGCCTGTTGTCCTCATGGCTACTTAGTGAAACTTGGCGAAATCTGCCCTTCTCAGAAGTTTACTTGTAGGGATTGTCTTTGACGAGGTTCATGTCACACAGAAGTGTTAAATGAATCATCTGTGTGCTACAATTTAGTGTAAGACCATAGTATGAGGCTGTTAGCTGTTAGCAGCTAAGGAGTCCTTATAAGGGTTCCTGTCCTGGTTTGAGGCTATGGAAACGCCACAAAAAGCGAGCCGTACCGAGACAAACTGAACTGAAACCTCTGGTGGAAACGGGGCTTTAGTGCTCTAGCAGAGCTGAGCTACAGCTAATATCACCAATACCAGTTTTTCTGCACACCAGCTCGTCCATCCCTACAATAACTTGCACCTGTCAGAGTGTTGGGGGCTGAGAGAAGGTGAAGTTTCATTCTCGTCTATAGGGTGATCTCGTTGTGCTGAGTGTGAGCGTGCCCACAGTCTTTACATTCTGCACTCACAGCTTAAATATCATTACAGGAAATCCAGCCTTTAAAGAGACCCTCTAAATTTGAGTGCAGTTATTCTCCCTGTTTACCTAATGTGCCTGTTTTCACCCGAGCAAGGCAACCACACAGTAAGAAGCCTTTAATGGGTTTCAGTGTGTTTGCAGCCTGACCTCCAGAGCAGTGTTAAAGATGACATTTCTTATTCCAAAAAGCCCCTTGAGTTACTTCCTTGCTTAAAATCTCTTTAAATGCTGCATCGACTCTGTAAGCTGCATTTATGAGCCTGATAGAAATCACCCTCTGGCGCTGTAAAGCCAGAAAGAAACATCACAACACTGGAGTCACTGGGAACACAGCTTCTGGGTATGAACTTGTATCTTAACAAGGAGCTTTATAAATGCATCCTCGACAAGAAATGTGTTAAAGGGCCGTAGTAAAAATAACTGCAGACAGTGCGGAGCAGCCTTGGCCGTGCAGACGCTCTGCTCTCATAAGTGAAATACCAAACTCTGTGAATGATCTGGCTTGTCACCTCCTGTTCCAAGCAACCAATGAACCTGTCGCAGGAATGCCGACTCAGCGTCAAGCCATTCCACATGCCCTGAATATTGTACTCAGCAAAAGGGATATATTTTTTCATCATGGATCGAGTAATGTTTTATTCATACAGGCTGCTCACATCGAGGTGTTTGGAGCCAACAACCATCTAAGACGAGAACCGGAGTGAGCAGCACGGAGCTGAGATGATGAGAAGCTCTGTGTGTACTGACAAAGTCCTGTTCCTTCAATTCATGAATATGACATATGCTCAAACAGCTGAATTCATTTGCACGGCATTTTTGACAGTGTTGCCAATCCTGTTGTACCTCTGACTGTCTACATTTAAAGCCTTACACTGAATGTGAAAAACACAATGCACCCTTTCATTGGTTTGCAGATAAAATCCAAATCTGTATGACTTTAAGATCTAGATGCTGTGACTTAGTGACCACAAATCTATAAAAACAGCATCATTGCAGTAAATGTGTCAACAAGAAAACAGATCAATCAATCAATCAATCAATCAATCAATCAATCAATCAATCTCTATTTGTATAGCACCAGTTCAAACAGGAGTTATTTCAAGGGACTTTAGGATTAACCTGACATGTAAAGTGGACAGCTCCATATTGGAAATATTTTATTTATTTGTTTATTTAACAGGGGGCTGTAAGACAAGGACTGTCAAGCCAGAGTTAGCTATAAGCTAATTAACATCTGCGGTCCCTGGGCAGGAAACAGAAAAATATATAATACAGTGTTAAAATATATAATACAATAATAAAAACAACAATAAAATACAAAAAGCATATTTCACTAATCCATCTGGGAGGAGCCCTGTGAAAATGTTTACAGGTGCAGAACCTCCAAAAACAACAACAGCTTGTGATTGGACGATCGTTTGGCTCATCACACTCATCACAGACTAATGCTACGGCCACATCGCACGTGAATTTGCAAAGACGTGCGTTGAGATTACATACAAAGTCAATGCAAAGTCGCTTTTGGATGCAGATTCGCCGAGGGCGGTGTGCTGGCCGCGTTTGGCGCAGCGCGTATCAAACGCTTCTACTCTCAAGTTGAAAATATTGAACTTTCGACGCAATTGAGCGTGACGCTGTGCCACGGCAGCCAATTAGCGATGACATTCCCCCCCCGACGTCATTGATTTGATGACGTGGGACACTCCGGCCACCTGCTCCGGCTCAAACCCCTCTGAAAGATGGAGGTGGGTTTATCTGCGCTGTTTGCCATCATCCGGAGCTATAAGATTGATGTGTGTCCTTTACAGAGACTGGAACAAAAAGGAGCAGGCTTGGGTGAAAGTCTCTGAGGAGACAGGTTTTGAAGGTAAGTTCTGTAAATATTCGTTTCCAGCTGGATTTGCCCGCACGGGTCATCACTGAGTCCGACCGGCTCCGGCTCTCTACTCCACCTGCGCAGAGACGTGCGTCGCCCCTCAGCTTGTCCATATGGTTCAGCGTCCAGCCTCGGGCGTTACACGCGGCATGTCACAGGCACTATGCGCATTTAAATATGCCAATTCGCATCCGGTGTGGCCGTAGCATAACCAATATCAAGCAACGCTGCTATGACGTAGCTTATGTAGCGGCTAAACATAGCGGCCAATGGCTATCCGTCAGCCGCTATGCCTAGTGCCTTATAAGGGCAAACAACAGTTAATGCCCGTTAGCTGTAGCGGCGAACTGGAGGAGCCAAAGATTTTGCTGCTTCTGCAAACACTGATTTCTTCTGTTGTTTGTTTCTGTTGTTTTCAGGGATCACGCATGAAGTTTAAAGGAGAGATGAGGCGGTAATGTCACCGTTCTAAAGCTGTATTTGTACACACGGAAACACAAACTTCTAGATTTATGAGCACAATCTATCTTAGTGCAGTCAGGTTACTGATCACTCAATAGCTCATCAAGATGCTGTTGAAGTGTTTCAGTCATATTATATGGATCTATCTCCATTTTTGCTGCTATCATGCCCTCTACTGCACTCTTGCACACTTGCACATCCTTAATGCTCGCTTTTAAACATTTTATTTAACATACTTTTTTATTCTTATTTTATTTTTTACCTTATTTCTGTTGCACCATCAGAGTTGTCTTACAAATTTCGTTGTACATTGTGTATGATGACAATAAAAGCTTTCTATTCTATTCTATTCTATTTTGTATTTTATTCTATTCTATTCTATGCAAGTCTGCTGTTTTCATCTTTATCCACACCTGGACCTGTTTTCAGATATGCACATTTTTGGGTTTCATTTTGTCACGGTGGTGCAGCAGGCCGTGCATGTGCCTCACAGCAAGGTTGTTAGTTTAATCCCCAAGTTAGTCAGAGCCTTTCTGTGATTCTCCCCGTGTATGCATGGGTTCTCTTTGGGCATGCCAGCTTCCACCCACAAACCAAAACATGCTTATTTTGGTTCCTCAAAATTCTCCTTAAGTTTGAGTGTGGGCGTGATTCTCTATGTCACCCTGTGATCAGCTGACAGCCCTGACTAACGGCGTTTTCCCACCGAATGCGTCGCAAATTTTTCACGCGTCGATATTACATACAAAGTCAATTTAAAGACGCCAATTGTGAGCAGCGAGCGTTTCCAGCGAAAACAAGCTCGCCGCTTAACGCTTGACGCTCGAGTTGAAATAATTGAACTTTTCAAGCAAGTGAGCGTGTTGACGTGCCAGGACAGCCTATCAGCGTGGAGATCGTCACTGACGCAGAGCATTCTGGGGTTCGGAGTCTTGCGAATTTGACAAACAGCTAAACTGGAGACAGATGGAAAGGCGCTCCGCAGCTGGAATGGAGGGACTGTAGTTGGTATCCAGGCAGGAGATCCTGGCACCAACCCTGGCTAGCAGGTCTTCAAACTGGGCAACAGTCAGCCTGAAGTACCGCTGGAGCCGGCCGAGGAACTCACGAGCTCACACCGCCTCCGTAGGGTAGCATGCATCTAGTACCGATGTTGGCGCCTAGCCCGCAGCTGACTTCTCCACAGCAGGTACAGAGCAGTGATGGTGGTAATCAGAGCCATGTTCGACGATGAAATGATATGATGAAATGATAATGGCGGACTTTTCATGCAACGATGCCGCGGCGAGCGGTGAGCGTTTTTTTGCATATTTGTACAAGCGTCAAAACTCGAGCGTCTAGCGAGGCGCGATTTCACTTGACGCACGAATACACGCTTTTGGTGGGAACGCGCCGTAACAGTTGTTGTTTTTGTAAATAAACTCCAGAGAAAAGTCCTGTCAAAGTTTATTCGTAAAGCACGTTTAAAAAATCAACCTCGGCTGGCCAAAGTGCTGCACAGAGGTAGAATATACCGACCGGTCTGGACATTTAAACTACTGTCAGACTTTTTAAACTGTGGTCAGAGGATCTGTATTCTTCAAGTGTAAAGCAAAGCAGATCTTCAAAATGTCAAATAGTAACACGGAAACACAAAATCAGCCTCCCTGTCTTTTCTACCACCATGAATTCTATGAATACACACTTTGAAAGTCTGGGGTTATGGTTATTATCCAGCACTGCCTTAAAAAACAGAACATATTTCTGTCAGACCATCCCAGTGAGTCAGCCACAAAGTCTGTAGATAAAAAAATAAAGGCTCATGATATCTCATTTCCTTTCAGCACTGCAGATAGGTGTGTCGACTCATAACATGGTGATGATTCATTTTTAAAATCTCAATCACTTCAGAAGTGCCTGAGCTCAGACAATGTCATATTTTAATATAGGCCACAGATCTCTGAATACAGCTGTGCAGACTGTCTGAGCTCTGAATGTTATGAGACAGAATCATTTCCATCTCTGCTTTATGTGGTCATCCAGAAGAGAGACTCATTCAGAGGTTTTTCTAAAGTTTGAAGAAGCTCATAAGAAAAACATAATATCTGGTAAATATGAAGAAATCAAGAACAGCACGTAATCTCATTTTGGACATACAGTTGCAGGAAAAAGTCTGTGAACCCTTTGGGATTACTTGGATTTCTGCTTAAATTGGTCATAAATATATTCTGATCTTCATCTAAGTCACATCACTAGACAAACACAGTCTGCTTAAACTAATACAGCACAAAAATTATAAGTTTTCATGTTTTTATTCGACACACTATGTAAACATTCACAGTGCAGGGTGGAAAAAGTATGTGAACCTTTGGATTTAATAACTGGTTGACCCTCCTTTGGCAGCAATAACCTCAACCAAACATTTCCTGTAGTTGTAGATCAGACCTGCACAACGGTCAGGAGGAGTTTTGGACCATTCTTCTGTACAAAACTGTTTCAGTTCAGCAATATTCCTGGGATGTCTGGTGTGAATCGCTCTTTTGAGGTCATGCCACAGCATCTCAATCGGGTTGAGGTCAGGACTCTGACTGGGCCACTCCAGAAGCCGTATTTTCTTCTGTTGAAGCCATTCCATTGTTGATTTACTTCTATGCTTTGGGTCATTGTCCTGTTGCATCACCCATCCTCTGTTGAGCTTCAGTTAACGGACAGATGGTCTGAAGTTTTCCTGAAAAATGTTTTGATAAACTTGGGAATTCATTTTTCCGTTGATGACAGCAATCCGTCCAGGCCCTGAGGCAGCAAAGCAGCCCCAAACCATAATGCTCCCTCCACCATATTTCACAGTTGGGATGAGGTCTTGATGTTGGTGTGCTGTGTCTTTTTTCTCCACACATAGCATTGTGTGTTCTTTCCAAAAAACTCAATTTTGGTTTCATCTGTCCACAGAATATTTTGACAGTAGTGCTGTGGAACATCCAGGTGCTCTTTTGCAAACTTCAAACGTGCAGCAATGTTTTTTTTTGGATAGCAATGGCCTCCTAGGTGGTGTCCTCCTATGAAATCCATTCTTGTGTAATGTTTTATGTGTGTTTTTTGTGCAGTATTTAGTTTAAGCAGACTGTGTTTCTCTAGCGATGTGACTTAGATGAAGATCAGAACATATTTTATGACCAATTTAAGCAGACAAACATAAATCCCAAAGGGTTATTCATGCAGCTGTACATGTTAGATATGTAGCTGCATGATTAAGCTTTTCATTTCTTGTCTATGTACTGGTTTCGTTGTTGTTGAATATCAGCCAACCAAGTGGAATTTTGTTTGTTATCCCATACGAATCCAACATAGCTGACAGGAATCGCTGAACGTCCCAGAAATAACTTGTAAATCCTTCTGTAGCAAAAGTTAGAAAAGTTATGCTAGCATTAAATAACATCTATAGCTGTTAAATTTCCAAGTATCTATTTAATATTTGGAGAAATTTTTAATGGATCACCTGTCAATTAAATTAGATGGCCACCCTCTCTTAAAAGATTTTAACTGCATCAAAATTAGTGACATTAAAAATGTTTTTGACGTCCTAGTTTTCCAGCAACATATAATTTTACGTTTTGGTTTGTAAAATACATACGTTTTGGTTAAAAAGTCAAGTGTATGGTGTCCAGGATAAAAATTAGGTTCATTAAAAAAATTAAATTGCATTTTTTTTTTCAGGTCTAAAGTAGAATATGTAAACTAAGGGAAAATTCTTGACTTAGGTTTTCATAATTTATGCATGAACGGGTAAAAGTTGTGTTAAAGGATATTTACATTTAGTGTTTGAACGAGGATTTATGATCATTAGGTTTTATTAAACTTTGATAAACCCATGCATGTATTCACTGTTCGTTTTGCTTAACAAGTAGCTCAAAGTCTCTCCTGTCGCGTTGTTACTTTGCTTTGTTTCTCTGTTAACTCAAAAAGTTATGGACAGATTTTGATGAAAGTTTTAGGTAATGTCCAGATCAGGACAAGGAACAGATGATTAGATTTTTGGACTGATCCGGATCATGCGCAAGAACCGCCATTGCAAAAAATGTGATTTTCGTGAGTAACAACTGAACTAAAATAGATATCATTATGAATCCAATTGCTAATAGTTTGTTTTCAGGGTCAAGGAATCTAAATATTTAGATATTACTGAATGAAATATCAGTCCTACCTGAATGAATAAAGGTAGGATTAATATTTATGGTGAAAATCACAATATGGGAGAGAACTGTGGCGCTGGCGGAGGTCTGTGCTCTCCGAGTGCTTTTCTGGTTGTTTGTTTTTTAACTTTACTATGATAATGTTTGGTGTTTTCTTACCGCTGACTGAGACATGACTTGGTGTAGTGTAAAACTTAAACGTTGTTCTGTTGAATCAGTTTTCTGGTTGTGAATCAGTGGCGCTCGTGCATGTGGGGGGGCATTTTGGAGGAGGGGTGGGAGGGGCTAAACGGAGCCCTGAGGAGATGCTACATTCAAATTCATGCTATTTTTCCAAAGTTACCAACCCTAGCTTTAATTTGATAGTAACGCGTTCCTCTGTCCTGCACATAGAGCTGTTATACCTGCAGCTCCGTCTCGCAGTCCCCCCTTTCTCCTCTACCCTCCCTCCTCCCCTTCAGTCTCCTTCGTTTGCTGCCTCTCAGCCTCCATCTTCACCCTGAAACTCTCCCTGAGTCTCTCTTTGTCTCTCTCGACCCATCATCCACCTCCCACTTCTCTGCTCTCCCCATCACATTCAATCTCCCCCTTCTCTCTTTCCCCAACCAATTTCACTCGTTCTCTCTCCCTCTCCTCCCGCCGAGCTCCTCTCATGGAGTCAGAGGTGTAAATCACACACACTCGCACACACACACACACACACACGCACACACACTAGCACACACTTGCTGCTCTGGACCGCCAGAGCCCACTTCAGCCTCTGCTCTCCTGGCCCCATGACAGGGCTGCTGGGTTATTAGTCAGTCTGCACACACACACACACACACACACACACACACACACACACACACACACACCTATGAGAGCAGCTACACACACACCCCTATGCACAGGATGGCTGTCAGACGGGAGAGTGTGTGTCTCACTGCTGGTGGTTTTCCTGTCAGTCAGGACCACAGAGTGGAACTGTGGACCACTGCTGCAGGTCTGAGAGGATGGGGGGGGGCGGAGTCTACAGGAGAGGAGAGCGAGCGAGGACAGAAGCCTGTGGCCACCAAGGGCTTGCTGAGCTGTAGGGATGTAACTGTTACCGGTAGAATGGTAAACCTCGGTAAAATTTCCCACAGTAATCATTACCGTGTCCTATTAAAATTACTGTTACACTGTGTTTGATCACCACACTGTCTAAACACCAAGCTGTGTGAAAGACGAAAATGTGTGTGATTAAAACTGCTGTAACTCCTCCAGTAAACGAGCAGAGAGAGAGAGAGAGGATTCAGAGAGCCATACCTGAGTGAATTATCGGAGATTTATCAGGATTTTCTGTGTTAATAATGTATAAAGGTTGGAAATAACAGCATTAGTATCAATCTGGAGTGAGTTCCTGCCGTTCTTTGGCCATATTTCGTCGTAATAGATCGTCTTTCTCCATCATAGTTTTATTAATTTAATCAATCGTACTTTGGAAATATTAAAGAAGGAGATGTGGAGGAGATCTGCCATGAAAGAGGAGACCAGAGGAGAGTCATGAAGGGGGCTAACTGCTTCAGGGACTATTGTTAGGAAAACAATAAATAAATAAATAAAAGTTCTGGACATGGTCTAATATAACGAGCTGTAACATGGACACTAATGCTGCAGACAAACTAAAATGTGTAAGTGTTTGTAAAATAGGTTAGGTTTATTTTTGGCCATCTCAAAACTTTGAACATGTTAATTTAAAATTATTTATAAAGAGGATCCTGTTTAAAGTTCATATTCGTTTGTTTTCAGAATTGTTAACTTTTATTTCTAATGAAAAAAGTTTAAACACATTTACTTATAGGACATTTCCTGACACAGTTATTGACAAAAAGACAAAGGAACTGTTAAAATTATAATATTAAAGGGGTTAAATGATTTCAAGACTGTATAAAAGGACTTTTTAAACATTTTGAGCACACTGCAACAATACCGCGATAATAATGATAACTGTGTTAACTTGGTTACACGAACAGTGATGTTAAATTTTCATACCGTTACATCCCTACTGTGCTGTTTGTAAGGAAATACGACACATGGGTATCTGAAGGCTGGAGTTAAAAATGCTGTTAATGGCTGCCACACGACGGGACACGTTGGCCGTGCTGGACACAAAAATTATTGGAACAAAAGTGGCAGAAAGTGAAAATAAAACTGATTATTTAGGTCTAAAATTCTCCTCAACCTTACAATAGGAAACAAACAATCAACCTGGAAACAGATAAATTCTCCTTTAACCTAGTGTCACCTACAGTGGACAGATATTCATTTAAATTTTTGACTATTTAAGCTAACCACGTCCCAACTATCAGGTGGTAAACATCAAATCTACATTCTCAAGTTTCATAAAAATATGATCTTTGTGTCTTTTTGTTCATTTTGAGATATTACATCATAAATCCAAACTGATAACAAAGAAGGATATGCACCACACCCTTCAGGATTAAGTGTTAAATCTTCTATTCTCAAAGAATTAGTCAGGAAAACAACATATAATCGAATTCAATGAGATGTAAGGAACACTTTTATTCAGATTTTAAAATATTTTCCTTGTTTTTTTTCATCTGTGACCAAAAAGTAATCCGTCCACTCCAGAGGACTTTATGCAGTAAAAAGTATACTCTGTGTATTATTCCTGTATTCAGATTTTAACTAATTTTGTATTTTTAATTTAATTTTTTTTATTGAAACTCACATGTTAATAGTTTAATTAAACTGCATTATTAAATATACTGTATGTTTTGCATTTTATTCTGTATACTTTTAGAAAATGTTTGTAACAAATATGTGTTTGCAGATCTATATTAAGTTCCATTTATTATTTTATTCCATTATTCATTATTGTTTATTAACTCACTCAAAACATAACATGTTCAAAAACTGCACATTGTTTTTAGCTTGTTTAAAAGCAAAAACAAATATTTTAAAAATCATACCCATGTCTTTGATAAATTCCTGCATGGCAGGGTGAAAGTGTAAACCTGTGGAACTAATGGACATAAATTCATCATGATATAACATTAATTCAACAAGACGATGTTTTCAGATATTACAAAGTCTGCCACAGTATGGATACAGCATCTGAATTAGAAAACAGACACAAATTCACTTGAAATTAATGGCAAAAAATGACTTGTTTTAAAAATATAATTATGGATTAATAACCCTGACCGAGCTTTTGCATAAAAAGTACTGGTGAACATGATCAACAAATCAATCAATCCAGTTTAATTTGTAATCATGTCTGCCCCCACTCCTCTCAAAAGGCAGCACGGTTTAAAGAGGACATATCATGCTTGTTTCTCCTTTTCACTATGCCAGACTAGGATGCCTGTAAAGCATTTCTGCCCTCAGTACAAGTCATTTAGTTCCTTCATTGCCCCACAATAGTGTTCTCAAAATCCTCATTTTAGGCCATTATGAAGCTCTCGTTGAAACGCTTGGTCTCAAAGGCTGATCTAAAGTTACCTCGCAACATCACAGCCCTTTGTGCTCTGATTGGTCAGTTCTATCGGGGGTTGAGCCAGCCTGTCCTTCTTCTTCTACTGTATTTTCTGGCAGGCTCAATGCAGCGACCGCGTATTGAGTCCCCCTACAGGCCAGAGCTGGTAATGTAGGAGAGTGAGCGAGGGAGCTATATACCCCTGCTGCTGGATGTGTTCTTCGGTGACGGTTTTGTGGCTAACAGACATCACAGAGGAGGAAGTGTTTTATCAGATTACTCCAATAAAAAGAAAGGTACCTCGTGTCGTCATGACGATTTAAATCTCGCGGACATCTCGCAATGACCTATTTTCAGAGGCATCAAATCTCGTTCTAGGATATCAGAAAAAATACAATATCTCATTTTTTTGAAAATTAAGGGGGTGTAAGGTCTTGTTTTCAAATGTATTATATTATATGTAAGTATTAAATCATGCATCAGCATGATATGTCTCCTTTAACAGTAAAGTGGGCTGTGGAAGTAGGCTGGCACGGTGGTGCAGCAGGTAGTGTGCAGGCCTCACAGCAAGAGGGTTGCTGGTTCGATCCCCGTGCCGGTATGATCTCCCATGTGTGGGTTCTTTCTCTCACAGCCAAAGAAAATGCTCATTAGGTGATTTGGTAACTCTAAACTTGCCCTCAGGTGTGAATGTGAATGGTTGTCTGCCATTATATGTGGCCCTGTGATTGGCTGGCAGCTGGTTCGGGGTGTACCCTGCTGTTGAGAAAGGCTTCAGCCCAATCGATCAGGGTTAGCAGTGTAAATAATGGATAAATAATGGGAATAATGATTTGTTGATTTATTGAATAGATTAACAAATGTGTAGCAACAAATAACAAATCTGTTGTAACAGATAAAAGTCATGTGACAAATAAACTTTAGAATAGAATAGAATAGAATAGAACAGACCTTTATTCGTCCCACGCGGGGAAATTTACAGTGTTACAGTAGCAAAGTGGACAGCATTAATAGAATAAAAATAGACTTAAGTATGAAAATAGCAGCATGTACATTACTCTACCTACATAAGACATAACATATAAAAATATGAAATATATATTTATGAGATTTTGTCACAAAAAGAGAGCTGGTGCGGCCCATGCTGCTCATTATTTAAAACAAATTAACACAAAATTCACTCATTAGTTCATCTAAATAAGGGGCTGCATCATAGACATACAGTAAAGTGAATCTATTATGATAGAAGTTTAGTTTTTGTGTCATTTTCAGATTGTTGTCTGCAGACAGTCGCAGTTAGAATGAGGACACTTTCCCAACTTGGCAGCCGGATTGCAGAAAATGACAAGCCAATCTCCAGACTGCAGTGATGTGCTGATAGATAGTTGTGTTGACAAGAAGATCTTCATAATAACACGAACAAATTGAGTTGTTGCAGCATGAAATAATGACGGAGTAACAGTGTGTAGAAATGGAAAATCAGCAGCTATCTGAAATGAAACTTTACAAACACGTGGGAGTCATTACTGCGTTTCATTCAGTGACATGTGTATAGGAGATGTGATGGGAAATAGCCACGCTACAAAAAGACTATGTCAGTGTAGGATACAAAATCTGTCATTTTAAAACCATCCATAGATTCAAATATATTCCTGACAAGATTAGATATTTCAAAAGTAATACTTCTCCAACCTGCACCTGATTGGAGATTTTTAGCACATGATTTGGACTTGTTCTAAACACAGACTTTAGCCTCTCCCCTCAACAGTACTCCTGGGAGACTTTACTAATCTCTGGTTTAAATCAACA
Organism: Scarus forsteni; assembly: GCA_036419115.1. Taxonomy (NCBI): domain Eukaryota; kingdom Metazoa; phylum Chordata; class Actinopteri; order Labriformes; family Labridae; genus Scarus; species Scarus forsteni. Next base: position 2,085,564 of record JAZDUH010000104.1, on the reverse strand, counting down.
TATTTAGCTCTTTTCTTTGGATTGGCCATAACTGCTTTTAGAAAAGATCACATATAATATAAAAGGTAAACCCTGAAGATTCCTTAAAACATGAAAAGCCTGGACCGATTTTTTAGAAAGAAAACTGGTCAATTCTGCACTGCTCTACTAATTTTTATTGATACATTATATCTCTTTTCTTATTTTGAATTATTTTAATTAACATTTATTTGATTTCTTTACTTTTAAAACTTCATTTTTGCCTCTACATCAACCATATTATTTATTTGTCTTATTGAACAACATATATTTTGCATCTTCCAGTGAACTTTTTGTTACTTCATAATATAGTAGAAATGTCAAACTTGTTGTACTATGGGATGTCAATGGTTTTATGTTGTTATTATACTTACCCTTTGTCTAATTTAGCACAACTTGTCACTGCATCTGATATCACAGACATTGAAATTGCATATATGTATATGTATATATATATATATATGTATATATATATATATATATATATATGTATATATATATATATGTATGTATGTATACATATATATATGTATATATATTTACAATTTTTCTTCTTATATGTAGAAGCGTGTATATGTATATGTGTGTGTATGTAAGTATATTTAACCCTTTCATGCATGAATTACTAAATTTTAAAGATATATGTATTTTTAAAAGTGTTTTTTACATTCAACAAGTTAAAAATCATGCTAGTTTAAATATATATTTTTGCTGTAATCAAACTGTTCCCTCGTGAATCACTCTAAAATTGGAAATCAAAAAATACAAAATTATGTAAAATCTGAACGCAGGCATGATACCCATTTTGCCCTTTACTGGCTGTTCTGGATTAATGATGCAAAATACTGATATTTTAAAAATATGCAAAGATCATATTTTTATGAAACTTAGGACACAGGCTTTTGAATTTACCACCTGGTATACAACTTATTCCAAATATCTGTCCACTGTAGTGAATACCATGCATGAAAAGGATATATATAAATATAAATTTAACTTTCACTTTATTTACACTTGTTTCTTGTAGCTAAAAAGTTCAATAAAAACTATTTAAAATAAAAAGGAAGATAGCCATGCTGGATATTGGTAAACATTGAATAAGTAACAGCAGAAGGAGCCGTAAAGAAGTGATAGAAATATAAATATGAGCTGTTGTGTGGTGAGTCTGAGTCTGTCTTTGGTTTAAACTGATAGTCTTTAGAATAAAGTTGATCAAACATGAGGGTAAAGTTATTCTGGAGTGTGGATGTCTGTGCGTGTCTGTGTGCGTGTACCTCTGCATGCCTCTAGCTGGCCGGTAAGAACTTTGCGAATCTCTGACACCCACATATTTTTCACATCCATGGAAGAAGCCTGAGGAGTAAAACACACGTCATGCACACAATCATAAACAGAAAAAAATTAAGCCACATATACCACAAAGCCTCTTATCACAGAGAGAGGCAGTTAAACAGCAGAGCGGTGCAACACTGCCCCCAAGAGGAGGCTGGTGGAACAGCAGTGCATGCTCCAGGAGAGGAGGTACGTGGTAAATCAGATCTTTAAACATTATTCAGAAGAAGCTGTACTTGTATTAAACTGTTATTCACATCTGATGTTAAAATTAAAGACAGCACATTCACTCAGAGTGGTGATGTTTACATGAACAACCTTAAATGTCTCTTTTTTTAAACTTATCTTTATTGAACATTTTTGCAAAGCTTAACATGAACAGGTAGTGAATAAGAGGCACATAATGTAAAGTACAAAATAAAATTAAATAAATAAAACCGTAATAATAATAATAATAATAATAATAATGATAATGGTAACACTTTACTTTAGAGGTCTGCAAATTTCATCGCACTTAGGTAATAATTAGACAAAGTTTTTCCTTATTTCTTTGAAATTACCCCAAAATTTCATGAGAATTTGGTGAAAATTAGCACATAACTTCTTTAAAATAATGTCCAAATTTATTGTCGCAAGTCAGAATTAGTAGGTCTCTGCCTTCAATTGTATAATTTATAACATTATATGCCTAATCATAAAGGTATATCATTCATCTCTATGTGATCTCCATTATGCATATCAACAAACTCGTACTAAAGAACTTTGTGAAATAAAATAACAAATAGCTATCTATCAACTGCTTAATGGGAAATTGAATTATTCACTTAACATTTCAAATTTATCACCTGCTTCTCTGGAAACAGCAGAAATGTTGGGATACTTCTAAAAAAATTGTGGTGGGTTGTGATTTAATTTCAAATCAATTATTTGCTAATCGTCACCTTCTTACCTTCAATTTGGAGTAAATTTCAAAGAAAAAATAGTAACCTACTAATTCAGACTTGCAACAATAAATTTGGACATTATTTTAAAGAAGTTATGTGCTTTTTTTCTCCAAGTTCTCATGAAATTTTGGGGGTAATTTCAAAGAAATAAGGACAAACTTTGTCTAATTATTACCTAAGTGTGATGAAATTTGTGGACCTATAAAGTAAAGTGTTACCATCATAATAATAATAATAATAATAATAATAATAATAATAATAATAATAATAATAATGATAATGATAATCATCATCATCATAACAATAATGATAATGATGATGATATATTAGTAATATCATAAAGATAATAATAAAAATAATGATAATAATAAATTAGTAATAACAAGAAGAATAGTAATAATATTTTAGTAATAATAATAATAATAAAATAATAATAATAATAATAGTAATAATATATTAGTAATAATATAATTATAATATAATAATAATAATAATAATAATAATAATAATAATAATAATAATAATAATAATAATAATAACAATAATAATAATAACAATAATGATGATGATAAATGAATACATAGAATTTAAAGTAAAAATAAATAATAAATAAATAAGTAAATAAATAATTAATTAAAGGGGGCTAATGGAAGAGAGACATGTTCTGTTTTTTTTTTTTCTTGGACAGGCATGAAAGAACAATGAGCAGAACTTAGCTGCCCATCTCTCCTCTCAGACCAGGCCATGTCAATCAGACCTGACTTTATCCCTTGAGATTTATCATTTCCAAACCCTGTAGAAACATTTCCTGAAATCTGTTTTTAATACATTATATTTGTGTTACCACTGCCCTGTTGCTCCTTCTGTCAGGAGAAAGGTGATTAAACCACAGCAATAAGAGCATATCACCATCTGTAGCTCACAGATTAAAGCTTAAACATGAACCGTTCACCATGAGAGCGACATAAAGTGAAGGACTGATTCATCCTGAGGATAAGGTAGAGCTAACTGAAAGAACATTTCCTCTCTAAAAGTCCACAGAGCAGAAGAAGAGGCTTCTGCCTCAGAGGAGACTCACCTGGATGATGTAAACCTCCTCTCTGCCGTTGTACCACACTTCAAACTTCTTACTGTCGCCTTTGACGTTCTCGGTGATCCCCACAGCGCTCATCTGCAGAGACAATAAGACAGAGATACAGATAAACCCTTTGTTCAGGTTTACACCTGGAAAACAACAAAATGCTGCTGAGAAATTAAAGATTTACAAACATAAAGAACAAACAGACGTGAACAATCAAGAAAGTGTAGCAGCACCGTGGATATTCTGCTCATCCGCCAAGGCTGGAGATGCTAACTGCTAACTGCTGATGCACGATGGCATCGGTTAAGTGACTAAATTCTCCTTGAGATGATGGGAAAGGGGAAAAAAGTTCAGTGTATTGGTTCACATTTGACCGTGTAGGTATGCAGTGTTGCAATCTAATTAATTACTATTTTAAAGGTGGTATGAGGAGAATCTATCTGGCGACATAAAGACTCTGCTACCCATGAGCACGCGCAGCGACTGTCATAAAGACGTGACCCAAGCCAAAGCGTGTGTTTGTTGTTCCTCAGAACTCTGCATTGCTTTACAACTTCTTTTTTCAACAACTTACAGGATGCAAAGCCACGAGGTAATGTATCTCTTTCTAGTTACGTAGCGGTAGTTTTTGATGTGTGACAACAAGCAATTTTTGAAAACTTAGTATTGTAGTTTTGTAGCCGGCTATATATGATAAGTTGTTTATCACTCCACTCGTTCAACAAGCACAACATGAAAAGCAAAATCTCAGCTCCTGTGTCAAAGTCTGCTGGCATCTTTTACAGGTACATCTCAAAAAATTAGAATATCATGAAAAGGTTCAATATTTTTATCACTCATTTAAGAATTACCAAAATTTAAAGCAATAAATATTTGAAATGTTTCACTCTATCTGTAATGAATCTATATAATATATGGGTTTCACATTCTGAAATGAGTGATGAAAAATATTGAACTTTTTCATGATATTCTAATTTTTTGAGATGTACCTGTAAATGAACACAGTACACAGCTAAAAGGGCATTATTTTTAAGCTAAATGAATTTTGCTCTGTCTGTTGAAAATAATGACTTTTTATTTATTTTCCATTTTTATTTCTTAATGTCCTTTTGCTGAAAGACATCATGAAATAAAAATCAACTTTGTAAAAAAACATTGTTTTTAATTTTACAAAAGCTTGGGAAATAAATAAAAGCCATTATTTTAAAAAAGTATGAACATTTTAAAATAATCATTTTGAAAAATTAAATTTTGATAATTCAATATTAAAGCATAGTAAAACATATTTCATAATAATATTGCCTTATTTTACAATTGAATGGCCATATTATATATTTTTCTTTTATTTATTTTTAATGTTGTTTTTTTTTATTTAATTATGAATCTTTTGGGGTTCCATACACCACAAGGAAGTTTTTATTTATGGTCAAAATTTCCGTGATTCCAAATTTCCAAAATTCAACGTGCTAATTTACTGAAATCTTTATGGTAGAGTGAGAGGGGGATACAGGCAGTTCCTATTTTCTTCTTAAAAGCAAGAGTGTTCAGAAAAGGAGTCTTTCCTTAACGTTGGCCTCCTTTTCCAACATGAATGAAAAGAATATGTAATAATATTGAAGGCTGTTTGCTCTCTTCAGCTTCTGTACAAAATTCTTAAAAACCATCAGAAATCCTCAAAAACAGAACGATCGATAAAATAAATGTTATAAATGTTATGATTCAGTGTTTCTGATGAATGATTATTCCAGTTATTATAACCTGAATGTTCACTCTTGATCTGGAGGAGTTATTGTCAGATCAATTTTCCAGCCCATCAGCTGCTTCTCGTCTTTATTTGTGTCCTTGTGCTGTCGATGTTTCACTTTAGGCTCTGATCTAAGTTTCAGCCCTGATGTATTCATCACATTAGTGTGACGCTCTGATCTCTTCAGCTGATCGAGAAATGAAACATGGCTGAATATCTGTCACACTTGACTTCCTTTGTAACTCACTTTCTGTAAACTTGTTTAGAAACAGAACTGGAGAAGATGTGCAGCATATTTGTCAGTGACAGCTCCTCAGGGAGTTTATGTGGCAAAAATCTGCTGCTGGTGAAGCAGCATCCTTTTTCTTTTTCACAAAAAGCAGATTGTAGGTTTAGAATTTAGGGACAGCCTTAGAATAATGTCGTGTTTATGTCCTTAAAAGACCAAAGATGTCACCCTTTAAGACTTTTTTTTAAAGCTGAGGCCACATAAACTGACATGCCAGATGGACAGCTCCATATTGTAAATATTTCACTGATCCATCTGAGGAGGAGCGCTGAGAAAATGTTTTCAGGAGCAGAACCTTCAAAAACAGCAGCTTGTGATTGGACGGGGCGGACATTAGTTCAGTTGGTAGAGCGTCCGCCCCATGTACGGGGGCTGCCAACCCCCAGCAGCGGCTGTAGGTTCGAATCCCGGCCACAGCCCTTTGCTGCATGTTATCCCCCCTCTCTTCCTGTCTCTCTCAGCTGTCCTATATAATAAAGGCCATAAAAAACCAAAAAAATAACTTTAAAAAAAATAAAAAAACTTGTGATTGGACGATCATTTGTCTCATCACACTCATCACAGACCAATCCATATCAAGCAGTGCTGCTATGACGTAGCATATGTAGTGGCTAAATCTAGCGGCTAACGCTTAGCCGTTAGCTGCTATGGCTAATGGCTGACAAGGGCAAACAACAGTAAATGACCGTTAGCCGTAGCGGCTAACTGTCGTAATGCTGTGTTCCAGTAACCTCTGAACTGGGAGTGACATCATCTCTGACTTATCGGTGTTCCAGTTGAAGTCAGAAAAAAACATGCCGATCTACCAGGCTATTGTTAGCTGTTGTTAGCACGCCCTGTGTTGTTGTTCACAAATATCACATGAAGAATGTAATTATCACTATGGCAGCATTTTTGTAAATATAAGTCTAACAATACTATGTATACAGCTGATCTAGAGCGACACACCCCAGTCAGAAGTGCAAATAAACTGATTATTACAGGAGCTAAATAACTGTTCACACTGGGGGCATCCATCTTCCATTGTCAACTCGGGGGTGGTGAGGTTTCACCGAGTTCCCAGTAGGAAATTCCGACTTCGGGGGACGTTCCAGTTGCAGTTTCCTACTCGGAACTCAGAAATTCCTACTTCAGAGTACAACTGGAACTCACCATTAGCAGCTAATTGTTGTTAGCTGCTAATGAGACTATGGTTTTACATTAAATTATACCACACAGATGTATCATTTAACACTTAAATGTGACATGAACCTCGTCACAGACAATCCCTATGAAGTAAACTTATGAGGAGAGCAGATTTCACCAAGTATAACTGAGTAACCACGAGGTTAACTGACATTAGCCTCCATTATTTATACAACAGGAAGTGACTTCAATTCCTGGTAATTCATTTCCTGTTATAGTCTCGCTCGCGGCAACCGTAGCTCCTGCCTCTCTTCCCTGATTGGGCTGTTAAGCATTTAGCCGAGTGAAACGGTTGGACAATGGAGGTTATAAGACGGAGATGCATGATTTCAGAATCAGGCAGGTCTGTCTGCTCTGTGAGGCTAAAGGCCACATACAGATGGTGAAAAAGACACAGCTTAGCTCTCACTGACTTCTGAAGTTATTACAGTTTGAGTTTATTTTAGATGATAGATGCCTGCTTACATTTCCTGGAGACACTAAACCTGTCTATTAAAGCAGAGTATTTGACTTTCCACCAGTTAGCCATTAACTTAGTCCGTCTACTGTCTGGTGCAGGGCCGGTAGTTAAAGCTTTTTTATCAGAGCACAGAAAACAAACATGACAGGCTAAAGGACGATGGTGCCTGTAAAACTACAGGAAATAAAAAAAGAATGTCCTGTTCACTTCTCCTGTCTTATCTGACTCACTCTGCAGACATGTGGGGTAACACATACATCAGTCATATAAAGTTTTTGTTTTTAATGCAGAAAAGATCCATCAGAATTATCCATCCAGTCAAATTTAGAGAACACACCAATAGTTTATTTATTAAATCAGGGTTATTGAAGCTTTCAGTGATAATAAAACACCAGACATTACTAATTTGATTTAAAGCACCAAGTCGCTCAAACTACTTTAAAACAAATGTGTACTTAAATATGGAATTCCCAGTTACAGGACTTAAAGGGTTGTACAGAGATTCATCAATAAAAATAATGTACAAGTGCAAAAAACCATGTCAATACACACTTTAAACTTAAACTGGATGTTAAGCATTAATTGTTTTGAGATGTAACTTTGTATATTTATGGGATTTTTTATTTGATTGTACTTATTTTGCTTGTTTTTGTTGTAATAAATAAACACTGGTTGGTGGAGGCTGTTGAAAATCAGATGTTTGTGACGTCAGAACATCTTTTCTTCCTCTTTTTTAAATTGATGAAGTAGAAACAGACAAAAATCAGAGATATTTATCTTCTTCTGCTCCTTTCCTGTCATGAATGTGTTTGTTTGAGGGTGTGATGTTCACCTGTGTATGGATTTTGTTTTTAGCTTTCATGTAAGGAACAAATAAATAAATAATACATCTGTTTTGGTTTGTGCAGCTTCAACTGTGAACTGACAGGCAGCAAAAAAATGTTTGATATTAAAAAAGTTTGATATAAATAATGTTTGATATAAGTAACTCTCGATATAAATGATATTGAATACAAATAACATTTGATATAAATATTCTTTGATATAAATAATATTTAGTACTTATAATAACAATAACATTTGATAAAAATATTTGATATAAATAACTTTTGTTGTAAATAACTTTTGATATACATAAAATTTAATATAGACTTTTGATATAAATACAATTTAATATAAATATTTAATATAAATATAAAATAGTTTCATATAAATAAAATTTTGATATAAACAATATTTTATATAAATAACTTGATAAAATTAATAGTTTATATAAATAATATTTAATACAAATAATGTTTGATTTAAATGACGTGATAAAAATATTATTTAATATAAACTAGTTTGTTAAAAATAATTTTTAATTTTAAAAACCTTTGATATAAATAACGTTTAATATAAGTAATGCTTAATATAAATAATGTTTGACATAAATAATTTTTGACATCAATGATATTTAATATAAATAATTTTTATTATAAATAACGTTTGATATAAATATTTAATACAAAAAACGTTTGATATAAATAATGTTTAATATAAAAAATACTTAATTTAAATAACATTTGATATTAATAACATTTAATATTAATAATATTTAATATAAATAACATTTTATGTCATTAATATTTAATATAAATAATGTTTGATATACTTGGCAGAGGTCAGCGTTTAGAATATGGGGATGATTAATTTATATCAGGACTTCAGCGATGTCATGTTAAAACTCATTTCAACAGCATCGATTAAGAGTTTAGAGAAGTACTGAAGAAAGTGAATATGAAGGAGCCTCGTAACACGCACAACGATAATGCTGGAGAAAGAAAGTCGCAGAGTTTTAGCTCGATATCCAACAGCGGGGCACAGCGGCTCTTCAGATGCACGAGTGACCTGTTGACAAAACTTTGATGATGTGCAGTGGAAACAAAACTTCAGACTCATTTGATTTCGTTTAACTCTCCTTTAATCAGTCAAACTCCTCCCTCCACAGCGGTGGTTTAGTTTCTGTTTTTCTGGTTCACTGCGGTCAGGTTGATGTTGTCAAACCTCGCCGCTCTCCTCAGGAAATTTCCCCAATAATTCACTGAAGCGTTCAGACATGAGCCGCTCAGAGTTTATGCTGATAAAGTTCTTAGGAGGAAATGATCCGGGTACAGTGAACAGCTCGGCTGATTGTATTCACACACGTCTCACGCTGAAGATTTCTTTTTTTTGTCAGGTGTGAGCAGGTTGAACTGACCTTTAGTGAATGTTTGAAGCTGTAGGATGGGGTCTTCTCGTGTCCGTCTGTGGTCTCCTCTCGTTTCTTACAGAACAGAAGCATCTTGTCGTACAGGAACAGGTGCCTCTGCATGGGCTTGAACCTGGCCAGGTCCTTCACCTGAAAACACAAACATCTACTTTAAACCAACGATTAGAGCCATAAAAGACCAAAGTAAGAAGCAGATAACTAATTTATCATATTCATCAGAAGTTACAGTGCACATGCTCAAAAAGCAGCAGGAAGAAGTCAAACTTATCTGGTCCTCTTATTCTGTTACATGGTTGACTCAAACTCCACCTACAATAGACTTATCATAAAAAATTATATAGACTTATGAAATCTATCTATACATTCACCTGCCTGTTTTTTATAGACATATAAACACCTCTCTACCGATCTGATTACTTATATCCACATAGACTTTAAGACCATGCCTATATATACTATTATAGCAGATATCCATAAAAACATACATACATTTACATATCTATATACATAAAGTATGCATTCATGTCTGTATACATACTTCCTTTTGCACACACACACGCATATCTTATTATGTTGCTGTTTTTTTTTAGTTTTATAAATATTAAGGCACTTAGTTTAATACACTCATCAGTCTTGTTGTTCCCTCTCGAGATTCCTAATATGACTGATTTAAGTTTCTTTTTAAACTGGATTAAGTTTCTGCTCTGTTTCAGATCATCATGTAGACGGTTCCAGATTTTGAGTCCTTGTATTGTTTTACAAAAACTCCTCATTGTTGTTCTTATGCCTGAGATTTTCAAATGTAAATGACCCCTTAACTTATATTCAGAGAAAAATGTTTGCATGTGATTAGGCAGTATATTACTCCTTCCTTTATACATTATTTGTGCTGTTTTCAATCCTACTAAATCAAGAAATTTTAAAGTCCTTGACTGTAAAAAAAAAAAAAGCCGACCTTGTGCATTATTCTAATCGCTCTTTTTTGGAGAATAAACAGATTCAAACATCATCAAAAAAAACATCATCACATATGTAACTGTAAGTAATGATTCATTTTGGTCACAATATCAGAATTGAACACTTTGATATGGCAAAAAGTAAAAATTAAACCACGTCTGTGTCACATCCAATAGGCTGAGATATTTTATTTTCCTAAAATTATGACCGACACAATGTCTAAATTATATTACAATATTGGTAACTTTCTCTTTTCTTGGGATAGTTTTCCGCACACTTATTTACAGTGTGCTTCAAAATGGTGAATTTCCATGACTTTTATGATCAGTGGTGTTAAAAAGTGAAGAAATGTCATGACTTTCATTTTTATTTTTAACCAAAAGATAATTATTTTTATCTAAACTGTATTACAGGTTAAAAACAAACACTGTAGTGGTTGAATGTGATGAATGACTCGATGATTAAAGAGTTGATTTAGGTTTCTTGATGTTAAAAGCTAGTGGCCCATGGCTTTAGTAAACACTAATGTCATGGGCCTCTATCAACCCCGCTCCAAAAAACATGAACTGATCCTTTAACACAAAATATCAGACTATACTGGATGTTTGGGACTTGTTAGGGTTGCATTTGTTTAGTAGTTTTTAACCCTTTCATGCACAGTGTTAACTACAGTAGACAGATATTGGTAAAAAAAATATATACCCTGTAAGTTGCAGCACCCTTGGCTTCAGTTTTCTAAAGATATTATCTTTGCACAGTGTTACCATATTGAGATATTTCATCATAAATCCAAAATATCCTCGTAGGGCAAATAGGTACTATGTCTCTATTCAGATTTCACATCATTTTATATCCTTTATTTTAAATTTTGGTGTAATTCACATGTGAATAGTTTAATTAAACTGCAACAATGATTTACTCCAGATCATTTACATTTGTTTATTTACTCTGAATAAATGTTTGTCAAAGACATATTTGTGGATCTTTATTAAATTCCTTTGAATAACTGTTTATACCTGGATGCATGATGTCTACTGCAGTGGTCAGATGCACAACTCCCTCAAAATATAACATTTTAAAACACATGACCATAATTTTTACTTGTTTGAAATTTAAAAATAACATTTTTTAAAAGTATTCCTTAGTGATTAAATAATTAATGCATGAAAGGGTTCATATATTTTGATTTTTATCCACGTATGACTGCAATCTTGGTAAAGTCTTTCTGGTAAAATCAATGTCATAAAAAAAGTAAAATTATTAAAATTCACATAAGTAAATGGAGGGAAAACAGAATGATATTTCCAAATGTAGGCTTCATCATTTATTGTTTATGGTCAAGTAGAAAATTATTTTTTAAGGTTCTTATTTTACTTTATATTTTAAATTTACATATTTTCTCAATAAGTTGAAAACTGTATTGATAAATAGCCTACATCTCTCTGAAACTGTTTACATGGACAAGAACTTTATCAAAAAAAACTTGAAATAATGACAATAAATCTTCTCACAAGTGATCAGACTCATTAAATGACTTCCAGAGCAAAAACACTCTGTAAAAACACACAGATAAAAAACTAAGCTTTTACTTTGAAAGGAACAAAAGGGAATCATTTCCTGTCTGTGGCTTATTCTGCTGCTGTGGACATGCATGTCAGGTAAATGTGGTAATCTTCTCTACAGATTTATGGCTCCAGGTCAATAATTCTGATTAATATTTTATATAGACGGAGATAAACATTTGTGGCATCACTAAATTCTACCTACATTGTGTTTTTTATATTTTAAAAGAGCTTCACAAAGTGAATGAGGGTGGTGTCGTACCTTGCTGTGGCCCTTCTTGTGGTCCGTCCACACGTTAAAGGATCCCTGCATCAACAGCTTCCCCAGTTCAGTCAGATTCCCCTGTGAGCAGAAACACATCAACACATTTAGAACAGTCTTTAAAAGTCTTTAAATCTTCCCTGTTTACCTTTTAGTCTGCACAGTGAAGCGTGTTTGCTGTTACTAAAGCACGTATATGAGACTTTATAGTGTAGAAACCAAGCCAAAGACACTTAGGGTCTGATCTACTAAAGGTTTACATGTATAAAAACTTGATAGTGTTAGCAATAGCTGATCTACTAACAGGGTGCACTGAGGATTGCGTCTGTCAAATGAGCAAAAAAGCACACGCAGACCGTCTAGCACAGGGGTGGGCAACTTTAATGACCAAGAGGGCCACGTAAAACCATTTTTCCCAGCCTGAGGGCCACATTGTTACAAATTTACAGAAACTCTTGATAATGAAAAAGAATGTTGGATAAACAACAAATGAGAATATAATTTTGTCATAAAATTAGCATACCAATATCCATATATTACAACATTAATACAAGTTATTATGCATAATCAAATGAACATGATTTCAAGCTAATTTAGCTAACATACATGGAATTAAAGCCAAAGAAGCTTTTTCCAAATCAATAAAATGATGTGTTTTTCAAAATTTTAAAGCTCAAATATTTTGTTGCTGCCATTTTTTTAATATAATATTGAGTAATACTTGATATAATGTTAACGGCTTCATGAAAGAGATTTAGATGAGCCATGAAAATAATTTCTTGATGCTACAATAATATGTGAATAGCTCGATTGTCTGGCCCAGCCCTACTCTCAGGTCCCTGCAGTGGAGTCAGGGTGAAGTCGATCATTTATAGAAAGGCCGTGTGTGTTTCTTTAGGTTTGATGATGTAGATAAACGTGACATAGAAAGGCCGTGTGTGTTTCTTTAGGTTTGATGATGTAGATAAACGTGACATAAATTCCTGGAGTCCACTGAACCTTTGCTGCCCAGAAAACATGAAGAGGCTGTGAAGACTGTAACACGTCTGAGGAGAGATGTGGATTCATCTTTATCTAAACGAAGGGTTTAAAAATTTAGACGTTTGTTCTTTTTCTGGGAGCCAAACTTAAAAAATAAACAATATTATCTACATCATATGGTGTAAATTATGACTGATTTTGTAAACCATTATTGGATTGAAAATATTAGTTTTTTTTTTTTCAAACCAAAGTTCTTCTTTAATATGAATTTGCATAATTTTAAGTAATCTTTAGTGGTTGGTCTTGAATATGATAAAGGTGCGTTGAGCCAACCAGATGAATCAGTTTCTTCCAGAACTGGCGGTCTTGGGCCAGCAGCTCTGCATCTTTCACAGTAACTCCATGTTGATTGAGGTCTTCCTCGATGATGTCGAGCCATCGAGTGCGGGGTTTACCTCGTGGTCGTCTCCAGCCTGCGGCCCTTGGGTCAAACTGGAGAATGGCTTTTGTAGGATGGTCAGGAGAAAGGCGGAGGACATGACCGATCCAGCGGGTGCGGCGCTGTGCAGCCAAGCAGGATGCTCTGGGCTGGCACGTACGAGCTCTAAGCACCTCGTTGGAAACCCGCTGGGGCCACCTGATGTTCTCGATTGTTCTGAGAGCCCTGCTATCAAATCCATCTATTCTGGCAGCCAGAGTCTTATTTAAGGGCCATGTTTCCGAGCCATACAGCAGGATGGAGAGTACTGCCGAGTTGTAGATACGGAGCTTCGTCCTGCGTGAGATGTTCTGGTGCCGCCACAGTGGTTTCCAGAGAGACTGCAGAGCTGATGCAGCCAGGGCTCTTCTGCGGAGAATCTCTGGTTTTAGGTCCCCGTTGTCTGTCACTGTAGACCGCAGATACACAAAGTTCTTGACAGGCCCTGCAATGTCATTGCCTAGCTGGAGGGGAGGTGGGTCTGGTCCATCACCGACATGCATGAACTTTGTTTTTGTCCAGCTCACATGGAGGCCAAGCTTCTCTGCCTCTTCACTGTATATGCCCAGAGCATCTTTCAACTGCCTGTAGGAGGTGCTGAGCAGGATGGTGTCATCAGCGTACTCCAGGTCAGTCAGGTGGTAGCAGCCGAAAGAAACTCCGGGGACCCGCTCACAGACCCTGTGTGTGTCAGGAGGTCGATGATGCAGTTGAAAAGATCGGGAGCAGCCACGCAGCCCTGACGAACGCCACTGGAGATGGGAAACCAGTCGGAGTCTCTGCCATTAACGCGGACACAGCTCTCTGTGTTGCTGTAAAGAAGCTTGAACAGGGCGACGATCTTAGGTGGTGCTCCAAGGGCCTGTAGGATGGTCCACAGTGAGGAGTGGCAGACAGTGTCAAAGGCAGCCTTCAGATCTATGAATCCTGAGTATAGATGGCGATCTTTACGGAATTCATAGGTCTTCTCTATGAGCAGATGAACGGTGGAGATGTGGTCTGTTGTGGAGGGGTTGGGCATGAAGCCAGCCTGCTGGGGACGGCGGCTGCTTCTGATCGCTGGCAGAGCACGAGTGAGCAAGATCTTGGTGAAGAGCTTGCCCGGGATGGATAACAGTGTGATGCCTCGATGGTTCCCGCAGATGAGCCTGTCACTCTTACGTTTCCAGAAGGGCAGGATGACCCCTCTGGTCCAGTCGGTCGGAAGCCGCTCTGTCTCCCACACCTTGTTAAAGATGTGGGTCAGCCACTCGACGGTGCTATCAGCACCCGTCTCAACCATCTCGGCGGTGATGGCACAGATGCTGGGGGCCTTCCTGTTGCTGAGCTGTTGCAGAGCGGCTCTGACTTCCCCAGGTGTGATTGGGTCGGTGCGGCAGGTGTTGGGCACAGCAGCAGTTGTAGCTGCCGGGATGGTAGGATCATTGTGCGTAATAGAGTGGTGTGTTGTTTTGATGCAGAAGAGGCTTTCTGTTGTTATGAGGTTGCCACTGGAGTCTTTCAAAACCAAAGCTGACTTGATGCGTGGGCCGAGCTTATGCAGGCTTGGCGCAGCAGACTGAAGACGCTGCTCATGTTGTTGTTTAGCCTGCCAGAACTTCTTTCCCATATCCTCAGAAAATAACGATGGCCACATTGCGATTTTTGGCTGTGGTTCAGTAAACAGCTGAATAAACTACCCTCAAAATCTGTTGTTTTGCTCCCCTCGAGCTCTACTTTGAACCCTCACGATCCAGCGTTCTCGATCCAATTAACTGATCTGAGTAAACAGTCATCTTGAATTGTAGTAAAGCTCCAGCAGAAGCTTATATTGCTTTAAATTGATTAAAAAAAAAGAACAAAAATAAAATTCTTGGTATTTAAAGGAGTTGACAGAGACAGAGTGGAAACATATAGCAATGATGAAGAAGGCAGCTTCATTGTGAGTAATAGAGGACGGTGTGTTGTTTTAGAAACTAAAGATTTTATAAGTTCATGGTTGCACCTCAGCACTGGTACACTGTCTCTCTTTAATTATCAAAATCAAAATCTTAAGTCCAGGTGATGGCGTGCTGAGAGGCCGAGCTTATGCAGCTTATGCACCACATTCAAAGACAAAAAGCTGTTCTGTCTTTCCCATCAGGAGGTCATGAGTGAAGAACTAACAGCAAATAACGTGGAATCCACATTATAGAGCAGATTTTGGTTTTTAAAGGCTGTGGTCATAAACAGCTTTGAATAAACTACCTGCTCAAAATCTGTTGTTTTGCTCCCATTTCTTCTTTTTGCATTTTAAAGCTCTACTTTGAACCCTCCTACGATCCAATAGGGAAGAGTTTTAGCTGTTCTCATGCATTGTCGTGGCAATTTCTGATCAAAGCTGAGGATCAATAAAGGATCTTGAGTCAAAAGATGTCTTAGTGAATATTTATTATCTTGCAAGATAGAGAAGTCTGTCATACAGCACACAAGTCTGCAGAGAGAGTTCTGCTAGACAAAAGAACATACAGATCCTTATACAGGCAAATCATAAGACAAAAACGTCATACCTAAGCATAAAACACCTCCCTTTTCTTTTCATGTGAGACAGTATCCCAGGTCACACCATGTTCCCATCAACTCCCTCCCCATTAGGCTCCAAGTTGAAACTTTCATCTTTTATTTATCTCACATGCAGAAGACGGAGCATGGCACAAGTATCTGATTTATCTCAAAAACATTTTGGTCTTCTTATCTCTGACCTTTCCTGCATCAGCATTCTGTTCTGTGAGAACCTCAGACCATAGTTAATAACTTCAGGGGTTATATGAGGTTAACATAAGATCAACTCAGAGTGATTCAAACCAAAGTTATACCTGAGGAATGAAAATAAATGATTGAATGATTAATTTTACCATTACAGCATTTAAACAGGAGTGTATTTCTTTAAACTCAATGAAACAGTCTCGTCTTCTTGAGGTAGAAATACAGAAGAACTTTATTTTAATGTTTTTTCTTTCCAAAGTCAAAAGTTGTGAATCGAATTATTTATAAATCATGTGGGAACTTGTCTGAGTCTAACATGTCTAAGTGTTAGAGGGATGAAGTACAAGAATTGAGAAGATGTTTTAATTGTAATTGTAATTTTTAAAACCCGTCTTAAAACTCATTTTTATTCCTTGGCTTTCAACCCTGCATGAGACTCGGCTCCTGTTTTAGTGTTTAATGGTTTGCTTTTACTTCTTGTTTCTAGTGTTTTTAAATTAGCTTTTAAAAACATTGAGCAATTGTTTTAGTATTTATATCTGCTTTATTTTATCCATTGTTTTTAATTAATTCCTGTATGTTTTGTTTTGTTTATTTGTGTGCAGCACTTTGTTTCAGCTGTGGTTGTTTTTAAAGTGCTTTATGAATAAGTTGAGTTGAGTAATGCCATTTAAAGATTCCATCATTTGATTACTTTTGATTAAAAAAAGGGTCTTTACAAGTTCTGATTAATAATAAATTTAATTCACCAACCTCAAACCCGGTGATGGCGATCTGGTGCATGGAGTCGTTGACGGACTTGATGATGTCCAGCACGGTGGCTAAAGCCTCCTCCAGCTCCGCCGTCCCCTCGCCCTTACTGCACTTCAGCATCTCCTGGAAAAACGGGGAAAGAGTCGGGTTAAAAAGATGTTTGTGAAGAACTCTGATGGAAAAAACAGACAGAAAAAAGGAAAGACAGGGGCAGCTCGGATGGTGGATCCAGGTGTTGGTGCATTCAAGCTCTCTTAAACTGAGAAATATGATGCTCCACGTTATTTCTTTTTTTAATTTGGAAAGATCAGTAGCTCAAAGGAAGCTAATGTCCTACCTGAAGCATCTAGATAACAGGGCCCATCCATGCTCTGATACTGTAGCGTCTTCTTAAATACGATAACACCGGTGTGGATAAGGTCTAGTTACCTCCGCCAAGGAGGTTATGTTTTCGAGAGAGTTTGTTCATGAACAAAATAACTCAAAAAGTAATGGATGGATTTTGATGAAATTTTCAGGAAATGTTCAGCATGGGAAAAGGAAGAACTGATTCGATTTTGGTGTTGATCCGGATCAGCGTCTGGCCGCCATGACGAAAAATTTGATTTTTGTGAATAACTACTGAGCTAAAATAGATATCATTATGAATCCAGTTGCTAATGGTATGTTTTCATGGTCAAGGAATCTAAATATTTACATGAAATAAAGTTAGGAGTAATATTTATGGTCAAAATCACAATATGGCTGAGGACTATGGTGCTGGCGGAGGTCTTATCTGCAGCTAAACGGTTGTTCTGTCAATAAAAAATCCACTTCCCCTCCCCGACCATGAAAAAGTCTTTTCTATCTCTCCTCCGTCACCACACCTCAGGACAGAGTTAGTGTAAACATGCACCGCTCTCCTGCTGCCGATGTGTTTCTACACCTTAACTGTAAGGAGCTCAGCTGGTTCAGAAAACTCCTCCTGCGTGTTAAAAAAGACTGTTTCTTATAATATCAGTCAGAGCTCAACTGGCGAAGGACTATGGTGCTGGCGGAGGTCTGCGCTCTCCGAGTGCTTTTCTAGTTCAAATCTGTGCTCTCGCTCTTCACGAACGCAGGCAAATTTCAAGTTTGACAAGTGACGTTTATCACAGTCACAAAGGGAGCAATAATACCAAAACAACTGAAGCTTGAATTGTCTTATGTTTGTTATACCGCCACATGAGAACCATCATGAAAACAAGATGCCACGAGTCTATGTTGTGTTATGAATTGGTGCAATACATTAAAAACTGATTGATCAGGATTGATTATAAACACACCGAAATAAAAAAATCTTTATTAAAATTCATAATCAAATCATGTTAAAAAGGTAATCCACAGCAAATACATTTTCAATAAGAAGGTTTAAGTTGATGCAGTACAGTGCTAGCTTTAAAACAGACATTGAAAACTGTATTAAATCCTCTACAACAGTTCCAGCTGACCTAAAGTTTGTTCAGATCTGTGGAGCATAAAACTGAGAGCTGCCTCTTAAGTTTGGTTAGGGCCCAGAATCTTTCAACAGAATTATATAAAAACTGTCCATAAATACCTTATTTTGTTACCATTGCATCACTCATCGCTCAGTTTCACCATGATCATATCAAATATATTTTACATTTGCACAGGTTTAGCTGACATTATTCAAACTGTCTCGCCTTGATCAACCGTAAAACACAGCAGCTGACAGCTCTGCTCATCTCTCTCAGGCTGATAAATAGGCAGAGGAAGGACAGAAAACAAAGACCTGCCACTTCTGTTAAATAAGGCAGAACTTATAAACTCAGTGGGACTTGATGGCTCAATAAGACGGGGAAACTGTAAGAAAATATATACATCTGTTATCATTGTGATTTTACATGTATTTTGATCCTTTTATGTTTGTGCAAAAAGCCGTCATGCTAAAGCTAGATGTCCACGGTGAAGCTGTGACTCATCTGCATAGCTATGATAACCTATTTTCTTGTTCCTATATAGGCATGGAGAGGTCCCAGGTAGGAGCCTTGAGGAGCTCCACATAACCTCTTTCTCTGCTCTGATGTTAAGTTATCTATTGACACAACATAATCCCTGGCCCTCAGGTAGGAGGCAAACCAGTCTAGTACTGTTATGACCCTTTTCCATTAACCCTACTCTACTCTACTCGCCTTGTGCTGCTTTTCCATTAGCCCCAGTTGCCTGCCCAACGGCGTGCAGTGTTGCTGTAAACAGCTGAGCGGCACTGCGGTGACGTCATTTTGAGCGCGACACAACAATCTGTGTCTTTTTGTCACAAACCGAGTAAAAAAGGAAAGCAGAAGAAGGCTGCAGGTGGTAAGAAGAAATACCCCTTGAGAAGCACAGGAGAGTTTTGGAAGTTATACAACAGAATGAAGCCGAGGACGAGAGCAATCCAGCTGCAAAGAAAAGACGTATGAGGGTAAGCTAATGGTAGCTACCGCTAGCATGCTAGGTCGTCGTGCTCATTACTCATTGATGACGACATTGTCTGACCAATCAGTAGCTGGTAGTCGGTGACGTCATCTTTTAGTATGGACTCAGCTCTCTTGGAACCAGAGCGGAGTAGGTACTAAAACTAGCCTGTTTTAGGAGGTACCAGGCTAGAGGAAACACGCTGCTAATGGAGTAGGGCCGAGTAGAGTAGGGCCAAGGCGTGCTAGTGGAAAAGGGCCATTAGAGAGCCTAATCCAGCTCTCCGGTCAGATAAGTGGTAAACTGTGGTCAAGAGTGTTGAATGCTGATGTAACAATGTTGGGTCGGAGGTTCTGCCGCAGGAGAACATCCAAACAGTCGGTCAGTGCTAAAAAGTTATTAACTGTTAAGTAAACTGTTGTTGCATAAGACAGGTTAACTTCTATGTACCAGACTGGTCTTGTTCGTCACACTCCATCCTGATCAAGTTTAAAGTATGTTTGTGATGCCCTCAAGGTAGAAATGAAAGCTCATGAGGCTTAAGCTTTAGTTCCTCCTATGGGGGATTAGATTGATCAGGCTGAACTAATGAGCCCAGAATAATGCTCTGTTATTAATTTACTCACGCTGCAGTCAAACATATTAGGGATAATGTTTTCAGATGAGACCTTAAAGTCAAATCAAACAAATTACTGTGCCATAATAACAAGGAATTTTCAGACACAGGACGTCTGTTAGCATTTTAATATCCAAGGACTCTGCAGTTATGCAACCAGAAGATCTTTTAAACCAGGGGTGAGCATCTGTCTGGGGGCCACATGCGGTCCTTCACCTACTCACCAATCATTTCCTAAAAAACAAACTAATTGGAAGTATGAAAAAAACACAACAACTGCTAAATATGATTCATCAGGAGTAACCAGTACTTCATAATGCACAAACCAGGATGGTGATATTTTTGTACAATATTCCTACATATATTAGTAAAAATCATATTCAGACACAACAGCTAAGGTAATTTACACTGTATCACCAAAAGTATTCACTCAAACATCCAAATAATCAGAATCAGGTGTTCCAGTCTCTTCCATGTCCACAGGTGTATAAAATCATCACCTAGTCATGCTGACTGCTTTTACAAACATCAGTGAAAGAATGGGTCGCTCTCAGGAGCTCAGTAAATTCCAGCGTGGAACTGTGATAGGATGCCACCTGAGCAACAAATCCAGTGGTGACATTTCCTCACTCCTAAATATTCCACAGTCAACTGTCAGCTGGATTATAAGAACGTGGAAGTGTTTGGGAACCACAGCAACTCAGCCACCAAGTGGTAGGCCACGTAAACTGACGGAGCGGGGTCAGCGGATGCTGAGGCGCATAGTGAGAAGAGGTCGCCAACTTTCTGCAGAGTCAATCTCTACAGACCTCCAAACTTCATGTGGCCTTCAGATTAGCTCAAGAACAGTGCAGAGAGCTTCATGGTTTCCATGGCCGAGCAGCTGCATCCAAGCCTCACATCACCAAGTGCAATGCAAAGCGTGGATGCAGTGGTGTAAAGCACGCCGCCACTGGACTCTAGAGCAGTGGAGACGCGTTCTCTGAAGCGACCAATCACGCTTCTCCATCTGACAATCTGATGGACCAGTCTGGGTTTGGAGGTTGCCAGGAGAACCATACTTGTGGGACTGCATTGTGCCAAGTGTAAAGTTTGGTGGAGGGGGATTATGGTGTGGGGGTGTTTTTCAGGAGCTGGGCTTGGCCCCTTAGTTCCAGTCAAAGGAACTCTGAATGCTTCAGCACACCAAGACATTTTGGACAATTCCATGCTCCAACTTTGTGGGAACAGTTTGGAGCTGGCCCCTTCCTCTTCCAACATGACTGTGCACCAGAGCACAAAGCAGGTCCATAAAGACATGGAGGACAGAGTCTGGGGTGGATCAACTTGACTGGCCTGCACAGAGTCCTGACCTCAACCCCATAGAACACCTTTGGGATGAATTAGAGCAGAGACTGAGAGCCAGGCCTTCTGGTCCAACATCAATGTGTGACCTCACAAATGCTCTTCTGGTAGAATGGTCAAAAATTCCCATAAACACTCCTAAACCTTGTGGACAGCCTTCCCAGAAGAGTTGAAGCTGTTATAGCTGCAAAGGGTGGACCCACGTCAGATTGAACCCTGTGGATTAGGAATGGGATGGCACTCCTCACTGAGAGTCATTGACAAAATGCAACAGTGCCCAGTTTTAAACCATCCTGTGATGAACCTTCCTGCACCTTTCCTCCACGTCTCTGGAATCTTCAAGACATTTGCTTTATCAGCTGCAGCAGTTGGCCCTTCTCACCTGCCTTATCAGTCCTGACGCTTCTTTCCACCCCGGTCTGTCTGACTTATGGCTGAACTATGAACACAACAGAGGCCTCCTCAGATGATCTCTCTGTGTCTCGGCTCTGTGATTGTCCGACTCAGACTGTGCTGGCAGAGCCCACCACAGGCAGCAGAGAGAACGGTGAGAATGTGAGGGCTTCCTCGCCTGTCAATATGCTCTCTCCTTCTTATCTGCAGCTAAACGGTTGTTCTGTCAATAAAAAATCCACTTCCCCTCCCCGACCATGAAAAAGTCTTTCCTATCTCTCCTCCATCACCACACCTCAGGACAGAGTTAGTGTAAACATGCACCGCTCTCCTGCTGCCGATGTGTTTCTACGCCTTAACTGTAAAGAGAATCCGGCTCAGCTGATACAGAAAACTCCTCCTGCATGTTAAAAAGACTGTTTCTTATAATTCCTGTCAGAGCTCAACAGTGACAGCATGACTAAACAGTAATTTCAAATTCAGTTATTATTATACCATGAGCTTTTGCACCAAACAAACTAAAGTCTAAGCTTTCCACAACTTTTTAATCAAAAAGCACCCCTGAAAAATAAGAGGAAAGTTTTGTATATATGTCCGTGAAATAAGTTGGGTATTTAGACAAATTATTTAAAGAAGTATGTATCAAATATGATACAACTGGCTTTAAAGAGTTAAGCTAGAAGTCAGAATTTCTGAGATTTAAGTCAAATTTCGTAAATCAAAGTCAAATTTCTGAAATACAGTCAGGACCTGAAATTCAAGTCAGAATTCTCGCTCAGACCAATGGAGGGTAGGGCCGAACAATTAATTGTAAATTAGATTAAATCCCAATATGGCTTGTTGCAATTTTGAAATCACAGAAGGTTCAATATTTTTAGCCCAAAATGTGTTGAACATTTTGGCATTGTGATGTAGTTTTTTGCAATTTCATGCCAATTTTTTTTTTTGTTTACCACTATTCATACACTTTTTTCCCACTTTTGGACCATATTTACCTTTTTTAACCCCGTTTTTACAACTTTATGCCTATTTTGCTCCCATTCATCTTTTTTTGGCAACTGTCAGAACCATTTTTGGAATTTTTACATGGCTTTTGAATTTAATTTCAAATTTAATCCCCAAATTTGCTGCCATAATCAATTTTCCTAAGCCACTTTTGGATTTTTTTTCCCAATGTTTCCCCTTTTTTTTTTTTTTTTGCAATTTCATACCTTTTTTGCACCTACTTATTAACCTTTTTCTGCTTTCATACCATTTTTACCCAGTTTTTACAATTTCATGCCTATTTTGCTTCTGTTCTTCACTTCTCCACTTTTTCTCAAATCTATTATCCTTAGATTAATTTAATGTCATTTGGTTTTACTATAAAATGATCTACTGCTTATGTTTGTTTAAGAACACATAAGATGAGGAACATTAAAACAATTGCAGAGTAAATCACAATACTGGGGGAAAAAAATCGCAGTTAGATTATTTTCTCAAACCGTTCAGCTCTAATGGAGGGCGTTTATTTGGAAAAAGTTAGTACGTTTCTTAATTACACCTAAAATTCTGAATAGATCATCCTTAACTCAACAGGCTTGTTGGAGACAAAGTGGTTCCTTAGATCCAATCACACACATATTTTTTGGAGTTGTGAAAAATAAAATTATGTTGAGAAAGTGTTCATTCGGTCCTGATTAATATGCTTGAATAGAGTATTATATTAACATGCACTGTTTTGTACCTGGGTCATATTACATCTGTTATACCTAACAACGATCAATACTTAGTTAAGGTCCTTCTTACAGCTGCAAAGAAAGCCATCACTATAAGAAGGTATAAACCTGAGCCACCTACACAGAATCATGGTTTGATGTTTTACAGGAAGTACAAACAATGGAAATACTGACTTATGTTTTAAATCTGAAGGAAGATTTGTTGGCAAAGCGATGGCATAAATGGTCTCTTTACCTTAAGAAACTAGAAGGACATCGGTTCAAACTTTGTGTAGATGTTTTTAATAATAGTTAATTTGCTATTGGTATATGAATATGTATATGCATGTGTGTTTATGTATATGTTTATGAATGTATGTATAGATATATCTTTTTTATTTTCATGTATTCTTAAACAAACATAAGCAGTAGATCTCTTTGAAGTAAAACCAATATGACATTAAATTAATCTAAGGATAAAAGATTTGAGAAAAAGTAGAGAAGCAAAGAACAGAAGCAAAATAGATATGAAATTGTAAAAACTGGGTAAAAATGGTATGAAAGCGGAAAAAGGTTAATAAATAGGTGCAAAATAGGGATGAAATTGCAAAAAAAAAAAAGGGGGGGGGGGGGATAGTTGGAATGAAAATCCAAAAGTGGCTTAGGAAAATTGATTATTGCAACAAAATTGGGAATTAAATTTGAAATTAAATTTCAAAAACCATGTAAAAATTCCAAAAATGGTTCTGACAGTGGCCAAAAAAAGATGAATGGGAGCAAAATAGGCATAAAGTTGTAAAAACGGGGTTAAAAAAAGGTAAAAATGGTCCAATAGTGGGAAAAAAGTGCATGAATAGAGGTTTAAAAAATAGGCATGAAATTGCAAAAGACTACATCACAATGCCAAAATGTTCAACACTGTTGGGCAAAAATATTGAACCTTCTGTGATTTCAAAATTGCAACAAGCCATATTGGGATTTACTCTAATTTGCAATTAATTGTTCAGCCCTAAAACTGCATAGGCTTCTGTAGAGCATTTATAAGAAGAGGATTTGATGAAGTAGGACAATGACTGCATGAATGATAATCAGACAGTTGTGTACGTGCATAAACTTGAAGTGAAGAGTGGAAAAGGAGTTCATGCCTGAAATGAATGAATAAACAGGTAATAAGATCAGTGTTGACGGACTCACAATCAAAACTAAAGCTTGTTGAACATTTTCAATAATTTGTAATTTGTCCTGTTGAAGATTTTGAGTCGAGTTTCAAAATGCAAAAAGAAGAAGAAATGGGAGAGACAGATATATTAGTTAAGCAATTTTTGGAAAACTGCACTTAAACTCAAACCTGCTTTTGCCAGCTGATCAAAAGTTTAAGATCACAGTCTTTAGAAAACAAAAATGTGGATGCATGTCATTTCTGTCAGGTATTCACACCGTCATGACCTCCTGATGTCTGTCTGTGAACGTGCTGACTGTTGAGCTGCATGAGCCAGCGTGTTATCACTGCTGAGGTTAAACAGTCATTCTGAATTTCATTAGAGATCTTGAGGATTATGTCATAACAAAGTCAAGTGGTAGGCCCAAAAATATATCAACAACACTGAGCCAGAGGACCTGACTGGCTGTCTGTCAGGACACAGCATATAAATAGAAATAAGGCCGTTACCGGCGCTGCAGATCACCAAACATGGACATTCAAAAGTGGAAGAAAGTTTTATTTTCTCATGAGAAAAAATGTGACCTTGATGGTCCAGATGGCTCCATCATTACTGACATGACAGGCAGATCCCACAGTGGAGGGGCCTCATAATGACCACAGGGCTTTTCCTTCAATGAAACATCAGAGCTTCAGGTTCAGGGGCCCAAAACAGAAACTGGAGATGGCACCTCTCTGACTGAGGGCCCTCACCTGTGTGGTAAAGACTGAGGACCCTGGTCTGTGTGGTAATATTGAACAGATGAATAAAAATAATGGAGCAGCTCATTAGTGACCCATTTTAATACACTTTTATTTACTTTCTAGTGGTTTTCTGTTTATGTTTTTTGCTGTTTTTTATATTTTTTTAGCTGTGATCAGCTGAAGAAGAGCTATTTCAGTTTAAATGTTGTTTTTACAGATAATGTTTTGCTCTTACCTCCCATTTTATTTATTTATTTTTTTTGCATTTTGAAGCTCTGGGTTGAACCTTCTTAAGATCCAACAGTGCAAAATACACATTCTTTCAGTGTTTCACCTGCCTTAGGATTCTGATCGGGAGTGTTAATGAATAAAGATGACTGATGCGTATATATGAGCATTAGCATGTTAGCTGGTATATAAGTAGCATCAACGCAAATGCACTTGGATGAAGGTTATGTTTAAATGAATGTAAGAACAACAAAGTGTGAGTGTGCATGTGCTGAAGGAGGCTTTGAGCTATCTACGGACTTGAACACTTAAAGAAAAACTTTCTTTACATTAAAAAATAACTGTGAATAATAAAACAAAGCGGAGTGTGAGCGTGGGAGTTACCTTCAACATGAGCTGGTACTTGGTGATCCTCTGGACAGGCTTCAGCAGGTAGGCATCCAGGGAAAGTTTGTGGTCCAGTTTCTTCTGGCATTCCTGTGAGAACAGGAGAAAGCAAGTTACCAGTCAGCCAGTATTCAAACAGATACCAGGCGAGATTCAACAGGAACAAGCTACAACAACAACGATTGTTCTCCAACCTCTCATATGAAGAGTGTACGATGAGAACACAGGTTTCCATCCTGAACGAGTTAAAAACATGAGCTCCGGTATCGTTTTATTTTATTTTTTTTGTAATGTTTAAGGTAAAAATAAAATATTTCAGTCAAAGCATCATAAACGGTAAGTGACTTCATCCTTTTCAGTAAAAAGGCAACGATGGGCAGAGCTACTCCATGGCTAATTAGCTTAGCACAAACACTGGGAGTCAATAGGTGGAGCTAGCCTGCCTCTGCCTACAGTCACCAGCTCTAAACAGTCCTTTGTGCTTGCTGTAACTTTTTTTTAACCACATCTATTACATTATCTATTTTAGGACTAAGATGAGCACTTTATGTTCAAAAGAAGTACACACATAACCAAACCGCAGGATGCATGTGGAAACCATGGTGGACGTACTTGTTAGTAGGTCAACAAAGAAAACATCTGCAGTTTAGTTGTTGAAGAGTTTATCTGATGACTGTAGGCAAAGGAAGGCTAATGCTACCCATTGACTCCCAGTGTTTGAGCTAAGCTAATTCACGTAGGGTGAACTTTGCCCATGTCTTCTTTGTTAGGAGTGAGGAAAGACATGAAAACATAAAAAGTGTTGGCTTATCCCTTTAACTCACAAATTAACCAGAGTGAGAAAGTAAGCGGCCATTTCACACTTTAACCCCTTTTACACTTACAAAAAATGTGATTATCCTAACTTAACCGGGTAATTTCCTTGTGTTCCCCTTGTGTAGAAGGGGAGAAGTTGATCTGATTGTAAGGTGAGTAACAAAAACATCGAAGTTCTGGAGATCATCTGCTCCAAAACGATCCCCACCGGGTCTCTCGTGCTGCTGTAGGATCCAGAGCTGATATTAACTGTGGTCATTGTGTCAAGCTCTGCTGCTGTATTATAAACACTGACTTCACTGGCAAGTATTTTGACTTTGCTGCCTGACGGTGATGGTTTAATTTTGTAACATTTTCATAAAACCAAGTCACCAACATCAACAGTGATGGTAGATCTGATTTATCAAAATAGAAGATAGAACAGTTGAGAAACAGAGATAAAAGATTTGTGCCAACAGTGACTATGAACATATGGGGCTCTAATTTCGTAGACCAGGCGCAAGCGCAGGCGCACCTGCCTGCGCCAGCCTTCGCCGCGCGGACAGGGTGTGACCTGCACACTTTGCAAGTTTCCTGCAGTGCCAAGAGAGGCTCACTCAAGACGCAGAGGAGCGCGTCCACGCCCACGTCTCTGCCTCTCCGCGCAAATGTCAGAGTAGGAGGAGAATAGACGTGAGTGGGATTAACACAGCCGATCGTTGTCTTCACCAATCAAATGAGCGCCTCTCCTCGCCTTTAAATGCGCTGCGGCCGAGGCGCAGCGTCTGATTGGTCTGAATTATTCCCGCCACAGCGTGCTGGAAAGACCCAGCAGTGGAGACGGTCAGAGCCGCTGTCCCTTCAGCATGAGAATGGACAGCGGGGCGCGTCACCGTGTGGGCCAGCTCCCGGGACAGATGTAATCTGTTCCTTTGTCATTAATAGGAGTAAAAAATTAAGAGACAGTTACACCGCAGCTGGCTGATCTATTCATAATACTTGTGATCCACCTGCACTCCTAGTTTGTCATCACCAAATAGCAGAGCCTTTAGCGATAAACTGTATACTCTCCCGGTGTCTCCTCCTCATCCTCCTTACAATAATGTACTCCATCTTTTTAGATCACGTTAAAAATAAAGACTAAAATAGAGGAATATGGGAAATCACGGGTAAATCCTGAGTGACATACATTTATTTTCTCTCCTTTTTCTTCGTCTTTCCCCCCCTTTTTTTCTTTGAATTTCATGAAATGAGAGAAGCCAGATATATACTCAGTATCAGATGTTAAGGCTGTTTATTGTTGACTTGTAAGATGTGCATCAAACTTCCAGCTGCCGTCAGGTTAAGTTTCCATGATGACAAACGGCTTTAATCCGACATCAGATGTGACGGGACAGTTAATATAGATACAAATGTATATGCTGGTTCAGACGGTTACATTAAATAGTGATTGCGGTGATTGTTTATTGCATTAAAATGTGCCTGACACTCTGGAAACCTGCCTCTGAGGCGTGCGCACATGTGCGCTTGTCACCAAATTACAGCTGCTGAGGGTGCGCTCCGCCCACACCTCCCCCTGGTGCGCCGTCACCTCCCCCTGGTGCGCCGTCACACCCATCTCTGCGCAGACGGTCTATCAAATTGTCAAACTGGCAGCGCATGGCGGTGCGCCGAATGAAATTAACACTGCGTGGGGTGCGCCAGGCTTGCGCACCCTGCGCTGTGCCACGAAATTAGAGCCCATGGAGGTACTTGTTTTTTTTTCTATGGTAAAACTTAAAGCATTCTAGCCAAGGAATTTAAAACAGTCTTCCAAACTCTATTAAAGAGCTGGGAGACAGATCTGATGATGAGGTTAGATGAAAATGCCTGTAAAACATTTCAGATAGAATATACTTTACTTTTACAAGTAACAAAATTAAAGAAAATAATTTTAAGTTTATTCACAAGCTTTACCTAACTCCAGTAAAAATGCAGAAAACTTCCAAAGAAAATTCTCCAAATTGTCCAAGGTTCAAAATCAAAGAAGGAACCTTTATGCATGTGTTTTGGCAATGTCATCAACTCGAAAGTTTCCAGAAAAAGACTCACTTATTCACAAAATCAGCTTTAAAACTTGAATTTGAGCTATCCCCATGTGTATACCTATTAAATCAGTGATTCCCAAACTGGGGTACGTGTACCCCTGGGGGTACGCGAAGTGGCGTAGGGGGTACATGAATACATTTCAGGTTTTAACCAGCTGTTTCAGTAGTTAAAGTTCAACCTGGCAAATGTTTGCATTGTGAGCTTTTAAAAAGTCCTGAAGTGTTGGAAGAGAGGCTGGGGGCTGGATTTGTGAGGCATCTAGGAGAAGTAAATCTGTCCTGAATTATCTAAGATTCTTTTAGTAAAATAAGTTCAGTCAGACATCCTTCTCATTAAAGCTGTGGTGAGTGTTTTTACAGTTTCAAATTCATTAATGTTCCAGAAATGTACATTTCTTAAAAGTGAACTCGTGTTGCCCACTGAAATTTGCTGATAAATAAAACTTTTTTTGGGGGGGGGAGGTCGAGATTAAAGTGATCATGACGAGAAAAAAGTCAAAATTTTAAGATAAAAGCAAAAATGATGAGATAAAAATTCAAAGGTCGAGAAAAAAAGTGGAAAGAATAAAATCAATATACAATGTATTTTAACTTTATTCTCGACTTGTTGACTTTTTTTCTTGCCATTTGACTTTTTCCCGACATTTTGACTTTTATTACAAAATTCTATTTCTACTTTATTTTCATCATTTCAACTTTAATCTTGAAATTTCGACTTTAATCTCGACTTCGCCAAAATCATTTCCTCCATTCAACATGGCCCTAATACTCTTCTGTAAGTGAGATATAATCCACTTGCTGGACGCTGGACATTTTGACAAGCTGTGGACGGCGTCCTGGCGCAGGCGCAGTAGAGCGGAGCAGTCGGACTCAGTGATGACCCGTGCAGGCAAATCCAGCTGGAAACGAATATTTACAGAACTTACCTTCAAAACCTGTCTCCTCAGAGACTTTCACCCAAGCCTGCTCCTTTTTGTTCCAGTCTCTGTAGAGGACACACGACGAGTAGTTTAGCTCCGGATGATAGCAAACAGCGCAGATAAACCTCTCCTCCATCTTTGAGAGGGGGTTTGAGCAGGAGCAGGAGGCCGGAGCGTCACACATCATTAAATCAAACCTGTCTCCTCAGCGACTTTCACCCAAGCCTGCTCCTTTTTGTTCCAGTCTCTGTAGAGGACACACGACGAGTAGTATAGCTCCGGATGATAGCAAACAGTGCCGATAAACCTCTCCTCCATCTTTGAGAGGGGCTTGAGCGGGAGCAGGGGGCCGCGGAGCGTCACACGTCATCAAATCAATGACGTCGGGGGGGAATGTCATTGCTGATTGGCTGTTCAAGTTCAATATTTTCAACTCGAGCGTCGAGGCGTTTGGGGCGTCAAAACGCCTCGACACTCCAAACGCGCCGCGCCAAACGCGTCCAACGCTCTAGACGAGCCGCGCCAAACGCGTCCAACGCGCCGCCCTGGGCGAATTTGCGTCAAGACGCGTGTTTGCATTGACTTTGTATGTAATCTTGACGCGCGTCCAGGCGAATTCGCGTCCGGTGTGGCCGTACCATAAGAGATTTTATTTGTATGTTATACGTACTTAATGTGGGAGCTGGGGGTGGCTGCAGACTTGCACACACATTTCTTTTCTCGCTGCTTTAAGTGTGAGAGAAGGGGGTACATGGCTGGAGGATAAGATTTTGAAGGGGTACAGACTGTGAAAAGTTTGGGAACCACTGTATTAAATGATCAAATTAATTGCCGCTTGGACTCAACAAAAAATGTAGACTGTTGATTATGATAACACACTTTGCCAAAAAATGTAAACTCCTCCTTTGGAAAAATGAATCACCGCCAACATTCAGCGTGTTCCTGACTCAAATTTCTCATTTTCCTCCTCTAGAAAAAATTACACTTCAGAAATAAAACCGGGGTCACCTATTTCATGACCTTTGGCATTCCTTGTATTCCCAAGTGGAAAAACAAGATTTGTGAAGTGCTACATAATTTAACTTGTCACTGTATATGTACTGATGTTCATAAATT
Source organism: Scarus forsteni (assembly GCA_036419115.1). Taxonomy (NCBI): domain Eukaryota; kingdom Metazoa; phylum Chordata; class Actinopteri; order Labriformes; family Labridae; genus Scarus; species Scarus forsteni. Next base: position 2,054,621 of record JAZDUH010000104.1, on the reverse strand, counting down.
TAGGTTCATATGAGTGCATGTATGTTGATTCTTTTTCTCTTCTCTTTTTTTTGTCTTTTCTTTTGGGGGAGATTTCTTGATCACATCTGCATGTTTTTAGGTAACTTATGTATATATATATATATATATATATATATATATATATATATATATATATATATATATATATATATATATATATATATATATATATATATATATATATATATATATATATATATATATATATATGTGTGTGTGTATATATATATATATATATATATATATATATATATATATATATATATATATATATATATATATATATATATATATATATATATATATATATATATATATATATATATATATTTATATATATATATATGAACATATGTTCCAATACCCTTCTGTGTAAATAGCCAGAAGGAGAGAAGAGTGTAGAACATAATTGAGCATTTGTACATGAAAATAAAAAGAACATTAAAAAATGGAGGTACTTGATCGTTCTTGAGTGAGTCGATGTTTTGCTTTGTTACCTGGAAGAAGAGGCTGTCTCCACACTGTCTCCAGAGGACTTCTGAGCGTGGTTTATTCTGACAGTACTTCTCGTACACCTGAAGCTCTTCTTTCTGTAGAAACACAGACAGGATCAGATAGAATGTTCAGTATGATAGACCTCAAATACTGTCCAATGAAACAGATTTAAAAGGTCTGACAAATGACTTTTAACTTGAGGGACAATTCTCATATTTTAATAAAATATTGGTCTATTTATCTGTGAACTGCTGTGTTTTCAGTTTCCTTCATTGTTGTCCTTGTCTCTGTGTATCACTGAATAAGTTTGGCTGAATAAACTCCCACTGTGATACATCACACCAGTCCTCTGAGAGAAAAGGAAGTAATATGCACCCACAATACGAGGGACCCTCATCTGTGGTTTCCGTAGAGGAAAAAGTAGTTCAGCTCTTTCCAAAAGTGAAATCAATAACATTTGAGCTGTGGAGACTTGAGGTCTCGGTTACATAAAGCCATTTTTCAAACCAATGATACACAAACATTTAACAGGTTTTAAAGGGGTAACATAAACTCCATGCACATCAGCACTGTACATATAATTGAGCAGGACTTGCCTTATCATTTTGGCCTTAACTTTGAATTAATTGGGAAAAATCACTTTCTGCTCAAAACAGCTTTTTAAAACCATGCTTTGCACACATTTTAAGAATGTGATCTATTTTCATGACCTGTTTGAGGTCATCTGACCGAGTCCTGATTGGTATTAGCGAGCTGACATTTTGTTTGTTTATTTATTTATTTATTTTTTTATTATTAGTTAGTGCATCACAGTATAAGTGAAGTAACGGTATTAATGGAATAAGAAAAACAGCAAAACAGAGAAAATGGGGGACGGGAAATGTATTGTAATATATATTAAAAGAAATGAAAGTCAGGTTTTGTTTGAATGTGATGGGAAAGAGTTCTATTAAATTCTAAACCTGTGTTATGTTATTGTTGTCATTATTGCCATTTTTCCCATTTTAATTATCATTATATTATTACTGGTATTACTGTTGTTGCTGTTGTTGTTATCTGTTCTCTCCCATCATTATATGTTTAAAAATCTATCCAGTGAAGAAAAATTAAGCATTTGTCTAAAATCTTTGTTATTCACGGCTGCTTCCTGATCTTTTTGTTGCTTTTTTAGCATTAGTAAATAAATACTGCAGTGGGAGTGTAGGGGCCACATCAGGCTTAAACAGGTTTACATTTGGCCCCCAGATAATCTTCAAATTTACAAATGTGAGGGAGAAAACTTGTCATGGCTTTGAAGGCATTTTTTATTTGTTTCATCCCAATAACTATGAATAAAACCTCAGAAAAATCAGGATTGAATCCATCTTATCAGGTAAGAAACCTGACAGCCAGAGTTAGCTAAGGAACCATCAGGGGAATATGAATGTTGAGAGTTATAACGAGTGTTATAAAATATGACAGCCCTGAAATAAAGGACCCAAAATATCTTAATTGCCCTGTACGTCTGGCAGCAGTTATGGGTGATAGGGACTGATCTCACCTCTAAGGCTAAGAAATAATAATAATAATAATGATAATAATAATAATAATAATAATAATAATAATAATAATAATAATAATAATAATAACAATAAATAATAATAATAACACAAATAAATTAAAGTAATTATAAAAGTAATAATATAATAATAATAAAAGTAATAATAATAATAATAATGATAATAAATAACAATATAATACCAAAAAATAACAACAACAATAATAATAATAGTAATAATAATAAAATAATAAAAATAGTTAAACTAATAATAATAATAATAATAATAATAATAATAATAATAATAATATAATAAATAATAACACAAGTAAAATAAAGTAATTATAAAAGTAATAATATAATAATAATACAATTAATAATAATATTAATAATAATAAATAACAATATAATACCAAAAAATAACAACAACAATAATAATAATAGTAATAATAATACAATAATAAAATAGTTAAAATAATAATAATGATAATAATAATAATAATAATAATAATAATAATAATAATAATAATAATAATAATGATAATAATAATAATAATAATAATACAATAATATAATAATGATAATAATGATGATAATAATAGTTATATTAATAAGAAGAAGAAGAAGAAGAAGAAGAAGAAAAAGAACAAGAACAAGAAGAAGAAAAATAATAATAATAATGACTTTTATTTAAGGGTGCCTTTAATGACATTCAAGATTCAAGGTCACCTTACAAAAGCAAAGCATTTGCACTTTAAACAGGCCCAAAAGAGAAGAAATGTACACATATAAATATACAATATGTACTTAAAATGAAATATTAAAATAATGTTAGTTAGAGCAAAATATTCTGATTATTTTTTAGTTTAAATTGCTCCTTGTTACTATAAAGCAACAGACTGAACTTTGTACAAATGGGGTTATATTGATATATTGTATCATTAATGGTCTCTAAGGATAAAAAAAGCCGTTAAAATGGTAATTTTTAAATTACGTTTTTAATTTAAATTACGTTTAAATTACGTTTAGTTTTAAATATTATTTTTATATACATATTCCCAGCATAAACTTTTACCAGAAAACTGAGCTGAATGGATCAGGATGAGAGAAAAACCACAGTGAATAAAAACAACATTTACCAAATATATATTCAGGTGGTTTTCCAGATTAAACAAACTCTGCTCTCTGCTCCTCTTTTTGAGATACTCACTCTTTTCAGAAAACACGTCCCCACCAGCTCTGGTTTCTCTGCACAGTTCTCCAGCTCCTTCAGAAATGTTCTGCAGACAGAGGAGATCACATAAAGTGAGAATCTTTAAATAGACTCTGAATCAGTCCTTAACATGGTGGCTTTTTTCTGTGATGCTGAAGCATGTAATGATTAAATCTGCAGCAGATTCTTCTTCTGTTTTAAGGCACTGTAAGAAATGTGATGTTTTAAGGCTGTCTTTTTAATAACAACACTTGAGCAAGAGCATTAGCAGGAAAGCGAGTAACATTTGTTGTTGTCCAAGGTAAAATAATCAAGAAAAGCTCTTTATTTAAACATCATTATTCCAAAATATGCTTCATCTGATTGTTTTTTATGGACTCATGTTCCTAAAACAGGTTATACACTGTTCCATGTTTTATTGCAGTGATCATCACGATCAGTATAATCAAATTCAGAAAATATGCAGGAAGTTGTTTCAGCTTTAAAGTTTTTCTTTTTCAGTATTAAATACATTCACCTATCAGTGCAGCTCCAAATAACACTGTGATTGAAACAATTTTAAAGGCTTTAAATTTAAGCTTTTTAAAAAATCCACCTGTCATTCATTATAAGCCAAAACTTAATTATGAGAAAAAGTGAACTGAAGTGAAACCAAGCAAAGAAAAACAGGAGTATCCCAGACTGCCTTGAGTGGTGGGGTGATAGGGACTGATCTAACTTGTAAACGTTACAAAACAGTAAAAACATGACCTAAATATTTGTTATGTTGTCATTTATTTCCTGTATAATTTTTTTATTATCTTTATTCAATCATTATTTCATATGTCAAGAAAAACGTGCTGATCCCTGTTCTGTTGTAAACACGTGATTACTGACGTGAACAGCAAAGCCGTTGTCTAAAAACACTGACCCGTCTACATGAAATCAGAATAACATAATTACTCAGTCACTTTAACCCTTTAACTACCAGCTCAACTGTTTGGCAGAGGTCATCATTAAATTCAGGGATATTTAATGTTTTAAGAAACAGGACAAATCAAATCATTGTTTGGTTCCAGTAACACTTCAGGGAACAGAGAAAACCACAAACCAAAAACAGACATTAAAACCTTTCAATCCCACACCAAGAAAATACCTAACAGCTGATTGTGATGACATGAAAATGCACGAATATTTGGGAAAGATCTATCAGAAAAGGCAGAACTGTCTGTAAAAATGCAAAAGAAACCCTTAAAATAGATGAAACACACAAAAATGTTTTGGATGAATAACAGACTTTACGTGTACATATATATCATCATATCAGTAAAATTTTAAGTATTTAAAATTATAATAATATTAGGTCTTAGCTTTTTAAACCTTTAAATCCCCAAAACAAAATACCAGCTCTTTTGGTTTGTTTTTTCTGTATCATAAACACTGACAGAAACAATAATGTGTGTTATACCATGGTCTGGGTGAATACTCGATTCTGATTGGCTGCAGGGTGTCCATTAAAAGGTGATAATGGACACCTAGGAAAGAAGTTCCGGTCAAATAGCCTGATGGTTCTAAATTACTGCGCTGGATCAAACAGTAGTTGGTAACAGTGGCAACGGAAACTCTTAACATCACCTAGCTCATAGACAGCAGACAAAATGAACAATTTCATGGTTTCCTTCAACCTGTTTGGTGAATTTGATCATTTTAAAGACTGGGATGCAGCAGAAGAAGAGGAGAAAAGAATATGAGAATAAGGAGATGCGACACAAGGAGGTGACACCGGAGGAATTGAACAATTAAGAGGAGGACAAAGACGAGGTGAACATCCTATTTATAAAAACGATGTAGGATAGACTTACTTTCTTGATAGCACATTTAATGATCAGAGTGAATGGTGGATATTTATAAAAACTATGTAGGATAAACTTACTTGCTTGATAGCACATTTAATGATCAGAGTGAATGGTGGACAATATTTCTTGCAATAAAAACGATTTAGTAAACTATCTGTTGACTTTGATTCTTTGAAAAAAAATCGCATCATCCTCTGGATACACAAACGATAAGAGGTGCACTTGCCCTCTGAAATCACACTTTTCTTCACGTAACATCCCGTTAAGCAATCATCTCACTTCCCTCCACTGATTAGGCCTAATACAACAAATGTGGCCGACCGAGCTTCAGGTTCTGTGGCCAGAGGAGGTTACCTTAGCAACGTGTCACAACGAGCGATATTAAATAGTCCGCTCAGCCACTTCTTGTTTAAAACGAATGATTTTGACGGTATAAAAACAACATTAACGTGTTAATAATTGATTAAAGATGTATTTTTTTCATAAGTGACCATGGTATAAGCGGGATAATGCCCTCCGAGGTGTCCATTATCAGAAATTAATGGACTTTGCGGAAGCAACTGTCCTCCGCTTCGCATCGGACGGTTCACGCCTCCGCATTGTCCATTAATTTCTGATAATGGACACCCCGTCGGGCATTATCCCTTACATATTTAACACGTTTAATATTCCTGAGTTTAATGACCTCTGCCAAACAGCTGAGCTGGAAGTTAAAGGGTTAAATACAACAGTTTAGCTGATGTGGCATGATAATCCATCTCATTAGAGTCTCTCTTGTTTTTTCAGGGCATTAATAAATTTATGGCATACTTGTTTACTAAAGTGGGCCAACAAAAGTGCGTCTCAGCTTCTTATTTATGAAGAGCAATTCCAATCTGTCTAAACAAGAGGAGAGATCTCAGGCTGACTAATTACAGAGTCACTTCAGATGTGTTACTATACAAGGAGATGAGACGAGTCAGACGAGGGAGAAAGGAAGAGGAAGACGGACGACACAGCAGCAGGTCAGAAAGAGAGTATGGAGTAAACCTGCACCGAGGCATGTCTGACATTTTCAGGGTCAACTCAGGCCTGGACCAGCTCAGAGCTCAGAGTTAAGCTGAAATAGGCTGAGCTCCTCCCTCCCTCCTGTCTATACCTGCCTTTGTCCCTTTCTGTTTGCCCCGTCCTCGTCTCTGGTTCTTATCTTCTAGACTGTCTAGGACTCTTGGTGTAGACTGCCTTGGTGTTGATGGCCTGCTGCAGTGGAATTAAATCAAATCAAATCAAATCAACCTTTATTTATGTAGCACTTTTCATACAAAAAGTGTAGCACAAAGTGCTTTACAAACAGACAGATGAATTGAATGAAGGATTTCTGACCCAAACCCACTCCACCCAGCCCCTGAACCCACCCACACCACCTCCATACACAGTGTTGATAAGAAGCATCATAAATAAAAGACAATAATAAAGCACACTGCTGTACCCAGTGCGTACTGAGGAAACACCATCCTAACTCTTTAAGGCCCAAGACCATAGATTATAGCCAGAAAATTAAAATTTTTTGGAGCTGAAATGTTTTTTTCACTTTCTGCTAAAATCCTAAAAATATCAAAATATCAAAATATAAAAATATCAACATATAGATTTTTCATATCTCATTTGATAAATTAGGTGGTTTTGGCAACTGATAATCCATTTGAGGACATTTTTATCATTTATGTTTTTTTTTGGTTGTAATTTGGTTGATTTATATATAATGAGATTTTAATGTTGTCTTTGCCAACAGCTGATATAGCAGAGAATTTAATTAGATTTTGGAGGTGATCCGGACATTTCTTAGAGGAGTTCTCAGCTTCATCAGTCATGTGGTTTTTGTTTATAGCTTGTTCTTCTCACTCCTTTGAATGAAGAAGCCCAAATTCAGAGCATGTTATCATTTTTAGCGTACCCCTGCTTCCTCTTTACTTTATCATGAGCAGAAGTGAAACAGTTTACCAGTGGATCAGGAAACACACCTGGTTCTTTTTGCCTCTTACCTGTTGTGAAATTCATAAATCTCTGGCAGGTTCCCGAAGAGGACGTCCCGTTTGTTCTCCAGGGAGGGAGGGATGAGGTGGCTGAGCTCGGAGTTATCCAGCTCTGCAAAGTAACCCTGGGGTGGAGGGTGGAGCAAAGAGAAAGACCGCATGGATTAGCATGGTAATCATTTTAACCGAAGACAACAAGGGAGAAAGATCCTTAACCTCTGCCCACAGGATGAAGTATGGACTAATCTACACTAACACTCCAGGCTGGGTTTCATAATCAATACGCTGCACAGTCGCATCGATGCTGCCACGCCACAGCTCAATCCTTCACGCTCGTGCAGTCCAAGAGAAAATTGATCAGACATATTCTACCCAGTGGATCATCAAAAGTTGATTCACTTCCAGGTGTCCAAAGGTTAAACTTATGAGAAAAAAAGGATGCAGTGTACTTTTACCTTAAAGGCAATCAGCACATGTATTGAATTCAGAGTTGATGCAGAGTGGTCTGAGTGTTATCGATGCTGTGATAAAGAACTACTCACATTACAACAGCAAATAAAATTCAATACCAAGAGCTCTGTTAGAGTCAGAGCTAAATAACCAATAGCCTCACAGAGCAGACGGACCTGCCTGATTATGAAATCATGCATCTCTGCCAACCTCCATTGTCCAACAGGTTCACTCGGCTAAATGCTTAAGCCCAATCAGGAGAGAGAGGCGGACGTGACGTCAACAGGGAGTGAACTCACTTCCTGTTGTACAAATAATGGCAGCTAATGTCGGTTAGCCTGTGGTCATCATGGTTACAGAGTTATACTTGGCGAAATCTACTCTGCTCATAGGTTCACACAAGCTGACGTCACGCATCAGTGAAATATGACACCATTTTTCCCGAGGTGCAAACAATCCATAGCAACGCCCATAGCAACACATTCAAAACAACGGTACAAATCTGCAGTCCGACTAGTTTTTAAGAATTTTATGCCAGTTTGTGAGTTTGTTTGTTTGTTAGTTTGTTTGGTAAGATAGTGGTAAGATGCCACAGAACTTGCCGTCTATTTTTACAGCTCAGTGTGATGTGATTGAGTTGGTATCTTCATATAAATACCTCGGGTTTGTGCTCGATGATTCTCTGTCTTTTAAGCTTCATATTGAGCAGCTTGTAAAGAAGCTAAGGCTGTGGCTAGGCTTTTACTTCAGAAATAACTCTTGTCTTTTTCTTTTGCTGCATGTGGTAATGTGAAATGAGATTTTTAATCTTAATGAGGCTCTCCTGGTTAAAGTTTCATTCATTCAGTAGGCTATTTGTAATTTTACTATGACCAAGTGACAGCAGCTAAGAAAAATGACAGGATACTTCGCAATATCTTTAGCTGTCCCAGTTAGAAATCTAGTCCCCTCATCTCGTCATCATGATCTTCTGATTTAACGTTACATATTTAATTTATTTGTGTGCTTTTTGGGATCAGACAGCCGGAAGAGTAGATTGTGGCTGACGACAGCAACGACGCTTAGGAGGCTAGCAGTAGTGAAGGTGGTGAAGTGTGTGGTTCTGCTAAACTAACCATGACTATAATTAGACATACTGCACGTACCACTAATGAAGTGTGCCGAACACATATACACGGCCTTCGCCACATTTCTGGCGCCTATGCCTTCCTCGTAAGCGGGTTAAGGCGGTTGCAGGCTTTTGCCCACAGTTCCCTCCTTACTGGCTCTTTTTCATGACGGAAACCTGTCGAGTGAGTATTGTTGTGTTCCGTCCTCTTTCTTCATAGAATGGTTTTTCTTGCAAGTCCCTGCACTGCACCACTTCACCATTTTCGAGCTGTTAAGTCTGAGACGATCCCCAAAATCTTGTTTCAGAATGGGTTGTTATGGTTGCTATGGCGCTTTGTTTGCACCTCCAAAAAAATGGCGCCCTTGGTACCGCCCACAAATGCCCGGATGTTTGTGTCAACCTATAAGTTTACTTCGTAGAGACTGTCTTTGACGAGGTTCATGTCACATATAAGAGTTAAATGATACGTCTGTGTGGTACAATTTAGTGTGAAACAATCGACTTTAGGTAGTTAAGCTATCGGCTAACAGCCATTAGCCGCTACAGCTAACTGCTAACAACAGTTAACCACTCCGGCTAAGGGCCATGAACTGTTGTTTGCCCTTGTAAGCCTTTAGTCATAGCGGCTAACAGCTTACAACCTTCAAAAACAACAGCAGCTTCATTAGTGTGATGAGCCAGACGATTGTCCAATCACAAGCTGCTGTTGTTTCTGAAGGTTCTGCCCCTGAAAACATTTTCTCAGGGCTCCTCCCAGATGGATCAGTGAAATATTTCCAATATATAACTGTCCATCTGGCATGTCAGGTTAAATAACCAATGGATTTACTTAAATCATTAATATAATAAAACAGTGCATTCATAGAAGAAGCACCTCAGAGTGTCTAATTTTGCATTTCAAAAGTCTAGTTAATCACACAGTATATGAGTCACATAATGTTAGATAGTGGGTCTCAAACACTTTCAGTCATGGTCTCTTTCTGTGATGTGAAATAATTTGGGATTTTTTGAGTTTATATTGTTACTTTGGACATGCATCTGCTCACTAAATTCTATGAGAAATAAGCCATGGTGCTGCATGCTTTATCAACGTTAAGGTAAGACAATAAAGAGCTAATATTACTGTTGTATAGACCTACTAATGTTTGATTATAGAAGCTGCTGTCTGTTAACTCACACAAACTTTCTTTCTTTTTGTGACTTTGAGGCTTGAGGGCACGATCAGTAATCCATGTTACGAGGTTTTGCCAAACATTAATGGAAAAATAGTCTATTAGGCCGAACCACCAACCCCCAAACAGATCCAGCACAGCAGATTAAACCAAAGTTTTCTGAAGTTTTCAACCTGCAACCTCCAAAAATTTCAGCTCCAGGAACAGAAGACCCTTGAGCGGATCATTTATCAACCTAAAATTTAGAGATTTTTTAATTTACATTACCCTCATTTCAGCATTAATCCTTCCAAATAAACATGATAATATTTTTTATTTTTTTGAATCCCGTCCTTCCTGCATCCTCTGAGTCCACTTCAGGATCCACTGGTTAATGTTGCATTCACATTTACCCTATATATCATTATGTTATGTTTATTTGCAGCTTGGCCAGTCTGACCTCAGAGATCAAGTGAATGCACCATTACACCTCACCTCCATTATGCAAGTACAATGGTAAGAAAAGATACCACAAAATCTTAAAAAGTACATTTTTGTGTTTCAAGTCAATTCTGAAAGTTACCTGAATGCTCTTGTTACATGTAAATAATTTTTAGAGCTTTTTTTGCTGTTGAAAAATGACAAAATACCTTAAAAACAAAACATATACAGAATCTGATTATCTCTATTCACAAACAATAAATGCAGAGTGAAATATTAGCATCTATCAAGTCTAAATCTTTAGTCAATACCAACTTGTTTATTTTTTTCATCTTTGCAATACAAATAGGAAAAGCCCAGAATAAATAAACAAAAAAATGCCATAGTGTGGGGTAATTAGCCTTAAATGGAAAAATGGTATTATCCTTTCGGTCAATATGACCCCATTTAATGTTTATCATTTAAAAATAACAGATCACTTCAGTCTTCATATTTCATTAATTTTTCTAATTAGCTGGGGACAAAAAAGCTTTAAATTATCATTATAATATTTGTCCAATGTAATGGGCGCATTTTGCACTCATTGGTGTCCTCTTGGGTCCATTTGACCCCAAGCTGTTTTAGCTGTGTGAAACTTGTCTGTGTCTGCAGAGGTGATACTTCTGAGATGATACATGACAGAGGGGAGGTAAAACAAATATTCCCAGTGTGGGCATGTGGGAAACAACCTGATTTGTAGAAAATGAAAATGAGGAAGCCGATGTAAGATTGTAAATTAATCACATCCAAGTCTTTCCAACTATCAAGTCATCATTAGAGCTCTTCATAACACCATGGATTGAACATCTTGTACTTAGGATGACATATTTAGAGTATATGTGTGTGTGTATGCAGACAGTGGGAAAGACCTGGATGTGCTGACTTTGGCTTTTTGTCAGGAGTTTACGACTCAAAATGTGAAGCAGCATCAAGACTTTGGAACCTTGAGACTGATAGGGCAAAATTCAACCACCATGTCCCTGAAGACATTTCAATTTTGGGATAGAAAGAGGAGGGTGAGTTAGACTTCACAGCAGCCCGAATCAATTAGCAGTCCGCGGCCTGAAAGCAACCCTCGAGTGGCCCGAAATCAAAGTGATAGGGACGTAAGTGCAGTGAGAAAAACAGAAAAAACTTTTCCAAACACTGACAAGGTCTTATAAAAACTCCAACATTATTACAGACATTGAATCCAACACGTTCTGAAAAGTTGCTGTTAAGCAAGTTACTTTTAATGCACTTTCAGATGTGACCAAAAGACAGTGTTTTTAAACTGAACTTTTATGTTCATTCACACCTTAATAAGTGTTTGTATTTACCTGTTAATACGTGTTGAAGTGTTACATTTAAAGAAACAGTATTTCAGTAGAAGTTTAGTTTAAGTACTGCCCTTTATTGAGTTTATGCCCTTTTGGATGTGGCAATAAATGAATCAACATCCAGAGTGTTTGTTGTCTATTTGGGTTTCTTTTATGTGGTTAACTTTGCTCACTGTCTGCCAAAAATGTCCGGCCCAGCTCATGTCCTAAATCTGAAAAATCTGGCCCGACTGAATTTCTAATTAAATAGCCCTGATTTACAGAGATGAACCACAAATATGTTACAAAGGAGAAGATAAAAATAAATAAATAAGGTGATGAGAGGAAAGGAGGGCAAAAACACCAATCAGTATGGTTCATCCTGTGAGAAAGAAGAATGTGCACCTCAAATTTAGAAAAGATTTGGATTAAAGAGTTTAAGGATACACTGACTCTAAAACTGAGAGTTTGACCAGACGGTGGCACTACAGGAAAGGCCACATCATCACCAAAACCAATATGACTTGTATTCTTGTGGTTATTAATGTTGTTGGTAAATTTGAGAAGATTTGTATAAACATTTTTCAAGATAAAATAATTCCCTCCGCCAAGGAGGTTAGGTTTTCGGGAGAGTTTGTCTGACTTTGAACGAAATAACTCAAAAAGTTATGGATGGATTTAGATGAAATTTTCAGGAAATGTTCAGCATGGGAAAAGGAAAAACTGATTCAATTTTGGTGTTGATCCGGATTACCGTCAAGACGCCATGAACAAAAATGTGATTTTTGTGAATAACTACTGAACTAAAATAGATATCATTATGAATCCAATTGCTAATGGTATGTTTTCATGGTCAAAGAATCTAAATACTTACATGAAATAAAGGTGGGACTAACATTTATGGTGAAAATCACAATATGGGAGAGGACTGTGGCGCTGGCGGAGGTCTGCGATCTTGAGTGTTTTTCTAGTTCTAATTTAAGTTTTAGTTTGGCCTGAAGGTGGTGCTAGAGGTCACGTCAACTCACTGGTTTCATTATCAAGGGGTTATTTATATATTCAACCAATACACAAATTGCCTGACACAGTAAAATTTGAGGATAATTCAGGGGTTAACATACAGTAATAAAAAATACTTGTGTTTAAGTATTTCAGGGCCCCTGTCGGTTATGGGCCCCTCCCCTCCTCCCTCTGCGACGGCCCTGATCATACCTCCATGATGCTCTGCAGCTCCTCCACATACAGCCTCTCTGTTTCAATCAGCTCTGTCATGATGTGTCTGTGGAGACAGAGAAAACAATGTGGTGATTTCTGGCACACATGTTTATCAGGATTTCCTGCTAAAGCACTTCATTTATTCGAACATGCTTTCAAGGGGCCTGTTAGCGAAATGACAAACAAACTAATGGACCAGTAAACAGCAATAAACATGTCAGTAAAGAGCTCTTCGGTCACACGAGACCTGCACGAGCTTGTAAATGCAACCAGCATGAAAACCGTAAAAACGTCTCTTCAGGTCTGGCACTGCAGTAATGACCCTCCTCGCTGAGATCAGACTCCACCAATGGGACTGCAAATTAACAGCTCCCTCTTTATTGTGGGAAAAGAGAGAGAAGAGCAGCATTTCCTATTTCCTGTCACATCCATTATGAGCACCACAAAGCATTCATGTCTGGGTGCAGTTTAACACAAAAACAGGCAGCTGTCACCACCTCACAGAGCTGTAGAGTTCATAAGACCTCAACGATGAAGAGGGAAGTTGTCAAATTGGATATTTTAGCCAAGTTGGTAGTTGGAGGTAACCTTGTGCAGCAGCTGGATCAGCCTGATTCATGTCTGTAATCAGGCAGATCCATCCTGCCAAGCTCCAATCTACAACTAACGTGAGCAGCCCTAAGTGGCACGGCCCAATCATAGCCCTTTAGACAAGGTGACAGCAGGAAGTGAGTGCACGTACAATAGACCTGTGCTCAAAATATTGAAACATCTATCGATATGGATTCTGCAGAATCGATACAGCCTCAATGTTTGGACAGTTGTTGTAAATACACTTTGGGAAATGTTAAAAATGGCACAGTTCAAAGTAGAAGCCAAGCTACACCATGAAACACAGTTACAAATTTTAAACTAAGGTGTCTACCATCTTTAGGGACCTGAATTAATGTTGTAGAGCCATTTAAAACTCATGCTTGTTCTTTTTTCTTCTTGTAATAAAAACCAAAAGGTGCTGGAAATTCTGTTAAAAGCGCAATCAGTAGTCACAGTTTACGTGTATCGGGATACGTATCGTACCGTGGGGTTGCTGGAAATACCCAACCTTAACGTACAGGCATTAGCATGGATGCTAACAGCTTCAGTAGCAGTTTCATGACATTCTTTATTAGCTCAGTTTGTTTTAGTTTAGTTCAGTCTGAGTTCAAAGCATTTCAGTTCAAAGCAGCAAAAGAAAAAAAGACAATACACAGTATTGACTGAAAAAGCCTCAGGCAGAAGCAAAGCTCATTAAAGTCTGCCTACGATGCATCTTAAGCTACACAAGTCATGGTGTCAAGTAGGAAGAGAGAAACTCGAAAAAGAAATAATTAGCAAGAAAGAAAAAAAACAAGCATATAATATGTACATATACATTTAAACATACATACTCATGCACATTCATAGCTCTTTTCCCCTTTTTTAATTACAGCCATAACTCCTGAATATAAATGCATATAATGATTATTTTGAACATAAGGAAGTACAATGCTTAAGTTTGAGATCAGCACTATTCCACAGCTGGACCCCTTAGAAAGAAATACATTTTCTTTTAAAGGTGCTATGAGGAGAATCTATTACCGGCAACGTAAAAGACTCTGCTACCCATGAGCACGCGTGGCGACTGTCGTAATGCTGCGTTCCAGTAACCTCGGAACCTCGGAATCACTATGGCAGCATTTCTGTAAATATAAGTCTAACAATACTATGTATACAGCTGATCTAGAGCGACACACCCCAGTCAGAAGTGCAAATAAATGGATTATTACAGGAGCTAAATAACTGTTCACACTGGGTGCATCCATCTTCCATTGTCAACTCGGGGGTGGTGAGGTTTCACCGAGTTCCCAGTAGGAAATTCCGACTTCAGGGAACGTTCCAGTTGCATTTTCCTACTCGGAACTCGGAAATTCCTACTTCTGACTACAACTTGAACGCACTACAAGCCAAAGCGTGTGTTTGTTGTGATGCTAATGAATGCAGCTCAGACCTTCCTCAGAACTCTGCATTGCTTTACAACTTCTTTTTTCAACAACTTACAGGATGCAAAGCCACGAGGTAATGTATCTCTTTCTAGTTACGTAGCGGTAGTTTTTGATGTGTGACGACAAGCAATTTTTGGAAAACTTAGTATTGTAGTTTTGTAGCCGGCTATATATATCGCCTCTTACAGCCCGGTGCTCTAAGACGTGTCTGAATAATATAAATTTGCTCTAGTTTTAATTGTCTTGTTCCTGAAGTTGAGTATCCAGGCCAGTCCAGCCCTGTCCGACCAGACCGCGAAGCTAAGGAATAGCATTTATAGCTAACCTATTTTGATGCTATAAAACTCATCTTAAAGTGTGTATTTCCATCAGGCATATATCTAAAAGGGAGACTTTTTTTTAATTACTTAGGAACTCCTCATAGCATCTTTAAATGCACTTAAATGAGGTGCAGCAATTGGCTCGGCTGTCCACGTGTTCCTCCGGACCCCTGCTGTGGAGGTTTTGCAGTACAGAATCAAAAGCTGAATAAATAATTCAAGCTCAGACATTTTTTGCAAATTACTTGAAAGACATTACAGAGCAAAAGTTCACTCTGAATATGAAGAAGCGCCACTCCTTTTCAAGTCCTGTCTCACAGCTCATATATGGGCCCAGTGAGGCCTGAGCCCTGCACACCGCTGTGTCATGGATCAATAAAGCTCCAGCCAAACACACTCGTTCATCATAGTTCAGACAGGAAATGGAGGAAATGTTGGCTCCTGTGTGGAGCTGCTGTCGACTCCCACTGTAACAGAAGAGCTGCTCGCTAACCTCGTTACAGGAAGAATGCGCTCCAGCACAGGAGCTGCTGTGTACAGACTCACAGCATATGTGCTGGCGCTGATTTGTACAATTTCACACACATGCTCCTGCACACAGACACACACTTATCCTCCTCCTCGACGCTTATCGAGTTTATTGCACATGATGTGAGTGTCAGCTGATGAAGCTCATGAACGCATGCATGCTGTGCATCGCCAAGAGTGACTCAACACCAGACCAATGTTCTTCACCAGCAGAAATAGTTCAAACACATTATCACTTTAAATATAAACATTTCAGCTCCGAGGGTTTTTATAGCTGTGAATACCAACTCCAGAGAGGAGCTACTGAACATCAGCACTTTCCACGCTGCAGGCTCCAAAACACATCATCAGATGATCTGCTCACCTGGGCTGGGGTCAATACGACAAAGAAATCCAACACTACATCGATTCACAGCTGCCAAGAATCCACAGTTTTTATGTTTTATTTCAATCAATCAGACTCAAACTTTATTTATATAGCACTTTTCATGCAGGACTTTGTAATACAGTGATTTACATGGGACAAAAGATACAATTAAAAAAGTAAAAGTGAAATAAAATGCAGAAAATTGCATAAAATAAAAACATAAGACCCCTGCAACACCCCTCGCCCAATCCACATTCAGAATACACGCTCACTAACTCAAACACTCGAACACATAAAAAGGAAATTCTGACAGAAAACTAGATTTTGAGGACTGAATAAAAAATGAGGAAGCACAGGAGCTGAAACAAAAATAATAGTTAAAAATACTGGAGGGTAAGATAAGTACATGCGTAGTTAAATAAAATAATGTAGAAAATAATATAAAATAAAATTTAGATAAATAATACGGTAGAATGAGAAAGAGTAACATCAGGTGCGTTATAAAATCAGCTAAAATAGGATAATAAAAAGTAAAATTCCAAATAAAAGATCTGAACTGAAATGTAGAAATAAAACAGAAAAAAAAGGGTTAAAAAATGAAAATAATATGTAAAATAATAATAAATATAATCAGCTAAAAGCCAGATTAAAGAGGTAGGTCTTGAGTTTTCTTTTAAAATATGAACAGTAGGTGCTCTCAGGTCTGCAGGTAGACTGATCCACAGACGAGGGCCATAATAACAAAAAGAGGCTTTATTGTATGTTTTAGTTCTTATTCTGGGGACAGTTAAATGGCCTGAAGACCTGAGGGCTCTACTGGGTTAATATGGTAAAAGTAAATCGAATAAGTAGGCATGAGCAACACTGTTAAGAGATTTAAAACTAATAACAATTTAATAAACCTCTTGGTTCTATAGAAACATTTTTATTTATTTATTTTTTAAAGTTTTGGGGGGTCTTAATAGACAGGAAAGAGAGAGCAGGGGGAGGACACTGCAAACTAACCACGGTCTGGATTTGAACCCAGGCCGGCAGAAGCATGAATATGAAACCTGAAATAATTAATTTTATTGTTAAGTCCACAGGATGGAGCTGCAGAGCCATTTAGCAGGTGAGGTCAGGAGAGGTGACATAGGATGGAGTTTGAGAATTAAACATGGCAGCACCAAAGAGAAAAGAGGAAATCAACATTTAACTCTGTGGTGTGGACATTTATGGACTTCAAAATGGACATTAGAGGTGGAGTTTTTAATGAGTGATGATAAAATAGGGTTGAAATATACCTCCCTTTGCATCAACCAATTTAAGAAAAGGTAATTTAGACCAGCCAACACTGAACATGCTTAAAGACTCATTAAGGACTGTTACAGGCTGGATGAAAACAAGGAATGTGTCTCTGCTTTATTTTATTGACACAGCAGCAGTGAAGCTCTACAGAGCAGTGAGGCTAAAAGCTCAAGAGAGGCTGAGCATAGAAGAGTCGCATTAAACTGCAACAAGTGCACATTGGTCTGTGAGTTTCAGTCTTTTTTTTCAGAAGAACTAAAAACAAAAATGACTAAAGTGGCCTGAATGTACTGAAATGTACTAAAATATATATTTAATTAGCTTTTAAAGATTTTATCCTTTTTTCTCTATCTGGATGTGGAGACAAGAGAAGTAATCGCTCCTCCAACAAAAAGTGGAATTGCTGCATCAATACTCTGACCAGCAAAGATGCATTTCTTATAAATTCACCAAAGACTAGGGGTGTGTATCGTTATGATTTTGACTTATCAATACTCTTATTGATACTACAACACGTAATTTTGTGCCAAAAATAAAGACTTTACAAGATATTATAAGATTCAGCCTTTTTTACGACCACAAGGTAATAATAAAGCTTCAACAGAATAGAAGTAATCCATTACAAATGCTGCTCAGAGGCTAAAAGAAAGCTAAGGAGATGGCAAAACTTTTCATGCCGCCCAACAGACGGCATGTACAGACAGACCCATATATCTGTGGGGCTAAAATCGATGCTGTAATGATGACTACTAGGGCTGTCACTTTATATTAGATAGTCGTATAACCGTTTGAATATGAGGATAAATATCCGTAACCGAATAGTAAATAAACATTTGAATGTAAAATATTGAGTGTAGCAGCACATCAGGGCACCTGGAGCAGTGGACCGTTTCATCCAACAGAGGGCGCTGTGAGTGCAGCTTGACCGTCAGTCACATCCGGTGCTCTCCTGACCTCAGCAAACAAAGAGTTTATTTAACACCCCGATTCATCTGAAGAGAGCTGTGCCGTCAGCTTTTCATCCAAGTTATATGGCCGAGTGCAGCGGCGCTTCATCAAGAGTTTAACCCCGTGTCACTGTGTTGTTTTCGGCAGGGTCTTTACCAAAGGGGAGGACAATAGAGTCTCTGTCTCTGTCGGTTTAGTGTTAGCCGGGCTGCTAACTCTACTTGTGTTGTTACAGCAATCAAACAGCCTGCACTCCTTTAGCTTTATACTATGCACGCGCTCCAAGTGTTTGGTGATGTTGCCAGTATTTCCCCCTTGGACGAAACTTCTCTCTAACAAAGATTGCATCGGGCTGAGTTTTCATTAACTTTGGTAAAGTGAGCTCAAACCTTCGAGCGCTTAGCCCTCACCGACATGCTTGAGCCGGACGGCGGTAGTGTCAGAACTACGTGACAGTTGAGGAGACATTTAAGTACCGATAACAGTACCGTTTTTACAGATTCCCAACGGTGTTCGGGTACCGACCCAATTAGGGACTGGTACATGAAAGTACCGGTCCATGGTATACATCCCTACCAAAGAAACGACAAACTTACATCACTGACTATCAGCCTGGTCTGCAAGATACTGAGTTTTCAGTTATTGTCGTGGATCCATGTGAACGAGCATCGATTTCATATCATCTCTGTGTGAACACGGAGCACTTTAGAAAACACAAAAGAAAAACCTTTTTCATTTCTGGTTGTCAGGATGTGACTTATGTTGTACTTTGCTCCTGTTTTAGACCTCCTGCTCCCTGTTTTACTGTCTTGTCCCTGTTTTTATCCCTGTTTAATGACCTGGTTTATGTCTTGTTTTCCTGGTCTCTCGTGTTTCCTGTTTTATTTTGAAATCCCTGCGATCCTGGTGGTGATATCCTGCTCTCCTTTCTGATGATTCCTCCCACCTGTTTCACCTGTGTTTGGATATCGGCTTCGGTCGAACAGTCCTTTTTGTTCAGGAAGGTTCCTAACGGAGTGAAATGATCTGAAGTAGTTCCTGATCAGAGCTGTTGGAATAGTCTAAATGCTTAGGAAAGGAGGCTCAGTGCTTCCTTTATTATCTCCTTTAGCATAGGATACACCGGACCATCCTTTAGGAAAGGAGAGGAGATTATTCTGTCCCACAATTCTTTGCAGCAACAGCTTCTATAAACAGTGTGTTATCAGACTGCTTCTGAATTCAACAGAATGATGACTAACAAATCCCTCAGACCATGTGAGTTCCCTCATCCTTTCTAAAGTTTACCAAAACCTGCCTTAACTTTCCAGCAGTCTGATTCTCTGAAGAGAGCAGGATATGAGACATTTGATGTTGATTCTGTTTTAAACTTGGTTCAATATGAATCATTTGTACTCTATTAGATTGTGGTCTTAACAGTTTGCGCCTTTCTTTCCTTCAGTTCATTTATTTTCATGCACTGATTGGTGTTCATGTTGATAATGAGAGGACAGATTTATTTACATCCTCACTTCAACATCGGTTATGCACACCTCATTTTTACCGGGTTGTTCATGTTCAAATTGTCTAAAGGAACAACATTGTCATGATACACCAGCTCTTCTAAGATGAGCCTTTTGTAGTCCATCTTCAGAAAATTGTAGTTTCACTGCAGCAGTTACATCCACCGTCACATGATGACGTAGCGTAGTTGAAGTGTAGTCGGATTCTCTCTGCACGACAGTTTTCCTTTCCTAAGTCCTTCTGAACTCTCCTTTCCTTAACCTCATGACGTTTTCAATCAGGGTTAAGGAATAGTAGACAGGAAATGACTAAGGAGGCGACTATTTGGCCGCAGTCTCAGTTCTCTTTGTTCTATTTGTTGGGTCATTCGTCTTCCTCTCGCCATGTCTCCTGTGATTCCTCCGTTTTTTTCCTGGTCAAGGTAGTTTTTGTATTTGGTTGTGGCTTTTTTGCATTTTTGGAAGTTTGTTATTTGACTGGATTTTGATTTTTTGGACTCTAATGATTTTAAGTTTCTAATAAAGCTGTTTTTCTGTTCAAACTATGATTGGGTCCTGCACTTAGTATTATTTGTTAGTTTCCTTTGGGTTTATCGCGTGACACTGGTGACAAAAATGTCTTGTAAACAGGCCCTAAGAGGACCTTCATGCCACAGACTTTTGATTATTTCAAAGGTGCTTTATCAAATGGACAAATGTCAGAAAATGATTCTTTATGAAGGCGTTAAAACAGATAATTGGTTTTAATCTTAACTTGTTGATTTGCTGTGCTGATATGGTCCTTACTGCAGAGCCTTGACCATCACTGTGAACTGTATTCTCCAGTGGGACGGCCCTCTTTCTCCACCAGGAGACTGGGACACTTTTATTTACAAGGTCATCCTTGGACTACTGCCCTCCTACATTTATAATCTGATCACTTGGAGAAGTGTTGATTCTTTTGGTTTGTGTTCAAACGATCACTTGTTGCTTTCACTTCCATTTACCCACACAGACTTGGGAAAAGGCTTTTGCATCCCTCTGCATGGAACATGTTACAAAAAGACTGTAAATTAACTGAGCTTATTTCTTTAAATGCATTTAAATCCAGACTGAGCGCACTTAGACAGCCTCCTCAAACTGTAACTGTTTCTGTAATAATAACTGTTGATTACAAATGTTGTAATTTTACTGCATAACTTTGCTGCCTCTTTGCCAGGACTCCCTGAAAAAGAGCTTTTTAATCTCATGGGACTTTCCTGGTTAAATAAAAATAAAATAAAATGGTCGGTGAGTCTTTACCCAGAGATGAAACTCAAACAATCTTAATCTTTACATCCTCCTCTGGGCCGTACTTCAGACCGCCTTGATTTGTTGTGTTTC
Source organism: Scarus forsteni (assembly GCA_036419115.1). NCBI lineage: Eukaryota > Metazoa > Chordata > Actinopteri > Labriformes > Labridae > Scarus > Scarus forsteni. The sequence continues at coordinate 2,033,468 of JAZDUH010000104.1, read as the reverse complement.
CATCTCAGAGTTGATCTTTTTTCTGAGGTTTCAGCTCCAGCTTTAGTCTAAAACCAGATGTTTTTAATGTGTGTCCTGAACATAAAGTCTTCCCCACACTGACACTGCTGATGGTTCCTCCCCTCACAGATGCACCCACCCCCCTCACACTGTGACACATATGCAGGCGCTCAGGCTGAGGACAATAAAAGCAGCACATGAGGCTGGGCCGGGCTGCCAGAGGAGACTGAACGGTAGCGAGGAGAAAATCTTCATGTCAGGCTGAGAGTATGAAGGAAGAGAAGGAGAGGGAGAGAGTTTACAGAGGCTGAGCTGAAGGATGAAGGATGTATCTGCACCGCATACATGGACCCAAAAACCAGCCCGGTAAGTCCCAGTAACAGTGTGTGTGTGTGTGTGTGTGTGCACTAAAGTGAGTTTCTATTACCTCCCAGTGTTCAAGGCCGAGGGTGTCAGCTTGCAGCAGCAGACTGACAGAGTTAGAGGTGTGAGCGATGGGAAACCAAGCTGGAGGTGATGAAGTCAAACCAGTAAAGAGTCCCAGAACAGAAAGCACTTTTTCAGCAGAGTTTACAGGAGGGCCGCAGTGGGCGATGAATCAGGAGAGCAAACAGGACGCTCAAACTAACAAACTTTCTGTGCACCTTTGGACAGGTTTAAGGACAGTTTCTGTTTTTGTGTTGCTATCCTCATAATTCAGAATCAGGATCAGAATGGCCTTTATTGTCATTATACAGAATGTACAGCGAGATTGGAGAGCTTCTCCTTTCAGTGCGATAGGTAGTTAAGTTTATACAAAAATAATATAAGTAAAAAAGGAAAATTAAGTTACAGGGAGGCTTTAAATATACAAGATATATACAAGATGAGACGCAGACTTGTACACAGCACAATTAAGGCTCAGTGTACAATATGAGGTAGATGATAGATATTAATGAATGAAAAATAGTCCAATACCTAGTTCTTTAATTAACCCTTTAACTCCCAGCTCAAATGCTTGGCAGAGGTCTGCACATTCACGAATAGTTTTAATGTCAGAAAACATAACATACACTGTACAATCCAACAGCTGCCTTTACTTGCAAACATGAGTTAACTTTACTATGTTAACAAAAATATGCTTTTATAACTAGTATTTATTAAGTAAAAATCACTTGCATGTGTAAAAATGTAAAATAAATGCAAAATACTTATTTTTATAAGTGAAGATGACTTTTTTTAGTTAAGCTCACTCGCAATAGTTAAAGAGGACATATGCTGATGCATGATTTAATACTTACATATAATATAATAAATTTGAAAACAAGACCTTACACCCCCTTAATTTTCAAAAAATGAGATATTGTATTTTTTCTGATATCCTAGAACGAGATTTGATGCCTCTGAAAATAGGTCATTGCGAGATGTCCGCGAGATTTGAAACGTCATGACGTCACGAGGTACCTTTCTTGTTATTGGAGTAATCTGATAAAACACTTCCTCCTCTGTGATGTCCGTCAGCCCCAAACCCTCACCAAGGAACACATCCAGCAGCAGAGGTATAAGGCTCCCTCGCTCACTCTCACTCATTACCAGCTCTGGCCTGTAGGGGGACTCAATACACGGTCGCTGCTTTGAGCCTGCCGGAAAATACAGTAGAAGAAGAAGGACAAGCTGGCTCTACCCCCAACAGAACTGACCCATCAGAGCACAAAGGGCTGTGACGTTACGAGGTAACTTTAGGTCATCCTTGAGACGAAGCGTTTCAACAAGAGCTTGATAATGGCCTAAAATGAGGATTTTGAGAACGCTATTGTGGGGCAATGAAGGAACTAAATGACTTGTACTGAGGGCAGAAATGCTTTACAGGCATCCTAGTCTGGCATAGTGAAAAGGAGAAACAAGCATGATATGTCCTCTTTAAGCTCACTAGTGTGATCCATTCCACACCCGGGCCAGTAGGCGGCAGTAATGCCCGTTGCAAAGGTGGCCACAGTCTTGAATTTTGCTTCTGACAGAAGTCATTCTTCACCTTGTTTATTATATTTAATTGTAATTCAGATTGTTTTAGTAAATTGGAACCTGCTTTTCATTCCTGTATAGATATTTTTAAACCACTCAGATTGTTGGAGTTGAGTTTGCATGGCAGGACGGTGGCGCAGCAGGTAGTGCACGTGCCTCACAGCAAGAAGGTACCCAGTTTGATTCCTGGGGTGGACAAAGGTCTGAAGTTTGCATGTTCCTCCTGGTGCTCCAGCTTCCTCCCACAGACCAAAAACATGCTCAGTAGGTTAATTGATGACTCTATATTGCCCTTAGGTATGAGTGTGAGCATGAATGGTTGTCTGTCTCTCTATGTGGCCCTGGGATTGACTGGTGACTGGTTCAGGGTGTACCCCGCCTCTCGCCCAATGACAGCTAGGAAAGGCCCCAGCCCCCACCCCACCCCGACCCCAAAAGGGGTATGGATAAAGAGGTTTAGAAAATGAATGAATGAGCTTCATGGTTTTAACAATTCAGATTGCTTTCCAAGTATATAAACTGAACAGAGTAAATTTAACATGCAATCATTTAGTAGCTTTAAATTGTAATTGTGAGTAGTCTCTACTAATTCAAGACTATTCTAAAGTAAGTTACCAAGTACACTCTACTTGATTGTTTTAGCTGCTGAAACTCATATGTAAGTGTACTTTACAAAGGAAGTGCTAGTTAATACAACTAAAATTAACTAGTTCTCTGCACCTGTTTTTTTAAGTGCAACTGGTTTGCATGCTTTTTTTAAAGCTGAAATGGCTACTGCTGTGTGTTATAATGGAGATGTCTGTCGTGTTTGATACTTTCAGTTGAGCTGAGCTGTTTTTGATTGAGTTTGCTGCTGATATATTGTGCTAGTCTCTCGTAGCTCAGTCCGAGGGGGCTTTATGAGGCGTCACGAGCTGGGGGCGGGATCTTGGAACACGGAGGGGAGAGGTGAGGGAAGGGGGGGCAGGCTGCTGTTTCAAATCGTAGACCACAGCTTTAAGTAATGATAACTAATTGGATTTTACAGTGTAGAAACATGGTTGTTTGTTTCTGTCAAAAAAAATGAAAAAAAAAAGAATTGATATTTTCTTTGTGTATGATTTTTAGGTTTAACAGGCTAAAAGCTATTAGTATTACTACCATTAGTTTTATTTCAAACACTTTACCATGTACTAATAATATGATTCATCAAAAACTTTGTTGTGTCTTTGTCAAACTCAGTATATTATCATCTATTTTAAGATATTTACGATTTAATTTACAAACATTTCTACATTTTCTGATTGATTTTAACCATGATATTTGTGCATTTAATGTCATCACAATCAATTGATCATCCCTACAAAAAGACCTGAAACTAAAAGATCTTCTATTACTGACACTTTTAAGACCATGTTGAGCGACTTGGAGTCGGACACATCTGGCTGCAGATGTTTTGACTGAAGCACTTTATCTTTCTCCTGTGGACAATCCATGCAGAATAAGCTGTCTGAAAATGTGACTTTTCTTTCTTAATGTATTGAATTCTTGTTTCAGTGTTTGCTGACTGCATGTGTTTGTGTAAAACTGTTGAATGTGCTGCTGTCTTGGCCAGGACACTCTTATCTCAATGAGGTTTTCCTGGTTAAATAAAGGTTAAATTAAAACTAAAAACTGTTACCTTTTAACCTTTCAAACCCACACTAAGAAAATACCTGTTTGTATTTCCCTGTTTCCTGAGGTGTGAACAGAGTCAAACAAAGATTTGATTTGTTTTAAAACTTTGAATATCTCTGACTTTATTGGTGACCTCTGATAAACGTTTGAGCAGGTAGTTAAGGTGTTAAGAGAGTCAAATTTTATAGATAGAAACTTTAGTCCTTCTGTATAAACCCTGTTGTCAGATGACCTGAGAATCATCTTCATTCTCAGCTGCTGCTCCCGCTCTGTGGAAACGTTACCTTAACTTTAAAAGATGCACTTTTATTGGGATTTTATTAGTTTTAGTGGTTAGTTAACATATTTATGCTCAATTGTTTTTGTTCTTAGTGCTTTTATTGGTTTTTATTGTCTTACTGTTTGTTGCTGTGTCTCCTTCTGCTGCTGTAAAGCACTTTGGTAGGCCACTGTCATTTAAATGTGCTGTATAGATAAGGATGACATCGACATCACTTCCACTTTCTGGACGCTTCCAGACTTTGTTTAATGGTGTTTATATAATTTTATTGTATTTTTTTACACTAAGAGTAATGGAAGCAAGTATTTTATTGAGTAATAATTCTTGGTTTGTAACAATATTGTGTCAATTTTGTGTCTAAGAATTCAAAGTTTAATCAAACCAGATCCTGTTCTAAATAAATCAATAAATAAAAATGCATTAAATGTGTATGATTACACTGGGGAACACAATTTTTGATAAGTTAGGTTTGACAGCTATCTCTGTGTTTCTCTATCACGTCAAGATTTTGAACTATAAGATCTTCATTTTCTTAAAAAGTATGAAAAATACCGTACTTAAAAGCCCAAATCACACGCCAAATCATTCAGCTCGTGCTGATCAAATCCCAGATGGACTGAATTTGCATGGATTTCTAAATCTGCATCACTGCTGTCACTGCGTTCTTCAACATCACTCAGATCTTCTAGAGGAGGTGGTAGGGCTGGGCGAAATGGCCTAGAAATAAAATCCCTAATTTTTTCCCACAACACTCGATTTACGATTTTAATCGATTTTTCCCTCCCTAAAAGAAACAAAACTCCCTGTGACATAAAAATGAAACAAATCAAGTTTTGCCTTTATGTTGTCTAAATGTTTCCCTCTCAAAGTCAAAGTCTTTGTCATTAAAGGTTGATTACGTAGTATAAACGTAGGCAGGTTTGTCTACATAAACACTAACAGGCTGAGGTGTTTTTACAGTATTAGCATGAAACTCTCTGATCAATATTTAATCTACTTAAATAACAAATACAAGCCTATAAAAGTGCTTGTGGAAAAACTACAAGGCCGACCATCATGAAAATTGTATTTTTTTTTTTTCCAAAATTGCAACAACTTAAAATTGGACTAAGGCAAGAAAGAAAATCTCAATTTTTAAGTTTTTTTTAAATCTTGTGCAGAAAATAATTTGACTTAATCGATTTAATCGATTTTTTGCCCAGCTCTGGGAGGTAGTTCAGAAAACTGGCTCTGGAGTTTCAGCTGAATGAGGCATTGGTCTGTAGCTGACAGTAGATTTTCTATTTTACTTTATTTTTCTTGTTAAATCCTGTTTTCACTAAACTAAAGTAACAGTCTGTGCAGTGATCCCTGGTCAAAAAATGGGGAAACCAAACGCCAACTTTTCACCTGTTCCTTTGGTCCACATCCGTAAACTCTCCACACTGCTCACACTTTGTGAGGGTTCATGGTTTGTCTGAGTTTTACTTTAAAATATGCAAAATATGCTTGTTTGACAAATGCACTGATGTTTGCCCTCTGACTTGGAGAAACTACCACAAATATATCAAAAGGAGTCAGGGCTGTCTAGGCATTTACAAAGCTAACACTAAGATGGATACTTACAAGCTTTGAAAACTAAAAAACAGCATAAAAAGAATTTTAACGGTATGCCCATGAGGTTAAGAGAAGAGCAAAATCCTCTCAGCTCCTGCTATGCTAGCTTTCTGTTTGTAGATATTGATAGTTCTGACCTATTAGGAGCTGCACACACCTCTGACCGCACTGTCTCAAGTCTCCACTGTAGATGAGTCCAATCGTAATCAGCTGGTGAGTCTTATTACAGCTTATCAGGGGAATTTCGCTGTGGAGAAAAAACTTGACCTGCTTGAAAAAAATGACTAGAATTTTGGAATCAGCCCAAAAATCCAACTCAACAGATCTGTTTTCCCAGTGTAATTCATTAGAGACATTACCCAGATTGTGAACAAAAAAGTTTCCTCTCAGGCTTTTATTTTTTTTAGAAAACATCCAAGAAAGTTACCAATCTAAGCATTATGAACAGAATAATTGATCATTAATTGAGATTTTATTAAGTATTAACTTTTGCCTTAATACTGTGACATGCCCACTTTCTGGACTCCTGTCCTCATGAGCCTGCACAAAAGAGAAGAATATTCAAATCATTATTCTTGTGGTAAACTCTTAACATAATTTCATGCTGGATTTTAAGTGAATTACACCTCTGACATGGTAGGTATCCAATCACAGTGCAGAGTTTGGCCACAGAAGGTGTTTTTACAAACATGTGACCTTCTTTGGTTTTTATTTGCAGTGTTGGACATTTGTAAGCATTTTCTCTGGCATCAAATCACCAGCCCTGCAGAGCAGACTCTGCCTGATTCTGAAATCATGCAGCTCCATCCAGCCTTCATTGTCCAACGAATTCACCCGGCTGAATTCTTAACGGCCCAATCAGGGAAGAGAGGCGGGAGCAGCAGGAGCTGGGGGTGTGACGACAACAGGAAGTGACTTGACAGGAAGTGAAGTTAACAACGGTTAGCCGCTAACAACAATTTGCCACTATGGCCATTTACTGTTGTTTGCCCTTGTCAGCCATTAGCCGTAGTAGCAGCTAACGGCTAACTGTTAGCTGCTGCGTTTAGCCACTATGCTATGTCATAGCAGCGCTGCTTGATATGGATTAGCCTGTGATGAGTGTGATGAGCCAAACGATCGTCCAATCACAAGCTGCTGTTGTTTTTGAAGGTTCCGTCCCTGAAAACATTCTCGCAGGGCTAATCAGTGAAATATTTCCAATATGGAGCTGTCCATCTGGCGTGTCAGGTTATCAAATACCTGCTCAATTAAAAATGAGTGTCATTTTTCTGCCTTTTATTACATAAGAAGTTTCAAGTTTTTGCAAAGATCACAATTTTAATTGGAAATAGTGTCTTATGTGTTTTTTTAGTATGTGTTCATTGGCTTATAGATTTAAATCGTACTTTCTTTCTTTCATTGATTTGGACGTTTTAATCCATAGTCTGAAATTCAAATGTTCATTTTAAGCAACTAGTTGGAGCACTAAGTTTGTTTGATCAGCATGTAACAACAAAATGAAATTATTGTTTTTAATCAGCTTAAGTTAGTTTTACTGGAGGGGAAATATCTTAACCCAGCCTGATTTGACCTGCAGACAGTCATCACAAAACCATCATCACAGCCGACGTCCACACTCTTAGATGGTGATGAAGATCAGAGCCACCAAACGGAGTCAGACTGATAAGACCCATGGGGTCAGAGTTCACTAAAGAACTCACTAAATTCACTAAAGATAAGGTTAAGAAGAAAAAAGGGCCTGTGCAGGAATCTGAAAACATGTGTTCATGTGTGTTAGCATGAAAAACAAAAGATTTAGACGCTCTTTACTCTGTTAGTCCAAAGATCAGAAGCTGAGGTGACTGATGCTGTGAAACAGGTTTTTGGGTGTGTCCTGATTTTGACATCTTAACTCAGATTAACTCCTGCTAAGAAGGCAAAACACTTTCCTTAAAACAAGATCACGGGTTGGGCTCTAAGATGTCAAAGGTCAACACAGAAACCAGAAATCTAAAGAAACCTTTAAAACAAATTTACCTAAAAATCTGCAGAGTTATTAGATTAAGGCATGCTTATAAACCCTTCAGTTTCAGCCCCGCTCGGATCAGGCTGTTTATGAGCCGTGTCTAAAGAACAGCACAACAACAACTCTGTGATTTAAAGCAGTTTATATTGGGAGCATTTTATTATTCAGAATCAAACATTCATATCTTGTTTACTTAAAGACTTGTTTTAGAAGCCTTCTAAATTTGACACTTATGTTGCAAACGAACCTCTGAATTTATGCTTTTATCCCTTCACCACTCTTTAAGAAACATGTCTAACCCTTTATGATAATTTTACACTACACACGCCAAAAATATTAAGAATTACTTATTTATATTTTTTTAAAAGTCCATGTTGTCTAGTTCATATCTATGCAATTTAAAAAACAGATAAAACACATATTGATTAATTTTTTCCTTCGTAATTCTATAAAACCAAAATCTTGTCCAGCCTCCTTAAAAGCAAATAGGCGTTAGGGTAAATATGAATATTGGGTGTGAGCTTTTCTGATAGATAAAGAGCTTTTTAAGGTATTTATTTAAGAGTTTTATTGCATTATTACCATGAAGTCAGAGTGCATGGTCTGTTTCCTCATCTGTTCATGCTTGGGCTCTTTTGTCTTTATCCAAACTTTATTAATAGTTTTATTCCATTTAATTTGTGTTTACTCTAAGAGACTGTGCAGATCATTCGCTGGTGGCCATTGGGTTAATATTTCACATTTAACACAGCTGTGACTGTTTAGAAATAGCTCTATGGAAACACCTGATATTTGCATGACACATGATCCCATCTGACACACTGACACCGCAGCAGCGACGCTCGCCTTCTATGAACTCTGGACTGCTTCAGTAATGAAAGAGCTGTTAAAAATCTGTTCACTGAAATGAACTCATGACATTAAACGCAGTTTTTAATCCAATCAGCCTCAATATGAGAAAAAGAAAAGGTTGTATGGCAGGAGCTCCTTATGCTGATAAATAAACACATGTTAGTGTAACAGTATACAGTCAGTGCACGGTGTGATCATTTGATATTGTTACAGTAACACTGAGGCCAGCAAACACTCACGCATGTGTCTGCACACACTGAAGCCAAAAACACACTGATCAAAACACTGCTGAACATTCAGAGACACTCTTTTTAATTAGAGAAATGATCAGTGTCTGCAGAGGCTTAATGCCACATGACAGCGTTTGTAGAGTTAGAATCCATTAATATCTGGAAATAAAGATGACTGTGCAGATCCCTCTCTGAAAAATTGTTAGTCATCACCATGTGACCTGCTGTACAGCTGCAGCACCTTGTGCTTTAAGTCAAATATCATCCTCAGTAATCAGGAATGATTCTGATGGACCGGTTCGACACTTTGGTATAATGGTATCATTTCTTGTCAGTGTCCCTCGCTCTGGTGTGTTAACACCAATGTTGGGGAAGTTACTTTTAAAAAGTAGTGTTTGCTCGTTACTCGTTACTTCTGAAAAAAGTAACTGGTTACTTTACTTAGTTACCCTCTATGAAAAGTAACTTTTCAAGTTACTTGTTACTTTCCATTACATTTACATTGCTTGATCATGGACAGAACCCCATATCTGTTCCTAAATGTGAAGGCCTACAAAAAGTTCTACTACAGAGAACATAACAGTTATTTCTTTTGTGCTCTTTATTTTACAAAATGTCACATACCCTGAGGAACCAGAGCTCCTGTCCAGAGTTTCCACATTTTGCTTCTGAAATAAGCAACCTGGTCATTAAAAACAAGCCCAAAATAAGCAACCTCCAGCTATTTCCTTTCCTAATGTGATATACTACTTTTTAAAGAGAAGTCTACATAAAGTGTGTTAATTTTCATCTACATTACATTTCAATATCACAGTGCTAAGTATCTATTCAAGAAAAGACCGTCGCTTATAACAAGCAGACCTGGCAACTTTGGCTCTGGAGCATGCGCCATGTGCGTGAGTGTGTTTGGGGGCGTGCATATAGCCAGGAAACGAAGAAGTGGACAAACTGCCTACTGCTGTCGTGTTTTCCTTTATGTTAGGAGCTGGACGGTAATCAGGGGGATACACACAGACTTAAGAGCCCCAAGAAGCAACTTCACGTTTAAAAACAAGCCCAAAAACCACAACCCGCGGCCATGACTCATGAGATTTTCAGCCTTTAGACGCTTATAACGAGCGGACTTGGCAACGCTGCTCGTGTCTGTGCGAGCAGCTGAGAAGGCAGCTTCAGTGTCAGATCTGTCCGGGGGAAATGTAACGTCGTGCTGCATTAAAAAAGGAACTACGTTTCGTTACCAAATTTTCAATAGTAGCGCGTTACTTTACTTTTTACCCGAAAAAGTAGTTACGTTACTGTAACACGTTACTTTGTAATGCGTTACACACAACACTGGTTAACACCAATGACAGCACTGGACAGATGTCTGTCCTGTGTGCACTGATGGAGCTGCAACATTTCTGTTTTAAATTAAACTTTTTAACATTTTGCTGTTTTGTTTGCAGTCGATATCCTCGGCTCCACACTGATGACAGTCGCAACTAGGGCTGGGTTAAAAAAATTGACTTAATCTATTTAAATTGATTTTCCTTTAACTGGTTCATAATCGATCCATAAAATTCAAAGATGGATCTTTTAACTTGGGTAGTTTTTTCTTCTTTGGATGTGCAGAGAAGCAGCCTGTGGTATCAACCCTGCTAGTCTGGTGTGATCAGCGTTTAGCGTTGCTTTCTACTGAACAAGATCTCATGAGATGTTACTGCAAACAAACATGGTGGAAGCACTATATGGGCACCACTGGAGAGTTTAAAGCTGATGTTTGGATGTACAGTATTTTAGATTTAACAAGTACAAAGGAAAATACGAGTTGGACAAAAAACAAGTAACATGCAGAATATGCATTAATGCATATCATTAAAATATGATTAATGTAACTGCTTTGGGTTTAGTTCTTCATGTTAAAACAATTTTTAATGATGTACCAGGTCAAAAGGTCACTTTTTAAATTTACAGCATTATTTTAACTAAGATATCCCAGACTGAATAAATATAGAATTGAATCGTGAATCAAATCGATTTGAGACCTTGTAACATCAAATCGATCCAGAAAATCTGAATATATATCCAGCCCTTGTTGCAACACACTACCTCGATCAGCTTTAAGTCAGTCACTATAATCAGTAAAGAGTACACTATTTGGAAAACACAAAGTTTATGTGAACATATTCAATATATGCTAGCAACAGCACCTAGAAAGAACACAACGTGAGCCAAAGAACAAACTCACTAAAACATGTCGTAGGTGGAGTTAAAATATCTTTGTCTTACAGAAAAGCTGTCAGTGTTCTTTGTTCTTCATTTAATGAAGAACTGTTGTCTTGTAGTGATGGCCGATCACAAACTTTTGCAACTCGCAAAATTTGACACTTGACATCAAAACAATACATGTTAGAAGTACTGAAGGTAACATATGAACTTAGGAAATGTTTATCTTCTAAATAAATCGACTGAATGGATCAGATGATTCGGCCAGTTGTGCACAAACAGCTGGACTTCCTCAAATTTGAGGAAAACACCAAAAATCTTCCAAGAAGTTGGTAATGTCACTATAGAAGACTTTTTCATGCCTTTTGCTGCCACTTTATTCTCTCTGCACACCTTCATTTTGTGCCCAAGGACTGAACTGTGACGTTTCAGGCATCCTCCAAATTTCCAGAAACAGATTTTTTGTTTGTTTGTTTAGACTATTTTTATTTCTGACTGGCTCGAGCAACTCCACATCTCCAGGGCCTCTGCTTGTTGGGCATGTTTTTGGGCATGTGCTGCCTTTATTGATGGAGGAAGAGACAGCGGATAGGCTTGTGAAGGAGGTTAGAGAGAGCAGGGAGGACACTCTGCTAACAAGCCACAGGTTAGAAACATGGTTGTGCCTGGTTGTTCACCAAACCAGTGACACACTAAGAAGAGCTTCACCTTCATAATCGTAGTTTTTCAGTCCAGTCCAGCAAGAGCCATAAGGTCAGTACCTAATTAAAATAGAGTTTTGGAAACTAACCTCAAATACATTTGTAACAAAAGAATAAAAACAAAGAGCAAACAGCACTAGACCCTCTGTGGACGACAGGACAGGAACTCCCTAATCCAGTGTTTTAGACTTACAAGGCAATAAGTGTCTTATAATCATGATCTAAATTTCTATCAAAAGAATTGTGACTGGGATTTTTGCCATAATTGAGCAGCCCGAGATTCAAACATCCTAATTTCAGATGCAAGCACCAGTGGACACCATATGCTGAAACTTTCTTTTTTTAACACACAAACAAGGATTTTTAGTTATAAATTTTAAGTATAGGCATATTATCTATGTAGACATAATGAACTTTGTTGGACTTGTTCAGACTTATTAAACAGTAACTCCAGAGGCTGGTTCAGAGTGACGCTTTAGGCCCAAAATGCTTCACCTTGGCTGTAGTTTTCTGAAACATCCGACCTAAAACAGTGTTTGTGCGTGGACAGGAGGTCAAACAGGAACATCCACAGCATGTGTGACCATAGAGTCATTACATGTGAATTTGTTCTCTGTGCTACAGGACTGAATGTTCCCCTCATCATTTAATTATCATGTGCCACAGTCTGAATAACCATCAGTGGACTAAGTACTAACTCCATTACCTGAGTGAAAGTACACATACTCTTGTTTGATACTTAAGGTTTTCTTTAAGTTAAAGTACTGGATTACCTGCTTTTGAAAATACTGAAGCATTAAAAGTTCATTTTACTTTTATTGTCAACGTGTAATTTTATTGTTTCAACAATGAACTTAAAGAACCCAATGACTAAAACAGCCACCTGACCTTCTTATAGAACCTGTAGGATTAAAAGCTTGTAAAATATGTTTTAGACAAATTAAAGTGCTTATTGAAACACCACTGAATCAACAAAAGGACGACCACTGCTGTTTTCATTTATTTGTTCAACGCTCAACATGCTCTCTCAGGTTGGACACTTTTTGTTGTTGCAAAGCAGACACACCTGATTCTGAATCATGCAGGTCCGTCTTGCCAGCCTCCATTGTCCAACGGCCAAATAAGGGCAGAGAGGCGGGAGCAGCGGAAGCTGCTGGCGTTATGTCAACAGGAAGTCAGTTGATAGGAAGTGAAGTCACTTCCTGTCGTACAAATAATGGCAGCTAATGTTGGTTAGCCTGTGGTCATCATGGTTACTCAGTTACACTTGGCAAAATCTGCTCTCCTCAGAAGTTTACTTTGTAGGGATTGTCTTTGACGAGGTTCATGTCACATACAAGTGTTAAATGAATCATCTGTGTGCTACAATTTAATGTGAAACAATAGTCTTAAGGTACTTAAGCTATGAGTTATCGGCCGTTAGCAGCTAAGGCTAATGGCTAACAAGGGCAAACTACAGTAAACAGCTGTTAGCTGTTAGCCGCTACATTTATCCACTACACATGCTACATCATAGCAACGTTGCTTGATATGGACTGGTCACTGATGAGTGTGCTGAGCCAAACGATCGTCCAATCACAAGCTGCTGTTGTTTTTGAAGGTTCTGCTCCTAAAAACATTCTCGCAGGGCTCCTCCCAGATGAATTAGTGAAATATTTATATATATTAAACTGACCATCTGGTGTGTCAGGTTAACTTTTGTAGGCGGTGATGTATTTTGTTTGTGGCAAACAGAGCAAACATTAAAGATGATATGAATTATTCTTCATTTTGACAAATCGAATCATGGATTTCAGAAATGTCCAAGGGTGTTTTGGAGTGGAATTATCATCCATACCTGTCGTAGCCATCATTATAGCCAAGACAAACTGCTATCTGACTATGTTAGCTTAGCATATATTTAAAAAAAAGAAGAGAAATTTCATCCGCTGACTTCAAAGCTATACTGAAAAGTAACGAGATCATAGAAATGTAGTGAAATTAAAAGTACAATATTTTATATTTCAAATGTAGTGGAGTAAAGTCATAAGTTTGCAAAAGTAACAATACTCTAGTAAAGTACAGATATTCAAATTTGTACAGTACTCAAGTAAATCTACTCTAGTAAAGTACTAAATGTTCCACCTAAAGGACCAGTGCAGTCATTCAGATGCAGAATTAAGGGTCACTTCAGGTTTTCTGAATGTAGCTCAGCCCTATGTGTCGTCTGCGGAGAGGTAGCACATTTGTTTATAATTATCGTGGCTCAATTGGAGGAAACAGAGGCTGTAAACAAAGGTTAATGTGGGGGAAAAAGGCCCATTAATTACCTCCCCTGCTGCGTGATTCATGTTCAGATCCTCGTTTCTGTTTTTTCATTCAAACGTGGTAAAGCGAGCCAAACTGCATTGTCTGCAGGAGCGTCGGGAAAACCCGTCAGTGCTGTAATGTGGCCTTTTAAGCATAAAGAACAGCTTGGTGTCAAATATCAACGCCGGAGCATTGATGTCCGCCTAAAGATTATGTTCTCCCTCTGTTCTTAGAATCACACTGCAGTTCATGGGAAAGAGTCTCAAATTATACGCTGCCCCACTTTAATTATTTGTTGAGTTCACGGCTTTGTCGGCTGCAGAGTGTCGAAAAGTAAACGGCAGTCACAAAAGCACTTTGGGTACAAATATAGTGAAAAGTGATTTGTGGTGATGACGGGAGCAAACGGTGACACTTTTGTGTGTTATTGTTCATCAGCTGTGTTAAAGTTAAAGGGTGTCCTGTTATCGAGGTCATGGCCTTTTCCCATCTGTGTTACAGTCTACATTACAGTCTGCTTACAGGCCACCACACTACATCTATAATTACATAAATAAATGTGTTACTAACAACAGTTTAAAGGTCTTTTGTGATTTTCTGATATTTGTTCCATGATATTCATTATTTAAAATGTTAACCCTTTAACTACCAGCTCAACTGTTTAGGAGGGGTTATCAATAAATTCAGGAAGAGTTAATCTAAAAAAAAAAAATCAAATTGTTGTTTGAATCATTAACATTTCAGGAAACAGATAAAACAACCAACAAACCAAGATCAGACATTTTCTTGGTGTGGGAGTTGATTACATTACGACATAAAAATTTACCAATATTTGGGACTGTCGTTCACTAGTAAAGTTTTGGCCAGGCAGGGCCAACTCGTGCAGACATAAGAAGAGAGCTGAAGGAAGCGTCGTGAGGAGTAACGTGGAAAGAAACACTAATATGAATGATGGCATGTAAGCAACGGTTCCTAAGCCGGCTGCCACAGCCCCAGTGTGGGAATATTTTGGTTTTAAACAGAATGAACAAGGTGTGAGCTCATGAACACCGACGAGCCGATATGTCACATTTGTTTGAAAGTAGTGACGATGAAGAAGAGGAGGTGCAGTGGAGCCTTCATCCTGACAGTCAGCGCTTACTGATGCGTTTGGTCGGCAAAGTAAATATAAATAAAACAGCAAAATGGTGCGCTCACGGACAGTGTCGTTCACTACATTGCAAAAGAAATGCAGCCCTTCAATACGGTTAAAAAGCCTGAAATGTTATGAAACAAACAGTACGAATTGACTGGGAGAAAGTACATGTCACAAACAATTCCTGAACTGTAAAAACTCCATTTTATTTATTTATTTTTTTTTGTGTGTGTTGTTATGGGAGTTCTTTTTTCTTTACAGAGAGAGGGTCTAATTTTTTTTATTTTTGATTAGTATTATTATTTTATCTACAAGCAATTTTACCTAAAAGAGAGTCCATTTCATTTCATTGTTTTTTTTTCTCTTTTTTTTTGTTTGCTAAATTTATTGTATTGTTTGTTCAATTTATTTTATGTAAAAGATCTTGACATTCCAATTACAGTTAAATACTCTTAAGGAATTAAAGTTTATTGCTTTTGATATGGTGTGCTCACTTTATTATGACATATGATATAATTACATTAATGAAAAAATGACGTTTCAAAATAACATCGACAATAATATGGTTTATCTGCAATAATTTTTGGACATTTATCGTCTGGCAAAATTTGTTATTGTGTCAAGCCTAATGACTGCTTACATCAGTGACATCATTATTATCTGATCTGGCTTCATGCTGATAGAAACTCATCTCTGGTATGTCAAATGTGCAGATCTGCTCTCGACATGAACAAAGTCCTGACACTGGATCTGCTCGTGTTAAGCCACAAGACCCACGGGTGTCAAGACTGGATCTCATGTTGTTGTCAGAGCTTTCCATTGTTGGCTGACCCCCGTGTTCACTCCGAATATGCTGCTGTGGAAATATGTGTTCAGTCTATTGTGCGGCCGCATTGCCGAACGTCAGCGGCTTCGCCGTTCAGCAGCTCTGTGGGGGTAAAGCCCCTCTATTATAGCTCTTTGTGCTGGGTCTGCATTTACATTCACGTTAGCCTGCACCAAGTGATAAACAGTTAGCCAAACGTTTGACGTGCTCCATACACCACGGCTAATGCACTGTCAAAAGGAGAGTCAGTCCAGTCAACTGCCTGGCCTCTACTGATGGAACAATTAGGGCGAACAAAAAGAAAAATGACTGGCAGAACACAAGTAGGCCATAAAAACTCTTAACCCAAACTACCCAATTGTACAACACTGCAGTTCTGCAGGACACGCTAATCCAAATTCTCTCAAAATCATGGCTATTGAAGTAATCCCTAGATCTTTGAGGGGAGGTGACAGACTCAAACGACTCTTGGAACGTGAAACATTTTGGATCTATGCTCAAAAAGCCACCTCTTTCCCAGGTCTAAATGTAGAAATAGACTTTTCTGCTTTTTTTAAATGTTTTTGCCAATTATTGTTTGGTGCAGGCTATTCATTGTTTTGCAGCCAGGCCTCTTGTGCTTTTTCCTTATTTCTTTTTTCGTAATATAATAATAATGATAATAATAATAATAATAATGATAATAATAATAATAATACATTTTATTTAAAAGCGCCTTTCAAAACACCCAAGGACGCTGTACAGGATAAAACAACAACAATAAAATCATAGACTGTAAAAAACATGGACGTCATGTCGCTGGGCTTATGTGAAGCCGCCGCCGTCTCCCCCATTCATCTGAAAGGGCCATTGTGAAACTTCAAAAAATTAATACACCCCATAGAAATATTTATCCCATCTGTATGCTGTGGTGATATGAAAGTATCATTGAGCTGCGTTTTTTCAAGTCCTCTTTTTTCTGAAAAGTTTCTTTTTCATCAGTTATTAGAGTTTAAAAAATAACCACGGTTTACGGCAGTTTCACAATGATTGTGTACGGCGTATGCTGCAGAGTTTTGAGACCGTTTACGACAACTACGTCCAGATATGGTCCAGATTCTCTACTGGCTGCACAATGGCGGCGCCCTGACGGGGGATATTATGGCTTCAAAACCATTACATGGTAGAAGGCGGAGCCACGCTATCCAGTTCTTATAATACATCCATGAATAAAATCAACAAAACAATACAACTATAAAATCAGCAAAATACAACAGACCGTAATGGATAAGTGGATGAGAGAGATTCATTGTAAGGAGTATGCAGTTCTGAACAGGTGGGTTTTGAGTCTGGATTTAAAAAGAGACAGGGAGGACAGATTTCAGAGGTCCGGTGGGAGAGAGTTCCAGAGCTGGAATATGTCTTTTCTTAAAGTCCGATGTCATGTGACGGCATCTCATGACACAATCACATGACACTTCCTTGGTAATTTAAACACCTGTTTCGTGATGCTAATCATGTCCTGATCAAGACTCAGATGAGTCGAGACCCTTTGACATGTCCTTGACATAATAAAGGATTTTAAACGTCATCGGAGTGCCTCAGATTTTATGTTGTTTTCTAAAATACTGCCGTCCTCGGATCCTTGAAGAGCACCCAATCCTACCTCTGTTTCATATGTTTTGACCCAGTGCAGCACTCACCCCTACCTTTTCTTCAGTTTAACATTTTAATGACATTGAAATTACAAATGCTTCCAAACATACAAGTTTCCAAGATACTTGTATTATTTTACTATCAAACTTGCACCAGCTTCTCGTGTTACGCCAGCGACGAGGAAGATCTGTCAACACAGCAGAAATATTTACAGAAAGATGAACAACACACGGCCTTATTTTGACTGCATGAAGCCTATTGTTTAAAACAACACAGCCCATGAGGGTTTGGGGCGTCTCAGTGTATATTTTGCAGTTTATGACACAAAGTCTTGGTGTCAAGCTCAAAGAGGACTGATTATGTGTTTTAATTATACATGGGTGTGATCAGAGTGTCAGGTTTTATTCCCTTTAAATCAGTGTATGCTGGGGGCTGGCATTATTCACGGTTTGGTCTAAATTTCAAAACTTTTCTGGCTTTCAGCTTTCTAGTGCCCTCTGTGGTCATTGAGTGTAACTGCACTGTTGTACACCAACCTGCGTTTGTTGACATACAGAGGGAGGAGAAGCCGACAGGACGTCCAGAGAGACAAAATAACCAAAATAATGTGGACTGTTAATGATCAGTCTGATCATGATTGCATTTGAATAAATTATTATGTAAGTACAAGTCCAGGGCCAAATCAGCATCGGTCGGACATCCCTTCTTGTCTTTCAGCTCACACCAGCGAGTGAGTGCCGGGCTAATGTTTAACCCTGTCCGGGCGTTTAGCTTGTTACTCTACAGCTTTCTTTTTTTATCTCGTCCAGTAAAATAATTACTTTCTTCTGGTCTTTTGCTGCTTTCGCCATGATAACAACTGTACATTTAGCTTCCTTCTTCTTCATGTTCTTGTTTAATGGCGGGTGGCATCCATTGTCAGAGGAGCATTACTGCCACCTACTGTGCAGGAGTGTGAGCCAGAGGTCCCTATTTTCATTTGGAAAATAAGAGCCTATTTACTTTAAACTACATTCTGTTCATTAAATCTATTTTAAAAATTAAAAAACTGCTTTATATTCTCCTTTTCCCAATGTTTAGCTTTGCCTCAAGGGGAAGTGACGTATGCCGCAAAGCAGTCAAAGCAGTAAATGTTTGTAGTTTTTAGTGTGAAGAGTTCCTACCATCCACACTGAAGTTAGGTGTCATTATACTCCTTGTAAGGTGATGCACCATCACAATGACTCTAGAAATATATTAGCCCTTTAATGCCTGAATTTTAAAATCACAATGAAATACTTTTGAAAAATGTTTACTTTTACTTTTAAACTTAAATTAAAAAATCATGTAAAAAAAAATTTCAATGTTACACTTTGAGGGGAGTTATGTATCTGCATCAGTCATATTTAAAGTAATTTAGTGAAAGTCAAAAAACAAGTCTTTGACAAACATTTATTTAGGGTACATCAAATTAAAAGAACAAATTTAAGTATATTTACCATTGCTGCTTTAGTCAAGTTACACCAGAATTTAAAATAAAAAAAGCAAAACTAAGGGCATAATTTGCCCTTCATCTGCTATTTTGGATTTATGATGCAATATCGTGACATGGGAAAAATGGGAAAAGATATTTTTATGAAACTTAAGTCAAGGGTTTGGGAATTTACCATCTGGTAGTTGGACATGGTACAGCAACCTAAAGGGAATAAAATGTATTCCAGATATCTGTCTACTGTAGTGACACCATGCATGAAAGAGTGTAAACGTTGATGCTCAGGTTAAAAAACTTTAATTATGAAGCATTTCAGAGGATGAGAAACTATCAAAAAGACCACAGACAAAAATCTCCAGTTAAAACCGACAACTCATATGGGTGTATGTTTATAATAGACCCATTACTGTTAGTTTTTTTCTTATTTTCCTGTGTGAATCCCTCACTCTGTTCCCTTCTGCATGTGTGGACAGCCTGTTTTATTGTCTGTGAGAAAAATTGCTGTGAGATTCTTCAAATAACATTTACAAATATTTTGAATAAAGCTCACATGTATGTTTTGTTTATTTCTGGGAGTATTACACACACTGAGAGACGCACAAAAAAGCCACCAGGCCTTTGTGAACTGCAAACTGAAATTTTCAACGAATTCTCTGGTGTTTAACGGTTGACATGTGCTGCTGGGCATCCTGTCTGAATGAAACAAGCTCTGTGAAGTGTGTGTTTAGATGTTTTGGTGTGGCCATCTCTCGAATGTGTCCCCAAAAAAGCAGAAAAACTCAAAATTTTTTGTGCAAGACAAACGAGAGCCCACTGCGCTCAGTGTTGTCAAAATATGGCATGCACCACAGAGATTTGATTTCAGCTCATGCGTCACAATTTAAAAAAGAAAATAGGGTTAGCCACAGTTGTAGGAAAATATGGTCAAAGATGACAAGGAAATGGGAAAAAAAACAGAGTTTCAGTGGTGTCCATTTCTTTTTTTCTTGGTTGATGATGTTTTATTTGGAACTATAAATTTTGTTAAAGCTTTAATCTGACTTAAACATTTTTTTAATATTCTATCAACCAGTATGTCTTTACACCTTGTTTTTTTTAGATAGCACAGGGTTAGAACATTATTTAAATTATTGTAAGTACTATTAACTTCTGTATTTATTAATGTTGGGACTGACAGAAAGTAACTGAGAAGCTCTGATGTGAACGAACATCAATACTTAATCTTGTTTGTGTGAGATTTAGAAAACCTGAAGCTGAAAAGTGGACGACTCTCAGGACAGTATTTGGTATTTAATGACACTTTATTTAAAGAGTCGAGCATTTTACTTTGAGAGCACTGTATACTCTGCAGACAACACTGTCAAGGAAAAACAAACAGAGACACTGTGTTTCTCTGCTGCTCTAACTGAGAGGAAGCCGAGTAGTGCTCAGAGTGTAAGCTCCATCTCATGAGGACTCCTGAAAATACCCCATAAGTCTTTATGGGAAATGTTTCCCTGACTCTCTGGCAGCACTGAGGACAGTGGAATTCCTAGGAAGTATATTTAAAGAAATAGTTATTGCTCAAGCCTCCATGAGAAAAGGAAAACATGACCTTAAATGGTTCATCTCTGGAGGTTCAGGGGAGAATTAAGTATAAATCATTCATCAAATGATGAGCAAGTATCAACAGAAAGAGCTGCTTCAAACTAAAATACATGAACATTTACATTAAATTAAAAAGTATTGTCTCACCCATCCAAATATTCAGAATCAGGGGTTCCAGTCTCTTCCATGTCCACAGGTGTATAAAATCATCACCTAGGCATGCAGACTGCTTTAACAAACATTAGTGAAAGAATGGGTTGCTCTCAGGAGCTCAGTGAATTCCAGCGTGGAACTGTAATTCACAGAGAAGGGTCAGCGTTTGCAGAGGGCTGTAG
Source organism: Scarus forsteni (assembly GCA_036419115.1). NCBI lineage: Eukaryota > Metazoa > Chordata > Actinopteri > Labriformes > Labridae > Scarus > Scarus forsteni. Next base: position 2,012,661 of record JAZDUH010000104.1, on the reverse strand, counting down.
GTCAATGAGGTTGCTAACTTTCTGCAGAGTCAATCTCTACAGACCTCCAAACTTCATGTGGCCTTCAGATTAGCTCAAGAACAGTGCAGAGAGCCTCATGGATGGGTTTCCATGGCCCAGCAGCTGCATCCAAGCCTCACATCACCAAGTGCAATGCAAAGTGTGGATGCAGTGGTGTAAAGCACGCCGCCACTGGACTCTAGAGCAGTGGAGACGCGTTCTCTGGAGTGACCAATCACGCTTCTCCATCTGACAATCTGATGGACCAGTCTGGGTTTGGAGGTTGCCAGGAGAACCATACTTGTGGGACTGCATTGTGCCAAGTGTAAAGTTTGGTGGAGGGGGGATTATGGTGTGGGGGTGTTTTCAGGAGCTGGGCTTGGCCCCTTAGTTCCAGTCAAAGGAACTCTGAATGCTTCAGCACACCAAGACATTTTGGACAATTCCATGCTCCAACTTTGTGGGAACAGTTTGGAGCTGGCCCCTTCCTCTTCCAACATGACTGTGCACCAGAGCACAAAGCAGGTCCATAAAGACATGGAGGACAGAGTCTGGTGTGGATCAACTTGACTGGCCTGCACAGAGTCCTGACCTCAACCCCATAGAACACCTTTGGGATGAATTAGAGCAGAGACTGAGAGCCAGGCCTTCTGGTCCAACATCAGTGTGTGAGCTCACAAATGCTCTTCTGGAAGAATGGTCAAAAATTCCCATAAACACTCCTAAACCTTGTGGAGAGTCGTCCCAGAAGAGTTGAAGCTGTTATAGCTGCAAAGGGTGGACCCACGTCAGATTGAACCCTATGGATTAGGAATGGGATGGCACTGAAGTTCATATGTGAGTCACGGCAGGTGAGAGATGCTTTTGGAAATATTTAAGGGCCATTCTGAATGAACTCAACCAAAGTCCAGAAATCGTCCACAGTCATCAATTCAGATTTGACTAAGAATTTGTGTTGGTGCCTCTACATGTACAATGAACTTGTGCGAAGTTGTAAAATCTTAATTGTATCTGAACTGAGGACCTTTAATTAAGGGGCGTTTCTGTTTTTACAATCACAAATTGCAGTTGTTTCTGTGTAGATGTCAATATCTCTGAAAAAAGCAAATGTTTCTGGCTCAGATTTGCCCTCCTGGGTAATTTCACCCCAGGCTTTCAGATTCTGGACCAGAAAAGTCTGATGCTTTCTAGTTCCTTCGTTATTGCTTCCCAAAATGGTGAGTAGTTTAGGTGCAAAAATGGGAAAAAATCTATTTTAACAGGGCCAATGTCAAACTATTGATGCCCATTTACCTCAATTTGTGGATGGTCTGCAGGATGGAACCAGGCCCTACAAGAGTCCAAAAATGGTTCCTGCTTCATAAACACACTTTAGACCAATTTTGCACTGTCAAACTCGCCATGTGGGAAAGTACCCATGGCCATGAAACCATTTCTACATAATTGTACATATCTTATAATCATTTCCTCACTTCAGAAAGGCTTTGGTGGAAGTTTGAGCTCTTGGAGAACTAAGTTTAAAGACTTTTTCTTAGTCTAACCTGACTAAACCACTGCTCATGGCTGTCATGTTTCAGAATCATGACGTTGTGTCCATGTGCTACAGCCTTTAACAGCAGCTCTTTCTTCTATTTAGACGCTAATGACACTTTCAAATTCAAAAGTGGGGCCTTTTTAGATGTTTTTTTTGGCCACAGTAACAAATAAAGTCTCTCGGGCTTCTGTTCAGACTCTACTGCAGGTATTAAACCTAAAACCTCATCAAGAACCCAGAGACTGTCCCATCATCCACAGAGATTGAGGACTGATGTGAAACTCCAGTCTCTGAGGAGTCTGTCTTGAGTGTCTGTGTGTCTTGCAAAAGACATTTAATAGAGCAAAGTGTCCAGCAGCCCAGCAAAAAGAGGGCAAGTACTGGAGCACGTGCCAGTCTTATCAGCGTTAAGGAGGAGAGAGATAACTGTTTCCTTATAGCTTTGACCTACAGATCAACTGTTTGGCAGAGATCAATAAATTCAGTAGAGGTGTCCCAATCGGATGTTGATATCTGATATCAGTCGGATATCAGCATAAAAAAAAGAAAAGAAAAAAAAGGATATCCAATATATGAACTCTGATACAAACAGTCCATTCTAATTTATTTAATTTATTTAATTCAGTTGTAGAATATGCTTATGTTTAAGTTAAACACTATGGTTATTTTGCAGTTTAAAAATGTATGTTTTTGTTTTTATTGGATTTACTGAGGCTCTTTTTCAGGGCCTACTATTTTATTTTTCATTTATTTTATTTAATTGTACTGTATTCTAATGTTTAAGGTTTAACGTATTGAACCCACTGGTTAATAACAAATGGGTCAGTTTTTCTCATACCTACTATTGCTGACTTCTGTTCTCTGTTTGAGTAATCTCACCTGATCAAGCCTTTTCTTACAGTCCAGACTACAAAAATAAGAAATAAAAGTCTGTTTGATTCCTGCTGATATCACATCGGATTGATATTGGTATCAGCCAATGCTCAAGGCTGCAATGTTGGTATCATATCAAAGTGAAAAAGTTGTATCAGCACACCCCTAGAATTAAGGTACTGTACATAAGAAAAAGATAACACATCATTGTTTGTTTCTGTCAATGCTTTGGGATTCAGAAACAACTGCAAACAAACCAAAAGAACAAATATTTCCTTTGTTTGCAATTTAAAGGTTTAAAAAGCAAAAAGCTATTACTATTATTACCATTGTTATTATTTTACATACTTAACCATTTACTGATATGATGATTTATATATGTATATATTATCTGTCATTTATCAAAAACATGTATTTTGTTTGTCTGCCAAATTAAACATCATCTATTTTAAGTTCTTTTAGATTGATATTTTGACCAATCTTCCTGCTTTTCTGATTCATTTTGCCTTAAAAATTTGTGCATTTTTATGTCATCATGTTATTAACTGTTTGTTTTAAACTTTCTCCCTGAAATGTTAACAGTATCATCGATTTGATTTGTTCTGTTTTTTGAAACATTGAATATCTCTGAGTTTATTGAAGAAGGGTTAAAGGGTTATAGCAGATGTGTTTTAACAGCCTTACAGAACGATATCATAAATCATTTCATGGATTTACTGGCAACGTCAGTCACTTCTGCTTCATAAGATGTTTTCTGGTCCTAAAGTAGAGCTTTATCATGAAGAATAATTGGACAAAATTAAAATCAGATGGCTCTGAATTCACAAATTTAACAGCTATTTTAAAACCTTCAGTTTTGGCATATCGTGTATATATGTGTGTTAAGAAATATTCTAGATTTCTGCAGAATTACAGGCCTTACTTTTAAAGACTATGTATGTAAAATATCTATTTTGTCCATAATAATACAGTTTATATTAATTCTAAAGCATTACATCCGTACAGTTGATGCCAGATCTTGATTTATGGTTATGTTGTGCATTTATAGGTACAACTTTAATCTGTCTACTACACAGGTAGTTCAGACAAAGAGTGTTTAAGTGGAAAGTTATGGTCTTCACGCCACAATGTATGGTGTTTTACCACAGTGCACTTTACCAGACACATGCAACAACTCTCCGTGCAGCACCTTCAACATGACGGAAACCACCAACCACACTCCTATCTTACTTCAGAAATGAGGCAACGCAGCCTCTCACACTCTCTCTGTGGCCACAGCTTTCACTTTCTGCAGACTTCTCATCATGATGGCGGCAGGTACCCAACCACACACTCAGATAGTGACCAGGGTCGCCAGTTTTTTCCTGAAATAAGCAAACTGGGTTATTTTATAGCTAATGTAAAATATTCCTTTTTAGAAAGAGGAGTCTACACAAAGTTTTTTGGGGGGTTTTCATCTACATTTAAGTTTATTTTACAGTGACTGTTTTCTTATCTGTCTCTTAAAGGGACTGTGATGAGTTTCTAAATAATAACAAAAAAGTCTCCCTTTTAGATATATGCCTGATGGAAATACACACTTTAAGATGAGTTTTATAGCATCAAAATAGGTTATCTATAAATGCTATTCCTTAGCTTCGTGGTCGGGTCAGACAGGGCTGGACTGGCCTGGATACTCAACTTCAGGAACAAGACAATTAAAACTAGAGCAAATTTATATTATTCAGACACGTCTTAGAGCACCGGGCTGTAAGTAGCCATATATAGCCGGCTACAAAACTACGATACTTAGTTTTCCAAAAATTGCTTGTTGTCACACATCAAAAACTACCGCTACGTAACTAGAAAGAGATACATTACCTCGTGGCTTTGCATCCTGTAAGTTGATGAAAAAAGAAGTTGTAAAGCAATGCAGAGTTCTGAGGAAGGTCTGAGCTGCATTCATTAGCATCACAACAAACACACGCTTTGGCTTGGGTCACGTCTTTTGGTGCGTTCCAGTTGTAGTCAGAAGTAGGAATTTCCTACTGGGAACTCGGTGAAACCTCGCCACCCCCGAGTTGACAATGGAAGATGGATGCCCCCAGTGTGAACAGTTATTTAGCTCCTGTAATAATCCATTTATTTGCACTTCTGACTGGGGTGTGTCGCTCTAGATCAGCTGTATACATAGTATTGTTAGACTTATATTTACAAAAATGCTGCCATAGTGATAATCACATTCTTCATGTGATATTTGTGAACAACAACACAGGGCGTGCTAACAACAGCTAACAATAGCCTGGTAGATCGGCATGTTTTTTCAGACTTCAACTGGAACGCCGATAAGCCGGAGATGATGTCACTCCCAGTTCTGAGGTTACTGGAACGCAGCATTGCGACAGTCACCGCGCGTGCTCATGGGTAGAAGAGTCTTTATGTCACTGGAAACAGATTCTCCTCACAGCACCTTTAATTTTCTTCTTCCACATCCTTTTGTTTATACAGAAGTGCAGGGAGGGGTTACTGTCATTTATAACTCTATTATCACTAAACAGCCTGTCTAACCTTAACTTCTGTAACCAAACAGACATGGTCAAACTTTTATCTGAGTTTTATGTTGATTTATTATGGTGAAAACAGGAGGAGTAGCATTAGAAATATATTTAATTCTGGCTTTAAGGATTTCTTACTGGTGGAAACATCATCATTTGTGTTTGGAGTGGGAGAAAATAGTTTCTGTAACTTCTGGGTTGAGTTTATATCAGATCCACAACAAGCACAAATAAGCAACAGCATTTTTGGAACAAGCTACAAAAATGCAACCAGCAACTTCCAATTTTTACAAGCAACTTTGCAGAAAATGAAGCCCAAAGCTGCTTATAATGAACAAACCTGGCAACTATGGCGGTTACATGCTGATATTATACCCTCCTTAGTCTGTCATCACTGAACAGCAGTTTGTGATGCCCATTAAATGTAATGTACATTAATATAAACACAATATAAATAAAAGACTCAGTCAAGCTGCATGGCTGATATGAAGAAATAGATTTCCAGACCTACAAACCTAAAAACAGGAGGACAAACTCTCATGCTGAATAATTCTTACTCCATGAATCCTGAACTGAATCTGGACTTTACTGCAGCTGTACTGACACTCTGTCAAGCATGGACGCTCAGTCCAGACATTCTTCCCTGCACAGATGTGGAATGTGTTACAAATCTGATTTCAGACATTTTTTGTCCTCAGAGGTCTGGAGTAGAAATTCATCACGGAGGAGAAACACTGGATCAGAGCCCTGCAGTGTGAAATAAAACCTTAAATGATGGACAATAATGTGAAGACTGAGATCTTCTTTGACTTATGGGGCTTCCTGTCTCACTATGACATTACATATTCATCTTAATTAGGGACAAATATATTAGATTTTAGAAGATATTGAATATTTTTGAACTCATTAATGCCAATAATTATATTTTCAGCAACAGTTTTGAACAAAATAATCTCCACCTAACCAAAAATAACCTATTCCTTCTTTTATTGGGGATGAAACTGAATAAGGAGGAAAGCAAACTTTTTTTTTTTCCACAAGAACAGCTTCTCCTGTCGGTGAAACATTGAGACATTCTGCCCATAATATTGTGGATATATCGAGCCGATATGTGACCAATATTTACACTGTAAACACCAGCACAATGTCTCATATCCACAGATGACTATATTTAACTTTGTATGCCATAATATGCTGATACACATATCAAACAGATGTTATTGTGCATCTGTAATATTCACTGATTTAAAATTATGTGAATAATTTTATATTTTTATAATATCTGATTGAGGAGTCAAAGACAAATGTCTGATTTTGTTTGATAACCGAACAAAAGTTATATCTGCACACACTTAGCTGCATGCTAATGCAGTGATTAACACTAAATCTTCAGTTTCAGAAGGTAAAACTGTTCAAAAATAAATTATTAATTATGACCAAAACAACCATGAATACCTGCAGTTTAACCAAAGAGGAAATATGTATGTTTTATTAAAATTTATATGGAGTTTTTTTATTCTTGGTACTAAACTGTAAAGCTGACTTGATTAGATAAAAACAAAAAAGTGCCACAAAAGCTACTTTTTAAATTAACATGGTCATTTTTTCTGAACTTCAATATGCGAATTTTAAAACCTGGCCAAGGTAGTGAATAAAGCAATAATGTTTTGCCCAAAATGTATTGACATTCCTTCATAAAGAACCTTTACAGAAAATCCTGTTGCACATCTGACTTTTATATTTTCCATAGAGAACAAAAGAAAGTCATTTTTTATTTTAAAACTGCTGTAATGCAGTTTGTATGATGTCTGTGGGAAATTAAACTGGAGTATTTTGTGACATATTGTTTTTTTTTATTTTATTGTTGCTTTTTCTGGAAATTTGACATTGACTGGAGGGCTGCATGTGGCCACCCTGAAATATATGAACATATCAATACTTGGATTATCTTAGAAAGCAGAATGATGCAGCTGACGTCCAATTTCAAACCAAGACTTTAACTTCAGACACAAAGGGACCGTTTTAATGTCATCCATTCTGATGAAGGAGCCACAACAAACCCTGTGAGAAGCTAGTTATTTAACATTCATGCTTACTTTATCTAAAGAGCCACAAATTAAAAATTGCTACAAAAATAACTAATCAACACTCATATTGAAAGTTAAATGCAAAAAATAGGCTATAAAATGTGCTAAACATAAAACTCAATCCAATTTAACTGCTTATTCCAGTCAAGTAAGATAAATATTTACAGTTTAGAGCTATACAGAAATGCAAAGGTCTTTTTTATTCTTACAAATATTTTTAGTGTTGAATAAACAGGATTAATGAAGAGAAAAAGTCAAACACAGCTAATGTCGTGCAAAGAACTTAGTTCATTTCAATAACTGAAAATTGTAACAGATTTTTTATTTTTTTAATAATTCTATGGTAGATTGTGTCCTTTTGTCCTTAATATTCAACTAACTGATATTTTAAAATAACTTGTGGGCCGTGTTGAGTAAGGGGGGAGGGCCGCATGTGGGCCCCAGGCTTCATTTTTCCCACCCCTGCCTCAGGCTGCTGTTGGATGGATTTCCCCCCCCCACACAATACAGTTACAACCAGCCCCGGTCTCCCCTAAACCTTCACCATTGTCTTAATGCCTGATTTCATCAGTTACTTTCTTCTTTACATGACAAACTCTTGATCAGCTGGACTGGACTTTCACTTGAGAAAAACGCCTCGTGCCCGTTTTAACCCTGCGTGACAAAACCGCAGGGCGGACGTTTACCTGAAGCCACGCCCACATTTGTAAAGCCCATCACCTTTCACACACACCGACGCCCTGGGGTAAAGACCAGACTCTGGATCCGCAGCTGACCTGCTGGAGTTGCGGATCTTTGGGAGTGAGCCCAGTCCGCACCAAGCTGAGCGCGAGGCGACTTCTGCCGGTGCGCGTGTCCAGATTTACGCGTCTTCATTGACGTTAACGCGCCGCCGGTGAGTTCAACGATTCGTGCATGTGTTTCTGTTCGTGTCGTTTTCCTACCTCCATCATTTACTCTGCTGATCTGCTGTTTAAAAGCCAAACATGTGATGTCTAACATGAGTTTGAAAAGGTGTTGATCCACGCGTAAAGCGCGCACGCAAAGAAACCCGAGCGTGCGGTAGTTTTGACTTTCTTTCCTCTCTGTATTTTGACTTTCTGTCCTCTCTGTATTTACTCCTGACTTCCACACCGTTGCACAAAAACGACACCACGGATCATCTCCACACCTGTTTGATTCACCTGTTCATCCCTCTATGCACCCTGCTTTGTCTGCATCACTTTACGCAGCTCTTCAAAAGCGCATAAATAAAACTGAGAAAATTCCCCTCCCGCGTTTTCCTCATCTGATAAGAGCCATCCAACCGTCCTGTGGGGGAGACTGCATGCTGTGGATTTACATAAAACTTAACTGAAAGACAAGAGAAGTGCTGTATGGAGCCAGGGACATTTAGGAATCAAACTGGCCTGAAATTAGTGTGTAAAATTCAACCTAAAGTCAACAAGGCAGATTAGACAGAAAGCCGTGAAATCACAGCCTGATGTGCCTGTGAGGGTGCACTGGGTAGCTCTGCCAATCACAGGGCGGATCATTCCACTATTGTCCATATGATCAACATTGTCTCTGGATTTATATGTTTTCATCTGTCCTGTTTAACACACAGGATCAAATGTTCCAGTTCTGAACTCGTTCTGTCTCATAGTTTGTCATCCAGCGGCTTGTGAGCTTCCTCCTGCTTGAGGAAATATTTGTGGCCTGCACAGTGATCTGGATTAGGGCTGAACAATATATTGTTTTTACATCTCATCTTCAATGTGTGCTTGCACAAAAGTCACAGACAGGGCGTGCAGCGTTTGCCACATGACCTGAAAAACCTCTTCAGGATGTTTTTTTTTATGTCAGTCTTTAACTTTGTGTTGATCATAATTACAAAACCCAAAACCAGTGAAGTTGGCACGTTGTGTAAATCGTAAATAAAAACAGAATACAATGATTTGCAAATCCTTTTCAACTTATATTCAATTGAATACACAGCAAAGACAAGATACTTAATGTTTGAACTGAGAAACTTTATTTTCTTTTGCAAATAATCAACTTAGAATTTAATGACAGCAACACATGTCAAAAAAGTTGTCACAGGGTCATTTTTACCACTGTGTTACATCGCCTTTCCTTTTAACAACACTCAGTAAACGTTTGGGAACTGAGGAGACCAATTTTTGAAGCTTTTCAGGTGGAATTCTTTCCCATTCTTGCTTGATGTACAGCTTAAGTTGTTCAACAGTCCGGGGTCTCTGTTGTTGTATTTTACGCTTCATAATGCGCCACACATTTTCAATGGGGGACAGGTCTGGACTACAGGCAGGCCAGTCTAGTACCTGCACTCTTTTACTACGAAGCCACGCTGTTGTAACACGTGCAGAATGTAGCTTGGCATTGTCTTGCTGAAATAAGCAGGGGTGTCCATGAAAAAGACGTTGCTTGGATGGCAACATATGTTGCTCCAAAACCTGTATGTACCTTTCAGCATTAATGGTGCCTTCACAGATGTGTAAGTTACCCATGCCTGGGGCACTAATACACCCCCATACCATCACAGAGGCTGGCTTTTGAACTTTGATCCTATAACAGTCCGGATGGTTCTTTTCCTCTTTGGTCCGGAGGACACGACGACCACAGTTTCCAAAAACAATTGTAAATGTGGACTGGTCAGACCACAGAACACTTTTCCACTTTGCATCAGTCCATCTTAGATGAGCTCGGGCCCAGAGAAGCCGGTGGTGTTTCTGGGTGTTGTTGATAAATGGCTTTGGCTTTGCATAGTAGAGTTTTAACTTGCACTTACAGATGTAGACGAACTGTAGTTACTGACAGTGGTTTTCTGAAGTGTTCCTGAGCCCATGTGGTGATATCCTCTACACAGTGATGCCGGTTTTTGATGCAGTACCGCCTGAGGGATCTAAGGTCACGGGCATTCAATGTTGGTTTTGGGCCTTGCCTCTTACGTGCAGTAATTTCTCCAGATTCTCTGAACCTTTTGATGATATTACGGACCGTAGATGATGAAATCCCTAAATTCCTTGCAATAGCTGGTTGAGAAATGTTGTTCTTAAACTGTTGGACAATTTGCTCACGCATTTGTTCACAAAGTGGTGACCCTCGCCCCATCCTTGTTTGTGAATGACTGAGCATTTCAGGGAAGCTGCTTTTATACCCAATCATGGCACCCACCTGTTCCCAATTAGCCTGTTCACCTGTGGGATGTTCCAAATAAGTGCTTGATGAGCATTCCTCAACTTTCTCAGTCTTTTTTGACACTTGTGCAGCTTTTTTGAAACATGTTCCAGGCATCAAATTCCAAATGAGCTAATATTTGCAAAAAATAACAAAGTTTACCAGTTCAAATGTTAAGTATCTTGTCTTTGCTGTGTATTCAATTGAATATAAGTTGAAAATGATTTGCAAATCATTGTATTCTGTTTTTATTTACGATTTACACAACGTGCCAACTTCACTGGTTTTGGGTTTTGTATAAGAAATAGTCCTCATGTGTGCTTTAACTGAAAACCCAACAGCCTTAACTGCTATGACCACAGATATGAGGCCTTACTGAAGAAATCTTTTGTCCAGGGTTTATTTTAAATCTGTTAAAAACAGCCTTTAAGCAGCAGCAGTGCATGCTATATTTTATAACAAAGTTTAAAGAACTATGTTGCAATACCGAGTTTTAAATAAAGTGTTTGTTTTAAAAGTTCCCTAAAAATGTTGCTGCATAATTACCCCTTATATCTGTGTGTTTTGTTTCTGCATCTTTCATATCGGCGTCATGCTACTGAGTAACAGCTTTTATTTTATCAGATCAAAGATGATTTTTCAAGTTTTGCATCCTGTCGGCTTTCAAGGACAGGAAATGCATCAGCATGAGAGGCACTTTCACTGAAACATGAATAAACCTGACCTCATGAGAACATACTGGCAGTAATTAAACCATAATCAGCCAGTTTCTATGCAGTTATCTCTAGAGACAAAAGAGAGAGAAAACTCTTATAACTCCAGCCAAAGGTGAACCATAAACTGAGCTTAATTTTCAGTTCCCGCTTCTCATAATCTGGATAGAAGGAAACAAACACATCAATAAAACTTTACTGTGCCGCATGATGTTCTACTTACATGTTAATAAGTTTAAAGTAGTCATGATTATGTTTTTTTTCAAAAGTCGAGCAGCCATATTTCTGGATTCATACGAGCCAACAAAAGTTATAGATCCAGGAGAAAGTGTAAAGATTTTAATGATAGTAGAAAAAGGCCCTTCTTCACTTTACTGAAAGACTGAAATATTTCTGTTATGGATGTAAAAAATGTGTTTTTTGTCATAATTGTCTTTCTATGTGAAGAAAATCTATTTCTATATAATTTCATTTATACTGTATTTTCTCTGTATTAAGTCACAGATGTATAATTTCTGTTGGGCTAAGTAAGACACATAAATGTCAAATTTATAAATGAACTGAAATATGTTTGATATCCTTTTAAATAGATTAAAACAAAAAAGAGGATACTCAACTGAAAGATAATTCTAAACTGAGCCTAAATGCTTAAATGTGTTTAATCCTTGTACTGTTAGCTTTTGTACCCGCTCCACACTCAGATGGATTTTTACCCGTGCCTTAAATCAGCTGTAAATTACACTAAAAACATATCTATGGTACATTTTCCCCTCATCTCTTTCTACCTTGTCAGGCTGCATTAACCATGTTAAACATCAACTTTAATATCTTTTGGTGAAGAGCTGTGGGCCTTTTTTGTTTGTTTATCCCTTGATATCAATAAAAAAGTAAAATGAACTTCAAGAGAATCATATAAAGAAATAAGAAGTTTTATTGATCCCTCATATTTACTAGGTAGATGTAAATGCATCTACATTTTTCCATTCGAGTTTTATTAACTATAGTTACATCTATAGTGTGATGGGTCAATTTCAACCCACATATATTTACTTAAAGAAAAGGGCAAAACAGTATTTTATCACAGCTTCATTAGTATGAATATTTGTGAATATTTATGAACATTTATCTGCATATCTTCACAGATGCAGCATGATTTCAGTTTTGGCTGTAATTATTGCTTTATAACCTCATTTTTATAACTGGCTCAAACCGACTCTCACACTGTTTCAACAGAGCAATTAGAATTTGTTGTTTTTTGTTTCCTTTTTTGTTTTTATAGAAGTTCCTGACAAAGTCAAAAAGTGTCAGTGCTATAACAAAAAAAATGTCAAGTGTGTTTTTTTTTTAATGCATTTTAAACCTGAACAATCTGTACCGACCCTAACACAGGAGGAAGGTTAATACAATTCCTCATAAAGCAGCAAAACAGTAGCTCCATGTTTGGTTTTTATTGGACACCTCTGCAACACGTTGGATCCAAAAGTTTTGACTGTAAATGTTGAATATTGATTCATGAAGTGAACATGCCCTCGGCTTTGGAACGACTTTGGAGCGCCCTGCCCGAGGAGATAAGGCGAGCTGAATCAGTGACATCCTTTAAATCACATCTTAAAACCCTCTTTTTTAGACTTGCCTTTACATGATCCTTTTTTACTTGCTTGTTTTATTATTTTAAGTTCTACTGTTCTTATCCTGCTCACAGTTTCTTGTCATTTCAGTCCTCTTTTTACTCTTTTCTTGTTTTGACATGCTCAGCTTTTATAATCATTATTTTATTTCACTTTAATTTATGTATTGATTTATTGATTGAGTATTTCTTTTCTCTTTTTACCAGTCCTCTATCTGCCCTCTTATTTTAATTCTTCCTGATGTGATGTCATCAACCTTCAACAGCCTTAAATTAATCTATGTTTCTGTAAATCTGTTATCTGTCTACTGTCCTATGATCTCCTTGTCATGATGTATTATACCAGCTGTTTCAGTCCTACCACTTTATTCTGTTTTCTTTCATTTTGTTGCTTTAGTTAACTCAAACCTCTCTGCCTTTTCCTCTGACTCTCGTGGTTTCTGATGACCTGATTGTTGATTTTATTCTGACTTATTCTGCTTTTGTTTGTCTGTTTGAAGCACTTTGTAAACTTCTGTTTTAAAAGGTGCTAAATAAATAAAGATATTATTACGTCCCTGCTGAAGAAAAAGTTATTAATAAAAGTAGGGCTGAACGATTTGAGAAAATAATCTAATTGCGATATTTTTCCCCCAATATTGCAATTTACTCTGCAATTGTTTTAATGTTCCTCATCTTATGTATTCTTAAACAAACATAAGCAGTAGATCTTTTTATAGTAAAACCAATATGACATTAAATTAATCTAAGGATAAAAGATTAGAGAAAAAGTGGAGAAGTGAAGAACAGAAGCAAAATAGGTATGAAATTGTAAAAACTGGGTAAAAAAAATGGTACGAAAGCGGAAAAAAAGTTAATAGGTGGAAAATAGGTATGAAATTGCAAAAAAAAAAAAAAAGGCAAAAAATTCAAAAGTGACTAAGGAAAATTGATTATAGCAGCAAAATTGGGATTAAATTTCAAAAACCATGAAAAAATTCCAAACGTGGGCTGTGTCTGAAATGGCATACTAACATACTACATACTACAAACTCATGTGTATATACTGTATACTACATACTATAAGTATGATTAGGATGCCAACCGTTCACACTGTAGTATACTACTAAGTTTCCCATGATGCATTTCAAACCTCCGACGACAAAAATCAGAAGCACACCAGGCTATCAAATATCTCTGTTGATTTGAAAGTTCAGAGAGCATTTTAGGCGAGAAAGTCACCACGTAGGATACCAAAATGTGGTCATTTGAGCCATAAAACACATGGATACAAATTTCATTTCGGCATTTTGGACATTCTGTTATGAGCTCCATTATGCTATTGAAGAAACTCGCGGTCGTCTCCAAAACAAGAGCCCATTTACAAAAGCGTTAAAGAACTAAAAGGAGATAATAAAAGATGCTTTTATTTTGAAAACTGGAAGTTTGCTCGTGGCTGATTTTTAGCTGAATGCTGGTCGGTCTTGCATGGCGCAATGCATTATGGGGCGTTTGAGTCTGACTAGTATGCCCACCTCGCGTACCTAAATTTTTTTCTGATATAGTATACATCCAGGTATTTCTCGCACACTCAATCTTTTCATACTATCTAATGTGAACACACTACATACTCATTTTGACGTCACACTTAGTATGAGTAGGACGTTACTATGACATTTTGGACACAGCCATGGTCTGACAGTGGCCAAAAAAAAATGATGAATGGGAGCAAGATAGGCATAAAGTTGTAAAAACTGGGTTAAAAAAGGTCAAAATAGGCTTGAAATTGCAAGAAACGACATCACAATGCCAAAAATATTGCACTATCTGCGATTTGAAAATTGCAACAAGCCATATTGAGATTTAATCTGATTTGTGCAGCAATTCTAGTGTGTGCAGCTGCCCTAGATAAAAGCCTTTAACTTGTTTTCTTTCTTAAAGCATCTGAAATAATGTTCATTTAGAACATCATTTTGTCTCATGAAGATATGAAAATATTGAGTAAAAAGTTTTGCATATCCTCACTCTCCTTACAGTCCTTATCTATTTGTGTCCACTATCAGGATTTTTGGCTGTTTGCTGAATGTGTACCATCAAACCGTTTGGTTTCATGGAAATCCCAGACATGCAGAACCTTTCTGATCTCCTCTCTTTCTCTCTCAGGTTCCTGACATGCTGACCTCACAGTGAAGCTGAACAAAGGAGGTGGAGGAGCTGAGCAGCAGTCCTCGGTGAAGACGTTTTGATGATCTGAGGGAGGTGCTGAGCTTCACCTGCAGCTTTCTGGAGGTTTGATCACTATGAGGCAGCGCAGCCTGTGCCTAACACGGCGGAGGAAGATCAGTGACGGCGCGCCCAGACTGCTGAAGAGCCTGACAAAAGCCTACTGGACTTGACAACATCACAAAGAAAAACCAGTCTGGTGGACAGGAGAGAGGGAGGGGGGAGGATATGTGAGACGACAGACGAGATATTAGGAAACATGACGGGGTGGATGAAAGGGAGGCAGATGTTCGAGTCCGTGAGGGTGAAGCTTGAAGGTAAATGAGGTGATGAAATATCAGGAGAAGTGAAAAATTAGGCGAGAGTTAAGTAATCGTCACGATGTTCGTGAACTTCCGGCGTATTCGAAAGTGCCAGTGCGTGCAGCTGCTCACCACGGGCCTGGTGCTGTGCGTGGTCATGGTGTGCTGGGAGGAGCTGGACCACCACGTCGTCAGCCACATGAGGTCCTACACCTACAGGTACCTGGTCAACAGCTACGACTTCCTCAACTCCTCCTTCGCCATTCCCAACAGCGACCACAAAAGGAGGAGCGGTGCGAGCGGTGATGGTGGACCGACCCGCCCGTACCTCATCAACCACCCGGGGAAGTGTGGCGGTGACGGGGCGGGGGACTTCCTGCTGCTGCTGTTCGTGAAGTCGTCACCGGAGAACTTCGAGAGGCGCCAGGCCATCAGGGACACGTGGGGGAACGAGAGCTTCGTTTGGTCCACGCTGGGGGAGAGGGTGAGGCTGGTGTTTGCTCTGGGGGTGCACGCCGATGAGGGGCGCAGGGCCGCGGTGCAGAGGGAGCTGCTTCAGGAGGACCAGGCCTACGGGGACCTGATCCAGCAGGACTTTCTGGACACTTTCCACAATTTAACAACCAAACTGATCATGCAGTTCCACTGGGGCCACAGGTACTGCCCTCAGGCTCACTTCTTCATGTCTGCGGACGACGACATTTTCGTCCACATGCCCAACTTAGTGAAGTACCTGCGTCAGGTGTTGACTGAACAATCGGGGGCGAAGGACCTGTGGGTGGGGCACGTGCACAGAGGAGCCCCTCCAGTGCGGCGTAAAGAAAGCAAATACCACGTCCCGTATGAGCTCTACCCCTGGCCCTCCTACCCGGACTACACCGCAGGAGCCGCCTACGTGGTTTCAGGGGACGTAGCGGCGAAGATTTACCGGGCGACGCGGGTGCTGAACTCCTCCATGTACATCGACGACGTCTTCATGGGGATCTGTGCCAAGGCCATGGGCGTCTCTCCCCAGGAGCACGTCTTCTTCTCCGGGGAGGGCAAGGCCCCGTATCACCCCTGCATCTACGAACACATGATCACGTCGCACGGTCACGCCGCAGACGTTCGCGCGCTTTGGCTCGCAGCGACGAACCCCGCGGTGAACACTCACTCCAGAGGGTTTATGGGTAATATGTACTGTACAGCAGTGAAGGCGATGCTTCTTTGTCTGCCATATTACCAGAACACGTACTCGTGCATGGCTGCTTTCACATAAGTTGGAGTGGTGAGAGCCTGAATAAACACGTCTGCCATTAGTTTTCTCTTCTGTTAAAGATCATTTTGCCGACTGAATTTGCTTTTTTGTAATAAAGACCAAAGCTGATCTGACAAGCAAACAGAGATCCTGGAGTCCTGATCATTTCTGTGATTCAGAGGTAAAATAAGTGAAAGGGTTTGATCTGTGGAGTCAACAGCTGAAGGAGGCTGCGCCGAATTCTTGTGTCAGTGGAAAAAAATAAACTCAAAATCAGCTTAATGTTTGCATAACACATCCCAGAATGTGCAGATAATTTAAATAATTTAAATAAAATAAAATGAAAATCAAAATAATGAAATGTAAATAAAGTAGGCAGGTCTAAAAGCAACATCAACTCCCTTGTAAAAAGAAAATTAACCCTTTAACTCATTCTAATCAGGAATTGTCTTTGTTTTATGATACAGAAAAAACTGCAACCAAACCAAAATAACTGTTTTTTTTGTTGGACTTAGAGTTTGAAAAGCTAAAAGCTACCATTTCTATAACCATCATTATTATTTTAATTACTAAACTTCATCATTTAGTGATGTTATATACTTACATAAAAAGTCTGTTATTAATCAAAAATTATTTTTGGGTTTGTCAAACTCTAAATAATCTATTTTAAGTTATTTTTGGCATTTTTACAGACATTTCTGTCTTTTTTAAATGATTTTGTCCGTAATTTTTCTGCATTTTTATGCCTTCACATAATCAATTCTTGGCTTTTACAACCTTTCATTCCCACACCAAGAAAATGTCTGTTTTTCAGTTTCTTTGTGGGTTTTTTCTGTTCCTTTATTTCTAAAACATTAAATATCTCTGAATTTAATGATAGTTGAGCTGGTAGTTCAGGGTTAAATAAATTAAATAGAAGTGAGATTATAAATAAGGCCAAGGATTCATTCTACATAACAATTTAATATTATTTCCAATATGAATATAAACATGACAGTGCTGTTCGAAAGGCAAAGTTTGACATTAAGCTACAGTTTGAAAGTTGGGTTATTTTAGTGGGTTTGTGCATTTACAAGTATCAGAGGTGTTAAACAGTGAACAAACGTGGAAACGTGAGGATGTGTCAGCTTTGACACCAGCCTTTAGTGAGTGTGAGACTGAGTGGGTGATGGTGGGCTGCAGATTCTTGTTTGTGTTAAAGCACTTTGAGTCAACAGAAAAACTAAAAAGATCAATTTACCATTCTGGGGGGTCCAAGGAAAAAGGTAAGAGTCACTGATGCATCAATCGTAGAACAACATTAATATTAAAACATTAAACCAATGAAAACCAAAAACAGCCACTGCAGCATGGCATCACATCGATCCAAAAGTCTAAATCTGAGCCAAAAATCTGTGTTTTTGTGAGTTCAGTCAAAAATTGTTAAAGAAACCAGCAGTCCTGCGGTGTGCTCTTTGATTCCTGGCTTCCCCATGAAAAACCTTCACCTTCAATCATCACCTTAACTGATCTATTATCTATCAAAATAATAAGTACAGGGGCGGACATTAGCTCAGTTGGTAGAGCGTCCGCCCCATGTACGGGGGCTGCCAACCCCCAGCAGTGGCTGCAGGTTCGAATCCCGACCTCAGCCCTTTGCTGCATGTCATCCCCCCTCTCTTCACCTGCTTTCCTGTCTATCTTCAGCTGTACTGTATAACAAAGGCCAAAAAAGCCCCAAAAATTAACTTAAAAAAAATTAATAAATAATAATTACAAATATTAATCACTGGCTCTCGTCGCTAGGTAATGTGATGTTTCAGAAACAGATTAGGTCTTTCCAAAATCTGTATGCTAGATGTCTTTAAAATGCCAATTTATACACGCTGCACCTTTAAGATGATGGTTATAGCTCTTGTAAACTTTTTTAGACTCAAATCAAAATTGGGTTTCACTCCTTTTGTCCCTTAAACCCACCCGTAGACAACATGGTGGATCGTTATGTCAGCCTCCACAGAGGGGAGACCCACGGTACAGAGATATAAAAAAGATTTTTCTAACTTAATAAACAGAAAAAGTTTTATGAGGATGATCGTTCACCTATTTTGATGGATTTTACAAACAAATAGAAACATTATGTCCTATATTTACAGTTTCTATTAGACTGCCAACTTCTACACACAACACCTTTAACAGGATAGCAGCATCTAAATAACAAAAACATTTAAGACATTAAGAAACAGATGTTTGTAAAGAGCCCACTTTTATGTCATCACATTCACACACACTGGGTAGGGCTGTGTGTTTTATGTCGGGTCACATTAGCTCAGTAGCTCAAATCAAATCAAACTTTATTTATAAAGCACTTTTCATACAAAAAATGTAGCACAAAGTGCTTTACAAACAGACAGATAGACTAAAATAAAGGATTTATGACCCAAACCCACTCCACCCAGCCCCTGAACCCACCCACACTGCAACCCATACACAGTGTTTATAAAAAGTATCATAAATTAAAGACAATAATAAAACACACAGCTGTACCCAGTACTGAGGAAACGCCATCTCAAAGCTGGGGTTGGCAATTTTGGAAAACTAGCATGAATTTGAAAGTAGCATCTCCTCAGGGCTCTGGGATTTGATTGGTTTAAAAACAGGTGTCCCGGCATGATTATTGGTTGGGGTTTTCCCTGTTTTACTCCTGCTGTAGATAGCGGATATTTTTCGCTCTTTTTTAAGAACACATTATGAGTTGATTATCATCGGGTCATAACGATCATTTTAACCAGTATAAAAAAAAGTGTATCTAAATCAAATCGCAGACCCCAGCTTTAAAGGTTTAAAAATGAGAAAACACTGGAGGTTAGGTTAAAAGTGTAAAATTAAATATATCATAAAATTTTAAAAAAAGAATTTAAAAAAATAAGAATAAATAATGCATGGAAATTAAGTTTTAAAAATAATATTAATAATAATAATAAAAATACAAAAAATAAGATAGAAAAACTAAAAAAAAAAAAAGAAAAGATAGCAAAGATGAAAAAAAAAAAAAAAAAAAAAAAAAAAAAAAAAAAATAATAATAATTAAAATTGCAGGCTGTGGCTGAGGTGTGCGATATGACGATATTAAATCGTTAAGGATTATAACGATTTAATTTCGTCATAAAGCAGAAAGATCGTCAGATCGTCTGCGTGGGCACAGATTCTTTGACATGCACCTGACTAGCCAATCGTAGCACATTAAGCTCAGTGCATGATGGGATCTCCTGTTTGGTTGTGTAGCGTGAAGCCATGGCAGAAAGAGAAAAGGAGATAAAAGCTTGAAGATGTCTGAACAAAAATCTGTTCTAAAGCAGCTGTATTATTCACTCAGATTATAGATGTTGCAGTTAGATAACATTTGTTCTAAATTGTTGCACTTTAATGCTACGGCCACACCGGACGCAAATTCGCCTGGACACGCGTCGAGATTACATACAAAGTCAATGCAAACACGCATCTTGACGCAAATTCACTCTGGGCGGCGCGTTGGACACGTTTGGAGCGTCGAGGCGTTTTGACGCCCCAAACGCCTCGACGCTCGAGTTGAAAATATTGAACTTTCGATGCCAGTTCACGGCGCGGCAGCCAATCAGTGATGACATTCCCCCCCGACGTCATTGATTTGATGACGTGTGACGCTCCGCGGCCCCCTGCTCCCGCTCAAGCCCCTCTCAAAGATGGAGGAGAGGTTTATCGGCACTGTTTGCTATCATTCAGAGCTATACTATTCGGCGTGTATACTCTACAGAGACCAGAACAAAAGGAAGCAGGCTTGGGTGAAAGTCGCTGAGGAGACAGGTTTGATTTAATGATGTGTGACGCCCTGGCCTCCTGCTCCTGCTCAAACCCCCTCTCAAAGATGGAGGAGAGGTTTATCTGCGCTGTTTGCTATCATCCAGAGCTAAACTACTCGGCGTGTGTCCTCTACAGAGACCGGAATTGAAGGAGCAGGCTTGGGTGAAAGTCTCTGAGGAGACAGGTTTTGAAGGTAAGTTCTGTAAATATTCGTTTCCAGCTGGATTTGCCTGCAAGGGTTATCACTGAGTCCGACCGGCTCCGGCTCTCTACTGCGCATGCGCCCGGCCACGCGTCGTCCCACAGCTTGTCATAATGTCCAGCGTCCAGCTTTGGGCGATAAGCGCGGCGTGTCACAGGCTTTACGCGCATTAAAATTCGCCAATTCGCGTCCGGTGTGGCCGTAGCATAAAAGATAATGTTGACATTGTTGTTCATTACCTTTTATGTTTACATTTATTGCACATTTTTATAAAAAACTGCACTATTTAAATTAAAACCTGTTCAGAAAGTTTCTTTGGCTTTAATTTTATTTTTTTTTCTTTTAGGGTTTTACATGTTTTTTATGTTAAACATAGGGAAAAAATGGTCAAACATGCAAATTAGTCTAGAAAAATCAAAGTAAAAAGAATCCTGATAAAATTGTGATCATGATTTTATTTTTAAAAAATCGTGATATATTTTTGCCATATCACCCACCCCTAACTGTAAGTACAATAAATAAATAAAAAGCTCAGTCTGAAGGAATCTGGGTTGGTCACCTAAGGGTGGCTGGTTCAAAATCCAACCTAACCATGTTTTAAAGATGCTAGCTCGCTCCTTGAGCTCTGCCACAGTGCTCTTGAACACAATCTTTGTGTCTCTCAGCCTGCATGTGTGTCTCTAAACCAGTGCAAAGAATTACATTTCCCCATGAAGGAGGAATAAAGAATATCCTTTTCTTCCTCCTGTTTAAAACACAAACCACGATGACTGGAACCAACGCAGAACTTCCTGAAAAAGGGCAGTGAACTCTATCATGGCTGTTTTTTTAGAGAAGTCCTGCTCTGGCGTTTTCTGGCAGCCCCTCCTAAAAGTGGAAGCTGGATTTGGACTGCTGATCGGACAAACTTCTGCCTGACTCACGGTAATTTTACCAACAAAGTGACTGCAGGAGAGAAAAGTCTGCATCCTGCCCCGCTGAGTTAAATGATGCCAGCTGAGGTTATTCAGTCTCAGACACTCTGGGCCTCTGTTTCACCTTCAGAGGTAAAAAGGGAACAAGTTTCTGTCCTGTTTCCTGTTGCTGATGACTCACTCCCCCTCCTCTCTTCCTGTGACTCTCTTTTCTCTGATGTCGCTGCATCCTGTTGATCTGAGCTCAAATCTGACTGAAGCTTGATGACA
The DNA here is from genome assembly GCA_036419115.1 of Scarus forsteni. NCBI lineage: Eukaryota > Metazoa > Chordata > Actinopteri > Labriformes > Labridae > Scarus > Scarus forsteni. The sequence goes on along the minus strand of JAZDUH010000104.1, from coordinate 1,991,173 downwards.
AACTGGCATCGCCATGTTAAAGCATGAACTCATGAGAGCAGTATCACAGTTTAATATTCCAAAGGTTGCTCTCCACATTGTGTACAGAGGCTTTTTAAATCCATTGGTGCATTGAACCTAAATAAATAGTGACGGGGGGTTGGCCTGCCTGGCAGCTCAGTGTGAGTGAAAGCACCAACGCTCTTTGTCCAGAACCTTTTACACGTCGCAGCGTCAACAACTTTTACACCACCAGACATCTGACTGCCAAACATTTCACATGACCAGTCCATAAAGCGCCGAGTCAGCAGTTCATGCCATTGTTAGGATGTGCAGCTGAAAAACAGACGGCTTTTAGATGAGCCAAGAGAAATAAAAGAAAGAAGGAGGACTTAAGGAAGACTTAAAGGACTGCTGTAAACCCTCATGTGATGGTTTATGAGTTATTAAATTACAATAGAATACTTTTAACATGTTTGTTTTTACTTTTAAAGGGACTATGAGGAGTTTCTAACTAATTACTAAAAAGTCTCACTTAGATATATGCCTGATAGAAATACACACTTTAAGATGAGTTTTATAGCATCAAAATAGGTTAGCTATAAATGCTATTCCTTAGCTTCACAGTCGGGTCGGACAGGGCTGGACTGGCCTGGATACTCAACTTCAGGAACAAGACAATTAAAACTAGAGCAAATTTATATTATTCAGACACGTCTAAAGGCTCATTTATGCTCAACGTTAAATACGGATCCGGATACGGACAGAGCTCTCTGTCCGTGCTTGGCGTTCTTTTCGTCCGTATTTCTGCGCGTATCCTTGAAGCTTACGGATACGGACCAGACGGAGCAGTACCACCGGAAACCGTGTGGGCAGTGTTGCTACTGTCACTCTGATACTCATCTCTGGAGAGAAACGAAGAAGTATATGGCGGGGCTCTTCAAAGAAAAGTTGTGTGAGCTGGTGTGAAATCACAAACATATATGATGTTACTTGTCCGGGACAACACGACAAAATCAAACTCCAAAACAGCTGGGAGGAGATCGGAAGGGAGCCAAAAGTTAGCTTATATTTGATGCAAAGGAGAAGTGGAGGTCGGTGAGAGACAGATTTGTGCCCCCTGGTGGATGCAATGGTCAACATCCATTGCAAAAGTAACAGACGCATGGGAGCATGTGCGCAGTGACGGAACCATCGTTTGAAACGGACGCATACTTTTTCATGCGTATGACGAGCATAAATGAGCCTTTAGAGCACCGGGCTGTAAGTAGACATATATAGTCGGCTACAAAACTACGATACTAAGTTTTTCAAAAACTGCTTGTTGTCACACATCAAAAACTACCGCTACGTAACTAGAAAGAGATACATTACCTCGTGGCTTTGCATCCTGTAAGTTGTTGAAAAAAGAAGTTGTAAAGCAATGCAGAGTTCTGAGGAAGGTCTGAGCTGCATTCATTAGCATCACAACAAACACGCTTTGGCTTGTGGTGCGTTCAAGTTGTAGTCAGAAGTAGGAATTTCCGGGTTCCAATTAGGAAACTGCAACCCGAACGTCCCCGAAGTCTGAATTTCCTACTGGGAACTCGGTGAAACCTCACCACCCCCGAGTTGACAATGGAAGATGGATGCCCCCAGTGTGAACAGTTATTTAGCTCCTGTAATAATCCATTTATTTGCACTTCTGACTGGGGTGTGTCGCTCTAGATCAGCTGTATACATAGTATTGTTAGACTTATATTTACAAAAATGCTGCCATAGTGATAATCACATTCTTCATGTGATGTTTGTGAACAACAACACAGGGCATGCTAACAACAGCTAACAATAGCCTGGTAGATCAGCATGTTTTTTTCAGACTTCAACTGGAACGCTGATAAGTCGGAGATGATGTCACTCCCAGTTCTGAGGTTACTGGAACGCAGCATTATGACAGTCACCGCGCGTGCTCGTGGGTAGCAGAGTCTTTATGTCACCGGAAACAGATTCTCCTCATAGTCCCTTTGAACAAGTTAACAATTCAAGTTAAAAGTTCAACTTTTTTCAACGTTTTATCTTGAAGGAGTAATATTCTTTTCACTACGGTGAACACCATGCTTCAATGGTGTAAGTAGTAATTTAGGGGAACTTAGTATGCCTAAGTCACACATTCTTGTTTCTCATGACGATTGTGCCGACTGTACACGATTGAGGAGGCTGGTGTGATCGCTATGATACGGGATAAAATGACTGTCTCACCCCTGGACACACCCCGTAAATACACCGTCAGTAGAGCTTCTAGCTAGGTTAATACAGCGATATGATGAGGATTCCATGAATTTTCATCCCGCTGACGCTTTCAGGATGGAGCCACGATCAGCCCGACTGAGCTCCGTACATGCCACGCTAATACTGTTCGCCTTAGGACTGCATTAGGCTTCCACCTCGTTATACTGAGAGCGGCGATTCTCCATGACAGTTTTGAACAGTTCAAAACTGTCTGGACCCTTCCATGTTCCCCGCCGTTCATCCACGACTATACAACGCTGATCCAGACCAAGTAGTGCATGCACCACGACCAAAGCACGTTTCATCAGGATTAAGACAATCGTTCACAATCGCCATGAGAAACAGGAATGTGTGACTGGGGCTGTAAAGACTAAGTAAATAAACGCAAAAGAAAAATCTGAAGTACATGTATTGTTGCTGTTATATCAGACTGTTCAGTTGTGTATTTCACCAAAAATTTGAAATAAATAATACAAAAAAAGTATGAAATCTGGATTCAGGCACCTCGCTAGCTATTTTTAATTCATGATGCAGTATCTCAATATAGTAAAAATGTGGAAAGATAATATTTTATTAACTTTAGACAAGGGTTTGGGAATTATCACCTGGTTGTTGAACATGCTACTGCAACCTAAAGGGTATAAAATTTATTACAAATATCTGTACTGTCATGGACACAATGCATGAAAGGGTTAAGGATTCATCAGCTTTACTGTCTGTGTGTCTATATCTATAAAAAGGGACTTTATGAGCGTGAAGCTGCTTTACTTACTAAACTAAATTAACTTGTTCATTGATCAGTCCTGACATGTGACTTATATGATTTGACTAACTATAGTAGACTGAGCTGGTGTAAAGGGTGCCAGCCTGAAATGTGGGCCATATTTAAAGGTACAGTATCACTGTTGGTGCCCACCGTTAAAGAACAAACCAACCATGTAGAGCAGGGCTGAGCTACTTTAGGAAAAGATCTAACTGCGACTTTTCTGACAGATATTTCAATTCTATTCAGAATTTTCTTTAAATCAACTACAGAGCAACATTAACTCTGTTTACAGTACAGACAACAGTGAGGAAATCAGTGATCAACAGCTCATAACACATTCATCTTATTGATGATGAATCATTTATTTCATTATTTAAAGCAGTGGTTTCCAAACTCCTCTTCAGACTCTCACACACTCACAGCAGGTAGATAAAGAAATGTGTCTGTAAGCCTGCTGCCGCTCCCACCTCCACATTTAACATACAAATAAAATCTCTGAAAATTAATTATTATTTACCAGCAATGCCAGCAGGAAACACCAGAACTTCATATGATGAGAGCGGATAAATGAACCAGGAACATGGAGTAGTTTGAGTGCCAAATTACAAACATAAATGTACAAAAGAAAAAGGAAATAAAGTGGAAATATAAAGAGAAATATATAAAATAAAATATCAATAATGTTGCTGAATAAAGCAATATTTATCAAAAAATGAATCCATAAAAGAAAATCATAATAGAATTGAAAATATAGGCATAAATTAATAAAATAAATTTTTAAAAAAATGAGTAAATGTGCTTATAAATAAAATACATAAATAAATAATGTGGCTATATGAAGCAATATTAAAAAAAATCAAGAAAAGAAAAGGACAAAAAATTAAAAAATATGAAGACATTTAAAAACAAAAGACAAAATGTGCTGTAAATAAAATAAAAATTGAAAAAGGCTAATAGAAGCAGAAATATAGCCCAGAAAGCACATGCTTTTATAAAGCACATTAGTTTTCCATTATGATCATTACATTGCCATTGCTTTTGAGAATTACTGTATTATTACTTTAACTGCACACGTTATTTTTTCTTATTGTCTTTATTCTTTTTTTTTCTTTTACAATCAGAATCAGAAGGAGGATTCCTACAATGGCCACCAAGATAGGTCATAACAGTTGCAAACACTTTTATTTTTAAAATAACTTTATTAACTTGTCTTTATATTTCAACTTTTATTATCATTTTCTTTTATGGATTCATTTTCGGTTACTATTGCTTTATGTAGCAACATTATTTTTTATTTTATCTTTATATTTCCACTTTAATTTGCTTTTTCTTTTATACATTTATTTTTAGAGCTTGGCAGTCTCACTACTCCATACGGGCATCCATGGGCTTGTTGCTATCATAAATTCTTATTCTTAGTCCCTTTGTTTCTGCCTGAATGAATAAATCACTGATATATGTGTATTTTTATCTGTGTAAATGTATAAGTGTGTATCTATAAAATGAATTGCAGCCTTCGGTCAGCTATATTGTAAAAGGCCTTGAGGTCCCACTTGTTATGAATTGATGCTAATAAATAAAGACTGATTGATCGGTTGATTCACACACTTGTTGCAGAGGCTTCAGTCCTTTACTAAAAAGAAACTGTCCTTCTGTAGTTCAATAAAAACTTTAACTAAAGCAGCCAAAACAGTCACAAAGCAAAACTAAATACCTTTTTAATGTTAGGAGGACTTTAAAAGTCTAAGAGTATTATGTAGTTTAAGACAAAGACATCCCTCTCATGATAATTAAAGCGATGGCACTCTGACCGTTTAGTGCTCGTCAGTCACATTTTAGTATCAGCATATCTCACTTTCCATCTCAGCAGAGGTAAAACACGTCAGTAACCAGGTACCAGGATGCACTTTTTATGATTAAATTAGATCTTTTAACCTTTGGACTGTGATACATCTGACTCTACCGCTAATCCACAGACACCTGTGCTCTCACCTGAACACACAACACAAATAAATGCACCAGCTTGTGAATTTAATCCTAAATGAATGTCCAACAGAGCATAAATATATATTCTGTGGTGAAATGGACTTTACTCCTGGAAGTGCAGTGAGACTAATTAACATTTCAGTAAAACCAGTCTGAATGTATGTCCATCTTTAAAATAACTTTAAAACTGCACGTGCTGCCTTCATACAGTGACGCATAACACCACGACATTTCAACACTCAGCATCACCTGCATGTTAACAGAAAAACCACCTGAGTCTGAAACTGCCTTCACATGACCATATAAGGACGATAAACTGTAAACTGCACTTTTCAGACTGTTCAAACACAAAGTCCACGTCTGTTTTTAATTCATCTCCTGAAGCTGTTCAGTCTGAACTAAAGTAAAGTGATAGTGAAGCTCTTCTTACCTGCGTCTGCTGGACAGGCTCTCCTCCGTCTCATTGGTCACGATGACGTGGCTGCCTCCTTGGCTTCCCTCATGCATCACCTCGATCTGTCGGACAAAAAGGTAAACACAGATACCGTAAAACACTAATTAAAGTCGTGTTCCAATTAATCGCCTGGTCCCAAATAATGTAATTTATATGGTGCAGCCTAGGAGCTACGGTCGAAGTTTACAGAACACACATGCAAACGCTGATCTTACAACTGACAGTTCAGGCTTGAAAAGAAACATGATCAGACTCTCCTCCCTCTGTATGTCAGCAAATGCACGTCTGCCTGAGGCGCTCTGTTTCACGACAGTGCAGTTGCACTCAACGTCCACCGAGGGCACTAGAGAGCAGAAATCCAGAATCTCACAGACTCAGGCTTTGAAAATCCAAAGAAGATGTTGCCACAGCCGCTGTTTGTTTTTTTGCCCTTAACTGACGTCATGAGGCTGGTCACGTAAGTAAGCGGGTCATTGCTGCTGATCTCCATCGCCATTGTGCAGCAGAAAAAACATAAATATCAGGGACATAAATTAAACGCAACGAGAAATGGGCTTTAAAACTCTGAACCATCATCAGGTGAGCGTGAGAGTGAATGGGTGGATGTGACCTGCAGTGTAAAGCTAAAGTTAAAGCTATGGTCTACGATTTGGAAGCTTGGTACATCTTAATAACACCGTTTATAAGGCCGTTATGGTCCTATGGTCCGATCTATGCAATATAAAGACCAAAAAGAATGAAAAAAATCCATCCAGTAAATCCGCTGCAACGCGGCATAATCGCTGACCAATCCCTAATGGCGGTTCGGATTGGTCCGTGAGGCCATCCAATCCCCTGTCTCCCCTGCTCCACACCATTCCGCCTCCTCCCCACTACCTCCCTCATATACCGCTGAGCAGCTAGCTGTACAGCTACTGAGGCGTTATGGAGCCGGAGAAGACCAGCACCGAAACTGGGGGGCCGCTTCTGTTATCCTCCACATCGAAGGGAAGGAAACGTAAAAGTTTCAAGGAAAAGGCTGAAGTAGTGAGCAATCCAGGTCCCAACGGAGACTCAACATTGGGGAATCGTACGACCAGTGGAAAAAGCTGCAGAATGATTTGGGACTGAAAACTGACGCTGAGACAGACGAATTTCTGTTGAACAGGTAATAACTTTGTTTACTACAGTGGGAGATGTCTGCTGAATAACTCTGGTTAGTCTGTGCCTATACTGGCTAATGACTGAACATTGTTGGTTGGAGCGGGTAGGCTCTGTCAATAGATTTTAGCATGTTAGCCACTCATCGTTATCATTGTAAACTGAGCTGGCAATTGGCTCTGCTCTGATCGGCTAACAGTGGCGACGCCAGACCCGCTTCGCCGCCGGTTCACTTGAAATGGCTACCACTGTATGTTACAAGGGGGATGACTGTCGTGTTTGTTACTTTCAGCTCTGAGAAATCGGACATTCTGAGTTGTTTTTGAAGTTGTTGTTGCTGCTGATATTTTCTGCCGGCCGGCTTCTTGCTCTATCAGAGGGGGCGTGTTTTGAGGAGGCGACACGAGCTGGGGGGCGGGATCTTGGACCACTGAGGGGAGGGGTGAGTGAAGGGGGGGCAGGCTGCGTTTTTCAAATCTGTCTCAACAGCCAAACTGGTTTTCAGATCGTAGACCCTAGCTTTAAGTATACTGAAGTCCATCCTATTTATGAGAGTAACAAAACCTTATGAGCTATTTGGCCAACAGATGGATCACAAAATCATTTTAATGGTGGAAGATTAGACTTTTTCTTGCCTTCTGTTGTATTTAAAATAAATATATACATCTATACATCTAAAATCGCAGTCCTTGGTCCATTTTAAGTTTCTTATTTAACACTAAGAGACTTAAAGAAAACACTGTCCACTATTTGACTGTAATACTGCTTGGCTGAAACATGCAGGAGTGTTTCAGTGTTTGACCTTAGTCGAGTCTTTCTGACAGAAACTGCAAACCCTGGATTATCAGGAAAATTTAGTTTTCACTCCTGGACAAAAAGAAACCATTTCATCATTTACATTCAGTGGAGGTGTTCGCACCATTGACAAGAGAGAAACTTCTGATTTTGGCTCCGTCCTGAGCTCTGTCCTCATCAATTATGGAGGAGGGTTTATGGTCTAATACACCAACACTATCACTACACGGGCAGACCGTGTTTGTCAGCAGCAGAGAAATAACCCAGGGGGCGTGCATCCGAATTATGCACACTGTAAACCAATTAATGAGATCAGAGCAAATTCGCAGCGTGGCAGCAGCAGCAGCAGCGGGGTGGCATACTGATTAGCGTGACCCTGCCTCGGCTGCAGGGACTTTGTTTAAATCGCAGTCATCCCTGTTGAGAAAACACTGAATCACAGCAGCTGCTGAGCCGCGGTGCTGACCTCAGATCTGACCTTCCTGAAGTGCAGTGGGAGACTGGAGCAGCAGATTTTGATAAAATCAGGGTCCAGTTGTTTTGCTGTTAGATTACCTGTTATCGACGCTTTGTGCTGAGAAGTCAGGATAAGGTGGAACACAAGCAGGGAGGCTCTGGGCTTACAGACAGTAACATCTCTGTGTGAATATGAGCAGAACATGAAGAGTGTTTCCTGCTCAACTAAAGCCTGGTGCAGACGTCAGACTCCTAAAGTTTGATTTTAGATTTTAACCAACAGGCTCACTCACCATCTGCAGAAGGTCACACTCTCTTAGCCTACATATGTGGACAAAATCGTCGGTACCCTTCCATTAAAGAAAGAAAACCCACATGGTCTCTGAATTAACTTGAAACTGACAAAAGCAGTAATAAATAAAAATTTACAGAAAATCAACTAATAAAAATCAGACACTGCTTTCGAATTGAGGTTCAACGGAATTATTAAAAAAAAAACTTATGAAACTGGCCTGGACAAAAATGATGGTACCCTTAACTTCATATTTTTTTGCACAACCTTTAGACTTCTGCACCTGTCCACAGGTATGTTGGCCCACTCCTCATGAGCAAACTGCTCCAGCTGTCTCAGGTTTGAAGGCTGTCTTCTCCAGACTGCATGTTTCAGCTCCTTCCACAAATGTTCAACAGGATTTAGATCAGGGATCATAGAAGGCCACTTCAGAATAGTCCAGTGTTTTGTTCTGATCCATTCTTGGGTGTTTTTAGCTGTGTGATTGGCTCATTATCCTGTTGGAGGACCCATGACCTGTGACTGAGACCAAGCTTTCTGACACTGGGCAGCACATTTCACTCCAGAATGTCTTGATAGTCTTGAGATTTCATTGTACCTGCACAGATTCAAGACACCCTGTGTCAGATGCAGCAAAGCAGCCCCAGAACATAACTTAGCCTCCTCCATGTTTCACAGTAGGTACAGTGCTCTTTTCTTTGTATGCTTCATTTTTGTGTCTGTGAACATAGAGCTGATGTGACTTACTAAAAAGCTCTAGTTTTGTCTAATCTGTCCAAAGGACGTTCTCCCAGAAGCTTTGTGGCTTGTCAATATACATTTTGGCGAATTCCAGTTTCCCTTTTTATGATTTGCTTTCATGTCCTTCATTAAGTCCACTTTGGCTCAAACTGAAACACTCTCATAGCCTATAACTTCAGGCTTTGTGCACAAATAAAGATTTTAAAATACAGTGGCACACTCCACACCTGAAGACAGATAATGTCAGAACTATTAGTTTTGTTTCTGTAGAGTGTGGTGAGACAAAGAGAGAGAGGCAGGACGCCGAAAACCAAATGATTCATTTACCAAGAGGGCAGTGCCTTTGCTCTCAACTTGATCTTACAAAACTTTAGTGTGAGCAAATATGTTAGAAAACATCAGGAGGCTAAAAGTGGCTAACAGTTAGCCTCATTGGCTTTTGTCTTTTCTATTCAGCTCTTCTCATCAGTTTTTAAATCTATAATTTTTGGGTTACGCTGCTTAGACGTTTGTATTGTTTCAACACAAATCAACAAGTTGTACCTCCATTTTGCTGTCCGTCTAACTTTATGCTTTGCCTTTACTCTTGTTGCCATGGCTACATTTGCTTCCTGCTTCACCAGCTTGCTCCCTGATTAGCTTTGCTCTGGTCCAGGTGACAAAACACAGATGATGTGCTCAGTACTCTGAACACTCGACACACATCAGGGCTTCTGGTTGTGAATATTGAACAATATTTACTATTGTGGGGCCCCGGTCCTCCCCCAAGAGGATAAATCAGTCTTAACCACAATCATACCACAGGATGACTAGATAAGAGAATCTTTAGGACCTCCAGATAATCAGGCCTTTGCTGAGTTTGATCAAAAGCAGAGATCTGAGCCAAAAGTTGGCCCAACTGACTTGTTTTGTGCACCCCGCTATACCAGTCAAACAAAACTTTAATGTTAACAAACATGGCCGACTATGAGCAGAAAGAAATGAAGGCAAATGCATGGTTAGCTTCCTGGAACGTCCCTGACCCAATTTTAGGTCTGGCCCCTGTTTTAACAGGGCAGCTCTGCACCTGGAAGGCCCGTGAATCTCATCGGATCAAACGTGACTTTGGTGTAAACAAACATGGCGGACAACGTCAAGAGGAACGTGCTGTGTTTGCCTGATCTACTTGCAAGCACATCCAAGGTGGTTTGCGCATGCGCTCCGTGGTTTAGTTTCATTTAAATTTCTTTCAAAAACTACATAACGTGCTTTGTTCTGTCTAAAAAAATAATGAAACAATATAACATTATGCAGTAAAAAAAAAAAAAGAAGAAGTCACAACAAGCCCACAGGACTGTTTAGAGCTGCTGAAGAGTTTATCTGATGACTGTAGGCAGAGGCAGGCTAACACTTCCCATTAACACCCAGCATTGGAGCTAATTAAAGTAGGCTAACTTTGTCCATCTCTTCCTTGTTACTGCACGCACAGTAGAAAGAGTGGAGCTATCTGCTTGTCATGGACTCAAGAGGCAAGACACCAAAACCAAAAAAAATTGAGGTATACCTTTAAGAGCCTGGACTGAGAATTTATAACGTTTGGGACAGATTTGGTCCATTATTTTCCTGATACACCAGACCGTGAGTATCTGTAGGATTCCAGCACCCACTACTTACAATCAAAATATTTTGCATCATCTCATAGTTTACTGCTGTTCCCAATTTTTTGTGAGTTTTTAGCTGAAAAGTTCTTGCAGCAGTAAAAGTGAAGGTGTACCTTGATGCCTCCTTTGGCTTTGCGTATGTTCTTCTTCTTGTTGGGGTCTGCTTCAGCCGGCTGCTTGGCTATGTTGGAGTTATCTGAGGCTCTACGGGCCAAAGCTGGAATAAAAAAAAGGACAGTAAAAGGGGATGTTTTCTTTTGCTTAAAGGTGCAGTGTGTAGAAATTGGCATTTTAGCGACATCTAGTGTTCAGATGTTGGAATGAGCCCGTCTGTTTCTAAAACATCACATCACTAAGAGACGGTGAAAACCAAAAAGGATCGTGAACAGGGCATCATTTACAACAGTTACCAGGTGAGGGTTTATCAATCATATCTGTAACTATTATTTTATAGATTATAGGTCAGTTAAGATGATGATTGTAGGTCTGGTAAACTTTTGTAGACTCAAATTCAAAAATCACGTTTCGCTCTTTTTGTCCCTTAAACCCGCCCGTAGACAACATGGTGGATCGTTATGTCAGCCTCCACAGAGGGGAGACCGTGGTAGAAAGATATTAAAGCTTTTTCTAACTTAATACAAAGAAAACCAAAGTTTTATGAGGATGATTGTTCATCCTTCTCCCAGACTTTTTTTTAATATTTTATTTTTCAATTTTCACAATAAAATAACAACCACACAGAATCAGAATTAGCATTCAAACATGGGGTGACTCTTATCCGGATATATATATGAACTTGAACAAAAAGGGGCGTTTAAGGAGGATGTAGAGTTTCCATTTTTTCCACAATTCATGATTTTTTTTCCTTTGAAGTCTCAATGAAAAGGTGATTCGTTCCATTGTATATATTTCATAAATAATATTGTGCCAGTCGTCTAAAGTCAGAGCTTCTAACTTGAGCCATTTCTAGTCATTGCCTTCCGGGCAGTGATGCTCATTCTGAAAACAAATACTTGGTTTTCTTATTTGTTGATAACAGCAAAATTCCAACAAAGAGTTGCTCCCGGTTAAAAGTTTGTCCCAAATATATTTACTAGTTCTTCATGAATATCTCACCAGAACCTGTTTACTGTGGGACGAGCCCAAAACAGATGAAAATGATCGGCTTCCTGATCCACAGATCCTCCAGCAGGTGGAAAAGCCTGAGTGGTGAAGTTTCTGTACAGGCATAATAAAATATTTAAAGATACTTTTCCACCCAAATACCCCAGCTTTCTTCTGAGATTAGTAAGTTATTTTACTTTTCCCAACTTTGTTTAATGAGAGAAGTATTTTTTGATCTGACATTGGGGAGTCCTTTATATATTCTTGAAATTATTTTTAGTCCTGAGTCTCCGTTATAGACACTTATGAAAACTTGAGCTGTTTATAAAGTGCCTGACCTGCAAGAATCTGACAAAATCACTTCTGTTTAATCCATATTTTCTTTTCAGAGTTTGAATACTACATAATGACTGCTGTATAAGAATGTACAGTATGCAGACAAGCCTTGTTTTGCCCTTTTTACTGTAACTGATATCTTGTCTACTGGGGATAAAGTTGATTTATCTCACAGACTTTATATACAAATAGAAACATTATATCCTATATTCACCGTTTCTGTTGCAAACTTCTACACACTACACCTTTGAAAGGATGTGCAACCATTTTAAAGACCCTCTCTGGAAATGGCTCCAGAAATGTTAAGTATATACAGGGTTCCTGCTCCATTTTAAAAGTCAAATTTAATAATTTTTAAGACATTTTTAAGATCTCAAAAATATTATTTAATTGTGAACACCATCAAAGCACACAGTGGGCTTTTTTTTTTTTTTTTTTTTGCCGGAAACGACGTGCTGTGTTCCCGTCTCATATGTGCCCCAGAACCGCAAATAAAGAAATTAGCCTGGCCCCGCTAACTGCTGCCACATACCGCTGGTATTCATCTCCTCTCATGTGCGACTCGACGGCTTTGAGCCCCATTATCCCTGAAGAAAAAGTCTTTTTTGCAGAATTTACACATGCTGTTGTTTTTGTTGTTTTCAGCAGGGGCCAAAAACCTCTTAAATAAATCGTCTTCCATCCATCTTTCATTGAACTTACACTTTTCCCATCTTAGCATCTTTCCGCTCATGCGTGTGCGACACGTCCCACAGTCCAACGTTTTATGACATGTACCGTAAAACACCTATTAATCGTTCAGAAGAAGTTTTACGGCTGGCCCAATCTCATATTTACTGCACGGAAAGTTAATGAAACAAATTCAAACTATTAGATGTTCTATGGCAGGTCACCGTGCTGTCCCATCGGCATTAAATGCACCGTCTGAAAATTTAATACCTACAGCAACTTTATGATAAGTTTAAGACAATTTAAGACCTGAATAACCTGGATTTCAATTCAAGACATTTTCAGACTTTTTAAGGACCTGCGGGAACCCTGTTATAAAACAAAAATCATCCTCCTGTTTCATTTGGCTCGTCATCTGTTTCATTAAGCTCGTGAAAATGTGAAGTCAAACATAGAACTCACGCTGCTGGCTCCCGGTGTTCCTGGGAGGATTCTTCAGTGAAGGCCGTTTGGGGGAGGATTCGGGCCGTGGGGCCACAGGTTGGACGGGCCTCGTCTGTTTGGCCGACAGCCTCTTCAGGCTGACGTGACGCTTCTCGAACATCTCCTGGACGTCCTCCAGGCGCTTCAGGGCCTTCAGGACGCCGGCCTGCAGGCACAGAGCTCACAGTCAACCCCAGAGCACCCAGCCATCACCTAAACACCTGCACACTCCTGCTGTCATGAAGCTAACCTTGATGTCCTCAGACAGAACCATCTCGTACTGGTTGTGGAGGTTCCTCAGCTCAGTCAGCTGGTTCTTCTCTGCAGACTCCAGGAAGCTCTCGATGTCGGTCAGTGCAGACTCGGCCCCCTCCTGAGACTGACACTTATCCACGGCCTGGGACGCCAGGAGGTAAATACCAGACTCACACCACTGGTTCACCTGGACGTGAAAAAACACAATAAGATTCAATAAATTTATAAAGATTAGGCTTCAGAGAAAATGTTATTAAATGTCTCTGCTTGTTGCTGCAGTAGCCAGTGTTTTTTTTTTATTGATTTTCTAAATTCAATCAGTCAAACAACACAAATCTTTAGCACTGAACGCTTTGTTTTTGCATGAATCTCCTCCTGCTGTCTTCTGAAAGCAACATATGGAAGAAAAGTAGCAGCAACGCCAATGAATCATCTTCATAAATCATCCTCTGGCTGATACTGTGGACAATTTAGTTGGCACATGCAATCAATCTTTATTTGTATAACACCAATTCATAACAAGTGTTATCTCAAGACACTTTACAATAGAGCATAAAACTCATTTTATGGATACACATATATGCATAGATACATATATACATATAAAATACACATATATATATCTATACAAATATATACATCCAACACCAACATGAATCCATGTAGCCAATCATGAATCCCTCCATCATGGCTCAAGAAAAAACCTTCTGTTAAGCAGCAGGAAATCTTGAATGTGGATCCCAGTCTCATGATGAACAGCAAATCCACACCATGCTGTGTTGGTGTGAGGGTGAAGGAAGGGAGGTAAGAGGAGACAAGTGGACTAAAGTAAGAACTAAAGTTAGGGACAGATCCATGAACCATAGACCTGTCGTCTGATTTATTAGAGGTTAGCCTCTTGAGATGCTACATCTGGTTTTCAGGAGGGTCCTCATGTCTGAATGGTTAATAACAGTAATAGCCAAATAATGCAGAAGAGTGGCTGTATTAGCTTCTGTTGTCCTTGAGTAATGGGTTGAGACCTCACCTTATCGATGCCTGTGTGTATCTGCAGGGACTTGGACAGGACGTCTGACTTCTTCTTGGCCTCATTGCTGAAGTCATCACAGACTCGCCTGAGCTCCACACATTTAGGCCGAATGGAGTCCACGGCGTAGTGGTTACTCTGGATCAGCTGGTCACCGTGCAGAGCGTGGAGCTGGGCCTTCTCCAGAGAGGGCTGCAGGAAAAAACAATTAAAGTTTAAGATAATTAAAGTTATTCAAAGTGTTTCAGACATGCACTTTGGACTAAAAGATCATCTGTAAATCTGAATCAACTTGCATTATTATATTTTAAATGCTCCATGGCTCTGTGTTCTCCCTAATGAAACTGCTGAGTTTAAACTTTCAGGTGTAAAAGGTCAATTTCAAGAGTTAGACCAGATTTGGGCAGGATTGTTTACCAAGAGTGCCTAATAAACCTTTTTTCCACCTCTTTGGGACCACATCATTAAGCACTACTTAATACCTTTAATGCAATAAAAATAATTAAATAAGAAAAAAATAGAAAATAAAAAGGTTTCATTAAAAAGCAGCATTAATTACTCAAACAAAAATTAATGTATAATTACCAATCAATAAATCAAATCAAACTTTATTTATACAGCACTTTTCATACAAAAAATGTAGCACAAAGTGCTTTACTTTAAAAAATAATAATACATTGAAATGAAGTAAAAATAAAAATGCAAAAACAAGAAAGTAAAATAGGGAAAGATAAAAAGATTTAAAAAAAAATAAGATAAAATAATAATTAAAGTGGGCTGTACCTAGTATAAATAAAAACACTTAAAGGTAATTCAGGTAAAAGCCAGACTAAAAAGGTAGGTTTTGAGTTTGTTTTTAAAGACATTAACATCAGGTGCAGCCCTCAGGTCTACAGGTAGGCTGGTCCATAAGCGGGGGCCGTAGTAGAAATAAGTTTTTGTTTTAACTTTGTTAACATAGAACTTCCTGAAGACCTGAGGGCTCTGATGGGCTCATACGGTAAAAGCAAATCAGATAGATATGAAGGACTAAGACCATTAAGAGCTTTAAAAAACAGTAAAAGGATCTTAAAATCTATCCTAAAAGAAACGGGCAGCCAATGCAGAGACCTTAAAATCTGTGTAATATGAGCTCTCTTCGGTGTAATATTGAGCTAGCCTGACACAGAAGTACACTCAGTTTAAGCTAATGTTGAGATTGTAAAACAACACGATTACTGTACCATTTTTAAGTACCAATATAAAACTTTTATCACGTGCTTCCCAATACAGTTATATTACATTCTAATGCATGAAGAGAGTGCTTAGAGAAACGATAAAGCAAAGTAAGATATTTCATGATTTGCAAACAACAGAGAAGATAAACCATCAGTCACACCTTATCAAGAAATAAATCAACCACATATCCTCATTTGTGCTTTCTGGCATCTCAGGTTGAATCTCATTCGGCAGCTTCTAATCACAACTTGATTATTTTGGGAAAAAACTCACAGGCTGCATCGTGTGTTAAAACTGAAACAACCAAAATAAATGTAATAATGGAACATTTATGCTTGTATACAAAAATGTCCACATCAGCTTTATTTACAATGTAAAGAGGAGAGGTAGGACTTAAACCAACACAGTGTTCAACACATGGAAGAATTGTGTCCACTGTGACAAACACTGCTGTCAGAAGAATTAAAAAGACACAGTTACCAGAATAAAGGTTTAACAATCATTCTGATTGAAGATTTCAGGTGATCTGTTTACATG
Organism: Scarus forsteni; assembly: GCA_036419115.1. Taxonomy (NCBI): domain Eukaryota; kingdom Metazoa; phylum Chordata; class Actinopteri; order Labriformes; family Labridae; genus Scarus; species Scarus forsteni. The sequence continues at coordinate 1,975,027 of JAZDUH010000104.1, read as the reverse complement.
TGACCTGATCTATTCTGATCTGGTGTTTCCACGTGCCACAACATTTAATCAGAACAGCTGTTTTACAGACAAGTGATACACGCAGATCTATGTAAACATCACATGATTTATCAAAGATGGAGGTAAGTAGGTGTTTTATTGAATTATTTGAGGGTTGTGCTGTTTAGCCTTATAGTAGCCTTCAGAGTTTTCCAGCTGTTCCTTATTTGTTTGGTGTTTTGGTCGATCCTGACTTTGCTGAGTTTTCATGAACTTTTTTAAATAGTTCATTATTTCTTGTTTTCCCACCGTCTAAACGTGTGATAATGTTTAGTTCTTTAAGAGTTTGTATTAAAACAAACTCTCAGACCAGTGCTGTGTGCTCTGTTTGGAAGCCGCCATGTTTCCAAGTGAGTAAACCTCACTGCTCTTTTACGTCCAGACTGAGCATGTGCAGACAGAACCCAGCCTGACAACTTTCAGATTCACCGTTTACATGACAGGATTTTACTTTTAATCAGTTTGGAAAAAGGAATATTCTACCCCTGTGCAACCGAATGAAATTCCATTCAGATTTGGCCTGTTTATTCTGATTGAGGTGTTTGTATGGAGCATTTTTATTCAGTTTGGGCTTCTAACCCGATTCTAATCAGAATATTAGGCTCCATGTGTGTTTTTCTATAAGTTGAAGGTTTGATCCTGGAGACTAAAATAAAAAGTGTGCAGAGTTCTAATTCAGTATTTTAACAGAAATGTTCCATATTGACCCTCAAATAAAGCTTTAAGCAGACTGCTGAAACACATCCCACACTGACTCTGAATCAAATCCACCACTGACGATGCAAAAAGCCAATCGCAGTGAAGAATTGTAGGCTGGCACCTGAAGATCCAATATGCTGCTGCTGTCCCACCTATTTATAGTACTAAGAACACTACCTGCTGCACCAGCATGTGACCAAAGACATGAAATGTCCCCTTGAAATTAATATTTCAATCAAACAAACGTGACAAACTTGAGTTTTTTCTTGATGAACAGGGAGCTACAAAAACAGAGCAAATATAATTCTGTTCAGAGGTAACAGCTTAATAAATAAAAGGTCCAGACTGACCTTAGCCTTCTCCTCCAGGCCTTTCAGATCCTTCAGCAGAAGCTCGACTCTGGTCACACAGTCCCCGATGTCTGATAGGCTGGTTAGGCCGTCCATCAAACAGTCCAGAGACACTTTGACCTGAGGAGAAAAAAGGAGATAATAATGTTAAAAATACAAACACAAACCATTTTAGAGTCTCAATAACTTCTGTTTAAACACAGACTCATCTTCACTTTCAAATGCAGTTTAACCATCCAGCTGTTTGGGAGATAAATAATAATATTTTATGATTTTTAAAATCAGTCTCTGCTTTGGTCCAAACACCAGCACAGAGGTGGAGTGGTTAATTCTCAGTTTAGGGATCAACCCTGCAAGGGTGACAATTAACTCATCACACCGCTGGAGGAGTTTTAGCCACAGTGCTCATAAAAAAAACGAACATTGGAAACCAGAAAATCAGGCTGATAACTACTTAATAAAATGTTTTGATCCCACTTTCTGTGCTCAGGAAAACATCAACAGGTGAACATCACACACGTCTCTGCAGCAGATCATCCCAGGCCTCAACAGCATGCAATCAAAAATATTTATTTCACAGATTTTAGTCCAGCGTGGTCAAGCAAGAGAATCTGCTCTTCTACATCAGTGACGACTTCTCTGTGGTACAGAAGAGCATAAGGGCCATGTTAGATGGAGAAATAACTTTGGGAAAGTCGAGATTACAGTCAAAATTGACAATACAGTTGATATGACAACCATAAAGTCAAAATACAACTTTGTGATAAAAGTTGAAATGTTGAGAATAAAGTAAAAATACACGGAATGTCGACTTTAGTCTTGACTTTTATCACGAAACTGTATCTTAACGTTATTCTCGACTTTTCAACTTTGATCTCAACCTCCCCTAAATAATTTCCTCCACTCTACCGTACTGTGAACACCCCTACAGGTGTTATGTTGTAATAAGTTACCGTGCTATCTGGTGTTCTTATGCCCTGAGTTTGGCTACAGATAGATAATAAAGCCTATCAGACATTTACAAATATGCTTATCTGTATCTTGCAGAGAAAGTATAGCGGTGTGCTTTGCTGTTAGCTTAATCCGCTAGCTTCCTTCCCTAACGCAGAACTCCAACTCTTTGTCATCGTCGTGCTGTGGTCGACTTTGTGCGCCTGCGTCAGAATACTGAGAACATCAATCCATCCGAAAAAATGATGTTGAATTATGGCATTTTTTCACACTAACAGGAAAAAACACCTTTTATGTGCCCTAAAATTCCTCCACGTAATGAAACAAATCAGTTCAAGCTTGGGGTGAGTGTTGGCAAGAACCTCACAATACGATGATATCACGGTATATCTCAATATTGCGATATATTGCAATATTCAACAGGTAATAGAGATGGTGTTTATGTAAATCAAACAATATTACTCAAAACTAGAAAGTACAAATCAAGTCAAAGCTATTTGATTTAAAACTTTTCCATTTTACTGTTTTTGAAATATGTCAAATGCAGTGTTACATACATACACTTGACTTGAAAACACAGAGTGCATCAAGTCACTTAAAGGTGCTATGAGGAGAATCAATCAGATGACATAAAGACTCTGCTACCCATGAGCACGCGCGGCGACTGTCGTAAAGACGTGACCCAAGCCAAAGCGTGTGTTTGTTGTGATGCTAATGAATGCAGCTCGGACCTTCCTCAGAATCTGCATTGATTTACAATTTCTTTTTTCAACAACTTACAGGATGCAAAGCCACGAGGTAATGTATCTCTTTCTAGTTACGTAGCGGTAGTTTTTGATGTGTGACAACAAGCAATTTTTGGAAAACTTAGTATCATAGTTTTGTAGCCGGCTATATAACGCTACTTACAGCCCGGTGCTCTAAGACGTGTCTGAATAATATAAATTTGCTCTAGTTCTAGATGGATAGATAACCTATTTTGATGCTATAAAACTCATCTTAAAGTGTGTATTTCCATCAGGCATATATCTAAGTGAGACCTTTTTGTAATTACTTAGAAACTCCTCATAGCATCTTTAAACTAATGTTGCAAAGAAATTATTCTTGTTTTCTCTTTAATAAAGTATTGAAAGCATCCAAACCTCAAAACAAGAGGAACAAAGTGCTTTGAGTTACTGACAGCATAACAGGAAGTAAAATAAAACAACATATTTCTCTTGTCACCGTCTGAACTGAACAGACTGCATGAAAAAAATGTGCATTCTTAATTATAAGTTGTATTTTATTTCCAACTCTAACAGAGTATGAGTTTTGTTTCTACAAAAAATCAACATTAATATTTTAAATATCATATGGGAGGTCAAAATATTGTGATATTTTTTCCGCCTCTAGTCTAAGCAGGTAAATGATTGAATGATATTTAGGTGGCGCATCAGGCAGACGGTGAAACGGTGTCATCGAGCTGAAACTTTTTAAACGTTTGCTCTGACAGTCGGCCTTTGCAGTGAGGAGGAGACTCGCAGCAGCTCCAAAGGTTTCCGGCCAGAGGCAGCGGTGCAGACAGACAGACGGACAGATGTGCAGATATACCTCTCTGAAGTCCTGTTCAAAGTGACGTAGCTGCAGGCACTGCTCCAGTTTCAGATGGTGTTTACACCAGAACTGTTCAAAGGCGTTCTCCGTCTCATCCAGCTGGGCCAGCAGCCTGAAACACACAGCAGGAGCTTAGTGAGACACCAAACAGGGATGAGATGATTCTGAGGAGGAGCTCCAGGCTGTCACCTCTCCACCGTGGTCTGGTTCTCCAGCTCGTCAGGGCTCGGTTTGTGGGTCTCGGACTTGGCTGCCTGCTCCTTGATGCAGCCTAACAGAGTGGTGCCCTGCTTCAGAGCCAGCCTCAGCTCATCCTGAAACAAAGAGGCATCAAGATTAGCTAATCAGAGCTTAAACTGATTAATAAGTCTGTTTCTTTAAAGATTTATCCATCCATATCTACAGCAGGGCTCATCAGCTGAATCTGTACAGTAGAAATGACATTTATGTTTTGTTAAAATCAACACTTAATTTGCTTTTTCTCTCCCAAAATTGTATGTGTTGCTGTCTGTTTTTTGCTTCTGTCACATTTTTACTCACTGTGGTCTCGTTTATCTCTGCAATATAAAGTCCAGCACCTCTATAGATTCAGAACAATCATGGGTATAGGCTGATTTAACCCTATAAAGCCAATTGTATCATATTTGATACATACTTTTATAACACCTCTATCTACTCAATATGGTCAACAAATTACAAAAAAAAAACTGAATACAATCAGATAAATGATAAAAATGTCCTCAAATGGATTAACAGTTGCCAAAAACACCTGATGTATCAAATGAGATATGAAAAATCTATATGTTGAATTTTATGGGCGTTTTGATTTTTGTAGGATTTTGGCAGAAAGTGAAAGAAACATTTTATCTCCAAAAAATTAGAATTTTCTGGCTATAATCTACGATCTTGGGCCTTAAGGGGTTAACTCAATTAAGTTTACATGCAATTCTACAAAATTAACAAGCTACAAATCATTAGAAAAACTAAAAACGTACATTTAATTTTCTGATTTTATAATAAAAAAATAAATAAAATAAGGAATTAGTGCAGACTACACATTTTCAGGTTCCTTCGAGCCTAAGGAACATATGGAAAATAATGGTGTTGGCACTGTATTGAAAGAATCTACAAATTATGAAACCTTGTTTGATATTTTGAATTACAGGCAGTTTTTTCTTTTGTCACTTTTCTCCCACTAATGTCTCATTTTTCTTCACAATATGAAGTCCAGCTCCTCTATAGATTCAGGACAATCATGACTATTGACTTATGTAACTCAATTACACACTTGGACAAAATTGTTGGTACCCTTCGTTTAATGAAAGAAAAATTCACAGTGGTCAGAGAAACAGCTTGAATCTGACAAAAGTAATAAGAAATAAAAATTCTATGAAATTGTTGCACAGCCTTTTGAGTCAATCACTGTAATCAGGTGATTTCTGTAGCTCTCAGTGAGACTTCTGCACCTGTCCACAGGTATGTTGGCCCACTTCTCATGAGCAGACTGCTCCAGCTGTCTCAGGTTTGAAGGCTGTCTTCTCCAGACTGCATGTTTCAGCTCCTTCCACAAATGTTCAACAGGATTTAGATCAGGGATCATAGAAGGCCACTTCAGAATAGTCCAGTGTTTTGTTCTGAGCCATTCTTGGGTGTTTTTAGCTGTGTGATTGGCTCATTATCCTGTTGGAGGACCCATGACCTGTGACTGAGACCAAGCTTTCTGACACTGGGCAGCACATTTCACTCCAGAATGTCTTGATAGTCTTCAGATTTCATTGTTCCTGCACAGATTCAAGACACCCTGTGTCAGATGCAGCAAAGCAGCCCCAGAACATAACTGAGCCTCCTCCATGTTTCACAGTAGGTACAGTGCTCTTTTCTTTGTATGCTTCATTTTTGTGTCTGTGAACATAGAGCTGATGTGACTTACCAAAAAGCTCCAGTTTTGTCTCATCTGTCCAAAGGACATTCTCCCAGAAGCTTTGTGGCTTGTCAATGTGGATTTGGCAAATTCCAGTCTCACTTTTTTATGATTTGCTTCCAACAGTGATGTCCTCCATTCAGTCCACTTTGGCTCAAACAGTGATGGATGGTGTGATCTGACTCTGATGTACCTTGACCTTGGAGTTCTCCTCTAATCTCTTTGAAGTTGTTCTGGGCTCTTTGGTTTCCATTCGTATTCTCCGTCTCTTCAGTTTGTCATCAGTTTTCCTCCTGCAGCCACGTCCAGGGAGGTTGGCTACAGTCCTGTGGACCTTAAACTTCTGAATAATCTGTGCAGCTGTAGTCACAGGAACATCAAGCTGCTTGGAGATGGTCTTATAGCCTTTACCTTTAACATGCTTGTCTATAATTTTATTTCTAATCTCCTGAGACAGCTCTCTCCTTAGCTTTCTGTGGTCCATGTTCAGTGTGGTACACACCATGATACCAAACAGCACAGTGACCACTTTTCAGCCTTTAAATCGGCAGACTGACTGATTACAAGCTTGGAGACACCTGTGATGATAATTACAGGACACACCTGAGTTTAACATGTCCCTATGGTCACACCATTTTCAATCCTTTGTCCATCATTTTTGTCCAAGCCAGTTTCATTATTTTGTTTTTTTAAAATATTTCTGCTGAACCAACATTTAAAATCAATGTCTGATTTTCATTTGCTGATTTTCAGTAAATTTTTATTTATTATTACTTTTGTTATTTTCAAGTTATTTCAGTGACTATGTGAATTTTTCTTTCATTAAATGAAGGATACCAACAATTTTGTCCACGTGTGTGTTTACATGCACTGTAACAAAATTTACAAGCTAAAAATCATTCAAAAAAAGAAAAACAGGAATAAAATAAATCTAAATATTTAATATATTATTAATATTAATCATATAAATGTTATTAATTTACAGTCTACACTGCAGAGGCTTTTCTGTAAAGCATTCTTTTCTTTGTAAATACAGATGTTTGTTGGGAAAAGTTTGCCCTGTATGACGTCTTCAAGATCCTGACAGCAGCTGTTGCTGCTCTGCACTTTATTAATTATTTTTATTGTGAATATCTCTCAGAAATGATGCTGGAGTGCCTGTAAAACTCTAAAAATGAATAATACAATATTTTTACATCATCTCTGCCAAGGACTGTTGTTATAAAGTGATGCAGAGCAAAGTAGAGAGATTTTATAACACTATGGTCAGGAGGGGATTTTGGAAAAACAGTTCATTTTTTTGTTTTTAATGAGCTTGCAAGCAATCCTGAAAAGAGGCTAATAATGAAAAAGAAGAAAAAGAGAGATGCCTAGACTCAAAACCGAGACGGTTTGAGGTGGTCTTTTGAATGGGATTCACAAAATTATGAAGCAAAAGGAAAAGACTCCAAAGGACTCTCTTCATATCACTAAAATGATTTATTAATTAGAGTTTTATTTTAACAGCGTGGTCATGAAGACCTTCAAAACAAACTCCAACATGTTCTGGTATCAAGCCTTCATCAGGGGAGAAGAAGACTTTGCATGACTTCTGGCATTTAATAGAACAAAGAAAGTTCCATAGTGTCTTTTCAGTGCATTAATAATGGTTCATAAAACCAACCATATATTACAATGACAAATTTTGTTTGGGTATTACTTGCCTGGGGGCTGCAGATGTAAATTAGCATTGATGCTATAATCCAGCATATTTACTGATGTGTATTATGTGCATTAATGTGAACTGTTCCTAATAAATATAAAATAATTTCATCAAATAAATAAATAATTTATGGCAATTTAATTTCATTTTAGTGATACAAGAGAGAGACAACACCCATACTGAAGGGCAGTTTTGAGTTATCAGTCAAGTTTTTGGTCTGTTGGAGGAAGCCATAAAGCCAAAGAGAAAACCCACACATGCACAGGGAGAACATGCAAACTCCACACAGAAAGGCCCTGACCGACATTTGGTATCATGTATTTAGAGCAAACTAAAGTGTCAATTTAAATGTAGTTTTACATTGTTTACATCTTGTAGGTCTGATGTAGTCCTGAGGATGTTTATTCAAACACTTTTAAAGCCGCAGCAAAATATTTTAAAAAATGAGTTAGAGAAGAATATTAACCCTTTAACTCCCAGATCCACTTCTTGGTAGACCAAAACTGTATTTTATTCATAAATGTATCAAACTTCTAAAACCTGATTAACCTGTATTTCATGAGGGTTTAACATCATTCTAGAAAAAGCACTGTTTTATTAATTTCTTATGAAAGAGGTAAATTTCTGGAAAAGGTAAACCTAGCATTACAATAACAACCGGTCATAAAAAACCAAAAAAGCACATATGAAACTAATAAGACATGCAAAAAGTTAAAAGTGTCTCCCAAAAAAGGACATTGCACCCGGTTTTTGTTCTCTTTTCGCTTTTACAATGGAATTACTTCCTCAGTTATAAAACTCCCAGTCAGTGGTCAGTGATTTATTAATATTTAAGGTATTAAAAATTTACTGTTGCCCAATATGTCAAAAAAAGACATTTTCATGGCTATATTTTGGAAGTTAAAGGGTTAAAAAAGTGATGTTATCAGGATGACATTTATCTTCATCTGCTGAGTGAAACTTTTTCTTTTAAGGCGGCACAGAGTAAAGAAAGTAAACTCAACCTACATCTCAGTCACACTTTTACATTTGTTTTTAACTTTATATCAAGACTCTTCACTTATTTATTCATCAATTTTACAGTTTACATGTGAGTGAATCAGATATTTAAGCTTTTTATAAATCATCATCATTTATGTCAATCTATATTATGAATGTTTTTTCAATCTTCAGTTTTAAATCTGTATATCCTTGTTTTTTCTTTTTATTTATTTACTGGCTTCATTTATACTTTAAACCTTCCTCAGTTCTTTTACTTTAATTATCTATGTATTTATTACTTCTATTCCTTTTATTAGTTTTATTCTATAACTTATACTTTATGTTTTACTTTTATCTTCAGTGTTTTCTCATAAACTCATGATGGTGTTTCTGTTTTTGTTCTTCTTATTAGTTTGATTTAAGTTTGTGTTGCACAAACTTTGTCTTATTTGTTTCCTGTTTATGCTCTCCAGTACTTTCCCCTGGTTACTGCTTTAGTTTTATACTCTAATCACTTTAATATGTTTACTGACTATTTCAAGCTTCTGATTTTGTAATACTTTTATTAAACCTTTACTTAAATCTAAGTACTTGTGCCTTAAGTGTTTCTGCCTGAGCCGTGAAGTTTTGTTCATTTGTTGTTAATATCTTGAATGACAACAAAGAATTTTTTTATTCTCGTGTATGAAAAGTGCCATACAGGCACATTTTGATTGACTGATTGGTTTTGTATTTTATTTTGTGTCATTTTAATTTGTTTCAAATGACTTTATTTTTATTTATATTTTATTTTTTATTTCTGCTGTGTCCAACCAGGGGGGACGATGTTGGCATAAACGTTATAGATGGTGTTTGGATAGATGTTTTCAGTCTTTGTTACAGATCTGACCGAGCACTAAGGTACGTTTGATAAGTTAAAATATAAATATTACAATATGCCAGCTGCTGTACATTTTAAGCTCCCTATAAATCAGACACTATGTAATGTTTAAATACTAAACAATTATTAATGCACATAAAATTACACTTAAAGATGTAGTCAGCGATCTTCTAATCTTCTAATCAAATGCATTATTTGTGAAATTCACCGTATTTCTCCTCTCCATCCACAAGATGTCACCACTGACAGCATGTTGAAAAAAAAATCCGGTCTCAATACACAGCCTTGGCTCTGAATTTCAGCAGGTAAATACTGTGGCTCGGGCCGAGTTACCAAAACAAAGTACACCCCCCCACGTCCAGGGGGCGATCATACTCATGTGCAGATCAGACAGAGGGGGGAGGGGGAGTCGCAGTTTGCGTAGCGTGCGCAGTTAGCGTAAGAGAGAGAAACAATAGGTGCAGTAGTAATGGCTGAAAAACAGCCCAAAGAAAGAGGTCAGAGGAGTGAAAAGTGGAAAAGAAGGGCTATGACCAAAAGAGCAAAGAGCCGGGTCAACATTGGTGCTGCTTTCCGACGGTGGAGGGAACTCCGAAAATTGAAAGACCTGAAAACGGACGCGGATGTCGCCGTCCATCTGCTGGATAGGTTAGCAACATTAGCTTTGCGGTGCTTCACATAACAGTAACAGCCGTCGGGCTTTCATCTTATTGTATAATCTGCCAAAATGTTCTGTTGTTGTGATGTTTTCAATATTGGCAGTCAAGTTGTCTGACCAGTCGGGGTTTCCTTAGCTATGTCAGCTACGCAGTTTCTACGGCCGTTTCCATGACGATGCACGTCCATCAGCTTTCGGGAGGCGGGTCTAAATTCCAATATAAACAAACCCTCCTCTCGTCTTCTCCCACATCGCTGACTACACCTTTAAATATGAATTTATGCAGAAGAAATTGTAATACAGGATGTTATAATTCAGCCCATTTTCAGCTTTATGTGCGTCAACATTTGTTGAAAAAAATATTTTTTCAATACTTTATATCAAGTTATTTCAATTTACTTTCTTTTCAATCCTTGTGTAATTGAATATAATAATTATATAATTATATAATAATAATATTATATAATACCTGTATATAATAATAAAATAAATAAAATAGTTTATATTAATAATTATTTGAAAAAATAAATAAATAAATAATAAAATAAATACGTAATAAATAATATTTAATAATTCATTTGGTGTGGAACCGTGATGAAGCAGAAGCTCTGGATCACCTTCAGGTTGTTGTGTTTGTCCGTGTGCGCCGTCAGCAGGTCTTTGGTGCACTGGACGTCGTTGGGCAGCTCCGTCTCTGCCAGGTCCGTGCCAAACTTCTGTAACATCTGAGCCGTGCTCTTCACCGTCACGGCAAAGTTCTCGATGGCCTTCAGGAAATGAAGCATAAGGAGGAGTGAACACAGTTCAGTACATCAGTCCTCATGTTTGTGATGTTCATACTCACGGTCCGGTGGTGGATCCACTGGCTGTGGCAGTACTCCAGGTTTCCCCCCAGCTCGCGGGTCAGCTGACCTTTCTCCACGTAGCCGTGCAGGTCGGACAGAGAGTTCAGCATCACAATCTGCAAACACAGAAGCTTAAATCAAGATCCTTTAAAGCCATCAACCATCAAGCTAACCAAAGACACACTGAGACATCCTGACCTTCATCTCTGATTTTAAACACAAAGACATCCTGATGTCAGAAATCCATTTAAAGGTCTCAGAGAAGATGGTTCACAGAGTTTATGGAATAAGAGGGTGAAGATGGAACAAGATGAACAGAAATAAGAAACATCCTCCTCTCCCACACTGAGCACGTGCACTGGTGTTCCAAGAAATACCTTTAAAGAGGTTGAAATCCTGATTCTGGACTGATGGGACAGCATTAGAAGACATGTTTTCCATCTTTGACCGACACAAACGAAATACAAAGATGAAATTTTGTGTTGTTGAAAGGACAGCTCCCTCTGTTTGGGAGTACCTGTGCTCCTGTTTAAAGGTCAGAGAGGTGTCCTTGTGTGTGTGTGCGTGCAGAAAATAAAATAATATGTAGCTATCAATCTTGATTATGTAACTTTGTTTTGTGTTTATTGTTGTTCATACTTTTAATAGCATTATGGTATCATTGATTACCTGCAGCAAAATGTCGACAGTCAGACCTGCCCCCTTTGTAAAAAAATGAATAATCTCTGATGGTTTTCATGACCGTATGTTGACTTTAATATAATTAAACTAAGTTGAATTGTATTTATTTTTGTACTAAATGTAGATGTTTTTGAATCTTGTAGTTTCACTGTGTACAAATAAAGATGTTGCCGTTATTTGATGCTGAAGGCTGCTGCAACCTCCGTCCTCTTTGTTGAGCTGAACTTTAAATCAAACTCAACTAGCAAGACTCTTGGTAGTTGAGACCGAGGTGAGACTGAGACCAGTAAAATCAGTTTTAAAGGGGGTGTCCCTCTGTCACAACACCGGAAGGTTTCAGTCATCACAGGGGAGATAACACATGAAGCTTTTTGTTGTTTTACCAAGTGTTCCTCCTTATTCACATTAATGAAGCTGAAGAACAGCAGATCAGAGCTGGGCTGGATCGGTCTTGACGGAAAATCCCGAGTCCGGCCAGTCTGAGTCCGAGATCTTCAAAATGTGATCTCATACCGGTCTCTAGTAAGACAACACTAACTGATAGGGATGGGAATAGATAAGACTTTATTGATCCCAGTGCTATTAACGATTCTGCTGATTAATCCAACTCTTTAACGATTCCCTTGTTGATTCCGGCAGATTTTCCATGTGGGCAATTTCAGTGTCAACAATGCCAATGGATTTAATGTTGACAAAGGTCTTTTAACCCTATGTATAATATGTATCATATTTGATACATACTTTTATAATATCTCTATCTACTCAATATGATCAACAAATTACTAAAAAACATCTGAATACAATCAGATAAATGATAAAAATGTCCTCAAATGGATTATCAGTTGCCAGAAACACCTAATGTATCAAATGAGATACGAAAAATATAAATGTTGAATTTATGGACGTTTTGATTTTAATGGATTTTAGTAGAAAGTGAAACAAACATTTCAGCTCCAAAAAAATTAGAATTTTCTGGCTATAATCTATGGTCTTGGGCCTTAAAGGGTTAAAAATGTTTTACTCATGCTTTGTTAAATCCATTTTGACCTTTGCAATGATCTGCTGGTTTGGTAACCTTAGCACAGCAAACAAAAACAAGCTGGGAAATATTGTCAAATTTTATAGGAAGATTGTTGGCTTAGACTTGAATGATCTTAACCATTTTTTTCAAGTAAGAGCCGCTAAGAAGGCAAAAAATATCCTGGAGGACCCAGGACACCCATGGCATGCAGAGCTTAGAATCTTGCCGTCAGGGAGGAGATCAGCTTAAGTTAGGACGGCCTGATAGATACCTGAGCTCATTTGTCCCATCAGCTGTTAGTTTTTTAAACAAGTTATAGGCATTTTCATACCATAGCATAAATTGTGTTTGTTGTGCCTTTTAAATCAGTTATTGGCAATTGCTGCCTCTCACATACATTGTAAATTGTTTGTAACTATCCAGTGTTGTTTCTATGTACCGTAAAATACCAAATAAAAGCCGGGGTGTTTATTTGTTTCAGTCACCGAGCAGATTAGGTATTTATTTAGGACCAGGTGACTATTTGAGACAGGCATTTAATTCCTTTTGCACAAAAATCTTGCTTAGCACAAAATGAAAAAACAGTGCAAATGTAATCAAAGTACTTATTTACACCAGTATGAATTAAACTTTTACATTTTCAAGGCAAGATTACAGTACCGCTGTGATACTCTTGTCTTCTTCAGCTCTCTATAAACACTCTTAAAACTGGTAGTTAAGTTAAGGTCATACTTCTTTTTTTTCGCTGCACCACGGCCATGGCGATAAGCAGCGATGTACCGCTAAGTGACGTGACCGGCCTCCCGTTTTCTTCTTTGACTTTTCAAAGCCCCAGTGTGTGAGATTCTGGCTTTCTGCTCTCTAGTGGCCTCTGTGGACGTTGAGTGTAACTGCACTGTCATGAAACAGAGCGTCGCACACCAACCTGCATTTGCTGACATACAGAGGGAGGAGAAGCCAACCGAACGTCCAGAGAGGCAAATAAACCATGTGGACTGTTAAGGTTCAGTCTGATCATGTTTCTTTTCAAGTGTCAGCGTTCGCATGTGTGTTCTGTAAACTTCGACTGTAGCTCCGAGGCTGTGCCGAATAAATTACACCGAGCATTTATTTGTCAAAATGTACGGCTACACCGGGCGTTTATTTGGGACCGGGAGATTAATTGGAACCAGGCGTTTATTTGGTATTTTACTGTATTTATTCTTACGTTTTAACTCACTGTCCATGATGTAATCCATAAGTTAGTCAGGCTTACGTATACATGTACGTATGTTTTTTTTTCTTGTTTGTTTGCTTGTTTCTGTGCATGTATGGACTACAGCTTCAAAACAAATCACCCTTCGGGGACAATTAAAGATTTTCTCATCTAAAAAAAAACACGTCACAGCGTAGATAGCTGCCTCTGTGAGCTGCTGCTGTTTCCACTTACTTAAGGTTGTGCAGTAGACACCTTTTGTAAAAAATTAAACCACAACTCTGACGCTTCTGAACCCTGACAGTGGAGGAATTGATAAGGGAACTGATTAGCAGAAAGACTCATGATATCGACTCTTTGGTGGAGCTGTTAACGATTCTCAAGTGGAATTGGTTTTTGATTCCTGTCCCTACGACACTGGTCTTGGTGTTGTATCCTGTGATGGTTTTCACTCCTCCCCAGCCCTCCGTCATGTTATTTTCTTTCTCTTTCAGCTCCACCTTTCTCCTGAAGCTGTTTGCTCCCCTCTCGCAGGGTTTATCCTCCTGCTGCTCTCATCGCCTTCCTGTATGGAGCCAGTATTGTAGCAAAACTATTTACAAATGTGTACTTCGATCTGTGTGTGTTACCAGATCCACAAATTTGTAAAGGAAATCTGTCGGTGTGTAACTACATCCTTAAATGTCAACAGTAGTTTATCGTACCGCTCTAATTTAAGAGAAATAGATTTATATTTAATTAGCACGATTTTTGTTTAGTGAAGTATCTCTATAAATAGGTAATGGCTCAGCCTAATAACTCTAATACGCCGTTGTACATTACAATGCTTCGTGCCACCACATAATATTCCCTTGAACATACAGAAAAGTCGGGCCAAGATGGTCATACCGAACGAGTCTAAGCTAAATCCTTGATGATAACCTGTGTGCTGTGTCTCAGGTCCATGGCTAGCTGCTATTTTGTTGGACTTCAGATATTTTCTTGTGTCTCTAACAAGCATCTGTAACTTGTTTAGAGATCGTGGTTTTTTTTAATATTGTTATTTCTTTGGGAATACCGCTTATAACAACTGAAGTTGTAACAATATGAAGCTTATTGATTTACAGCACGCCATCTTGACTCCATCGCACGCTGTCTACTGAGCTAGCCAGGCTAAAAACAGTAGAGGTGAACAATATCGTTGGTGCTTGCACCCCCTGGTGGTCTGAAGCTGTATCTCCACGGAGGCTTACAGCCAAGTCTCCAAACACAGATACAAATCGCTGCATGAATGTTTTCCTCTTCCACAGCAGGAGCGTAGCAAAAGTCACGTGTGAGAATCAAGGTTATAATAGTTAACTAAAACGAAACTAAAAACTAAAACTAAAATTTAAAATACATTGCAGTTAACTCAAAATAATAAAAACTAGAAAAGAAAACAAAAACGATAAATAAACTGAAACTGTATCTTGTGATCACAAAACTAACAGAAACTAACCAAAATTATAGACAAAATGTCCTTCGTTATCGATTTTGACAATATTTACTAGCCTTTAGGATTCAAATTAATCCCACACATTTTACCAACCAATTTTACGACAGTTTTCGGCAGTTGTCAGCGCCATACGGCACCATCACAGCGACGTACTGGGACGTGCCTGTTCACTGCACTGACTGGCTGTGCTCTGTGCCGCCACGAAACGTGTAAGAAATGGATAAAGTTGGGAGGAGGCGGCAGTGTCCCATTTGGGATTTTTTTGAGTTCGACAGTGAGACAAACAAATGAAATTAAAACTGGTGAGATATGTGGAGCGCTTCTTAAGGGGAAAAATCCCACAAACTCAGGCCCTCCTCACTCGAGGACGGCCCCGTATTGTCTTGGCGTCGGCATCAAAACATGTACTGCTGTTTACACATCGTATTGTACATAGGCTTGTGCATTTACATAACAACGCAAAATCCTGTCGGGTTGCCCGTCTGGTTCTGCTCCGAGGTGGATTCCACGTCAACAAGTGCTCATGCGTGTAACATGCTGCGTCTCTGCATGAGCACTTGTTGCTGTTGTTGCTGTAGCTGGTATTGTTGGTGTTCTGTGAGCAAATGTTGGTATAAAAGTCGTAGCAATATTTGTAGCTGCTGGAACAAGATCAGAATCAGCCCGGCTGCCGCCATTGTTGTTGTTGTTGTTGTGTGACAACATGGGTTGGGGGGCGGGGAGGAGGAGGGGTGCTATGAGGCCACCGTCTTTCTCAGACTCATCTGTTCATACCAACTACAGCATGAAGACGAATACGCAGATATCCACCTGCAGACCCGTTTTCAAAAAAGATGCGGAGTCATGGACAAATACGCGTCTCTGTATGTCAACATCACCAGATCAATAGTTTATTTTACCGGAGTCTTACAAATTCGTACTCGTGTAAAGCCCACCTTAAAAGCCCATTTGAGAAGCACCCATAAGGAGGCATATACAGCCTATGAAAACAAGGAAGCCCAGGGTTTATATTGTTTATATTGATGTTTATATTTTTTATATTAAGTTTATATTATTTTCTTGTGTTTAAGGCAGCAGCCAACAGTACAGTATCAGCACTGTCTGAACTTGAAAATAAACAGTATTATAAAATACTTACTCTGAACTTTTTGAGTCCTGCACCTGGCAAATAAGGTCTGAAAAAACTAAAACTAAACTGAAACTAAACTGAAACAACTATTGTAGTTTCTATCAAACATACATGGTTGAATCGTTGGTTCCGTTTTTTTGTGTTCTCTCTCAGACTAATTTCTTTCTCAGTGTGATACTTACCTAAATTCCAACAGATAAGTAGAAAACTTTAAAACGCCAGAGATTTTGAACTCATTGGAATAAAAAAAAATCTCAGAATTTAACAATCACATCAAATCAAAAGGGTCCGGAGGTTTGTCAATGGGGATTTGCACAAGATACAAGTCTGACTTTGTCTCTGACTCAGTAATAATTTGGTGTTTGTTATAAACGTCAATCATTTTATTAAAAAAATGACGATCAGTTTAATCAGTCCAGCTGCAGGTTGCGAAGACAGCCACTGACCTGTTGTATAAGGACGCAACAAGGCGACTAATTGTGCCACTATTGCAGGTATTTAGTTTACAACTTAACTGCCGGTGATGAAATTAAGTGTGCGTGGGTGTTGTTTTTGAAGATGGTGTGTGGAAATATGTGAGCAATGGGTGTATGAGTCAACTTTGTGTAGGCAGTTGTTTAAATATCATTTTCAAGGAGATCCCTGAAACAGGAACATGTATTTGTGTTTCTGTAATGTGTGATATAGTTTCAACATTTTGTGTCGAAATGTCACAGGATTCCCCTACTTCGGGAGTTCAGATCCAGAAAACAGGCAGAATATGATCATGGCTGACACACAACAAAGTGTTGCATAAAAAAAAGCAAGCGAAGCATTAATAAAAACAAATGAAACCATTCCATAAAAAGAATGATATACCATAAAGGCTTCAAATCACACATAGAGTAAAAAAAAGAAAAGAAGAAAGAAAGAAACTAAACTGAAACTAAAACTAAAACTAAGCCTTGTCGCAAAAATCAAAACTAAATAAAAACTAAAATGCCTGCTCTAGAACTAATTAAAACTAAACTGTAATGGGAAACAATGTCAAAACTAACTAAAACTAAACTATAATGACAAATCCAAAACTATTATAACCTTGGTGAGAATCCATCCAATGTAGTGGCCAGTTATTCACAGACCACACACTTCCATAGTGATGAATGTATTTTCTGACCTGTCTGCTCATACAGATCAGTTTACACAGCTGCAGATTTATTTTACATAAATGTGGATCTGACTACACACACACAGTTTATTTTACACACACAGATTTTGTTTTCACATTTTAGGATGTAGTTACACACAGACAGATTTTCTTTACAAATCTGTGGATCTGGTAACACACACAGATCAAAATACACATTTGTAAATAGTTTTGCTCCAATACTGGCTCCATGTCCCCGTCTCTGCTCCTGAAGGTGATCTTCTTTCTGCTGAGGTCAGCTTTGACGGTTTGTTATGATTATTGATTTGTAACTGTAATTAGGGGTGTGCGATATGACCATATTAAATCGTTAAGGATTATAACGTGGGGATGATCTCATAAAGCAGAAAGATCGTCAGATCGTCTGTGTGGGCGCAGAGACTTTGATGCACACCCAACTAGCCAATCGTAGCACATTACACGCAGTGCATGATGGGATCTCCTGTTTGGTTATGTAGCGTGAAGCCATGGTGGAAAGAGAAAAGGAGATAAAAGCTTGAAGATGTCTGAACAAAAATCTGTTCTAAAGCAGCTGTATTATTCACTCAGATTATAGACATTACAGTTAGATAACATTTGTTCTAAATTGTTGCACTTTAAGAGATAATGTTGATATTGTTGTTCATTACCTTTTATGTTTACATTTATTGCACATTTTTATAAAAACTGCACTATTTAAATTAAAACCTGTTCAGAAAGTTTCTTTGGCTTTAATTGTCTTTTTTTAATTCTTTTAGGATTTTACATGTTTTATATGTTAAACAGGGAAAAAAGGGTCAAACATGTAAATTAGTCTAGAAAAATGAAAGTAAAAAAGAATCGTGATAAAATCGTTATTTTGTTAAAAAAAAATCATGATATGATATTTTTGCCATATTGCCCACCCCTAACTGTAATATTAATATTGCTTTAACTTTTCTCCCTTACTCTACAGTTTGTGTCTTTTGTGTTTTAAAGCTGCACCATGTCAACAGGACGTGTTGAGCTCAGGTGTTAACCACCGACATCTTCACACCCAGCCAGTTGTTGCACAACAACAAAAGAAGAAGCTGTTTTCCACGTCTTAGAGATGTGGTCTAACCGTCATAATGCACCATTCTATTTATATGAAAGTGTGTTTTGCTATTTTAACAACACATAATTCATCACATAAAGATGAAGAACAGCTGCACCCTTTAATAAAGGAGTGTATCCTCACTGGTACGAGTAAATTATTAATATTTGGGATTTTTTACTTTCCAATATCAGTTTGCCAGTTTTGTGTTTCTGCCCCACTTTGAGGAAGTTGGTGAATTTCTTCATGCATCATGTATTTCACATGCATTATGTTGAAATCTCCACGTTTGATCTTAATCAAACAAACTACCTCTTCAACAGTTCAGTCTGAAGCATGCTTACCGGTACCTTCATTTTAAAGTCGTCCTTGTGCAGTTTGATCCCGATGTCTGCGATGGCTCTCTGGAAAAACCTGGACGGCCTCAACACGAGCACCAGCTGCAGGTTCCCGGGAAAAGCCCCCTGAACAAAACACAATTACACACATTTATTAAAGGGTTTTATCCACTATCCAGGGGTTAACTCACATTATCATGATGTTAATGAGAGGCTCACATAAAGATGCTGTCATCAAATCAGGTTTCTGGATGTTAATCACATTACAGGAGTGTTAAAAACATGAGACTTTGTCTGTCTGGCTTATAATTCAGTTTGTGGTACATCGGGCTGTCAAAAAATGTTTGCCTCATGTCCAAAACTTTTTTTTTTTTTCTCCCTTTATTTTTTTCCCAAATGTGCAACACCACTGTGATGCATAATTAACTCAAAAAATCCAGAGAAATTCCTTTATACAACAAGTCAGAAAAAATACCATAATATTAAATTAAAACTCTAAAATAGAACAAGAGAACCCATGGATATTTAGATGAATAATAGCGATCATAACAAGAAAAAAATAAGTAAATAAGAAATGTAAACATAAATACTTATACAGTATGGATAAACCTTAGCAACTGATAGACTTTTTACATAGTAAAGTGAAATAATACATATAATACATATATAGATACAATAAATGCCCACAAATTTAGTAAGATAGATATAAATGCCATTGATACATAGTCCAAAATCAAGTAAAGTTGAATAGCATAGTTACATAAATCAATTTAAAAGAAAAGAAATAATAATAAAAAGAAATAATATTACAAAATAAAATAAAAATAAATATGTTGTTTGGTTGTTGTCTTTTTGACATGTCCATAACTTGTGCAGAGCACTGATGTAAGGACTTTATTTTTAATAGACTGCCCTCTAGTGGACTGAAGTCTGAGTTACAACAGGAGGCCTTTGGATCCTCTTGTATCCAAAAGCAGAAAAATAAAAGAAGAGAGACATTAAACAAGACAAGCACACAGTTACATTTAACCTCCTGCTGTTATTTGACAAATATGCTCATAAACACCCAGAAACACAGAATAAAACTGGGTTTGCACACTTTTCTAGAAATCATTTTCCAGGACTTTTCCAGAACTTTTCCAGTGTCGCATAACCAACTGAAGTTACATTGTTGCTGTGGGCAGTTTTCAATTCTAGTTAGCTTTCTAAAAAACAAGATTAGAGGATCTCTAGCTATTGATCATATTGATCTTAGAATTTCTTTGTTTCTAACTCTCCAGCACGAACACTGTCTGTTAGCTATCTGTTTAGTCTGGTTTTCATGTGTCTTACTATTGTAAATTTATGGTTATGCATATTTTTTAATCTTTATTTACTCTGCTTTTTTATGAACAGATTTTGTTAATTTAGCCTACATTTTATTTTGTCATTTTTTATTATTTCCTTTTGGTCCCCACTGTTTTGAGTTTTTATATTTTATGCCTTAACTTGCATTATTTTACCTGCTCACATTTTCTGTCTACGTTACCAAGTACATTTTTACTTCATTTCCTTTGTTTCAAGCTAGAAGGAAGACAAATAATTGTCCAGGACAATTTAAGCTTTTCCAGGACATTTCCCTTTTTTCCTTATTTTCCGTATGTTTTCCATGACTGGAAAATTGGGCAATCATTTCCCAGGTTTTCCAGGTTTTCCAGGCCGCGTGGGAGCCGTGAAAATATATCTACAGAGCTGTACTTTATCAGTATGTTTATCATTTTTAAACAGCGATAAACTATTGAGTTCATCTGGTAATTTTAAGATATTACCAACATTACTCATTTTTTTAAATAAAACAAGTTATTAACCTTTTCAGGCCCAAGACCATAGATTATAGACAGAAAATTCTAATTTTTTGGAGCTGAAATGTTTGTTTCACTTTCTGCTAAAACCCTACACAAATCAACATGTCCATAAAATTCAACATATAGAGTTTTCGTATCTCATTTGATACATTAGGTGTTTTTTGCAACTGATAATCCATTTGAGGACATTTTTATCATTTATCTGATTGTATTCAGATGTTTTTTTTGTAATTTGTTGATCATATTGAGTAGATAGAGGTATTATAAAATAATGTATCAAAATGATACAATTGGCTTTATAGGGTTAATGTTTGAAGTATAAATGGGTAAATCAGGGTGCTGTTAACATATTTATTAGTTCTTTCTCAACATTTAAGAAAATGAGTATGTTAGAATTATATACAAGCTAATGCTAACATTTGTCCAAAGATGTCATTTTGTGCTAACAGTTATTCAAACATATGTTAGGGCAGATCAGTTCAAACATGTTTGTTCAACAGGTCAAATGTTTCATAAATCATAATGGTACAGTCTCAGTTAGACAGGACTGTGGTTTCAGTTAAGGTCTGGGGGCCCAGTTCCCCCATTTCACATCCTGTAGTTGGTCCTGTGGTTTTGTGAAACTGCGAGAACTTTTGTTGAACTCTTGGTTGAACTTCTGCCTCAAGTCTGACCTTTATCCAGACATTATGTTTATCTTCTTGACAGACATACGTAGCTTATAAAACCAGACATGACCTTAACACGTGACAAGTTGGTACTTCCCTAATCCTGATGTGTATAAGATCTTGTGTATGCTATTGTTCAATGCTCTTTTCCTGTACATCCCTGGTGAGGTGCAGCACTAAGCCCTCAGCAGCTGAGTATTTTTATTATTTTATGTATGGTCTCACATATTGTCAATAAATAGTTGGCTAACCTATCTAATCTGGACTTGTGCCTTCTTCCAAACTGAACATGGACTTTCAACAAGTATATTTGTGTTTGCAGTACAGACTAGGAAAAATCAGTTAAAGGCATTGAGAATGAAAATCATCAGTCTATTATTACAGTTTTAGGAAATTACAGAGAAAATATCAAAACAGAACTAGTAACCCTTTCCATGAATCCTAATTTTTTAGCTGCTAAAACTGACTTTATCAAAACAGTATTACTCTTCATACATCTTTGTGGCTAAAAGCAAAACCCAGAAAATTTCTGACAGCAAATGTTTTCAATGACTGCAGACTTCTCAGGTTTCACCTGCTAAGATACATTAAAACTGCAGGGTTTTGGGGCCGAGAGTAAAAAACAATGAGTTTATAAAGCTAAAATGGGGAACAAAACAAAGCACAGGATCTTTTATCTTGTGACTCACAGTGTGGCAGACTTAAGCTGAGAAGCTCAGTGGAGTAACGGCTGATCAAACTAAATAAAAACTTGTTTTAACTCGACCAGAAACAGCTGTGAAGGACTGTTTTTTATTCATAAAGACATTAGCTGTGTTCGAAATCGCTCACTATCACGGATATAGTGCACTATAAAGTGTGTTCGCCATTTCGTAGTGTTGTTCGAATTCTCAGCAGTTAATTTAATTCACTATTTAGTGCACTACAAAATACCCACAATGCACAGCAAAAGTGAGTGTGCATATGATGTACCCTATATTGCACCCCCATACACCACAATGCAATGCTGTCGTGTTTTTCCACAGAAGAAAAAGAGAAGAAAGGCTGTTATCAGCTGCTTTCATTCATAAATGTAAAAAAACGTTAAAGTATTTTTAACACTTTCGTAGCGTAGCTCTTTTACGTCTTTGAGCGGCTGTAAACAGCTTTGAAATTTGCTACTTATCCTCCCGAGTGCCCGGTTTGTTTACGTGATTTTTGGCGTGTCCACTTCCATCACAGGGATATCCGGCTCAACAGCTGACGCTATGACGTTTAGAAAATTTCAATGTCGTGTCCGAAATGTCGTTTGGTCATTCTCTATGTAGTCCACTATTTCATTTACACTACATAGGGGATAGTGAGTGAGTGAATGAGTGGACGATTTCAAACACAGCTATGATCATACAATTCTAACATGGCAGCTTGGACACCCCATAAGCTCACCTTAGCTGTGTTCGAAATCGTCCACTCACTCACTCACTAACTATCCCCTATGTAGTGTAAATGAAATAGTGGACTACATAGGGAATGTTTTTGGAGGAATCACAGATACACTTTTTTATCGTCAAATTTATTTCCTTTAAAGGTGCTATGAGGTGAATCTATTACTGGCGACATAAAGACTCTGCTACCCATGAGCACGCGCGGTGACTGTCGTAAAGACGTGACCCAAGCCAAAGCGTGTGTTTGTTGTGATGCTAATGAATGCAGCTCAGACCTTCCTCAGAACTCTGCATTGCTTTACAACTTCTTTTTTCAACAACTTACAGGATGCAAAGCCACGAGGTAATGTATCTCTTTCTAGTTACGTAGCGGTAGTTTTTGATGTGTGACAACAAGCAATTTTTGGAAAATTTAGTATCGTAGTTTTGTAGCCGGCTATTTATCACTACTTACAGCCCGGTGCTCTAAGACGTGTCTGAATAATATAAATTTGCTCTAGGTTTAATTGTCTTGTTCCTGAAGTTGAGTATCCAGGCCAGTCCAGCCCTGTCCGACCCGACCGTGAAGCTAAGGAATAGCATTTATAGATAACCTATTTTGATGTTATAAAACTCATCTTAAAGTGTGTATTTCCATCAGGCATATATCTAAAAGTGAGACTTTTTTGTAACTACTTAGAAACTCCTCACAGCATCTTTAAGTAAATTATGATTATTAGAGGATCTGGAAATATGTGACATGAATTTTTCTGACTGTAACGAATGCTATTCAGAGGTTAAAAAGGAAAACAGACAAAGAAAAACTTTCAGTGGTTTGACAGCAAATAGTCAACCGCACGGTTACAGTGCCAATCAAAGGGTTAAGCCCAAGCTGCTCCCTTTACTGCATTAGAGGTGTGTAAATGCTTATGAAATGGATGAAGCATGAAGGACTGTGATAAAGTCCTTGAGCCGTCCAGGGTCAAACAGACAAAGTGATTGTAAACGTACCTTAAAAGAACATGCTTAATAATAACTTTGATAAAAATAACTTTATTTATGTAGCACTTTTTAAATCAGAAGTTTCCAAAGTGCTTTGACAAAGACCAAAGAACAATAAAGTACAAAAATTACAGCACAAGATATAAAATAAAGAAGTAAACCAAACACAGAGTTTCGTGTTTTAATGGTTTCTGTTTCCCTTTTTAAGCCTCAATGGCTGCTGTGGTTGGTCTGTTGGTCAATCACAGTGTTAGAATCCTCAAACTCTTCTAACTATGTGTATCATAAACATGTTTGTTGAAAATTTAACCCTTTAACCATCAGCTCAACTGTTTGACAGAGGTCATCAATAAATTCAGGAATATGTATTTAAAAAAAAAGAACAAATCAAATCATTGTTTGATTCCTTTAGCATTTCAGGGAACAGATAAAACAACCAACAAACCTAAAACCAGATATTTCCTTGATGTGGGATTTAAAAGTTTAAAAAGCTAAGAGTTGATTACGTGATAACATAAAAATGCACAAATATTTGGGATTAAAATCAATTAGAAAACACAGCAATGTTTGCAAATAAAATAGCAAAAATAACTTCAAAGTGATGATGATGCATTTGACAGTTATTTTGATAAATAACAGATGATATATTTAAAAATGATCATATAAGTAAATTGTTAAAATAACTGATGGTAATGATAATCACAGTTTTTAGCTTTTTAAACCTTTGAGACCCACACAAAGAAAATAGAAAATTTCAGTTCCTTTGGTTTGTTTGCAGTTTTTCATGTATCCTGAAACATTTACAGAAACAAACAATGAGGTGTTGTTTTTAACTCATTATATATTTCTGAATTTACTAACCAAACAGCTGAGCTGAGAGTTAACGGGTTAAAGAGTATCTATCCATTATAGATCTACAGTCAGGCTGGTATGGGCCTCACGATGAGCTGGTTTTATCTAAAGGTTTATATGAGAGCATGTTTTTGTGGTTCAGTGTATTTTTCTGTGAGGACTTACAGCGATCCTGGACAGCGAGGCCTTCACTGAGCTCCATTTGTCTTTCCGCCGGTCGATGATGATGATGAAGCCGATGCTCGCTGCATCCAGACTGCAGACAAGAGGACACGAGGATGTGTTAGCAACTGCTTTTCCTTTGAGTCTGCAGTATGTCAACGGTAAAATAAAACAAAACAGGCAAAACAGTCTGAGAGGAGAGAACTGCTGGGTGTTCATTTTTGGACAAATTTAAGTTATTTAACTTTGGCTGTAATAAAAAGTTGACATACATTTGGAGGTGTAAACACATATTAGGACTTGTCGCTCAATCATCCATCCAACCATTATCCATTCTACTTATCCCTCTTGGGGGTGACTTCAGGTGGGAGGCAGTGTGCTCCCTGAACCTATCACCAGCCAATCACAGGGCCTCATAAAGAGACAAACAACCATTCTCATACACACTCACACCTAAGGACCACTTTTTGTCACCAGTTCGAGCATGTTTTTGGTCATGGAGGAAGCCGGAGTGCCCACACATGGACAGGACAATCATCTGTGTGTGTACCTGGGTATGCTGGTCAGGTAGGTAACAACATTGAGGAAGTCTTCCTCTGGCACTTCACTGAAGCCTGAGTACTCCGGGAAGGTGATGATGGGGGCGCCATCTTTTCCTCGCCCTCCTGCAACACAAAACAAACCACGTAAAGGTGTGCACAAACTTTTAAACTTCAGTTTTAAAGGTGTGCACAAACTCACACTTCAGTTTTAGGATCATCGTCAGAAGCTAACAGGTACAATGTTAGCATGTTTTTTCCTCTTTGTTCAAGCTTTATTCTGATGTTTATCATCACATATCCCTGATAAAGAAAATAACAATACACATTTTTATCCAGAGTTGATCCTTCTAAATCAGAAGCTGAATCAGAATTTTTTTTTAATCCTCCAGGAGATATTTAGGAAGAAGTTAGAAAACAAGATACAAAATTTAATAGCCTATGATTTGAGTGCAATTTTCATTAAATTATATAAAATGAAAGAATGTCAAGCAAAGCCCGTTTTATTCATTAATTCATGGTCCAGCATGTTACACAGCTTTTGGAAAGTCACTGAAAACAACATAAAGCTGATAAACAGCGAACACTGGAGAAGTTGTTTCCTGATTTGTTCCTGTTTTAATCCTCTACCTTCACATGCGAGCTAAAGTCACAAGATGGCGCCCTTGAGCTTCAATCCTCGAGCACTCCAGGCAAAAGCTTTTCACATTTTCTGTAATTTAAGATTCTGTTTGTGAATGTGGGTCATAAAAAGTCCGGCTTTGGAGTCTTTTGGCCCAACTGTTATAATACATAACATGATATGCTTTTGTCCTTTGTTAAGGCTCACAAGTAACCCTATTAAATCATATGTTTTTCAACCCAGCGGACAGACAGATTTCAATAACAAAAGAGACAATTCATTTTATGTTCGTGGGCTGAGGGCCAAATTCTTGTATTTTGTTGGATGTTCTCATCTTAAAAAACTGCATTTTGACAGATTAAACACAATTAGCAAATATATATCTCCAAATTATGGAAGTAAACCCTGTCTCAGACATGTTTTCGAGTGATTTGCAGAGCATTTACTGGTTATTGGATATATTTTTCCTATGTTTCTATCTTTTTTCTACACTATTCATGGCTTTATTCTCGCTAAAGCTCATCTAGGGCAGCCATTCTCAACCTTGGGGTCCCAACCCCAATTGGGGTCGCGAGATGATTTCTGGGGGTCGCCAAATCATTTAGGAAAAATATAAATGCGCAAAATGAATGTGGCGTCCGACCGGACGATAAAGGACAACAAGTGATTGGTCTCAAACAGGCATTTTATGACTCAAAATCAATTACTGTGGCCGTAACTACACCAAAACAAGAACACATACAGACACAGCTCTGTCTACCCTGCCCCTCATCTCATCACTAACCACATCGGGTTATACCTGCCCACAACATATGCGTCCACAGTCTGGAATCACAGAACTTAAACTTTAACATTAGGCTACCTACAGTAAGGGTTGCTCCGTTAATATTAAATAACATAATTTCAAACAGAGAGTTGTTTTTTGTTGTTTTCTGCTTCAGAACTATCAACGGCATTTGTATGATCTGAACTGTGCGCATCAGATTCTGGTTAATGAAGCACAGCGGGGAAAAAAAGAGAGAAAAAAATGTGCGTTATTTTTTGCTAGCTAAAGCAAGATTGCTAACTGGAAGAATGGAGCTTAAAAAACATGTTTCAGCCCAACACATTCAGCAGCAGCCGCAGCAGCAGGGGTCTCAAGACGAGCCACCAGAATTCTCCCCCCCACCAAACGTATGGCACTGGGGTCAACACCAGCGGCTGATCAGTGTTCAAGGACTGTAGCTGACAAGGATATCTGTATGAAAAGACCTTTTCTGCACTGACATACATGAAAAACAAGTACAGATCACGACTCCTGAGAGTTGAAAATGATCTTCGCGTGGCCGTGTCAAACATAAAGCCAAGAATGGAGCTATCTGGCTTTGTGAAAAAAGAAGATGTCAAACAGATAGGGGTGTAGTTTTTTTTTTTTTTTTTGCTCAGGCTTCATATTTTGTTGGTTATCGTTTTCTTTCATTAAAAAGAAATATAAAGTTTGCGTTGTACATTTGAAGCGTGCTTGAACAGCATTTCTTTCGGTCTGTTACTCACTTGAAAAGTTAGCCTCTTGATGCTGCTTTATGTTCAAAAATGTTTAAAAATACAGTAGCCTAATAAAAAAAGTGGCTGAGGTGTGATCATGAGTGCTTGTCTGATCTGTATATCCGATCGGGTGTTGTTTCAGCACCGCGGACAGCGCATTTTCATTGTAGGGGGGGGGGGTCGCGGACAGTACTGAACGTTAAATTGGGGGTCGCGACTTGGAAAGGTTGAGAACCACTGATCTAAGGACAGGTGTTACAGCCAAGCAACTGCCACAAACACTATGACTGATTCATTGGATTTCATTTGTCTCTGTCTATCGCTAACAAATAAGCCATGCATAAATAAAACTTTACTTTTCAAGTGCATTAATAATGCTCTATAGAGACATTTTATTTGTTATTTAATTTAATTTAACCTTTATTTAACCAGGAAAACCTCACTGAGATTAAAAACCTCTTTTACTTGTCCTGGCCGAGACAGTCGAACATTCAACAGTTTTGCACAAACACATGCAGTCATCAAACACATAAAACAAGAATTCAATACGTAAAGGAAGCTCATTTTGCTTGATAGTTCAGTATTTTTGAAGTGTGGTTGTATGAGCTCCATATGTCCACTAAGTACATTAGATACAGTAGAAAGTTCTCTCTTCTCCATCAGTAAGCCACAGTCTGTAACTGTCGGAGACGGAGAAAAATACGCTAACAGGAAAGTACCGTACCAAATACAAAGGCTATTTTCTCCACCTATAAGAACTCAAATCAAAAAATAAAACCACAGTTTAAGAGTACCCTGCATATGACTGTTTTTAGTTGCATAAGCAATTTGGAAATATAAAGTTTATCTGGACCTAAGCTAACTCATGTCATGTATCCGTCCTTAAGGGGGGATTTTTACTATAACAGCATTAAGTTGTTGAGGAGCACATCAGATTAATTTTAATGTTTTTTCTGTGGTCATAAAAAGTTAACATGTGTCCTTAAATAAGCAACATCAACTTCCTTGGGTGGGAAATGTAATGCTACAGTATATTGACTTTTGACTTGTTATACTGCCCCCTAGCGGGCTTTGTGCACATTTGAGAAGTCTGTCCTTCATGTTGAAGCTCCTCTTCATTTCTTGAGTCGATATTAGTTTAATGTTTAAAAGAGTGGAACAGTATTAATGGTGACATATAATTCAACTATCAGAGTTTTTTCTCCAAGCTGAGGCTGTGATATTTTCTATTTCATAAATTCACACTAAAAACTAAAGAAACAAAAGTCCAAACAGGTGAGAGAAAGAGCGCCTCCTGTTGAATTAAATAATAAAAGGTAGTCTAATAAAGGAGCTTCACATTTTTCTGAACACTGTGAGAAAGAGTGAATAAAAAGTAAAACCAGCGTAAGTTTGTGATGCACTGAGGAGAGACACACACATGCTAAAGCCATCAGCCGTTCTTGTGTTGACTTATGTAACTGTTGAAGCCGTAATGCTGACGAAGAGGTTTTTCGGGATGGTTTTTATTTTGGCTGTTGTGAGAAGGCTGAGATGAGGAATGAGAGGAATCCTTTAACAGGACGCCACCGCGAACAACAAAGTCTGAGGGCACCGTGAGAACGAATATCACTGTTTTATAACAAAATAATATGACCTGCAGTGATGTTAAAACAGAGTAATAAAGGGACAGTTCTGTTTTTTAAAGTGGGATTGAGCCTGGATATGTACCACTGTGTCATCGCTCAGTTCTCTCTCTGTTCAGAAATCTCCAGACAGTCGCTAATGCTATGCATAGTATCAGATTCTTGCTTTGTTAAAGAACTGTGAGATATAGACAAGTCACAAAAACAGTGGTGCCATCACAGTTTGTGTATTTCTACTACACTTTCCACCAAGCTGCTTTGATTAGGCACTAGCTTAAGACATGTCACAGCCGAGATGTCCTTCCACCAGCAGAGCAACTAGTTTGTTCAACACAAATATTCAAGTTTGGCTCATAATTGGGACAGAACTTTGAGTGAAATGGAGAAATACTTCTTTATTTGGTCAATAGAATTAAGGAATCAGGTATAAAAGACAATTTCCCACACGAATGTGGCAGTCTGCCCAACGTATATAACGTAAATGACAAAAACCATATGCTTGAAATACAGGATACAATCAACCACAACATGACTATATTTACTGCTTCCATGTATGACATGATATTTTAGGATAAATATTAAGAATAATGTTTATAATTCTGGCATTTATTCACATATGATCTACCCAATAGTGTTTTGTAGTTTGCTTCACAAGATAAATCAACTGTTACAATACCTGCTGATTCAGGTGAATAAGTCATGAGCTCATGTTGTCAAACTAAATGAAAATAGGAGTGTGATAAAAAATGACCTCAGGATGTTTCAGGATGTTCAGGATCAGAGGAGACTATCAGCATTTGGTCTGCAGTGAGCAGCTCTCATCACGCAGAGCGTCGATGATTTAATGGACATTTATAATCGTACAGACCAGAATCACTGTTTTAGAAACTCAAGGATATAACAGAGGTTTTCAATGGAAGTTCATCTTCAGAGAAAGTACTAAACTAACATACTGATTGATTATTTAGTACAGACAGAAGCCATCGTGTCAATAAGTTGACTTCATAATAGCACAGGATGCGTTTGTTGTTGTGGGTAAACTGAGCTATAAAAACATCTGTAAAATTACTGAGCTTGATTTATTTTGGAAAAGTTCAAGTAAGACTGTAGTTTGATCTGGCGGAGGGACACGTAGGCTGTGCCGTGTCTCAAACAGAGTCTAATGGAAAACTAAGTGGATGTAAACAAATTTTACAGATATGACCCATAGCTGTTCTTATGGCTTATTTTCTCCCATGATTCTTTTAATCAAATGGAGAATTTGGCATCATGTACAGCGATGTATAGCATTAGCGTCTTTCATGAGTTTTTCTGAACAGAGAGAGAACTGAGCGGTGACACTGTGGCACATGTTCATGCTCACACTTCAAAAACTGTAATTTATTCCTTTAAGGAAAAAAAAAGATTTCATGTTTTCCAAACAAGGATAAATGGTATTGACCAGCAGAGATGGTGGCCGTGGTTCCTGTGGTGAAAAGGTCATTTGCGATGGTTCTCAGTTATTTCCTCTCAGGCTAAGTTAGAATTTTTTCATTTATTCATTCATTAATTTCTTTATTTAATCTTGAAATTCCATTGAGAGCGCGCTCTCATTTCCAATGGTGTCGAGAGTACATAAGTTTAGTTTAGTTTATTGATTTATTTGACAGGGACCATGTACAAATACATTAATCTTTCAGTAGAAAAGATTCTTTGTACCAGATTTAGCAAATGCTAATTTCCATCTGAAGTCCCTGGCAAGGTTGCCAACCCTCCCGATTTTCCCGGGTGAGTCCTGAATTTCAGTGCCCCTCCCAGGCCCACAATTCTCACGAATTTCTCCCGATTTTCCACCCGGACAACAATATTGCTACACCATCCTTCTCTTCTGACTGGGCGCCGTTTCCGGCCGGACATTAATAACGGTTACACCTCGGGTCGAAGTCAAGCGCGGCAAACAGATCAGAAGAAGAAGAAGAAGAAGAAGCAGAAGAAGAAATGAGTAAGAAGAGAAAGTACTCATGTAAATTCCAGAATGAGTGGGAAAGAGAATTCCCGTTTATCCGGGACAGCGCAAAGGGGACGGGATATGCTATGTGCACATTTTGTATGAACAATGTTTGCCTTTTTTGTTTGTATTTTTATTTATTGAGCATACATTGCATAGATTAACCACCAATCTATGCAATGTATGCCTTTTTTTTGGTTTTATTTATTTATTTATTTAAGACATTTTTTTACTTACCATCTTTTGCATGGGTACTGTGGACATCTATTAAAAGACTTTACTTTGTTACTGTGGACTGTTATTTTCTTTGTCCAATAAATGAACTCTGTGAAATTCAAGTATTTCATTGTTCTTGTTTTGTTTGTATATGCCCCCCCCCCCCCCCCCTTTGAAAATCTCCCTAATTCTGAGGTCTCAAGGTTGGCAAATATGCACATGGGCAGGTTCACAACAATCACAATGCAATTACATAACTGTTTATGTTAAAAACTATTACAAAACACAATACATTAGCTCATTTAAAATCAATTTACATCAGTGTCAAATCCTATATACAAAACCAACCGGACTGATGCTGACACAGTTGGTTATCAAGAATATATTTCTTTAGATTTCTAGAAAAAATGTTTAAATCTCCAGAACATTTCAGACTGTCTGGGAGCTGATTCCATTGTTTAATGGTTTTGAATGAAAAAGCTGTTTGAGCAAAGGCAGAGGATCTTTTTGGGACAGCACAGTTTCTGTGAACTGTCGAACAAGACGTTCGGGTTGTTTGCTCAGAGTAAAGCTGAACAAATTTTTTTAATGGAGGTGGAGCAATGTTATTGACAATTTAAAAGATATTTCTTAAGTTTGTAAATAAAATTAAATTGCCAAAACTTAATATTTCATACCTACTGAGAATATTGCAATGATGATAACGAAGAGGTTTCTTGTCCAGTACCTTTAGTGTCTGATTATAGACGGATCTGAGTGGTTTGAGTGTGGTCTCATTGGCCTGAGACCAACAAGACAGGCAATAAGTGATGTGAGAAATGATCATTGCGTTAAAGTACATAAAGATGCCTCCGTAGTAAGACTATTCCTAATATGTCTAAAGGAAGACATATTGTATTTAATTGAATTGCATAGTTTTTTTATATGCTTCTTAAAACTTAAAGTTTGGTCCAAATGAACGCCTAAATACTTCAAATCTGTTGCAATGCTTATTTTTTCTCCATTGACAATGATAATAATAATAATAATAAATAAAAACAATAATTCAATCAATCAATCAATCCATCAATCTTTGCGCCAATCCATAACAAGTGTTATCTCAAGACACTTTACAATAGAGCAAAAGCTCTTCATTTTGTGGATACACATATATGCATAGATACTTAAAATACATATAAAGATACACATATACATATATATACAAATATATACATCCAACACCAACATGAATCCATATAGCCAATCATGAATCCCTCCATCATGGCTCAAGAAAAAACCTTTGGTTAAGCAGCAGGAAATCTTGAATGTGGATCCCAGTCTCATGATGAACAGCAAATCCACACCATGCTGTGCAAGTCTTAAGATGCCATTGAACTTATACCACTTTCACACTAAAATTAGTTGGTCAACGCAGGTTGTTTCAACGCGGGTTAACCTTCTAACAATCATCAAGTGACTCTTTTCCCACTGTCAGCAGACTCATTCTAATCGGCAGCAGTTGAGCTGCATGGCTGTTTTTTTTCCTCTGGCGCATCAAACTGATGTCTCACGTTGATGACATCATCAGCACGACAAAGCACGTCTATGTAAACAATGGAAAAGAGCACAGAGGCCATGGACACAGTTTTCTATACTTTTTACTTTTGTCTCTCCTTAAAAATGTACAAGCTCCGTGCTGATGATACAAAGGTGGGGGGTGTATGCTGTGGAGATTACACCCACGTTATCCATAAATTAGCGGGTCGACGCAGGTGTGAGCTTCTCATTGAGGAGGCGAACTGATTAAAACCCGTGTCACTTGCAGGGTCAATCGACCCGGTTTGAAATGCAGATTAAACCCTTTCAAACTGCCGACAGGAGCCGATTGTTAGCCAGTTTAAACTATTTTTGTGGCCAGTCTGAAAGGGGTATTGGGGGAAGCTTGTTGCTTTACAGGAGATAGTTTGCACAAGCCAAAGACCAAACATGGTGTCATCATGGTTTATTTTATAGAGCTGACAGCTCCCTGGGGAGATTCAGTTTAGAAAACTTAGAAGAGGCAAAAGCAGAACAGTAAAGGTGGAAAATTAGAGTTTGTCAAGTAGAGGTGAGGTGCCGAGTGTTTGTAGGAGGATAAATAGTCTGATCAATAAAGGGACACGTCAACTTTTTTTTTTTTTCGTGTCTTGCCTCACTACTGAGTCCATGACAAGCAGACAGACTCCACCACCGATTAACATAATAAAAAAACGAGTCATAATTATCTGGTGGGCTAGCTTTTCCGGTCTCTTCTTTGTTACTGCACACCTGAAATAATGAAGTCTATCTGCTTGTCGTGGACTTGGAGTGAGGTACACGAAAAGATAAAAAAGTTGGAGTATCCCTTTAAAGATTTGTGTTTACGGGACTAGGGTTGTAAAGGAGATGTTATATTTGTTTCATTTTTACAAGGCCTTACACATTAATTGGTGAGATTGTGAGTCAGTAATTACTGATAAGTGGGCTGGTTGTGGACTAGAGAAGGTAGTTTCATCATGTCACTACCTGGAGCTTGCATGTATGGAGCCTGAGTCTGTTGAAGGTGGTGATGCTGTGGCGATAAAGCCATGCAGTAGATCAGGTAACTGTTCAGAAATGTATGTATGTACAACAACAACAACAACAAAGAGCAGACACATGACACCACACTGCTGACAACCTGCTGCTGCATCAGGTGAGCAAAAGGGAAAGTTTCGTTTCCTGAAGGCAGGGGAAGTAAGAGAAGTGACTTAGAGGTCATTCCTGTTTTTGCAGTCCAGTTACAGTAACAGACAAAAATACGACAAACAGCATTTAGGAACAGAATCATGAGAGGAAACAAAATGGTTCAGTTTATTTTTAAGCTCGTTTTTACATCTTTTAAATGCATACCGCCTTAAAACAAAACACTAAACACACCTGATCCAAATCTTAAGACCAGCTGAACAATAGCATGAATTTGAATTTGCATTTTGCACTGTTGGACATGGAGCTTTAAAATACAACATGAAGACTGGGAGCCAGAGTCAGAACATTTGAGCAAAGCAGCACATTGAAAACAGTTATTAAACTGAAATAGGCTGATGGAGGCCTGTGTGCATATATTTACCTGTAATATTTAACCAAGAAATAAATAACCAAGAATTTACTTTACAAAAAAAGAAAAGGAAAAAACGAATTTGTAGACGGATCAATAAATAAAATTTTAAAGGAAAAGAAAATTGATCTTAGTGAAGGAGGACGGTCATGTCAGTCAGATGGAGCTTTAAATCTGAATGCACGACAATCGGTGAGGGAAAGAAAAAGAGTAATCTGGTTTGTCTAAGTCTATATTTATCATGTTTACATGAAAGCTTTAATTCCCTTTAACCCAAAATAAAACATAAATCCTCTTTAAAAAGTAAAAAAATGACCATGTAAACACCTAATTCTGAATGAAAATGATAATTCTGGATAAAACTTAATTCCAAAGTAAGTGGCCGGTTTATTCTGATTCAAAATCTGAATTATATAATTCCTCAATCATGTAAATGTTCATTCTGCTTTAAATTAATTCTGGTTGTTTTGCTGTTTCCCTTGTTTTGCAGCGATGAGGGACAGGATGCTGACGGGACAGGATGGCTGCCCACGCAAGCTGAGACAGTTTATTTAATCAGTCATAGAAGAGTCTGAAATAATGAAAGAGTGGATGGACGTAAGCATTAAAATGTGGACCTTTTTAAAGCTGTACTGGAGTTTTTCTTCCAGTAAACGTATATACTTAAATACGCCACTACGTCAGTCCGCCCCTGTCCAATCAGAACCATTCCCAACCACCAGACCTTGACTAAAAACAGGTTTTCCGTGTAAACCTTTATTTGAAATTATTATTTCCATGTAAACATGAAGTAGAAAACTTACTTCCTGATTATTGAATTCTGAATAATTAATTCAGAATTCAAAAAAATCACGTAACCATGGTCATTGTGATTTAAACTTGCACTTTTGAATAGCCTCAGATAAGGAAGGAAATGATAACTACTTTTAAATAATTACATTTAAAGATAAATTGAATCCATGGTAACTATCTTCTAGAGGTGTGGGTGTAATCCAACTTAACCATTTCAAGCATGAATTATGAAATCACAATGGAATCCTATTTTTTTAAGGTGCAGTGTGCAGAATATGGCAATTTAGTGACATCTAGCGTTTAAACTCTGGAATGAGCCTAACCGTAACCAAAATGTCACGTCGCTGAGCAACCTAACACTGTGAAGACCAAAAGGGATCATGAACATGGTATCATTTACTAAAGTGACAAAGTTTGTAACTATTATTTATTACACACAATTTAAACCCCTAGTGCAGAGTAACAACTGTCTATACATCCACCACCATCCTCTCTCCTCTTCTTCACCTGCATTCCAGGTAGATTTCAGTACCGGTTGACAGGTTTGTGTTTTGCTCTTTTTGTCCCTAAAATCCACCCGTAGACAACACGGTGGATCGTTATATTGCCCTACATGAACGCGGCCCACAGTAATCTAACTTTTTTTAAAGCTTTTTCTAACTAAATAAAAATAAACGTTTTATGGGGATGATTGTACTCCTGTTTTGACAGACTTTACATAAAATTAAAAACATCATATCCTATCTTTACCATTTCTGTTCAGCGAAATGCTGCCAAATTGTACACACAACACCTTTAAGTGAACACCATGCATCAATGGTATAAAGGTAATTTAGTAGACCTTGATAAAAATCCAAAAAATGTCTTTGACAAATGTTTTTCAAGAGTAAAGTAAAGTAAAGTAAAATCTGAAATATGGGTATTATTGCCGTTCAATCAAACTATTTACTTAAGTTCACCAAAATTTGACACAAAAACACAGTTTTATGTGAAATCTGAATAATACATGAATCCAGTTTGCCCTTTGTTCACTGTTTTGGATCTATGATGCAATATCTCGATATGGTAACAATGTGCGAAGATAATATCTTTATGAAACTTAAGACAGGGGTTTGGGAATTTACCACCTGGTAGTTGGACATCGTACTGCAAAATAAAGGGTATTAAATTTACTTTAATATCTGTCTACTGTAGTGGACACCATGCATGAAAGGGTTAACAAGTCATGCATGTGACAATAGAGAGATTTAAATGGGCACCTGAGGATGAACATACATAGACTTAATCAACCATGTTAAGGCCTTATCCAACAATTTCTTATGGAAAACTTTGTTTCAGTAAATACGACTGTCCACTTTAAAACACTGAAAACACTGTAGTACACATGCCAGACCTGTAGGTGGCACTGCAGACAGACACTAAACCAGAGGAGAGGACAGCATGTGCATAAATCATGATGAATGTGAACAAACAGCAGAGCAGCAGATTTTTCTGTGAAAGCCAAAAAAAGTTCAGGAGCTTCTGCAGCACTAACACGACACCGTATTGCACGATTGTTTTAGGGTTCACACATGAGTTATTATCAACGGGTGGTACTGTGACATCACATTTCTAAATGTATCCCTATTCATTGTCCAAATGGAAATACTGTGCGGGTGTATTATTAATCCACTCTGGGTCGGTTTTCAAAAATGTGAATTTAAGGGCACCTGAAACATCGAATCCACGTGGATCAAATACGCCTAAATTCATCTTTGTTCAGCCTCTAAACCAGGACTTGCCACATTTCAAGACAGTGTCTGCACGGTTGAGTATCGGCAGTTTCTTTAGGGAGAAAAACTCAATAGAATAATGAAACTATGTTAAATACTTTTCAGTTGATTCAATATGAAATTTATAATGACACAAAGCCACAAATATTCAAAGCCATCAACTTCTTCAAATGCAGTTCCATCAAGAAAACCCAGGTCGAGTGCAAAACAGCATGATAAAAGATTCTTAAATTTTTAGGAAGAAGCTTGTTGCTGATTTCATTGAAACTTAAATTGGATACACTTGCCAAGAGATCAACCAATGATCAACCAGTTTTATAAAATACCTCAAAACCGCATTTATACTTTTGTGTCTTTTTTTGTGCAATGCATTGCCGTCTTTTCCTTTCCGTATTGCAATGAGATGTCAAAAAAATTACAGTACAAACAATAAAAGCATAAATGCCAATCTTGTCCACTCCTAAAATCAACCTCCCACATACCCTAAGGTGTAACTTACAATAATCATCAGAAAAACTTCAGCCA
Source organism: Scarus forsteni (assembly GCA_036419115.1). NCBI lineage: Eukaryota > Metazoa > Chordata > Actinopteri > Labriformes > Labridae > Scarus > Scarus forsteni. Next base: position 1,937,703 of record JAZDUH010000104.1, on the reverse strand, counting down.
TAGTTTAAATCAAAACATTCCTCCAGAGTTCTCCGTTATATCAACACCATGACAAAACAACTTATCCGTGCTCTACACAGAGTAACGAAAGTAGAAATATTTGCAAAGAGATGTGACCTTTTACAGAAAAATACATCCACATATTGCATATTCTGCACTGAAGGAAGATAATAAAATCTAAATCTGAAAGTTATAGTTAAGCTGACACAGCCTATTATTATTTTTTTGATTATTATTTATTTTTAATCACTATCTTGCTCTTCAGGTAATATTCATAAAATTCCAGATTTTTCATAAACCAAACAATCAAAAACTATGTGAGTTAAGAGAAACATTTCCTGTTGTGGTTTAGATTTCAATTAAAAAAGTAAGTTTAACTCCTTTTTTGTTGGGAACCTGAACATTTGATTAATACGAAGCAGTTTCTCACGTACCTGAGAGCAAAGCAAACTGTCGATGAAGCTGCTCGATGATGTCGACTGCGAGCAGGGGCCTGATCTCCTGCTGCATGATCTCATCTGGAAGAGAAACAGACGCTGATCAGAACAACATTCAGTTAATACAACGCTACAGCCATGACCATCAGAACAACATTCAGTAAATACAACGCTACAGCCACGACCATCAGAACAACATTCAGTAAATACACCGTTGCAGCCATGACCATCAGAACAACATTCAGTAAATACACCGCTACAGCCATGACCATCAGAACAACATTCAGTAAATACACCGCTACAGCCGGGACCATCAGAACAACATTCAGTTAATACACCGTTACAGCCATGACCATCAGAACAACATTCAGTAAATACACCGTTACAGCCATGACCATCAGAACAACATTCAGTTAATACACCGTTACAGCCATGACCATCAGAACAACATTCAGTAAATACACCGCTACAGCCATGACCATCAGAACAACATTCAGTAAATACACCGTTACAGCCATGACCATCAGAACAACATTCAGTAAATACAACGCTACAGCCATGACCATCAGAACAACATTCAGTAAATACAACGCTACAGCCATGACCATCAGAACAACATTCAGTAAATACAACGCTACAGCCATGACCATCAGAACAACATTCAGTAAATACACCATTACAGCCATGACCATCAGAACAACATTCAGTAAATACAACGCTACAGCCATGACCATCAGAACAACATTCAGTAAATACAACGCTACAGCCATGACCATCAGAACAACATTCAGTAAATACACCGTTACAGCCATGACCATCAGAACAACATTCAGTAAATACACCGTTACAGCCACGACCATCAGAACAACATTCAGTAAATACACCGTTACAGCCACGACCATCAGAACAACATTCAGTAAATACACCTGGTCTGTCTGAGTTCTTTTGAGCCACAAGAGTTCTTGAGTCATTGGGTTTTTATTATATTCGGTGCTTAAAAAAAACATGCCTGTTAAAATTCCTGAGGGAGTGAGAGCAGGTGATATGGGGGTAGGTGAACCTTGATGATCTGTTTCTGAAATTTCTGAGGTCAGGGTTAAGTGCACATCTCAGCAAAAAGGTTGATGGTTCGACTCCGTGTGTCTGCAGGTCCTTTCTGTGTGGAGTTTGCATGTTCTCCCTGTGCATGCACAGCTCTTCTCTGGGTACTCTGGTTTCTTCACACGCTCGTGGTGACTTTAAACATCTTAGTGTGTGCAGGAATGGTTGTCTGTTTCTATATTCTATCGTAGACACTGATATTAGGCACCATTAAAATGTCAAAGCTCTTTTATTTAAGCTAAATAATAAGAATCATCTCTGTCTCTAAAGCCTTTGTAAAGGTGAGCATGTACCGTTTCCATCCTGTCAGTTCAGTCGTGTGGTCACTGCAGAGTCTGATGATTTAGCAGCTGCTCTGTGATCCTTTTGGAAAATAGTCTGTCATCACATGTGCGCTCGGCTTCATGATCATTATGGTTCTCCAGCAGCCTTAGGCCTTAAACACAGAGAACAAACCCCCTCTCTGTCCCTCAGAATAAAGGCGTGCATTAACACTGATGTACTTTATGACTCGGGAACATGCTTGGCTGGGTTGCGTGCTGAAGGGGGAAGGGGGAGCACAATGACTGTTAGGGAGCTTGGCCTTTAAAGGAGGAAATATCAATGTACCTCTGTTCTTGATATCTGAGACTGTGGACCAAGGCTGGTAGAAATACAGCTTTCTATCATCTGCTGATTCATCTACTGGATGTTGCATAAATGAAAATACTATGCACTGCTGCCAAATCAGACCTGTGAGCTTTTAAATATGCACTATTATTCAGACAGAGACTTGGATTACACAGAATTAAAACTGAAATATAATCCAAGGATCTGTGATGGACAACCCAGAATCAAAAGTATGGCCAAAGTATATTTACTTCGAGATCAGCCATCACTTCAAACTCCCAGCATTCATTCTAGATAAGAATACATTAAGAAAAATATAAAATAATTCTAGTTGGATGTGCATATAAGCTTATTTTAGCTGAATAAACCCCTTGAAAAGAACCATTATGTTTTCAACAGGTTCCAAATAGGATTCAAATTTTTAAAAGGACATCGCCCAAGACCACAAAACACAACAAAGACAAAAGAAAACTAACTACAAAGTACTCCACCTGTTACATCTATAAGCAATAGCTCCATGATAAAGGTACCATCATAATACGATTCATGACCCTGAAACCACACTGCACTCAGAATTGTGTTGATATCATTATGAGTTGGACAGTTATTAAGCAAAAAACAATGGTTTACTAATGGAGGTTATCTGGATAACCACCAGAATCTAATAGGAGGGTTTCAGTCACGTGATTATTATGACGTATGAAGAGGGCGTGTTTTCAGATGGAGGGCAGGAAGTAAACATGGAGTCTATGAAGAAGACCGGCGAAAGTTCGTATTGTGCTGATCTAGATCCAGTTTCAAGAAATAGATATAAGCAGTTAATCAACAGATACGGTGGGCGTGATCCATATCTCATGAAGATGAGCGAGTTTTCGGCAGAGACAAAAGATTTACCGGCAATTGAGGCTATCGACATCGCGAACTATCTGGTTCTTCAAACGTCGTACATTACCAAACAGCAGATGAAAGCCTACAAAGGTATGGAGGCATACAACTTTTTCATCAGCGGGTGGGTCCACAACCTCGGTAACAAACTACTACAGGATGGTTATTGTTTGGTCTTCGCAAGGGTGAGTCTTTCTTCTTTTTTATGTGTTAAGGTGCTAGCAGCTAGCAGTCGCGGTTATGATGTACACAAACCATGGAAACAAACACGCAACAAATCTGAACGGCGACGTTAGCCCAAAAGTCAAAGAACACAAGGACGTTAATTTGTGATATACTTAAAGCACCCATAAACAACACAAAACATTGGCATCTTGATTGCTTATCACCGCAAGTTCTAACGTTACTTTACCTCCTGCCCTCCATCTGAATTGCACGCTGTCGCTATGCGACAATGTGATGTCACGTGAAACCCAGCTATTGTTTCAAAGTTGGGCCATTACCAACATCTCCTGAATATTTCAGTAAAATCAATCCAGTATTTTTTGCTGCTTGCTAACAAACAAACGTCCTCGGCAGATCAATAAATCCCTGTTTCCACCAGTGGGTTCAGTTTGGTTCGTCTCTACAGTTCTCTTTTTGTGGCGTTTCCATACCCTAAAACCAGGACAGGACCCCTTAAAAGCGAACCATCCTACTTTCTGGGAACCTTCTGTTGGGGTGCCAAGCATACCGATCCGACCCCAGAAGGTGGAGCTAGAAACACTGCAGTCCGTTGAGTGGTCGAAGGAGACGTCACATAACCCCGCCATGTTTAAATCTCCTCTCGTCTTTGTGAAGATAGCTCTCACTGCTCACAGCCTTCTCAGAAACAAAGCTTGACTGCACTTCGTAACAAAAAGCTACATGCTGATCACAAAAAAAGAAGAATTGCTGGTTGTCTTCCATCGTTGTTCTTTGTTTACTGTGTCGCGTTGTGAAACGATTAATGGCTAACAACCGCTAATGGCTGACAAAGGTAAACAACAGTTGGCTGTTAGCCGTAGCAGCTAACAACAGTTAGCCGCTAACAACAGCCAGCCACTTCGGTTAACGGCATTTAGCGTACAGCCATTTACTGTTGTTTGCCCTTTTCAGCCATTAGCCGTAGCAATTAACAGTTAACCATTAGCCGCTAGGTTTAGCCACTACATATGCTACGTCATAGCAGCATTGCTTGATATGAATTGGTCAGTGATGAGCATTTTGAGCCAAACCATCATCCAATCACAAGCTGCTGTTGTTTTTGAAGGTTCTGCTCCTGAAAATATTTTCACAGGGCTCCTCCCAGATAGATTAGTGAAATATTTCCAATATGAAACTGTCCACCTGGCATGTTAGGTGAGCATTTTCTTCTTCATTGTATTTAATAGCCGGGTACACAGTGTCGCGCTGCTATGTCGTCATGCTATCAGCATCCGGCTTATACGCCGCCTACCAAGTAGGGTTCGGTTGGCTGTGAAACGCAAACAGGATCAGGCTTTACCGATCCATCCTGAGCCAAACCGTGCCGATCCATACCGGACCACTTGATGGAAACGAGGCTTAAAAAAAAAACATCTGCAAGAGCTGAGACTCAGCAAAACCAGGCAAACAGTAGAAGTGCTCCAAGCCTGTAGGGGGCGCTGTGACTAGGAGAAACAGATGAAAGAGACTGCAGTCACTTAGGAGCCTCTCCTCTGTTTTCCCTTGCAAAATCAGACACTCCTTAATGAAAAGTGCTCATGTATTTGAACCATTACGGTAATGCTCCATGCAGAGCGAGAGGGGATAACAGACATGTTCCTGTTTTTAACATTTAAAGTGTGAACTGTAAATAAACCACAATGCCTCTTTTTCCAACATGAATGATCAGAATGTGTAAAAATATTGTGTCAAATGAATTCTGAATTCCTATATTTTATGATATTAAAGATATTAAAGTGAAATAAGATCATTTTCTCCTATTCCTTACTGTACCTGATGAGCCTGGATCATTGTTTTGGTCAAGAGGAACAATTGGACTGTTGGCAGTATTTTATTAAGTAATATTATGTGTGCTTTGTAATCAGATTTAGGGCCTGGTGTTGACCCCTGTTGCAGGTCTTGTGTGGTGGCTGTAAGGATTTGTGACCTGCAGCTGAAGCAAAGCCTTGAATGAGAAGTGTTGTAGCTCAAGCTTTTGCTTCCTCCACAGCTTTCAGCTCCACTTCAGCAGCTGGCGTTCATCATGAAGCTCCCAGAGAAGCTGCTACACATGGCTGTGATTTAAGATTTAACTTTGGTCAACAAACTAAAGAGAGTGTTCAAAGACTGATGTCAGGACAGCTGGTTGGAAACCTAGAGAAGGAACATGTGTTTGTGTTGAGTATCTATCAAACTCTCACAGTTATAAACAATCATCCTAAACAGTTAAAATGTGTTTATTCTCTGCAGAAATGTAAACGTGTTATGACTGTGTTAAGTGTTTTTCAAATCAAATGTTTCTTCCTCAAGGGTCACATTTACACATTCAAACACATTCCCATGTCTGCATGGGCTTTCAACTACGAGCCATTGTACTTAAACTGATGACAAAACAATGATACACTATGATGTCACACTGGTAAGTTTATTCAGGGGGCGGGGGACGTAAATGTTTTAGGCAATTGCATAGAGGGTCCAAGGGTTAGGATCCAATGGCTGTCTTGTTCATAGAGGCTTAAAGTCACACAGAGGAGACATGTTAAGCATAAATAAAGAACTATAAAGCAGAATATAGGCTCTGAAAGTTGTTTGCTGGTGTTCTGAATGAGCTAAGCTACAGTAACAGATATATAAGTGCTTTAGTGAGGATATAAAGCCCAACTTTTACTGTTTTAAGTACATTGGGTCAGATTTCTACTGTGATCTAGGTTGATATAAACAATACAACAAGTTGAGAGATATTTGTTTTATATATTTAATTTAACAAAGGGATGACTGATCTGCTGTCCCAAAGAAATCAGCCACCTGGGACAAAGGGCAAGTTTGTGAATGGATTAAATGGGTACCAAAAACGCTCCATAAACCCAGTTTTCTTTTTATCTAACCAATAAATTTTTTGTTTTATTTACATTTTTAGTTTTTTAACCATATTTTACACAGCTCTGATGAGTAAAATCTATATATTCAAATTCATATTATTGTCATTCTGTTAAAACTAGTGTACGTAATAATAATAAAAAATAATAGATGAAATAAATAAATAATATTAAAATTATTATTATAACAATGATAATAATAATAATAATAATAGTTAAAATAATAATAATAATAATGCTTAAAATAATAATAATAATAATCAAAATAATACTGATAATAATAATAATGATTGTTAAAATAATAGTAATAATAATAATAATAATAATAATAGTTCAAATAATAATAATAATGATAATAATAGGTAAAATAAAAATAGTTAAGACGGTTGCAGACATTTAAGGCCCTGGTGTGTTTAGGAGTCGGGACAGCTGATATAGTTTGCCTTTTTTCATTTATTATACAAATTTGCTCCAGAAAAAGAGTCCAACTGTTAGTAAACCCTTGTGGAGCTCAGGGTGGAGGAACTATTACCTGTCTGTCCTGAACATTAGGAGCAGCAGGTTATGTAACCAGGGGCTCTAGAGCTCGGAGGATGTTGTGTATTGTTAGAGCATCAAAGTGAAGGTGTGGTGCAGGCAGACATGTTTAAGACAGAAACAGTCTGTTTTTAGAAACACATGAAGGACGGAGCAGCAAAGAGCAGGAAGAGCTCGTATAAGCAGACGTCAGCTCATGTTACAAAATCAGTAAACAACAGTAGGAGCAAGAACAATTAATGACACAGGGGAGGAAGCAACATGTCAAAGTTTTGGTCCAGGGTTTTCACAACAGCTCATTAACCGTCATTTTTCTTGGTTTGGAAGTCACTCATGTTTATTTTTACAACAACTCAGGCTCGTTTGGCAAAGCTGTCGACACTGGAAATCCTGCTGTCGACATCTCTCAGTTTGACAAAGTGAGTTTATTTTACTGGCCCACGGTACAACTAATCAGTTACTCATGTTTATACATAAACACATATACATGTACGTGTACATGAACATATATATGTGTATATACAAACAAATGTGATTGGGTCTTGGCTGAAAAGCAGGGTACAGATAACATTCACACTCACACCTATGCAACTGTACAGCGTGAACATACAGTCAGCACTGACACAGGAGTCGAACCAGCAACTTTATGGCTCTAAGGCACGGGCACTACCTGCTGCACCACCGTGCCAAAACATTAAACTCTTCATGAAAAGTATTGTTATGGTTGTAGTTAGTTTTGTTTTAATTTGTACATTTAACCTGTTCTTGCATGTTGTTCACTACAGTAGACAGATATTTGGAATATTTTTTATACCCTTTTATTGCAGTACCATGTCCAACTATGAGTTGGTGAACTCCCAAACTCTTGTCTCAAGTTTCATATAAATAGTATCTTTGCACTTTTTTGTAACCATTTTGAGATATTGCATCCAAAATCCCCCAAAAAATGATGAAGGGCAAATTTGGAATTTATATTTCACATAATTTTGTGTTTTTAATGTAAAATGTTTGTGTAATTCATAAGTGGATAGTTTGATTAAACAGCAATAATACATACTTCAGATTTTGCTTTTGCTTTTTTTTTTTTTTACTTTAAATGAATGTTTTTCAAAGTCTTGTTTGTGGATCTTTAATAAGTTCCATTACTATGTTGATGTGAAGTGGACGGATGTAAAACTACTTCAAAATATAATATTGAAAAAATTACTATGATTTTTAACCAGCTGAAAGTAAAAAAAAAATAGAAAAGGATTGAAAAAATTATTCCTTTGCAATATAGTAATTCGTGCATGAAAGGTGTTAAGCATCTTGTCTCCTGTGTTCTTGTCTTGTCCTTCCTTTTACTTTGTGTTTCTTCTCCTTTACATTGTGTTTCCTGCCCTACCCTCTCTGTGTGGATCCCTGATTGTTATTCCCTACACATGTGCATCACCTGTTTTGGCTCAGAGTGATTCTTCCTTGTGTTCGTTATGTTTTTTTGTAAGTTCTTTAGTGCCCAGAGTTTTTGAACATTTTTGTAAAGACAAATGTTTCTTTTGTGAGCCTTACTTATTTTAATTCCTCTTTTTTAGTTAATATCTGCATCTTTGTCCTGTTCCTCATTTTTCTGAGCTTAGTTTCTCCACATGTGACCCAGATCTAATTATATTAAACTAAACTAAACTGTTAAAATAGGCAGCTGGATTAGTCTGATGTTAGTCAGATTTCTTTTGGCTTGGTTACGTGGTCTTACACAAAACTCAGGAGTAAAAATCATCTCTCTTTCTGTAATAATTCTTCACAAAGCAAAACAACTCTGTGTATCTGTGCTTCACCTTCAGGTTTTATCGCTGAGCACACCAAAGTGAGCTTTGTCCTTTTGTTACGTCTAACATTAGAAATATTCTTGACTCTAAAGCTAAATAAAAAAGGACTTAACTGTGCAGGATGAATCTGAGTTTCTGGTGCCAACACTTCCTCACCTCCTGCCTGCACACACACACAGCATCCACACCTTGACCTCCATCCATCTGTTCTGAATTTAAAAGGATTAACCAGCGCGCTCTCACATACAGACACTACAGGTGACAGAATGAAGCTCGAGAATAAAACTCATCAGATGTTTGTAAAGGACCAAAACGCTCCAGGGCTGATTTAATGACAGTGTTTTTACTTAAATGTGTTTGTGTTATTTACATTTCCTCTAATTAAGGCAAACTGAATCACAACATAAACACATTTAACGGGACAGGCCTGGAGCTTCACACCACCTCTGAAACGATGCATCACATTTATGCTAACAGACGAGCAGCTGTCGAGTCTGTCACCTGAGAACAGAGCAGGAACATCGTGGTTTCACTTAAATCCAAGTCAGCGGCTGCGTTAGAAATGGCGTACTACTCATACTACTCATACTAACCCCGCCCCCATATTGAGTATGCAGTGCGTTCACACTGTACAGTATGCAAATTTTGTGTATGCGAGAAATGCCCGGATGTATACTCAATCAGCTTCGATTTCTGAGTATGGAGCGGAGCTTGCTTCACGTACTGCTTCTGCCCCACAATGCATTGCGCACTTCTGACGTGGGAAGACGAAATACAAAATGGAGACAGATCACCATGGATACACAGGTGTTTGTGTTAATTTTTGTTTGTGTCATGCAGCTGTTGATAATGAAAACACTTCGCAATAACTTGGAAACGTGAAGGGGGGGCTGCTGCTGCCCGGTGTTTACGGTACGTAGACGGAAACACCCACCAAGCGGACGCTTCGGTCTCCAAAAACGGCGAGACAAATTAAAAGCAGTCGCTATTTCAAACAACTGGGCTCATAATCGTGATGTAAATACTTACTTTCTTGCTAGAAAATATATTATTACCGAATGAATTTGTAGTTTTTCTGGAATGCAGTCATTTTCTGTTGCTTGTGGTCGAACTATTTTAATTTTCCCGCTGCTGCTTCCCGGCCGGCACGAAATGCATTCTGGGGTATTAAGTATGCATCTGTGTGTAAACGCTCGGGCAGCCGCGGCATACTCAGATCATCTTTGAGTATTCAGTATGCCGTATGCACTGATTGAGTAGGTAAGTAGACAGTTGGCAGTACGCCATTTCGAACACAGCCATAGACATGCTCCCCTGGGTCACCTGCAAAGCATTCTGGGATACCTTGCTGTGCAGACCAAGAGGTTGATGTTCCTTATTTGACAGCCTCTCTCTCATTATGTCATATGTACACAGAAAATGGTGTTTTCTTATCATTATTACATAAGGACCTCTTTGTTTAAGAAAACAGGTAAGCAGCAGAGCTGGGCAGAGCGAGGGGAAGACTGGAAACATGTGGGGCGTTACAGGAAAGAGCAGAAAATGTGGTTTAAGTTTTTAAGTTTCCCTGAAGGTTGGGTCCACTGAAGGATGCTGCAGATAATTTTTCTAAAGCAGAGGTCTGAAGTTAAGTTGGCCTCAGCTTTATTTAACCGAGCTAATGACTTAAAGGGTCTTATCTGCATACTTCTCTTTTAGAGTTCATTTATTAATATTTTTGTTTTATTTTGTATGTGATTTTAATGCATTTTTCTTGCTCTTGTTCTTCTGTATGAATTGCGCTCTACATATAAACTTGCCCTGCCTCGAGACAAAGAGGTTGATATACAGAGATGATTAAAAAGAAGCTGCCCTGTTTTCCTACAATAAAGAGTTTTAATGGTTTTAAATCTACAAGCATCAAATAATTTATAATAATAAGAGAGAGAGCTGGGGCAATCAACACTTGTGTCTCCATCACTCACAGAATAAGAGACAAAAAACATGAAGCAGATGTCTTTATGCTTTTTGGATTATATCTGAAATTTAATCATTTATTAACACTGCACCAACGTCTTTAATGGGAAGAAATGACAGTTTTCAAAAAGTCATTTTTTTAAATAATTTATTGGAATATTGATAAAAGTTCATACTGAAAGTGGCTTTAACAGCTCTCCATAAAAACAAACTCTTCACATAAGAGTGAACATAAACTAACAGACATCAGAACAGATGAGTAAACTAAGTTTAGTCTCTTTTTCTCCTGTGGATCACTGCTTCTGTTCCCTGTGCTGTTTTATTTCTCCTGAATCTCCCATCAGAAAGAGCGTCTGTCTTTAGGTTTATAAGAAAATAAAATAGACTATAATTACTTAAATAAGGACTCACTCAGGGGGAGCTCATGTAGCATCAGGCTCTGTGTTATGGTCAGTGTTGGACAAGTTACTTCAAAAATGTAATGCATTATTTATTACTATCATTTCAAAGTAATTAGTTACATTATAATATTACTGTATTTGAAATGTAAGGCATTACACTATTATCAAATTACTTTTAAGTTACTCTGGTCAAAATAACAGAAATATGGATTTGTCATTCTAAATGTAGCTCATTAAAAAGCTCATTAACATCCAGTGAAGGTGATGTGGTGTCTGTCTGACTGAGTTCAGATTAAGGCTAAAAACAGGAGAATATAACAAACACATTGATGCTCATGGCACAATACAAGAAACCATCAGAGCAAAAACAGACAGAAGGGAAAAGGACTTTTCTCCTCTGCTGATCTCACGGAGTATTTGGTGAATTTGTATTCAAACAAACAAAAAAAATCCTCTTAATTTCAGTTAAATTAAAAATACATTGTAACTTTCATTACTGACATTTGTACTGAGTAAAATATTACTGTTTTTGTTTGGTAATGTCTTACATTACTACGTTACAGTAAGAAGGAATGCATTACAGTAATCCCAACACTGGTAATGGGCTTGTACAGAAGGGGGATCACAGGAAGCTGATGTTTTCTGCCTGTTATCATGTCGGCTAAACCCTCTCCACAGAAGCTCTTTGGTTGATCAGATGTTCAGAATTGTGACTTTATAAAAATCAGCCTTCATCTGCAGGAATAAAATCTCCGACTTCGATCTGGTGTGGAGGCTCCACTGAGCATGTGCAGGAGGGTCCAGCTGAGGCTGTGCCTGAAATGTTTATGTTTGTCTTTCACGAATCGTCGTGGTTTTGCTTCTTTAGAAAAAAAGAAAGTTGTAGCTGGTGGACCAGGTTTGGCCCGGTTGACACTACTGAAGCCTGGCTCACACTACAGCATTTTAAAAATCTTATAAGATTCTGAAATCAGGTTGTATCACACACATAAAGAGAATCTTGATGATTATATTTTCTTAAATCTTAGGCACACACACACAACAAGATTTGAAAACCGTGACCATTGCACACTACAGGATTTCATCAAGATTATCGGACCAGAGCGACGCTCAGCGTGATCCTACGTCTCCTCACCATGTAAACAAAAACATGCTGGCTGTGGCCATTATTTGTAGCGAAAAAAGAAAAAAAAGACCAGACGCATCTGGATGAAGAAGTGTTGGGGAGACACAGACAAATATTGAGCCAAATAAATGATTAAATAAACAAATCATTATCCCTTCTCACTTATTACTGTTAACTAGTAAAATGTGTTTATACAACTGATGTATACAAGCAATATCACATGAGAGCGAGTGCTGTTGTCCTGGATATCAGGCAGCACTCTGCCACATTATTATCTCACCTGGAATATTTAAATTTCTCTCCAGCACCTGTCCTTTTCACATTGCTTGTGATAATCTCTGCATATATAAACATTCGTGGTCTTGCCACAGGTTGATAGGACTGTCCTCCATCCCCTCTGACCATCTCACCCGTACGCTCTTTCTGCTCGACATTCTTTCCTCTGATAACTCCTGACTCGCGGTCATTTCCGGTCATCGTAGGCGGCTCCCTCTGATTGTCTACTGTCATCCTCAGCGAATACGAGTTGTGTAATCATCCAGATAAATATCAGAGTCTGAGAGACGATCATGTGGGTGAAGATTGATCTGTCACCCGCTCACACTAGAAGATAATCTTACCGAACGCCAGGGCCGATTTTGGTCCTCAACCAGATTTCCTCCCCAATTGTCGGGAGGACGGAATCTGGGTTAAATCGGGCCGACAATCCTGTTGTGTGAGTCAGGCTTAAGGCTAGTCTCAGGACAAAAAAGGCCATATAAGTAAATGAAAGGTCAGTGACTTATGTTTAGATTTTTATGGATAGAAAGCCATCGTCATGTCACGGCCTCTCTCTGCTGTCTGTGTGTCCTGCAGGTTCACTTTTCTTTTACCAGATCAGACTCACACACACCTGAAGGAGGATGCTACACACCTGATCACTTTACCCACAAGCCTCCTGGAAACACTCACACTGAGCAGACTAAATCAAACAACTGTGGAGCTGCTATTTTACTGACACTTTTTGACACTTTTATTTCTGTTTTGAGTTTTTTTTTCTGTGGCTGTGCTCTTAGACTTTTGGCTCAGTTTAGTTACCTCCACCAGGAGGCTATGTTAATGCCAGCATCTCTTTGTTTGTTTGTTTGTTAGCAACATAACTCAAAAGATTATGGACGGATTTCAATGAAATTTTCAGAAAATGTCGAGATTGGGAGAAGGATCAAATAATTAGATTTTGGATGTGATCTGGATCACCGTCTGGATCCACCATGACGAAAAATTGAATTTTTGTGAATAACTACTGAACTAAAATAGATATCATTATGAATCCAGTTGCTAATGGTACGTTTTCATGGTCAAGGAATCTAAATATTTACATGAAATAAAGGTAGGACTAATGTTTACGGTGAAAATCACAATATGGGAGAGGACTGTGGTGCTGGCAGAGGTGATTTTCTAGTTGTTGTTGAAATAGTAATACATTGCTTACTGAACTCTCTCTCATTTCTTCTTTTTGCATTTTGAAGCTTTAGAATTGAAAAGATCCAACAGTGCAAAATATACATTTGTTTTTTTGATTTTGCAACAGTTTTTGAAGTAAGAACTACTGCAAGGACTTTGTCTGTGGATCATCACTAAGAAAATGCTAAAAACTGATCATGGATTGTCTGAACTATCCAGTGTTAGGACTGGAATAACTATAATAAAAAATGGATAAAACGATATTAACTCCCCGGCCTTATATGTTCTTTAACCCTGTAACTCCCGGCTAAACTGTTTTGCAGAGGTCAATAAAAACTATTTACTGGAGGCATCATCTTATAACTGGGGGCTAGCTATGACCCTGGCTTCACTGGGGTCTCAGTAGGAAATTCAGACTTGGAAGATGTGGGACACGGGGATCGCGTGTGTGTAAAATTACTCGATCCCAGAAATTCCCTTTTACCAAAAGATGTGACCCCAGCCAGAGGCGTGTGTTTAATTCAATGCTAATTGTGTTCAGTTGTAGTTTCCTCTGCAGCTTTATCTTTCCTCTGACCTTTTTCTAAATATTTGGATGCAATAAAACCAATTTTTGTAAAATCACTTAGTCACTGGCGGTAGTTTTTAGTTAGCTAATAAATTGCATCTCTCTACTTACGCTGGGGTGTGAATCTATATATATTTCTCTTTTAAATTCAGAGTGAGTATCTAGGCAGCCCTGTGTGAAGCCACTGAATAATATAAATTTGCTCTAGTTTTAATTGTCAGTTTGCTATTAATTATTTTGAAGGTGTATTTATAACAGGCATACTATTTAATTCCCATCTAAACTGTTTCAAGTCTATTAGAATATCTGTTAAAAAGAATTTTATTACTTAAAACTCTCACAGTCTCTTTAAAAATCTGCAAACAAAACAAAAGGACTGATATTTTCTGTGTCAGTTTTTTAAATTTAAACACAAAAAATATTGCTATATGCAAAAATCTGCATTTTCATTGTAAAAGGTTTTAGCTATTAATATCTAGTCTGCATTTCATGTTATCATGTAGTCATATTTGTGTTTTTAAACTTAATTTCATCTATTTTAAGTCCCACAGCAAGATATAAAGTGAAAAGCTAATATGCATGGATAAACTGTTTTTACTAAATCTTAAGACATCTAAAAGTAAAATGAAACAAGGAGTAACTTAAGCTTGCTGTCATTAAATATCTCTGGATTTATTGATGACCTGGTTGTTAAAGGGTTAAAATCATTAAGAAAATGTCAGTTGTTGTGTTGCTGACCTCGTTTAAGCTTTGCTAAATGCTTTAGCTTGTTCATTTGGGCAAAAGAGGACTGCTTTATATTTTCTTAAAATGACTAAACAAAGGACAAGGAAAAAGCTCCAAATGTTTTATAATCCGTCCCAGATGAGTCCAGACTGGTTCAACAACCCGGGTCCCTTGGAGAAACAGTCCTGAAGCATTTCTGTTCTGGTTTGTGTGTTTGTTTTCTCGCTGCATGATGATGATGTGCCGAGAGCTTTTCTTAGTCTGGAAACTCCAGCTCGGTCTCTCGCTTCTCTCTTCTGTTTTATTTCTCTGCTTTACGTGAACGCAGACGTAAATTCCAGAGAAAATGAGCCTGCAGGCCTCTGTTTTCAGAAAACACTGAGTTTGCTGTGCTGCTAATTCAGTTTGTGTTTCTGCTCTGTTGTCACAGTGACTGCATTAATTAGATTAAAACAAGAACAGCAGCCTAACAGTGTTTAATAAAATGTTTTTAAAGCACAGATTCAGACATCCTCACTCCACACACACATACAGAACTCTACAAATACATGAACCAGGTGTATCATAATCCATTAAAACTGTTTTGCTGTGATGAAGACACTATAATAAAGAGTAAAAGCCAAAGCAGCTTTAAGAGTTTAGATTTTAAAGCACAAACTTCAATTAAACCCTTCAAGTTTGATCAGAGGTCTTCTAAAGGCCCAAAGTAAGGACCCTTTAAAGGGTGGTAAAACTTTATATGAAACTTCATAATGCACCCAAACACATTATTACAATCTTTACAGTATTTTATAATTATCCTAAGCACTTGTGATTATTCATGATGCTTTATAATAGTAACAATACGTTATAATTACTGTTGTTTTGTGTTTGAAAAACTGTATAATATGGTGCTTTAAATTATTAGGTTTATTCATATAACTTCATAAAAATAGCTCTGAGGCTCTATTAAAATCATTTCACAAAGATTTGTGAGGTAAGTCATTAGTTTAGTTTTTATACATGACTGTAATTAAGAATATGAATGTTTATTAAGACTTTCATTTTTGGAAAGTATAAAAATAAATTCATATTACAATATCAACACTATCAAAATACAATAATTTGATTAACATATATCATATAAATTAAGATAAATGGGCATTAGATGCTCTTATAATAAAACTGTTTTATTAGTGGATGCTTCTTTTTACTAACTGGTTATTAGCAGACAACATTTGCTGTAAGAACAGTTAAAAAATGCACTAAATGCTAGAGAAGCATATAATGCAATATTTTTTTATTCATCTAATTCATACCTTTTTAATGACTGACATAATTCAAGACAATGTAATTTATGTAATGTAACCTTTTAAGAATTGAAAAAATAAAACATTTGACACCATTTAAAAGAATAAGAAGAAATGCATTAAAATTCAGAATAAAAAGTGTAATTCTGAAATTAATGTTATGTACAAAATCCTGCATAAAATCTAGACAGGAATGTAAATGCAATTAGTTATGAAATAGTTCCCAGTGTGTTAAGAGTTATTGTTATAAGGCGTTAAGGGGAGTTATAATTTCTTATGACTATACGCACAATTCAACTAAAAACATTTACAATTGTTCATAAAATAACACTATGATTGCTTATCATAACTATTATAAAGCCAGTCTTACTCTAACTTCACATAAGATTGTAAAAAAAAAGTTCCAACAAGCACACTGGACTGTTTAGAGCTGCAAAAGAGTTACTGTAGGCAGAGGCAGGCTAACACTACCCATTGACTCCCACTTTTTGGGGCGTCGGTGGCGCAGTTGGATAGTGCGCTTGGTCAGTGATCAGAAGGTTGCAGGTTCAAGCCCAGCTCCGGGCAACACAAGGCGATGTGTCCTTGGGCAAGACACTTAACCCCAAGTTGCTCCCACTGCTGCGTCAGTGGTGTGTAAATGGGCATGAAAGTGCGTGAATGTGTTAGAGATACTGATGGATAACTAACATAGAAACTCTGAACCATCAGTGAGTGAATGGGTGTGAATGGATAGGTGTGACCTGCGGTGTAAAGCAGCTTTGAGTAGTCAATGACTAGAAAAGAGCTTTATAAGCTCAAGTCCATTTACCATTTTTGAGCTAAGCTAATTAGCATTGGGTGAGCTCTGTCCATCTTTTTCTTGTTACTGCGCACTCAGTCGAACTTGGGAGTGAGATAAGACACAAAAATAATTTAAAAATGTTTATCCTTTTAAGGAAATGTTTCCCAGCCCTTTCTAAATTTATCAACTTCCCCACATCTAAACTGAGACGGTCTCCTTTTCTAAACTCTCAGTGTTTGGGTGAAATGGAAAAATGTGACACAGAGAGAAGGAAAGGCAGGAGAGGTGTGTTCATACCTCACAGTCTGTTTTGATTTGGAAACACAGCAGCAGAGAGCGTGTTTATATAAAATACAGCACATTACTGTGAACCTGGAGCCGTACATAACAGCAGGCAGAGCTGAGACAGATGGAGGATCCTTTAAATGAACAGGAGAGAGTGTAAACTTTACCTATGACGTGTTTGACTCCCCTCATCTCTGCACCGTCCTGCTTCGAACACATTGACAGGCAGTCACGTAAATCCGTCCATCAGAGAAAGTTATCCCACTAAAATCCCAAAGCAGTGTGGACGGCCCACCACAGCAGCACAGCAACACAGGTCTGTCAACAACAACATCTTCATCACCACCATGGTCCTCCTCATCATCGTCTAGACCCTGAAGTCCCAGCTCTCTCTCGTTTCTCCAGCACACGCCCACGCAGCCTGAGCAACAACACTGCCTGAGCTGTGAGGGAGTGTGGTGGTGTTACATGTGTCTGTGGTCAGTTTTTCCAGCTGAAGTCAAACAGCTCTGCTCTCGGCCTATCAGGAGCAGGCAGACTCCACGGGGCTGAGCAGTGGGCTGGTTTGTGGGAGGGAGGAGTGGGAGCATGGATCCAGTCATGAGGGCTTCATTTCTGCAGCCTGCATCTGCAGCTTCGAGGTGTTTGAAGAGCAAGGTTATAAAAGTTAACTAAAAGGAAACTAAAATCGAAAACTGAAATTTAAAACACATTGCAGTTAACTCAAACTAATAAAAACTAGAAAAGAAAAGAAAAACGATAAGTAAACTAAAACTGTATCTTGTGTTCACAAAACTGACTGAAACTAACCACAATTATAGACAAAATGTCCTTTGTTATAGTTTATGACAATATTAATTAGCCTTTAGGATTTAAATTAATCCGACACATTTTCCCAACCAATTTTACGACAGTTTTCGGCAGTTGTCAGCGCCGTACGGCACCATCATAGCGATGTACTGGGACGTGCCTGTTTACTGCACTGACTGGCTGTGCTGACAAAATGTGTTTTGGAACAACTTGGAAGAAATGGCTAAAGTTGGGATTTTTTTGAGTACCACAGTGAGACAAACAAATGCAAGAGCCTGGGAAATTAAAACTGGTGTGATATGTGGAGCGCTTCTTACTCTGAACTTTTTGAATCCTGCACCTGGCAAATAAGGTATGAAAAAACTAAAACTAAACTGAAACTAAACTAAAACTAAATTAAAACTAAGCCTTGTTGCAAAAATCCAAACTAAATAAAAACTAGAATGCCCACTCTAAAACTAATTAAAACTAAACTGTAATGGAAAATAATGTCAAAACTAGCTAAAACTAAACTATAATGGCAAATCCAAAACTATTATAACCTTGATGCAGAGCTTTATGAGCTCCATGGTGGACTGCTGCATGTGAGCAGAGACGCCTTAACAGACCAGATGATGGACTCAAGACAATCACCACCTGGTTTTTTATGAGTTTAACCCTTTAAAGGGATTTCATGTCTTGCCTCACTCCCGAGTCCAGGTCAAGCAGTAACAACAAAGAGACACACAAAGCCCAATCGCCAAACACTGGGAGTCAATGGGAAGCGTTAGCCTGCCTCTGCCTGTCATCAGATAAACTCTTCAGCAACTCTCAATAGTCCTGTGTGCTTGTTGTGATTCCTTTTTTACCACATTGTTATGTGATCTATTTTAAGACTGGGGGCATTAATTTCATGGACCAGGCGCAGGGCGGTGCATCTGCCCTGCGCCATGTGCAAGTGTCAGAGAGGGAGGAGACATGGCATGGTCAAAGTGGCATCAATGGTGTAAGGCTATGTTGTGCAGCATGCAACAAGCGACAAAGAATGCACTGACACTCAAGAGACCTGCCTGTGAGGTTGTGTTGATGTGTGTGCACATGTGCACCTGTCAGCCAGATTACAGCTGTGGAGGCTGCGCTTCGTCTGCGCCGAGAATAGACCAGGTTCGAGCTGGCGAGCTTTCAGTGCACCTTATGCACATTTCTTGCGCGCAAAATTGTCACTGCACCAACATGGATCTGTCGGCACCTCCCCCTGTTGCACTGTCAGACCCATCTCGCAAAGCTGGTCTACCAAATTGCCAAATTGGCTGCACACAGCAGCTCACGGTTCAACTTTGGACAGAACCCCATATCTGTTCCTCAATGTGAAGGCCTACATAAAGTTCTTCTACAGAGAACATTACAGTTATTTCTTTTGTCTTCTTTATTTTACAAATTCATGTCACATACCCTGTGGAACCAGAGCTCCTGTCCAGAGATTCTAGGTTAATAAAAACAAGCCCAGACCTGGCAACTTTGGCTCTGGAGCATGCTCCATATGCGTGAGTGTGTTTGATAACCAGAAAACGAGGAAGTGGACAAACTGCCTACTGCAGTCGTGTTTTCCTTTATGTTAGGAGCTGGAAGATAATCAGGGGGATTCACACAGACAGAAGAGCCCCAAGAAGAAACTTCACGTTAAGAAACAAGCTAAAAAAACACGACCTGCGGGCGTGACTCATGAGATTTGCCCTGAGAAGTTTATAACGAGCAGACTTGGCAACGCTGCTTGTCTCTAATGTGAGCAGCTGAGAAGGCAGCATCAGCGTCAGATCTGTCTGTGGGAGAAGTAACATTGCACTGCACTTAAAAAGGAACTACGTTTCATTACCAAATTTTCAGTAGTTACTAGTTACTTTACTTTTTACCCGAAAAAGTAGTTACATTACTGTAACACGTTACTTTGTAACAAGTTACACACAACTCTGATCAGGACATAATGATCATTTTAACCAGTACAACAAAAAAATGCATCTAAATCAAATTACCAACCCGAGCTTTCAAACTGGCCATGCAACAAAGATATGGCGTCACACTGGTAGGTCTGTTTAGAAGGGCCGGGGCAGCTGACTGTTTTTCTTCTTCATAAAAGTGCTCCGTCAGATGGAGGAGTCATAAATGTCTAGTATTAAACACACTAAAGGGCGAATATTATGCATTATTATCTTATTCTGAGTTCATCCTGCTTTAGAAAACTGTTCATGCTGCCAGTTTTCATCACGTTCATTGGCCTCTTTCTCTTCAGGATGCTGATTGGTCTGTACAGACAAACCTCGACCACCTCAGCTTAAAGCTCAGAAAGACGATCTGCTCGATAACAGACATTGAAAAGTGTCGTTTAGAGAGAGAACTGAGGAAGAGACCTGAAGTCCAGCTCCTGCCTCAGAGTATGAGGCTCACATGAACGTCAGACTGGCTGTCGTTAAAAAGTTAAAAGTTAAAAAGGAAATACCGAAGAGCAGACTGTTATGGAAAAGCCTGGTGAAATGGAGGAGAGAGGCGAGACTGTTCCAGAAAAGGCTCTGTTCAGGCAGCACCGTGCCCACTGTGGTGAAGTCTGTTATTCAGGATGGGACCTTTGAGTCATTTAGCTCCTCCACCTCGTGTGATTTCTGATGACTGGATTCAGAAGTGCAAAGTTTGCATGCATCTTTGGAGAGACCATTTCATAATGTCCTTATTCTTAAAGAGGGATTCACTGTATGATTTAGTTTTGGTATTTAACTAACCAAAACATCCATCCATTATCTAGACCGCTAATCCCTTTTGATTGGCCTTTGATTGAGAGACACATTCACACTCACCATCCACACTAGGGGCAATAAAGGGTCACCAATCAATTAATGAGCATGTTTTTGGTCTGTGGGGGAAGCAAGAGAGCCCAGAGAGAAAATGATTTTAATCCACCCCATCTACAGATTTAAATGTTACTGTAAAAATGATGTTTCAACCTAAAATAAATCCTTATTACCAGAACTAAACTGATTTCTAATGTAGCTACTACTGTTTTAACCATGATGTAATTGTAGAGGATTAAGTTTAAACTTAGATCAAATCCTGACATGTCTGTTTGGTTAAAAAAATCAAGGTTAGACAGTTTATCAATAACAGAGTTATAAATAACAGCAGCCCCTCCCTTCACTTCTGTATAAAGAAAAGGATGTTCCACCTCCAAACAAAAGGATGTTTAATAAGTAAATTAAGAGACAAAAAAGAAGAAATATGACTTTGAAATTGAAATGTTACGTGGGTAAAAATTAAAACACTCTTCATGTAGGTTTCTCTCTTTGAAAATGCTTATTTCAATCACAAAATCTGGCAACACAGCTAGCTGCAGCAGCGGTGAGTCTGGAGCGTCTGTGGAGTTAAAACTGGAGTTTTCAGGATGGAAGTAAAAGAAGTAAAAGTCAAGAACACACATGTGAAGTGTCCATTATGTCCTAAAGCAAAGTGTTTGTCTGTTGTTAGTAAATCTAAAATCTAGAGACCAAAAACAGCGAGAACTCTGCTGATGATGTCAGAGCTGCTGCAGCAGGTAACAACAAGGAAGGACACAGAGACGGAGACACACAGTTCAAGAGGAAAAGAGTTTTCAGAAAGTTACTTTACCTGGTAACTAATTACATTTATGAAAGAGTAATTCTGTTAGTAATTCAATAACTTTTTTGGGGGAAAGTAACTAGTAACTATAACACTGACATGACATGGTTACAGTTAAGTCTGCATACAGTAAAATACCAAATAAACGCAGGGTGTATTTTATTCACATTCTCCTCCCTCTGTATGTCAACAAATGCAGATTGGTGTGCGACGCTCTGTTTCATGACAGTGCAGTTACACTCAACGTCCACAGAGGGCACTAGAGAGCAGAAAGACAGAATCTTACACACTAGGGCTTTGAAAATTCAACCAAGAAGACGTTACCACTGCCACTGTTTGTTTTTCGTATTTTTTTTTTCTTTGTTTTTGTCCTTAACTAACGTCAGGAGGCCGGTCACATCAGTTAGCGGTACGTTGCTGCTTATCTCCATGTCCCTGGTGCAGCGAAAAAAAAAAACGTACAACCTTAACTTAAATAGCAGTCATTCTCGATCTGTATTAAGAGTGTTGAGAGAGAGCTGAGTTGAAAGAAGACAAGAGTGTAACAACGGTACTGTAATCTTGCCTTGAAAATGTACAGTTATTCATACTAGTGTAAATAAATAATTTGATTATATTTACCATGTTTTTTCACTTTTTGCTCAGTAAAGTTTTTGTGCAAAAGGAATTAAACGCCTCTCCCAAATAAACGCCTGGTCCCAAATAAACGCCTGGTCTGCTCAGTAATTGAAGCAAATAAACGCCTCGGCTACTATTTGGTATTTTACAGTGTATATGTTATTGGTCTGATGGCCTTAATCCTCCATACAGCCTCTTAGTGTTTGAGTAGGTTGAGCTATAGTTTGGTTGAGATGCCATGTACAGTATGAAAAGCTGTAAAGGAACTTTCTGTAGTATTTATTTGAGCCTTTAGCCTTAAAGTGGGTCATTTCTTCTGCACCATGTACTGCTATGGACCATATCATATGTAACTTATGTCCATACAGTTGTCCAAAAACATTCCTTTCCCTTTAAGACCAGTGTAAGGTCCATGTTTGGTTGTATCTCTCTGTATCTGTCCTGTTTTAGTGTACATGAGCTCATTGTTCTCCAAACTTCTGAGGGGAGCACATGTGACTTCCACCTCCCTGCTCTGTCTCCTCTGTTCTCACAGTTTGATGAAAAAGTCCACAGTGATAGAATTATACATAAACACAAAGGAACACGGTCCATACAAAGACCTGAGGACTCAAACCCAAACAGGGAAACACATGGCTGTAGATAGAGCAGGTCAGCTCAGACTGGACATGTGTGGGCTGATTCATTGTTTCTGTACAATGGCCATCACACAGTCTGATGTGTTTGGGGAATTACTTCCTATAAGAGCATAAACAAGACAGAATTCCCAGGCAGGGTCTGTGTGTTTGTGTTCATAACGTCTCTTCATTGTACTCCAAGTTTCTAATGCCAGGAATCTGAGAAGGTAAAAAGCACGGCTCTGATTAAATTCAGTCAGATATCGAGGATCAGCACATTTGACCAGGGCCAATTATTTAAACAAACTTTATCAGACTGTATTTCATTACAGTTTAAATCTAATTAACACACAAGTAACATCATAATGTTAATTTTCAGAATATTTTTCCCAGGCTGGTGTGTTTTCCATGATCATCAGCTTAGTGGTCATGGGTCTCAGCCTGAGATTTGTGGTTCTTGATGAGACAAACATTTTGATGTTGGTTTCATCTCTCTACTACATTCCCAGAGGAAGTTACAGCCATTTTAGTGTTTTTTGACCATAGGTGGCGCTAGACAGCACATTTTGGCATGTTGGGGTTATTTTTATCATTGTATAAGTTCTTTTACATCATTTGGCATGTGTGTCTGTTTTGGTCTGGCTCTGAGCTTGTTTGGGGGGTGAAATCATTGTGCAAAGTGGGGATTATCGAGTGAGCTTTTATTTTGAAGGGCATATTTCCGACTTCCTGTTTGAGGTATTTCAGTAATGTCAGCGCGTGATTTGTCTGTCTTGAAGTGTCCTTGCCCTTTGGGCAAGGACCTCTTCTCTTTTTGGTATTTTTGGGGTTCAGTTTGATCACAGATAGACCCTGCTTTAGTTTTTCTCTGTCATAGAACAGCTGCAGTGAACCTGTCAATCAGTGAGTGACATCATCAGCTGTGAACATCAAGGGCAGATTCGAATTCCATCACTCTGAGGAGCTGCGCTCCATGTGGAAATTTTTTGTAAACAACTCCTCATAGTTTCCACAATTTTGACCTAATCTCTCAAAAAATATGACCTTTTTGTGTGAAATTTTGTCAGGAATCCAACCATGTCATTTTTAAATCCATAGGAGTTATTGTTTTCTCTGTACATGCCCAACTGTCACAGGATGTCCGATTCTGAGATTTCCGCTCCTATTCATTTGATAGGGGAGGCAGGGAGGGCTTCTCTGGGGTTCACAAACTTTGAGGGCTTGTCATTCGGAAACCGTTTGAGAAACAACAAATCCCTTCATAACTTTTGTTCATCAATGTCTCCTCTCTCATCTCTCCGCATTTCAAGCTGATACCATTTACGTGTCGGAGAAGATAATTTTTCCGTGGGACCTATTTTCACCTGAAATTTTACTTTGAAGGGCAAATTGCCAACTTCCTGTTTGAGATAGGTCAGGGGTATCAGCGCGAGATTTGTGGGTCTTGATGCGACGAACATTTTGATGTTGGTTTCATCTCTCTACTACATTCCTAGTGGCCGTGAGGTCCATTTTTGGTTTTCCAGGTGGCGCTAGAGAGCACATTTTGGCATGTTGGGGGTTAATTTTTCCATTTTATAAAATTTTTTACTGATTCTGAGGTGATTGCCAAATTTGGTGAGTTTTCAAGCATGTTTAGGGGGTCAAATTAAGGTTTATTTGCCCCCCTCGTGAAATAATCCAAAGCAGGAACAATAGAGTCCTCGCCCTTCGGGCGAGGACCTCTCTTGCTCTAGCAAGAGAGGTCCTTCCCCTTGGGCGAGGACCCTAATTAACACACAAGTAACATCATAATGTTAATTTTCAGAATATTTTTCCCAGGCTGGCGTGTTTTCCATGACACCAAAATACTCATCGTTGGATTATCAAATGGGTTTCTGATCAGCAGAAGTTATCCATCCATCCTTTATCTATACCGCTTATCCATAATGTGACCTCATCATGTTTGTGGACCATCAAATAAGGCAGAGCATTGATTACAGTGACTGTAATACTCTAAATATTCTTAAAATCATCAGTAATTTATGATTCATTATGACCAAACAGCGTAGTTAATACACCACATGGTGCCAGGATAAATGTGTGTGCATTACTGATATTCATTGAAACTTAATGCATAACTTTATACTTTTTCATACATGAATAAATGCGGGAAAACAACACTGTAGCTGATTTTTGAGAACTGAACACTATTTTCCCATAACACTTACATTTACCCACTGTAAACATTTATACAATAAATAACTGTATATGGCAAAATGTAGTGGAAAAATATTCAGATTTTTGTAAAATTAGCAGCATATACCATAAAAATTTCTGGAAATTTACTGTAAAATGTCCATACAGTAAATTACTGCAGGAAAACTGACCTATAGCAGGTAAAAAAAAAAGAAAATCAGGTAAAGTTTCACAAACTTTAGTGAAACAAGTGTTTGAGTAAATGCATTTATTTGACAATTATATATAAAATTGCATCTTGCTAATAAATGGTCAGAAAAGTAGTTAGGGTAAAGTTATATATATAAATACAGCAAGTTCACTGTGATTAAAAATCTTTTAAAAAGTTGGAGAATGATGCAGCTTTACATGAGAAATAAGAAAGAATACTGTTTTTGATTATACAGTAATAATGCTGTAAATTGAAAGACAGTAATTATACCTAAAAGAAAAATACACTAGTCAAATAATTATAGTAAATACAATAATGATCCTGTTGATTTAGATAGAGTAGTGCTACTGTAAAGACATTTACAGTAATTTAATAAATGACAATGTTAAGACATCCATATGTATAAATGTGTTGTTTTATGTTCATTTTGGGAGTTTTTGGTGGAAGTCTGGCTATTTGATTACATTACTTTAAAACAGGACTTTTATTTTGAAAGGCTACTCTAATTAGCAGACAAAAAAGCAAAAGAGGCAACAAAGTATAGTAACACCGATTTAGTAGTTAAACAGTACATTATTTAAGATAGGGAAACATGCAACAGGTCGATGCACGGTGGAACATATTTTATTTGAGAGAGAAATATGAGGCAGAAAGAAGGAAACTTAGAAGAATTAAAAGTCTACTTAGTGTTGAAATTTTGAGACAAAGTTCAGAAAGGAAGGAATTTCAATTATTATTTTAATATTTAAAAGAAATAAATGCGCTGAGCAGGATTTAGTTTGTTGAGGGTTTTTTTAATTAAGATGGAGTAAATATCAGGATCCACACTCCACATCAGGTGGTGGCGGTAATGCACCAACTCGACACTTGCCAACCACCAAGAAAATCCACAAAAGAAGAAGAAGAAAGGCTCCTCCCCTGCAAGCAACAACATCCTGATATTCCATGTTACCGTACGGGCATTGTGAGAAGCATCGTCATGAGGAGCGTGTCCGACGGACTCAAAGGTGTTCAAGGTTTTGACAGTTAAATAAGCTCCTGACATGGGCACAAGGTTGGTGATTAAGTTTAGTGCCGAGTTGAAATGCAGTGCTCTTCTTGAACCCATATGACATTATTTTGGCTAGCAGAATGCTAATTAGCATTAGCATAGTCATTCTGGCAGTTCAGAAGAGACTAAAGCTGCACATTGATTTATATAAAATTACATGTAAATCATTTCATTCAAAGTTAAATTTGATTTAAATACAAAGCCCTCAGTTAGAGATTGTCAAAAGAGACCAAGAGTGATCATTCCTGATTGTATAACTGATATTAGCAGCTAAAAAAAGTACGCTTTCATTTTGTGTGTGTAGGATAAAATGTGATAAACTGTAAAGAGAGATGCTGATATGTTTCTT
Organism: Scarus forsteni; assembly: GCA_036419115.1. Classification (NCBI taxonomy): domain Eukaryota; kingdom Metazoa; phylum Chordata; class Actinopteri; order Labriformes; family Labridae; genus Scarus; species Scarus forsteni. The sequence continues at coordinate 1,911,216 of JAZDUH010000104.1, read as the reverse complement.
ATTTTGGCTTTTTTCTTGAGCTCTTGTGGTGTTCACGGTGTGTGCAAATATACATGAAGGTTATAAAAACTGAAACATCAGTTTAAGAGTCCGAGCATCAGTTAGCCAGGGATGCTACATCAGTTAGCCAGGGATGCTACATCCATCACTTCCTCTTTACTGTTTCTTCAGCCTCTCAGAGGAGTAACATCTGCCTGAAGCTCCAACATCAGACTGCAGAGCGACTGTAAAAACAGTTACTGGAGTTTAAAGACATTGTTCCCGAAAACACTCCTCAAAGTGTGAAGGAGGAAAAGCACAGAAGGAAGTGAGCGAGGAGCAGAGAGGAGTCAGGAGGGCCACAGTTTCCACTGAAGAATGTCAGAGAGAGGATATCTCTGTGTTTGTGTCAGCTAGGTGCCCACTCCTGTGTCTCGTCTACCTTCCTGCCTCTACGTCTCCACAGACCACCCACACTCTGACAATAGAGAGAGTGTTGAAGAGATTACATAACAGCAGAGCTTACAGCGGGCACTGGGACAGTCGGTCTGTGTCTGATGGAGAAAGAAAAGCTCCAGGCTGATTTATGTTAAACAGCAAAGAAAAACACGTCTGCATCTACAGCTCTGCTTTATTTACCTTTAACCCTTTAACTACCAGCTCTACTGTTTGGCAGAGGTCATCTATTTTTTTTAGACTTGCCTTTACATGATATATATATATATATCTATGTATAAATACATATATATATATGTGTATATATATATATATATATATATATATATATATATATATATATATATATATATATATATATATATATATATATATATATATATATATATATATATATATATATATATATGTATATATATGTATATGTATATATATATATATATATATACATATATATGTATATATACATATATATGTATATATATGTATTAGAGGTGCAACGATCCACATAATTCACGGTTCAGCACGGTTCGATATTTTTTCAAACCAAAGTATGAGAAATTTCAATGCCTTTTTTACTTGTGGTTTCTTAAAATAACCAACATTTGTTTCAACTCAGAGTACATTTTAAATGATTTAAATGGCTGTCTAAATGACCCAGGTAAGGTCTGTAGCATGTGTGCTTGTTGTTTCTGTCTGGTTCCACTTGTTTTAACACCGGGATGATGTCGGCGTAGATGTGTTGACGTAGCTTAGCATCGAGTTGCTCTTCCAACAAACTGTTGTGTTTTTGTCCACGACACCCTTACCATCAGGGTCATACTTAACACAGAAGCCAAAGTAGTCCCAAACACCAGATCTGAATGATAGTGGAGGGTCTTCATTTTCAGCTGAAGGTAAAGCACTCTCCATGTTGCAGCGCCCTAGCGTTTGTAGCTTCTTCTGTCTCAGCAGCTTGGCCAAATGAAAGGGGAGGTGCTGCTCGCACAGCTCAGCGGATCTGTGCTCAACAATGCAGCCCGGAGTAGTCGAACACAGATTCACTGAACTTTCAGCACATAGCACCTCGTCAGAAGTTGATCAAATAAATAAATACAAAATTGTGTTTTGTTCGGTTCATAGGGTGTACCAAACGGAGGCCACTGTGTCGAACGGTTCAATACAGATACATGTGTTGTTGCAGCCCTAATATATATGTGTATATATATATATATATATATATATATATATATATATATATATATATATATATATATATATATATATATATATATATATATATATATATATATATATATATATATATATATATATATATATATATATATATATATATATATATATATATATATATATATATATATATATATATATATATATATATATATATATATATATATATATATATATATATATATATATATATATATATATATATATATATATTTAGTTCTTTCTGTGCATCTCTGCAGTCAGACTCTGATCCATCCTGCTCTAAAATGATGTTTGCTTGGTCCCGTCTCCAGACAGAGATTTTCCTCTGCTGCACAGACGTAAAGGAGAAGGACACAGAGCCTTTCATGGAGCAGAGGAAAACGAGTTAGGCTAACAGGATCATCCTCGCTGACAGTAATGAGAGGGAGTCGAGTCTCTGATCAGGTTTGAGGAGCAGGAAGGAGGTCATAGGTCGGTCAGGAGGGAGACGAGTATTTGAATATAAGTCATAGGAGGTGGGAGTGAGTTTGTGACACCTGCATGTTCACATCTGCTCTTTTATTAACGGTTATTGAGGAGTTGAAGCTTCTTCTCGTTAAGTATCAGGGGGCTACAGTGATGCTGCCTCATCTCTCTCATGAACATAACTATAATCTATCTTCCATCAACATGTGACCAAAACAACCTGAGCCTGCAGGACGTCAGCGTCTCATGACCTGCCTCAGTTAGGATGCAGCGACTGCACTACGTTCACAGAAGTTTCTTGACTGTATCACAACCTTCTCTCACTTTTTTAATCAGCTCTGTGATCCTGAGGTGCAGAAATTTAAGCTGGAAACATCAACATGAGCCAGGTTCACATGGAGCCTAATGTTCTGATCAGAAAATACATCTTTTAAAGCTTAAATCAACATCAACTTTTGAATTTCAATGACTGCTTTTTACATGCTTATTTATGACTATCACTTTCAACTTGTTTTATTGTTAGATTTAAGTTTTACATTTTATAGTTAGACATTTCATTATATTTTTAGTATTTTATTTATGTTTCTTATCATGTTTGTTTTCCACTTTTTAAACCTATTTTTTTAGTTTTTTTAACAAAATCTTTTTTACATGCTTTTTTTACATTTATTTTTTTATTTGTTTATAGATTCTTGGTGTTGTTACTTTGACTATTTTCTTGTTTCTTCTCTTTTATAATTTAATCTGGCTTCTTGATTTTATTGTTTCTTTTTTTTGCTATTTACATTTTTAAATTCCTATCTTTTGTCAGTCACTTTTCTGCCTCTATGTAAAGAACCATTTACTGTTCCTGTCATCCCTGTTATATCTGGTCCATACAATCATTTGGTGAAAATGTTATTTTGGTTTTAAATGATGCTACAAATCAACACTGAGATCTTAAAATCAAAGTTTTCTTTTATTTTCAAAGTCAAGACTCCTCAAGTCTGACTCATACAAGCAAAGCACGACAATTACTCTGAGTCAACGAAGAAGTGATTCGACTTCCCATGGCTTGTTAAAGTAGTTATTTATACACAGTATAAAAAAATCTTTAAAGGTGCAGTGTGTAGAATTTGGCATTTTAGCGACATCTAGCGCTCAGATTCTAGAATGAACCTAATTTTAACCGAAACGTCACGTCGCTGAGCAACGGAATCCTGTGAAGACCAAAAAGGGATTGTGAACACAGCACACAGTTTATGTTGTGTGTGTGTTTATACACACAGTTTGAATCCCTAGGACAGAGTAACAACTTTCTATGCATCCACTGCCATCCTCTCCTCTTCTTCACCTGTATTCCAGGTAGATTTCAGAACCAGCGGACAGATTCGCGTTTTGTTCTTTCTGTCCTTAAAAACCACCAGTAGACAACACAGCGGATCAATATGGCGGCCTACACGAAACAGCGGCCCGCGGTAATGTAATTTTTTATAAAGATTTTTCTAACTATATAAAAATAAATCATGTTTTATGGGGATGATTGTACTCCTATTTTGACGGACTTTACATACAAATATAAACATATATCTCCTATATTCACCGTTTCTGTTTGGCGAAATGCAGTGGATGGATAAAATGCCACATCATACAAACTGCACATTTAAAGGGGTCTTTGATTAACTTTAAAGGAGACATACCATGCTGATGCATGATTTAATACTTACATATAATATAATACATTTGAAAACAAGACCTTACACCCCCTTAATTTTCAAAAAATGAGATATTGTATTTTTTCTGATATCCTAGAACGAGATTTGATGCCTCTGAAAATAGGTCATTGTGAGATGTCCGCGAGATTTAAATCGTCGTGACGTCACGAGGTACCTTTCTTTTTATTGGAGTAATCTGATAAAACACTTCCTCCTCTGTGATGTCCGTTAGCCACAAAACCCTCACCGAGGAACACATCCACCAGCAGCAGTAAATAGATCCCTAGCTCACTCTCCCTCATTACCAGCTCTGGCCTGTAGGGGGACTCAATACGCGGTCTCTGCTTTGAGCCTGCCGGAAAATACAGTAGAAGAAGAAGGACAGGCTGGCTCTACCCCCGATAGAACTGACCAATCAGAGCACAAAGGGCTGTGACGTTGCGAGGTAACTTTAGGTCATCCTGAGATCCTCGTGTTTCAACGAGAGCTTGATAATGGCCTAAAATGAGGATTTTGAGAACGCTATTGTGGGGCAATGAAGGAACTAAATGACTTGTACTGAGGGCAGAAATGCTTTACAGGCATCCTAGTCTGGCATAGTGAAAAGGAGAAACAAGCATGGTATGTCCCCTTTAAGGAATAAGAGGGAATGATTGTGAAGGTTGAAAGTCTAAGGCCAAGGTTGTGGATCCTCTTAATCTCAGTTGTGTGTTCAGGTTTTTCCTGCCTCATAATCAGAGTCTGAATGATGGCGTCACGCTCACGACCTTGTAAATGAGTCAAATCTAAAACAGGCCTGAGTCCAGCTTTAGTTATTAATTCAGCCTGATCCTAGTCTGACTCATTTGTTGGTAAAGCATTTAAAGTCCAGTTTCAGTTTAGTCGACGTTATCAACAGACCTTTTCTACTGAGAAAGATTTGAGTGGAAAGTGTTTGGCCGAGTTTACAAGAAACCGTAAAAGTCCTGCTGCCCTCTGTGACCGAGTCAGGCCATGAATCATGAGAGATCTCTGTAGGTGTCTGTCTCTGTTTCCTTTTCAGTCAGCTGCCTTCAGCTGAGCCGCTGCCTTCATCCAAAAAGCTGCAAAACGAAGGTTAAAGGGATACGCCAACATTTTTTAGTCCTGTCTCACTTCAGAGAAGACGACAAGCAGAAAGTCATTCACCGACTGTGCATGCACTACCAAGGGAGAGACAGGCAGAGCACAACTGATAATTAGCTTAGCTCAAATACTGGGGGTCTTTGGTGAGAGTTAGCCTGCCTCTGCCTACAGTCATCAGATAATCCAGGATTTTTATTCTCCTGCTGCCTCTGTAAACCTTAATTTGACTCCTAAACATGCTCAAAAACTCACTAAAATTGGCACACTCCTCAGATGTGGCAAAAAAATATGATTGAAAACATTATTGTTATGGATTATTGAAAACATTAACCCCTAACATGCTCTCTACTGCCACCTGTGCACCAAAAAATCCACTAAAACGGCTGTAACTTCCAGTAGGAATGTTGTAAAGAGATCAAACCAACGCCAAAATGTTCGTCTCATTGAGGCGCAAAAGTGCTGGGTGAGGTTCTGAAAGCCTTTCAGCAATCTGCAACACAATACCAGACTGGAGGTTTATCTGATAGATTATTACAGCGGATCAGCAGAATACTGACAAAGAGAGACAGCTTACCGTGAGTTATATAGACATATATGTAACATACATGGCAGCAGAAATCTCACACAGCAGAGTTATGCATATTCATACGTGGTCACTTTAAGTAAAGTCAGTTCCAAGATATTTTAATTTGTGCTTTCTATTTCTGTTAAGTTGCCACACTGACTGTCTGTGTGTATTTATTCTGCATGCATGGACACCAAACTTAAAATATATAAAGATAGAATAAGTATAACTCAAATAATGATTCATGATACATGAACTGGTCCATGACTAAAACATTGATACATGACTTAAATTGATACATTAGTTAAAAATTCATGCAATCAAACAGGAAGCTGGCAATTTGCCTTTCAAATTAAAATTTTAGTCCAGACACAAGAAGTATCTCTTAAATGGTATCAGCTTGAAACACGGACAGATGACAAAGAAGGCCATGCTGATCAAAAGTTATGAGGGAATTTGTTGTTTCTCAAACAGTTTCTGAATGACAAGCCTTCAATGTTGGTGAATCCTCTCGTTCAAATCAGTGGGATTAAGAAGATACAGTTCCAGAAAACCTGTGGAAGTTTGGCCTCGAGACTAAAAAACAAAGGTGGAACAGCTTTAAAAATTATCTAACTTTATTCCTGACACAAAAATACTATCAGGAGATGTTTTTGGAGAGATTTGGTCAAAACTGTGGCATATGTGAGCTGCTTTTTTAAGAGTTTTAGTGGCTCTGCTGCTCCTGATTGACAATGATGTCAGTCACTGATTGACAGGTCATGTGACCCACTGAAGGCGGGAAAATGGAGTCTGTAATACACACCCATTATAAAGACTGAGGCTCCTGACAGAGCTGCAAAAACGCACCTCAGTCTAACAGTGTGCGGGTTAAACAGGGATTAACACCTAAAAATGGGCTTAAGGGACCTGCAACAGAGCAAGGACCTGACCAATGCTGCTTGCAGCTTTTATTTTCAACGAAATGCAAATTAAACTAAACCCTAAAGAAACCATCCTCATCCTCTTAAAAACTCTGCCATAATCCTTTGTACCAATCTTCTTGTCTTTAAAACTTTGTTTTGTTAAACCTACATACAAGCAACTCCGTAGTGATTTGCACTATGCTCTGCGATTTAGCTTTATATGTAGTTCTTCTGAAAATTATCTTAGCCTTAGTCTTAAAATACATGACATAACATAACGTGGTAAGAAAAATGGGTCACAACAAGCACACAAGATTATTTAGAGTTGCTGAAGAGTTTATCTGATGACTGTAGGCAGAGGCAGGCTAACACTACCCAGTGACTGCCAGTGTTTATGCTAAGCTAATTATGGCCCTTTTCCACTAGCACGCCTTGGCCCTACTCTACTCTGCCCTACTCGATTAGCAGCGTGTTTCCACTAGCCTGGTACCTCCTAAAACAAGCTAGTTTTAGTACCTACTCCGCTCTGGTTCAAAGCGAGCTGAGTCCATACTAAAAGATGACATCACCGACTGCCGGCTACTGATTGGTCAGACAATGTCGTCATCGATGAGTCATGAGCTCGACGACCTAGCATGCTAGCTGTAGCTACCATTAGCTTACCCTCATACGTCTTTTCTTTGCTGCTGGATTGCTCTCGTCCTCGGCTTCATTCTGTTGTATAGCTTCCAAAACTCTCCTGTGCTTCTCAAGGGGTATTTCTTCTTACCACCTGCAGCCTTCTTCTGCTTTCCTTTTTTACTCGCTTTGTGACAAAAAGACACAGATTGTTGTGTCGCGCTTAAAATGACGTCACCGCAGAGCTGCTCAGCTGTTTATAGCAACACTGCACCCTGTTGGGCAGGCGACTGTGGCTAATGTAAAAGCAGCACAAGGCAAGTAGAGTAGAGTAGAGTAGAGTAGAGTAGAGTAGAGTAGAGTAGAGTAGAGTAGAGTAGAGTAGAGTACAGTACAGTACAGTACAGTACAGTACAGTACAGTAGAGCTAATGGAAAAGGGCTAATAGTGTCCCGTCCTTGTTACTACACACGGTTAGTGAATGGAGTCTGTCTGTTTGGTGTGGACTCAGGAGTGAGGCGAGACACTAAAAAAAACAAAAATGTTGGTCTATCCCTTTAAATAATTTTAAGATGACAGTTGCTTGAAGACTTTTAAAAACAGATTTAAACACATAAAGTAAATGCTCTGCCCTCACAGACATGCTCACATGGTGCTCAGAGCCTGTCATGTTTTTCATGGCTGCCCCTCAGGTTTGGGGGGAAGGGGCTTTCCTATTGTTTCTCAGGAAGAAGGCGTCAGCACGAGAAGACAATCAGAGGATGTCTAATGACAGGATCTGCTGATAACAGGCCTTGTTCACACACAAGCACACGCAGACTATTCTGAATCCCGTTATCACCTGATGACACACAGCTGAAGTGTAGCAGCAGGTACACAGGTGGACTCACCAGCAGCACAAACATTATTATAGTCTATGAGCCTGTCTGCTGTAAGAGGCTCTGATGTGTGAGTGTGTGAGGCTGTGGTGTTGTTGTCTTCATAAATCTCAGCATGTCGGGTCTTGACATAGATGACAAAAACACACAGGAGGAGATGTTCCTGTTTGTCAACACAAATGTTAAGTTATGAGACCATTAGCAGGTGAAGGCATCCATTCTGAAGCTGCAATCACACCTACTCTGTGACCAACATCGCATTGCCCATTGAAGTGGTGTAACGTGTCTGTAAATACCTCATTTTGTTCACTGTCGTCAATCGCCATGGCTCATGATGTCGTGACAATCATATCATATATCATACTTGGGGTCCATAAAGTCTCTTAAGAGTTTAAGACATTCATTACAAAGGCAGTTGATAAGATGTCTTAACCAGATTTGTTTTATTTTAATCAGTCTTTATTAAAATTTTTATTCACATTGAAATGTTGTGTTTCAGGTATTCTGTTAATGGAAGGGAAGGCTTGTCTTACACAATTGATGTTTTCCTCAGATGTTCTTTATCCAACTCTGTCTCTGTCTACATAAATTTCTTGTTCCATGCACAAACTGAAGGATGGGATTTGGATCTCTTCCATACTCAGTTATAGTTTTGTTGAGTCTACACCTCTGATTCTGTCTCAATAAACCAGGATACACACTGTGCCTTCTCTTGAAGAGTAGCCATTTTATAGGGGTTCATTTAACAGCTTTCCTTCCATTAACAGAATATCTGAAACACGAAACTTTAATGTGAATAAAAACTTTAATAAACGTGCGTTGCGCTTCAGCAACGCAGCGCTAACGCGCCGCAGCGCATGCAGTAAAATTTGCCCGATAGACTCTAATGGGAGCGAAGTACTCCGCAGTACGTTTCAAGGACGCTGTGCGGGGCTTTAGCATCCAGTGGAATTTGGGGGTAAAAATGATCTGTTTCCACTGGTATGGCAGGCAGTGGCTCAGAATAAAACATTTTAAGCCCCAGATAGACGCATAACTTTTCTGATAAATTTGTAGGTATCATAAAAATCTTTCATGAATAATCTGAAAAATCTTTTTTCATCATTCTGGCTCTCAGTAATGTATTTGAGGTTAATGTGTCATATCTATTGATTCTAATGGCACAAATGTCATTTTGGTAGTTTATTCTTATTATCAGACAGAAAGTTTAACAACCTATTGATTTATTCACAGTCTTTCCAGTGTGCAGCCTCAAGACTTCATATGAAGGAATTATATTGTATATATATTCTTTAAAATATAATGGATTTTTTTTTTTTGGCTCCACATACACCTGTTCTTTTTGTTGTTGTTCATTGTTTTATTCTTGACGTTCTCCTCCTGTCTTCTTCTAAACTATTAAAGTCAACATGCTGCATAGCTTAAAGCTGCCTTGATATCAGCAGCACTTTAGAAAAAAACCTCCATTTCCAAGTGTTTGACCTTTAACCATGACATCCAAAAATAAACAGACAGACTGGACCTTTTCCTCTTTTGCTAATTCTGTGAGCTGTGGGTCAGACACCAGACAGGCCGCAGCATCAACACACCACAACAGCTTACGGCTGTAATCTGGAGAGCATTTGTCGAGCCTTAAACTGGACAAAATCTTGTTAAAAGGAAATAAACATCACAGCTGAAATACTGTTTGTTGTTTTCTCCCTCTGGTAGTTTTTGCAGATTTCATATCTTAATTGGTCCCTTTGTGTTTATTAGTATTTCAGGACAACACTGCCACAAAATCATCCAGGATTTATACATATTTAAGCACCTTAAGGCAAACAAGAGACTCAGCAAACAATCTGAACCAGGGGGGTCCAAACTTTTAATATAGAGGGCTGCATGAAGAGGGAAACATGGACAACTGAGCCTCTTCCTGCACCTCACTTTTTTAGTGTATTTAAGTTAAAGGTGCTATGAGGAGAATCTATTACCGGCACCGTAAAGGTCCGCTACCCATGAGCACGCGCATCGACTTTTGTAATGCTATGTTGAAGTAACCTCAGAACTGGGAGTGACATCATCTCCGGCTTATCAGCGTTCCAGTTGAAGTCGGAAAAAAACATGCCCATCTACCAGGCTATTGTTAGCTGTTGTTAGCACGCCCTGCGTTGTTGTTCACAAATATCACATGAAGAATGTGATTATCACTATGGCAGCATTTTTGTAAATATAAGTCTAACAATACTATGTATACAGCTGATCTAGAGCGACACACCCCAGTCAGAAGTGCAAATAAATGATTATTACATGAGCTAAATAACTGTTCACACTGGGGGCATCCATCTTCCATTGTCAACTTAAGGGTGGTGAGGTTTCACCCAGTTCCCAGTAGGAAATTCAGACTTTGGGGGACGATCCAGTTGCAGTTTCCTACTCGGAACTCAAAATTCCTACTTCTGACTACAACTTGAACGCACCAAAAGACCCAAGCCACAGCGTGTGTTTGTTGTGATGCTAATGAATGCAGCTCAGACCTTCCTCAGAACTCTGCATTGCTTTACAACTTCTTTTTTCAACAACTTACAGGATGCAAAGCCACGAGGTAATGTATCTCTTTCTAGTTACGTAGCGGTAGTTTTTGATGTGTGACAACAAGCAATTTTTGGAAAACTTAGTATCGTAGTTTTGTAGCCGGCTATATATGGCTACTTACAGCCCGGTGCTCTAAGACGTGTCTGAATAATAATAATAATTGTCTTGTTCCTGAAGTTGAGTATCCAGGCCAGTCCAGCCCTGTCCAACCCGACCGTGAAGCTAAGGAATAGCATTTATAGCTAACCTATTTTGATGCTATAAAACTCATCTTAAAGTGTGTATTTCCATCAGGCAGATATCTAAAAGGGAGACTTTTTTGTAATTACTTAGAAACTCCTCACAGTCCCTTGAAAACAAATAAAGATAGAATAAGTATAGCTCAAATAATGATTCATGATACATGAATTGGTCCATGACTAAAAGATTGATATATGACTTAAATTGACACATGATTTGAATTAATACATGTGTTAAAAATACCTGCTATCAAACAGGAAGAAGACAATTTGCCTTTCAAATTAAAATTGTAGTCCAGACACAACATACATCTCCTAAATGGTATCAGCTTGAAACACAGACAGCTGACAGAGGCCATGCTGATCAAAAGTTATGAAGGAATTTGTTTTTTAAACAGTTTCTGAATGACAAGCCTTCAACGTTGGTGAATCCTCCTGTTCAGATCAATGAGATTAAGAAGACACAGCTCCAGAAAACCTGTGTGAGTTTGGCCTCTAGACTAAAAAACAAAGGTGGAACAGCTTTAAAAATTATCTGACTCTATTCCTGACACGAAAATATGATCAGGAGAATGTTTTTAGAGACATTTGGTCAAAACTATGGCATATGTGAGCTGCTTTTTTGAGAGTGAAGGCCCCACACGAAGACAAACTGAGGTCTAAACCCATACGTTTTTTGCCGAATCTGCGTATCATCCATATGAAGACGGCGTTTTGGGGGTCTGTAAACAATCATTTTTGAAACCAGGTTCCAGAGTGGAAAGATTTTGAAATGCCGTATACACAGCTCCGTGATTACTGGCTCTCCGCCACTTTTCAGATACGCTTACGTCATAGTTTCATATCTTCATTGACACGCATGCACCACACGGTGTAGCATATGTGCTGATGAAGCTAGTGACCCTACTATCCCTGTTGCAGCAAAATCTCCTTCTTCTCAATCACCACCGAGTTGAACAAACAATTATCGAGGACACATTACGCCACTTTACGATCACTTCATCACAATCTCTGTTTACAACTTTTGCCTCAAGTGCACATGCCCACTGTTTTTTCATCTGTTTCTGCTTGTTTCTGTCATATCATTACAGCGCCCCTAGAGGTCTGGCATGTGTTTTACAGCATTTTCTGAGTTGCCTTCGTGTTTATGACGATCATTCTGGAAACTGTTAAGCGTTTTGTCTTTGTGTGGATGGGGCCTTAGTGGCTCTGCTGCTCCTGATTGACAGTGATGTCACTCCCTGATTGACAGGTCATGTGACTCATTTAAAGTGTGTATTTCTATCAAAAGTGAGGCTTTTTTGTAATTACTTAGAAACTCCTCACAGTCCCTTTAAAGTTTTAGGTTTTATTGGAGGGCACTACTGCTTTCCTTTACTGTCAGACACAAAACAAGAGTAAACCACAAAAATGTTGATGCTTGAAGATGAATAGTGCAAAATACTTTGCAAATGAGACTTTGTGACAAAGTAAATACGTCAGAAAATGTGCATGATTGATTGCAGTTGCCACTGTAATCAAAATGCCTTTATTCATTCAAGTGGTTAAGGGGACAATTCAAAATGGGTAGAGGGCCTCATTTGGCCCCCAGGACATACTTTGGACACCCCTGATCTAAACAGTGTTTGTATGGAGCCTGTTTTAGGTTGTAAGTCATAAATCACTCCAAACAAACACCACTGATACATCACAGATGTATTGTCATGAAAAATTCATTGATTTAGAGTTTTAATAGCAGAGAGGAACATCTGGTCTAAATTAGTCTCAGTATTCAGTAAGAGGAAGTGACTTGGTGACACAGTAACTAAAATACAAACTGTTCAGGGCCAAAAAAAACAAATCTGACTTTTGAGTCTCGTTGTTCATAAGAACATTAAACTTGTGGGAAAATACTTAAAACGTAAAGTTGACGGACAAACATCCTTTTTAAAAAACACAATGGGAATCCCTCAAGGGTCGATTCTTGGCCCTCTGCCTTTTAGTCTTTTTGTGAATGATATGCCCAAAATGTGTCCAGACAATGGCATCCAGCTTTATGCTGATGATGCAGTCATCTATGCTCCAGCAGTGGCTGGAGCTCAAACATCTTGTTTTAAACTTAAATAAGACATCAGTGTGCTTCTCCATAAGGAAACGGTGCCAACATGAAAGATTTTGCGTGAAGATAAAGGCTCAAGAAATAAAAGAAGTCAATGAATTCAAATTCTTGGGAGTCATTTTAGATCCACAGCACAGGTTTGATAAACATGTGAATCAGTAAAAAGCAATATAAAATGTTTTAAATTAATAAGGCAGTACATACCAATTCAGGCAGCTCAGATATTTATGCACTCTATGATCTTTTCTCTTTTCTCATACTGTATGACAGTTTGGGCTCAGGGTTCACCTTCAACAATCATAAATCTGTCATCCTCGTGTAATAAAGCCCGTAAAGTAATGGACAAAAACCCATCCTTTGGCACCACTGCCACATTTTGAAAAAATACAGTCTAATGAGCTTTGAAAGCTTCATACAGTTTTCTTTCCTTAAACTAGTTTTTAAATGTATTAATAACCTCGCCCCTGAACCCTTATCCAAATTTATTCAAAGACAGAACAGCAGCAGAGTAACAAGAAGCAAGGTGAATGGAAACTGTAGCAAACAAAAATGTAAGTCAACATTTGGACAGTCAGCTTTCTCTTTTAAAGGCTCTAAACTCTGGAATTCATAAACAACCAAAATCAAATTAACCACAGATTTAAAACCTTCTCTACAAAGGTCAGGTGCTAAAAGCAAACCAGAGCTGTGATCATTCTTAGTTTGCCATGTTTTTTTTTTTTTTACTTATTTTGAACTGGTTTGTGTAATTACTTGTTTTTATGTGAACATGTATTTTATTGTTGTTCTGTAAACTTTTTTTGTTATTTTATGCTGTTTTAAATATTGTACATTTTCTGACTTTTAAATTTAAAGGCCCAACTAGGGACAAGAGTTGGAAACTAGCGTTTGCTATAAACTCTCTGTGCAGCTCATCAGATTCATGCTCAGTGATGGAAACATGTTAAACTGCATCGTCCCTATCAAATAAATAAATTCAATTCAACTTCTGGAGCCTTAATATTAGAAAAATGTGAAAACTGCCCAATCTCACAGGGTCAAAGAAGAGCTATTATACTCATTTTCACACTCCTGAGTTTTTCCACAAGCAGAGGAACAGGCCTAGAGCATACGCCTGGACCATGTTTGGGTCTGGAGCACATTAACATAACTAGGACTACGCTGTTAAAATAGAAAGCAAACCTCCACCAAGGTAGCTCACATATTACTGTTACATCTACACTGTAAAAAATAGTAATATAACAGTATTTTACTGTTTACTTAACAGTTTCTTTCTGTATTTTCAAAATGCCAATAATTCACAAAAATAAACTGTGATTTTACATGTCAAATGTAATAAAACAGGAAATTACTGTAACTGTGAAAAAACACAATATTTCTGTGATTTTACAAAGAAACCCCGTCAGAAATATGAATATTTATGTTAAAATACGTTAACAAGTGTATTGTAATTTCACAAATATCTTTCTGTTATTTAAGGGAATAAACTATAAAATTCAACTTTACAACTCTAAAAAAACCTTTTTCTATAAAATAATGTCATTAAGAGGTGCTGGTTTGGTGGAGTGGTTAGCAACCAGGCACCCCATGTACTTGCTTCTGCTGGTCCAGGTTCAAATCCCACCTGTGACCAGTTTGCAGAGTGTCTTCCCCTACTCTCTCACCCCCTTTCACAAGCCTATCCACTGTCTCTCTCCTGTCAATAAAGGCACAAAATGCCCCAAAAAATACATTCAAAATAATAATAATGTCATTAAAACCAACTATTAGCAGCACATTCCTGTAAATTTAATCATAATTATGCATATTACAATGTTGATTTACCATCTTTATGGGTAATTTAATTGTTTTTTAACGTTAAATGTTTGTAATTAAACGTTAAAGAACCTTAACTTAAGGAAAAATCTTGTTAAAATTACAACTAGAAACAGTATTTTAATTTTGGAAAGAAACTGTATTTTTATGAGAAGGCAATTTTCTGGTATTTCACAGTACTTCTTTGGCGCCCCAGCTGCAGGAAAATTACCGTTTTTTCTTCATTTTTTTTTTTTTTAACTGTGTCTGAACAACAGTTTGATGATGAAGTTACCTTCCTATGTTTCCTGACCCTTAAAAGCTGTCAGAATAATATTGACATCATTATTATTATACAGTTATTAAGCAAAACTACCACTACCAACACCTAAAAATGACAGCGAAACTCATCCAGTAGTTTTCTGTAATTTTGCAAACAAACAAACAAACAGACAAACAAACACTGGAAAAAGCAGAACCTCCTTAGCGAAGGTAAAAAAGTTTGTGGTGTACATGCAGAGTCGTCCAAACACTTCCAAACACATGAACCTCATTATAAAACAGGAGTTTCTGACATGTTAACACATTTGTAGGTCAGAAAAGAGGAAAAGCATAAACTGCATCACTTCCTCTGCCATGACCAACATAAAACCTTAAAACCTGATCAAAGTCTGTCGATGGCTTTTGAGTTTTTCTGTTCTCAAACTAACAAACAAAAACTAATGCCAGCTAAACACAACTTCCTTTTGCAGAGTAATAAATCATAAAAACTGACATTAATGTGTCAGGCAAACAGAAGAATCAGGCTTTAGACATACACATAATTTTAAGACCCACATGAAACTGTAATTCACAGCATTAGCCTTAGCATTAGCATTAGATGCACCTGATGAGTTCATGCCTTGACTTATGGAGTACAGGTTTCTCAGATTTATTAAACACAGTCTGTTTGTGTGGGACGTCCCAAAGGGGGGAATCATGAATAACTGCCTCACTAACCTGCTGAATGAGGATATCATGCTAATCAAAGAGCTCCACAAAGTTTCCCTGCAGCTGTCTGCACCATCTGTTTTCCTCAGGTTGGACCTGTAATCCTTCAAGCTGTTGGGACGTCTATTAAAGTGTCAGCCTCAGATCTGAGCAGCTGTAATAAAGAGGAGCTGCACCGCCCACCTGCGCTGATCACTTTAGGTCTTTACTTCATTTTAAATAAACGTGTCCAAAGTTTACTGACTGATGGGATCCAGTAATTATGTCCTGAAGGAGAAAAGCTGTTAAAGCATCTGTCTGTATCACAGCACGTATATAAGTGATTGATTGAAGCTGAATAGCAAAGTTTGGAGAGCTGGACCTCAACCTCAACCCCTCCCTCACCTCTCTCCATGGTTACCTTTACATGAGAGCTTTAATTTCACTTTAATTCAGAATAAAACTTAAATCCTCTTTCAATAAAATCAAAAATGAGTTCAATTTACTTCCAAAGTAGGCGGCTGGTTAATTCTAAATCCAAATTGAAGAAGTCCTCGATCACGTATACATTTATTCTGCTTTAAATTAATTCTGGTCGTTTACACATTCTCGTTTTCTTGTTTTCTCAAGATGACGAACACATCTGAAGGAATCTGACCACATGAGCTGCACCACCACATCCACGCAGACGGTCATTTTGCTTAGGCAGTGATGTGACGTCACAAGTCCTAACTCGGAGTACATCAATCTGGTACAAGTTCATGGGCGAAAAGTTACAGGTGGGAAAAACACGAATCATGGGCTGCCTGGAACGCAGCAATAGTTTCCAGGCACATACCGTAGAGTTTAGTATTTGTAACGTACATTTGAGAGAAAAGTGAGGCGCTAGAGAGCACTGTTGGTTTGAAAACTGGTTATACCTCTTAACTCTTACAATGAAATAGCTCACATGTAAAACAAGCCCAGTTAATATTACCACAAACTGTAATACCGAATAAGTCAGACTTTTTGTATTTAATTGTAATTTTTTTAAGCATATAAATTGGGGTTATTTTATAAATTAGGCCCTGTTTACATGGAGACAATGACCTAAAATGCAAAGGTTTTTCCTTTGCATATTCAAAGTCATGCCTGTCCAGTAGATGGCCATGTATGTTTGCAGAGAAACAGCGCTGCTGCACAACAACAATGGTGAGTGGACACACAAAGACAAAGGAGTTTCTTTTCTGAACAACAAATCTGTGTGGATAGTTTTGTCTGGATAACAAAGCGAGCACGGTGAGCAGCTCACGTGTTACTCTGTAGACGATGAAGCTGTTGTTGTTCCTGGTATGTGTGCACAGCCTTCATGTGAAAGAGGACCAATGGGGGATTTCTGCAGAGCCACCATCCACAGCTCAACTTCCAGTCCACAGCTCGACGTCAGCGGTTGCCCGATTCGAAAAATCAACGTTCGCACATCTCAAATAATAATACTATAATAATAGTTTATTTTTCATAAAGCACACATCTGAAAGTTACGACAGCATATTAGGAAAATAAAAATAATTAAGAAATAAAAATAATTAATGAAAACAAGAAATTTTCACGAAAAAACTCAAAATTTTCGTTTTCATAAAAAAATGCTAATTTATCACTTTATTAAGTCGAAATTCAATGATTTCATAAAGACACCAAATTAGTAGTGTAGTGTAGTGGCACCAAAGCCAGCCTGATGATCACTCATCGCTTGTAGTTTATACTACAGCTCTTACTTTAGAGAAGTAGCTTTTAATGTAATTTACTTTTCTTTTTTTTTTTAATAATGACGTACATTCATTGATAGGAAATGACTATAAAAACTGTAATAACTGTGCTGTTGTTGCTGTAGTGACAACAAATTTAGCCTGGTGATCAAACATCTTTTGTAGATAGATAGATAGATAGATAGATAGATAGATAGATAGATAGATAGATAGATAGATAGATTGTATGAAGATAGATAGATAGATAGATGGTAGATAGAATGATCAGATAGATAGATGGATAGATGGAATAGATAGATAGAATAGATAGATAGATAGCCAGGATATAGATAGATAGATGAATAGAATAGATAGATAGATAGATAGATAGATAGATAGATAGATAGATGTGATAGATTTGATGAATGAATGAAGTAGATAGATGAGATGAGGTAGATGAGATGATGCGATGGATAGATAGATGGGGAATGATGGATGAATGGATAGATGGATGGATGGATGGATGGATGGATGGATGTGATAGATAGATAGATAGAATGATAGATAGATAGATAGATAGATAGATAGATAGATAGATAGATAGATAGATAGATAGATAGATAGATAGATAGATAGTTGTTGTATGTATGTTGTGCCGTGGATGGTGGCTCTGCGGATGGAGGATGCCATTTTGGGTCAGATCTCGCCTCAGGCACAGCTGTGAGCGGATAAGGCATGGAAACAGCTTAAGATGCATGAACACGACACGAGTGCACATGTTTACGGGGAGGATGGGATGATGGATTGAGGGTCCACATACTTCTCAACGCGGTCGTCTCAACCTGCTGACACACCCCCAGGAAGTGGTAGTAGCACTCCATCTCGGCGGTGGAGATCCGTATGGTGGAGTAGGCCTGTCCGTACTGACCACAGTGTGGACAGCGGGACAGGAGGGTCGGCCTTCTCTGCCGCCGGATCGTGTCCATCTCAGATCAGTCCTGATAGAAGCTCTCACCAGGCAGGAGCATGAGTCTATCTCCTCATTAAGGCTGCACGCCGGCTCTGCAGCAGAGACGATGGAAAAATCCATTCTTTCTCCATGCTGCTGCTGTCTGACACACACACACACACACACTCCCTAACACACACACACACACACAGCGCCTCGTCCCTACAGCATCGCCTCTGCAGCTCCTTCAGCTGGTGTTCGTGTCCGGGACGATGCCCCTAACTCCCCCGTATCTCTTTCTGTCTGTCTCCCCGTCATAATCTGCGTGTTAGAAGTAAAGCTTATTACAGGTCATTTGCATAAGCCCCGCCTCCTCAGCTGTGAGGTAGTGACTCCGCTCTCAGGTGCTTAATCTCACCTCTGTTTGCTGCGTCCCATTGCAGAGGTGTTATTTTAAGAGACACTGCATCAACATGAATGCAGTCAGTGTGATTGAGCTGCTAATGAGTATTTCAGCTGATCATGACACCTTTAAGAGAAACTGCAGCTTCAAGAGCTCGACAGATGAATTTGAATAAAATCACATCCACACCCTGCAGTTCATTTTACATATTTAAAGGGATACACCAACAGTTTTGCTTTTTTTGTGTTTCTTTCCTTACATATGAGTCCATGACAAGCAGATAGACTCCTTTATTTGACTGTGTGCAGCAACAAGGAAGAGACGGGCAGAGCTCACCCACCGCTAATTAGCTTAGCTCAAACACCGGGAGTCAATGGGTACTGTTAGCCATGACATTAACTCTGTAAACAGTCCTGTGTGCTTGTTGTGACAATTTTTTTTTTAACACACTATGTTCCGTTATCTAATTTTAGACTTGTGGCCCTTTTCCAGTAGCACGCCTTGGCCCTACTCTACTCGGCTCTACTTGATTTGCAGCGTGTTTCCACTAGCCTGGTACCTCCTAAAACAAGCTAGTTTTAGTACCTACTCTGCTCTGGTTCCAAGCGAGCTGAGTCCATACTAAAAGATGACGTCACCGACTGCCGGCTACTGATTGATCAGACAATGTCGTCATCGATGCATCATGAGCTCGACGACCTAGCATGCTGGTGGTAGCTACCATTAGCTTACCCTCATACGTCTTTTCTTTGCAGCTGGATTGCTCTCGTCCTCGGCTTCATTCTGTTGTATAGCTTCCAAAACTCTCCTGTGCCTCTCAAGGGGTATTTCTTCTTACCACCTGCAGCCTTCTTCTGCTTTCCTTTTTTACTCTTTTTGTGACAAAAAGACACAGATTGTTGTGACGTGCTCAAAATGGCATCACCGCAGTGCCGCTCAGCTGTTTATAGCAACACTGCTACCCATTGGGAAGGCAACTGGGGCTAATGGAAAAGCAGCACAAGGCGAGTAGAGTAGAGTCGGGTAGAGTCGAGTAGAGTAGGGCTAATGGAAAAGGGCCATAAGGTTAGCACTTTATGTAACTTTCAAAAGAAATAGAAATGAAACTAAAAGACAGAGCGCATTTAGCTTGTTGACCTACTGACTAGCACATCTGTGGAGGTTTTCACATGCACCCTGCAGTTTAGTTTCATATGTATTTCTTTTGAAAATTACATGAAGAGCTAATCTTTGTCCAAAAATATATAACAACACGATAAAGCGTCACAACAAGCACTCGAGTTTATCTGATGACTGTAGGCATAGGCAGGCTAACACTACCCACTGACTCCCAGAGTTTGAGATAAACTAATTAGTGAGCTCTGCCCATCCCACACAGTCAAAAGAATGGTGTCTATCTGCTTGTCAATAAAAAAAATGTTGGTGGATCCCTTTAACACATAAGTAGGTATGGGATGGGCATTTAAAACCATTTCCATCTGAGAATCTATAACCCTGTATAACCCTAAATTAGCAGGATAACTCCTCGGTCCACTTGAAAAACTCCCTGACATGGTTGTTCACTGTTTTATGTTCTGTATGTTCATGTGTCTGATGAAGCAGCAGAGCTCAACGCAACAATCACAACTTATATCCTAACTTTTTTGATTCATGTTTGTAAGCATTTTTGAAGGATGAGAGAGAAAAGCTGTTACAAAATGGCCGTCATGCTAGTTAATGTCCATCTAACCCCAAGGTGCAAAGGTAGAAGCCAACAGTCCATGTGTTAGTGGAGGGTAACTATGGTTGCAACATGAGTCAGTGTGAAACGTGAATGAGAAACAACAGCAGAACAGCAGCCTGCACATTCCACCTTCATATTTCGTATCATTTCAGTGGTTCAGACACAGTCTAATAACATTTTGATTCAGTGCTTGGACTGTAAGTTAAAGTTATTGCGGATAAAAAAAATGGCTCTCCTTGGGCCTGTGCTCAAAATATCGATACGACAAAATATCGTCATGCACACCTTCAGGATGCATGTATCGATACGGATTCTGCAGAATAAATACGGCCTCAATGTTTGGACAGTTGTTGTTAATACACTTTGGGTAATGTTAACAGTGGCACAGTTCAAACAAACAATCAATTAATCATACTTTATTTTTATAGCACTTTTCCTACAACATATGCAACTCAAAGTGCAGCTGAAAGTAGAAGTCAAGCTACAACATTGAACACGTGTTCCATATTTAAACTTAGGTGTCTACCGTTTTAGGGACCAGAATTAAAGTTCTTAAGTTGTAGAGCCATTTAAAACTCATCCTTGTTCTTTTTCTTCTTGTAATAAAAAAAAAACAAAAGTTGCTGGGAATTCTATTGAAAGCACAGTCAATTTTCACAATTTATGTGCATCAGGATACGTATCGTATCGTGGCCTCAGTATCGGGACGTGTATCGTATCGTGGCCTCAGTATCAGGATGTGTATCGTATCGTGGCCTCAGTATCGGGATACATATCGTATCGTGGCCTCAGTATTGGGATACGTATCGTATCGTGGCCTCAGTGTCAGGATGTGTATCGTATCGTGGCCTCAGTATGGGGATACGTATCGTATTGTTGGGTTGCTGGAAATACCCAGCCCTAGCTCTCCTGTGGTATCTCGTACATTTCAGATGTATGGCAGAAATCAGC
This sequence comes from Scarus forsteni, assembly GCA_036419115.1. Lineage (NCBI taxonomy): Eukaryota > Metazoa > Chordata > Actinopteri > Labriformes > Labridae > Scarus > Scarus forsteni. The sequence continues at coordinate 1,889,913 of JAZDUH010000104.1, read as the reverse complement.
CTGTCATCACAGGAAAGCAAGAGAGACAAAACAAACTGTACAAGATCTCATAAGGAAACTGAGTGAGATAAACCTCAAGGAAGCATCTTTCCTCAGTTTTGGTTTAAACTCAGTTCAGTCTCTTCAGGCTAAAGGCACTGTGTCAATAACTCAGCTGAAGGAGGTTGGTGTCTCTGCCCTCAGAGCCTCGGGGATGAAAGCTTGCTCCTCCATAAACCTCTACAAATAAAGGTTACACTGCTGGAGGTGCAGACGTGTCTTCAGGGATGGCAAAGTGTCGACCCCACATGTGCCCCAAACCTCACCTGACCTAAAGGGTCAGACTCTACTTTTATCTGTTTCTGCCCCAAGTGTCACCAAACCTCACACCAGAGCTTGTCAACAAGAGCTCAAGATAAAACAGCTGTGTCTTTGGACTGTAGCCTGATTATCCCGGCACACTCCATGACCTACAAGGTCAAATCAAGGGTTAACAACCCATTACTCACACAGTTTGAAGCACTCAGCAATCAGGTGTAATCTAAGGGGTGAACATAATTTCACTCAACTCTTAAAAGTTTGTGCATTTCTGTTTGTGGAGTCAAACTCTGGAACAGCCTGTTTGATGTCTCTTTGAAAATGTGCAATTACATGCAAATATTTAAATTACACTCTAGACAAGTTTTATTTATTTCATATAAGTAATTTAGCACTTACACAGCCTTAGACCAAGACAGTTTGTTAGCACATAAGAAATTTTAGGTATTTTAGCTATGCATGTTATCACTGCATACTGTAAGTAATTATATAGTAAGTAACATAAAATGGATGGATGTAGTATTATGAAATGGATGACTATGTTTCCATGAATAATGACAGCGGGTATTGATTATAATTCAGTTTTGTATCTGATTTGTAAGGAAGGTGCAGGACCAGATAAACTCTTTGCTTCTTCAAACTGTTCGCTGTGCATGTGCATGTGCTCACATGCTTTATTTGTTTGATGTACATTTACAGTACATGTACAGTTTAGTGAACATATTACTGACATTGATTTGGTTGTTGTTTGTTTTGTTTACAGTTTGAGATAAATAAATAAAATTTACAAAATAATGTAGATATAAAAATGTGGATCAGGGATGGAAAACTTTGGTTTACACAAAGGCCACATGTGTGTTATAATTAGTTTAAGAAGGCAAGGCTGTTACAAATAAAAGGAGAACATCAGTAAGAACATCAGAAAATCTTTCCATTAAGACCACATTATATTTCATTTTTAAAGTACCACAAGCACTTACAAATTATATTATAATGTGTTATAATAATATAATATAATCTTTATAACAGCAAACATAAGTCAGAATAATGCCAGTGTTTAACACGGCTTATTCTCATTATTACAGTGTGCACATACATATACATTTATTTATAAATATCTACAATGGTTAATGTCAAAAGAAAAAGACACACCATAAATATTTTTATATGATTTTAATCTCTGGTGAAAATTCCACTTACTGGCTGTTTGCTTACTGTGTTCACAAAGACTCTACTGATATATTTATGCTGAAAATAACTCATAGTCAATAACACATTATTAACACAGTCACAATACTTCATTATGTTTAATGTATGTTTGCTTTTATCATTACTTATTAAGGTGCCAAATGTTTTATCTCTTAAATTTAGGATACATTTTTATTTAAATAAATATTTTAAAATAATTTTATAGGCTTTTATTTTTGTGGATACTGACCATAAACAGCCAATAAGATGTCTTATGTTTATCATTAAGCATTATAAATATCTATAATCATAGCTATATGCACAATGCAGCACATTGTAAGAGTGTTTACACTTATGAAGCACTTAAGCACAGGGGCTAATAACTGCGATAATACAACTTTATAAGCACATTGTAACATGTTATGATGTATTATGAAAGTCGATTTCATAGTATGTTCCTTAGGAAAAATATTAGTTATTGATGGTTATTAAGTTAATTTAAGTTTGTGCTCAAATGCATTAATTACACATCCTTAAAGATGTTTACAGAATCCAGTTTAGCATTAATTTTCTGTAAAAACAATAAAAGATGAATCAAACCCTTCTTAATGACTGCCATAGAATTATTCATTTTTCAATGTCATGTCAGATTTTTCATCTTTTAGGGGAACTAGGCGGCCACATTCAGTAAAGAGGAGGCCTGCATGTGGCCCTCAGACCTCCAGTTGCCCACCACAGGTCCAGCTACAAGTCTCAACAACAAACTCCTGAGCAGCACTCATCTGTAAAGATGAAGAAAGCTTTTCTTACACATGACTGATCCCATGTTGCTGTTCTCGTTCCACGCAGACAGGAGGGTCCACGGGGCTAAACCAGCATCCACATCCACCACGACATGTCCCACAAAGACGACCCGCTGACGAGAGGCTGAAGTCCAAGTGCTGCGGGACAAGCCCTCCTCTTTGTGAGGAAGAGAGCGGGGAATGTGGCTGCGTGAGTGTGGGTGTGTGTTTTCTTCAGAGCAGGGTCTGAGCCTCTCCTGCAGCCTTGTGACCGGCTGAGCTGCTCACTTTTTTACCACTTTACATAAATATCCTCAACAATGCTCCCATCAGGCAGCTGGGACTTCCCTTCCTCCCCGTGTCCTTTCCTTCCCCTCCTCCTCCTCCTCCTCGGCTCCCCTTTATTTTAAGATCTGTTTTGTTTTGAGAAAAGTGAGGCTGCTGTGGTTTCCACTGGAAAATCCTTCAGTGCTCTTTTTCTCTTCTGAGCATGTTTTACCCTCCATATTGGGTCTATATGTTTAATGTGTTTTTTCACAAATAAAGGAGCAGAAACTGTCCTGATGTGTTCAGCTTTAGCAGTTCAGTACATCCAAAATGTTTCTGTGTGGCTTCAGAGTTTGAAGGGAAGGGCAATACAGGAAAAATGTGGTCATGATAGTTTTCCATAGTGAGTGATAAACTGGGAAAAGGTATATTTAAGATGCCAGTTAGTCCCTGTAAATGTCTGTACAGCATCACTACTATTTTAATTTGAATCATAATTTCTGTATTTTCAATAATAGAAAATACTGTATTTTCATTGCAATGAACTTGCTTTATTTAATTTCTATTACTTTATCTTTAACTTTTTTTATGCCACGGCCACACCTGACTCGAATTGGCGAATTTACACGCACAGTGCCTGTGACGCAAAGCGCCGCGCGTAACGCCCGAGGCTGGATACTGGTCCATTTTGACAAGCTGAGGGGTGATGCGCGTCACTGCCCAGGCGGAGTAGAGAGCCGGAGCCAGTCAGACTCAGCAATGACCCGTGCAGGCAAATCCAGCTGGGAACGAATATTTACAGAACTTACCTTCAAAACCTGTCTCCTCAGAGACTTTCACCCAAGCCTGCTCCTTTTTGTTCCGGTCTCTGTAGAGTACACACGTCGAATCGTATAGCTCCGGATGACAGCAAACAGCGCAGATCAACCTCTCCTCCATCTTTCAGCAGGAGCAGGAGCAGGTGGCCGGAGCGTCACACGTGATCAAATCAATGACGTCGGGGGGGGGTGTCATCGCCGATTGGCTACCACGGCACAGCGTCACGTGAATTTGCGTCGAATGTTCAATATTTCCAACTCCAGCGTAAAGGCGTTTGACACCCCAAACGCGCCGGACACTCCATAAGCGCCATCCGAGGCGAATCTGCATCCAAACGCGTCTTTGCATTTACTTTGTATGTAATCTCAACGCGCGTCTTTGCGAATTCACGTCCAGTGTGGCCGTAGCATTAGAGGTCACTATTTAACATTTATCATTTTGCAAAAAAAAAACAAACAAAAAAAACACAACACAAACACATCACTCCCGCTCAAAAAATTTAGACCAGTAGAAAAAGGATTTACATTTTGCTCTGTTGGATCTAAAGGAGGTCCTAATTAGAGCTTCAACATGTGAGAAGAAGAAATGGGAGTGAGAGACAAAACATTTAGAATAAACAGTTTATCGAAAACTGAATTTAGACTGAAACACGCTCAAACTGCACAGAGCTATGGAGCTTTAACTGGCAGGGCTGTGGTGTGTGTGGGGTGGGGGTTCACGCAGCTACTGGCTCTGTATACAGGAAGAGAGGGAGAAGTCCTGATGCCACAGACCTTTTATAAGATGTAAAACACACTAAAGATTGTATAAAACAAAGAGGGCCAGATCCACAAAGAATGGATTGCTCCTGCTAATAGCGCCATTAATTACGTAGAGTTAGCTAACGCAATCTGCTCTGCTTTAGCGCCTTATCTTCAAAAGAATTTGCTCTAATCATGCTAATGCCACATGCCCACACAGTTGGGCAGCTTAGTGCATTTTGCACCTCTGATTGGGAAAAAAAAGCAGAAAATACAATTCAAATGATCCAAAAAGTGGTCAAGGGGGTCATCGGGGTTTTTAACAGGCTGTATTTAAAAAATTATTCATGTTTACTTAAAAACGGTGGAATGGTCGCAGAGACAAACACAGTTACTGTCATCCTTGATGTCATCTAGTAGCGCAATGATCATGCGGCCTGGCAAATGCTATCTGCAGATGATTTCATTGTCACTTAAATCAAAAAGTGAAACTCTTCGGATAAATCCTTGCTTGTGCGCAACTGCCATCTCACCTGCCATGACACCTGCCAGGACACCTGCCATGGTGCCTTCACCTGGCTACAATCACTGCTGCCATGATTACCGGAGAGTCCTGGCATGACAGCCCTTATAAAGGCTCTGCGCCACAGTTACCACCAACTTAATATATGGGTCTCACTGGCATTAAATAGCGCTGCTTTACTGCCTGTGGCAATTAGTGCTAGACTTTGTGGATTAGGTGGTATTTGCAATGAGGCTCATTTGCATATGAAGGGGGTAATTTAGCTCTGAATTTATGAATATTCCTGGTGCAGAGAGGAGTGGTAGTGCAGTTGGGGTTCAGTTTGTGTGCATTTCACCTTTTGTGTATGACTTGTGGATTGCACGCTTTTTTTTTCAGTCATTTGCACAGGTGTAGCAGTCATAGAAGCAGAGCAATCCTTTTGAGGATCTGACCCAAATAGTATTGAACATGCTTTTAAGATTGGCACTCCCGTAAAAGACAACACGGAGTGAGAGAGTAAATTTTTCAGATGACTTAGATGACACTGTTTTGTTCTGTTGGCAGACACTTAGCATAAAGTTCTTAAATAATCCAGAGGAAGATAAACTGAGTAATTTAATCCACATGTTGGACGATAATCTGGGCCAACACAAGCCAAACACATCTGGAGCTGCTTGTTAAACCTGCTCTGAGTAAAAATCACAGCTGGAATCTCTCAGACTTCCCCTTTTGTTTCGTTTTTAAAGCTTCAACATGTTTTCTATGTTTTTTATGCGGATGTGTTGTTAGATACTGATTTCAGTGTGGTCTAAGTTTCACATATCCCTTCCTTGAACTTGACGTACATACAACTGACCACTTGTGTGATGGTCGAGGCTCCACAACAATAAAAAGAAATACACCCTCCTCCCTACGTGCCCCTTCTTTTCCTTCCACTGCTCTCCTCAACCAAAACATGCGTCACAAGCCCGCTTCTTTAAAATAGGCCTTTTTCCTCAATAAATCAGACCTCGTGGCTTTGTTGTGTCGTTAAGTTGAAGCATGGAGGAGGCAGTCCAGAGATTTACACACTCTAACACACACAGAGTTAATCAGGTGTGCCCCCACTGATCTTCCCACGAGTCCAAGCCTCCCGTTAATCCTCTTACTGTAGTCTATTCAGAGACATTTGTAATGTGATATTTTTAGCTGCTTCACGACGACCATCCCGTCAGAGCAAAACAGACGACACACACAGCTGTTAACAACATAAACAAGCAGCAAAAAGACCTGAGCTTAAGCAGCCAACATGTTCCTGTGCTTTCATACCCATTCACACACCACTAATCGCCATGTGACAAGAGCTGCGCCCTCTGGTGGAGTCCTGAAGCAATACGGGTCACATACGTAAACAAAAACGCTTGTGGCACCAGCAGACGCAAATACGAACGTAGAGATAAGCTGCAGATTGATAGTTGAAGTGGTAACAAACTCTATGATATTGTTTGACTTCTTATAAATACTTTTTGTCTTGTGAGCGAGTTCATGTTAAACTGAACACGTTTTCTTTAAATCAAGGAATGCAAACGTTTAGAATACTCGGGTTTTAAAGATGCAGTGTGTAGAGATTAGGGATGGTTACCGAATTCGGTACTTTAAGAGGTACACACTGAATTCTGTAGGTACTACCGAGTACCGATTCACGTAAAATCAAAAAGTAAATGCATCCTTGTGACTGAGGGAGTGGAAGAAGCAGGCATACTATTGGGTGGAGTAGGTGAATTTCCATACCGGACTTGAACGCAGCACAGCAATAGTGTAATGACGTCAGCAGCCGCGGGCTCAGTCAACAAAGCAAGCATGGCTGAGAGAAATTGCTCTAAAGTATGGCTCTACTTTATTAAATGTGATGGAGATTATGCTCGCTGTAATATTTGTGACACCAAGTGTAAGGCCAGCGGAGGAAATACTTCAAATCTGAGGAAGCACCTGGTGACGCACAAAATTTTCCTTAAAGCTGAAGAGCGCACAATTTTTGATAGGCTCAGATCTACGAGCACAAAGGATTCATTCAGCACTGTTAGCACGCCTGTGTCCAATGGAGACTAGTCGTCTGCAGCCAGAAACACAGGAAAAGAAATGTCTTTAACATTTGGTGATGGCAGCAAATGGGACAAGGAGGATACCTGGTCCAGGTAAATAAGCCTCGTGTTTAACATGGTATTAGCTTGGCATTTTAATGTGCGTCAGTTATCATTATCAGGTCGGTTCCTCGTACTTTGTAACGTTAATGTAAATGTTTTTTTTATTTACAGCTCTGTCTGACCCATTGTTAAACTGCCCTAAAGTTAAAGTGAGGGCTGCAGTTAATTTATTAAGTTGTGGTTCATTTTAGTTTCTGGTTTTCATGTTGAAGACATTTTTGGAACAACTACAATGTTACAATACAAACAGTTGAATGTTGTTTTGATATATATCTGTCAAATTTTATATACTGAGAAATAAACTTACCTTGAAAAAATTTGAGATCTTAATATTGAACAAATTAATATTTATTACCCCATAAACACACGCAAAAGTACCGAAAATTGGTACTGCTGAGTACCGATACCGATTCCCAGGTACCAGGTAACGGTATGGTATCAGCTCAAATGTGAAAGGTACCCATCCCTAGTAGAAATTGGCATTTTAGTGACATCTAGTGTTCAGATTTTAGAAAGAGCCCATCAAAACATCACATCACTAAGAACCGCGCATCATTTACAACAGTTACCAGATAAGGGTTTGTCATTTATGTATGTAACTATTATTTTGATACATTATAGGTCAGCTAAGACGATGATTTTAGGTTTGGTAAACTTTTGTAGACTCATATTCAAAAATCACGTTTCGCTCTTTTTGTCCCTTAAACCCACCCGTAGACAACATGGTGGATCGTTATGCCAGCCTCCACAGAGGGGAGACCCACGATACAAAGATATAAAAAGATTTTTCTAACTTAATAAAAAGAAAACCAAAGTTTATGGGGATGATTGTTCACCTCTTTGAATGATTTTACACACAAACAGACTTATCATATCCTTTATTCATCATTTCTGTTCGGTGAAATGCTGCCAACTTCTACACACTACACCTTCAAGTCCATGCTATGATCTTGATAAAATCACAATGTTCTAAAAATTTTAAAGGAATATACACACATTTTTTTTTCTTTTTCCGCTTTCCTAGTCCACGAGAAGCAGAAAGCCCCCATTCTTTTGATTGTACGTGCTGTAATAAGGAAGAGTAAAAGATGGGAACTGTGTTTACAGTTATGAGTTAGCCTTTGTTTGCGGGCCATTCTTGCCTATTGCTTAAGAAAAGAGCATCTCGCTCACAACTGCAAATTGTTTCTCATTGTTCACTTAAAAAATCTTTAACAGACTGGACTTGTTTGTGAACATCACACCTGTAGCCCAGCAGTAGTTCAACAAATCAAAGCCTCTGTTTACGAGTAGAAGAAGAAAATATGATTGTAGAAGATTACGTAACATAATGCAGTAAAAACATGAGCAGGAACAAGTGCACAGGAGCATTTAGAGTTGCGGAAGAGTTCATCTCAGGCAGGCTAACACTTCCCATAAATTCTCAGTGTTTGAGCTAAGCTAGTTAGCGATGAGCGCACATTACCTGTCTCTTCTTTGTCAAAAGACTGGTGTCTATCTGCTCGTAATGACTCAGGATTGCGGTTAGACACAAGGTGAAAACAAAAGTTGGCAAAGTTTAGGGAGCCAAAGCTAAGAGGACATGCAACTATGCTGCTAGCATGGCTGTACGGATATTTTAACTGTTTTTCTGAGCAAGTAAATGTCACTTCAGGTGCATATTACACATTCATGTATTGATTCATCCATCCAGCGATGAAGATTATTTATTGTCCCCAAGAAGAAATTCACCTTTACAGCACTGCACAAATTCAGACAACAACACAAACCAGAACAAATCACACAACAAACACAGGTTAACAAACATTCATTTTCCGTGTGGCCAGTTATTAAAAGCAGTGATGGCTGCAGGGATCAGGCTTCATCCTGGACCATGCACTACCTGCTGCACCAGTGTGCCGCCATTCATTCAGTCATCTGTTTATGTTTGTTTATTGAATATAGAGCACCACAGTATGTTTCATTAGATGACCAATGTCTGGTGTTTCTGTACGTTTGTGGTCATTAATCTGCTCAGTGTTGGAGTTGTGTGTTTTTTGTTACATTTAACTTAAAATTGCTATGAGGAGTTTCTAAGTAATTACACAAAAGTCTCACTTTTAGATATATGCCTGATGGAAATACACACTTTAAGATGAGTTTTATAGCATCAAAATAGGTTATCTATAAATGCTATTCCTTAGCTTCACGGTCGGGTCGGACAGGGCTGGACTGGCCTGGATACTCAACTTCAGGAACAAGACAATTAAAACTAGAGCAAATTTATATTATTCAGACACGTCTTAGAGCACCGGGCTGAAAGTAGATGTTGTCACACATCAAAAACTACCGCTACGTAACTAGAAAAAGATACATTACCTCGTGGCTTTGCATCCTGTAAGTTGTTGAAAAAAGAAGTTGTAAAGCAATGCAGAGTTCTGAGGAAGGTCTGAGCTGCATTCATTAGCATCACAACAAACACACACTTTGGCTTGGGTCACGTCTTTACGACAGTCGCCGCGCGTGCTCATGGGTAGCAGAGTCTTTATGTAGCCGCAAATAGATTCTCCTCGTAGCACCTTTAATATGCATCATGGCTATGTTAGTCAGCATGTAGTTCATGTGCTTTACAACAAGAAGGCTGTGGTTTGATCCCCAGGTTTAGCAGTATTTGGAGTTTGCATGTTCTCCCAGTGCATGCTTGGGTTCTCTCTGGGTTCTCCTGCACCCTCCCATGGACCAAAAGAATGCTCATTAGAGTGACTAGGTATGAGAGTGAATGTGAATGTTAATGTGTCAAACCCTGTGACCCAGAAAGGGCAAAGAAACCATAGATCATGGACGGATGGATTATGTTTGCAAAAGATTTGTGTGATTTATTTGAAGAGGTGCCACTAAGGCAACATACTGTCTTCATACTTTATTCCCAACTTGAGCAGAGCTCCTCGTGATCATCTGATCCAGTTCTGAGTCCAGACTCGTCTCTTTACACTCCGAGCCGTGCAGTGAGTGTATCAGCTGCAGGGAGGAGGCTTCATGACATCATGGATTACTTCATTTCAGGACTGGACCACCTCACTGGGATTGACCCTCTGCTCTCCACAGTGCAGCAGACCAAACATTCGCAGCCTCAGTCCCACACAGTGAGCTCATGATTGTGAAATGACTCACTGAAAACGTCTGCCCCCGGTCGATGCTGTTTCTACCTTAAGCTCTTTAAATAATTGATGACCAGCATGTGCCCACAGTCCCTCGGCTAAAAGCAACAGCTGCTGTTTTCTGTCCCCTGTTCAGACACAGTTAGGCTTTAACAGGCTGCTTTCATGATACTGTGTCTCCACCCCTGGAACGAATCACATATTAAAGTCTTCATGATTTTAGGCGGGCTCAGAAAAGTATGTGTTTAATAAACGGACACTTTCTGTGTCATCAAGCACACGGACAACAATAGATCACATATACTTTCCTTTTCAGAGATGTAGGTGTGATGTAGTCGTCAGTTTTTGACTGTTGTCTATGTTGTAAGTGTCACCATTCCTGTGACTAAAGCTAATGCTCGCAACTGTCAAGTAAACGTATCATTTAACCCTTTAACTCCCAGCTCAGCTTGGCAGAAGTTAACACATTCAGGAAAGTTTAATGTGTTTAAAAAATATATCGTTATACCAGCTCCATTGTTTGGCAGAGGTTATAAATTAATTCAATGATACGTTATGTTTTAAAAAGCAGAACAAATCAAATTATTGTGTGATACCGCTAACATTTCAGGGAAAAGAGAAAACTACAAACAAACCAAAAACCAGACATTTTCTTGGTGTGGGATTTAAAGGTTTCAAAAGCTAACAGTTGATTATGTGATTACATAAAAATGCACAAATGTTTGGCAAAAAAATAGCAAAAATATCTTTAAATAGATTATATAAACACAACTTTTGATGAATATATCAGGTTGGTAAATGGTGGAGTATTTAAAATATTAATGATGGGAATATTTTTTTCTAGCTTTTTAAATCCTAAACCATGAAAATATTAGTTCTTTCGGTTTGTTTGCGGTTTTTTTCTGTATCCTAAAACATTGGCAGAAATAAACAATGATATATTTTAACACATTAAACATTCCTATATTGACTTCTGCCAAACAGTTGAGCTGAGAGTTTAAGGATTGATTCCCAATTAAAAAACCTTATTTAACTGTGGTCATTCAGACAGTGATGCTCCCTAACCATGTCCTGTTGGAGACTGTAACCCAGTCAGTGGCAGTAAAATAATATCAATGACACCACACAGTTTGATTAATTAAACAAATAATCAGTCTTGACAACCCCCTTAATAATCCTGGGGCATGTTGGACTGAGTCTAGAGTTTTGTAGACCTATGAAACCACAGAGGGCTATATGAGGCGTACTCACTTGAATATGGTAACAACAAAAGCCTCAAAAAGCCATCACTCCCAGAGGATACATCATGCTCTGTAGTTACAGAGTTTAAAGACTGCATTATGAATTTATGAGGAGGTAAGTCCTTCTGGTTTCCACATGAGGACTGGGTCGACACTGCACAGGCTGGAGATATGAAACAGATCTCATTACACAACTTTTTTAGCTAAATTTCAGCTTGATTTTTAGGCATTTTTAGGCTTTATGATGAAACAGAAGAGAGAGTGGATAGGCTTGTGAAAGAGGGGAAAAGAGAAGGGAAGATCCTCTGCAAACAGGCCACAGACTGGATCCAAGCCTGGACCAGCAGAAGCATGTTTATGGACAGTGTTGTGTGTAACGCGTTTCAGTAACGTAACTAATTTTTCTGGTAAAAAGTAAAGTAACGCACTACTACTGAAGATGTGGTAAAAAAACGTTGTTTCCTTTAATGCGGCAAAACGTTACTTTTCCCACCGACAGATCTGACACTGAACACGAGCAGCGTTGCCAAGTTTGCTCGTTATAAGCTTCTAAGGGCCACAAATTTCGTTAGTCATGGCCGCGGGTTGCATTTTTTTTGGTCTTGTTTCTAAACGTGATATTTCTTCTTGGGGCTCTTCTGTCTGTGTGAATCCCCCTGATTATCTTCCAGCTCCTAATAATAAAGCAAAACACGACTGCGGTAGGCAGTTTGTCCACTTCCTCGATTCCTGGTTATCGTGCACGCCCCCAAACACACTCATGCACATGGAGCATGCTCCAGAGCCAAAGTTGCCAGGTCTGCTTATTGTAAGCAACGTTCTTTTCTTGAATAGATGCTTGGCACTGTGATACTAAAATGTAATGTAGCTGAAAATTAACACACTTTATGTAGATTTCTCTTTTTAAAAAGTAAAATATCACAGTAGGAAAGGAAATAGCTGGAGGTTGCTTATTTTGGGCTTGTTTTGATCGAGCTATTTCAGAAACAAAATGTGGAAACACTGGACAGGAGCTCTGATTCCACAGGGTATGTGACATTTTGTAAAATAAAGAGCACAAAAGAAATAACTGTTATGTTCTCTGTAGTAGAACTTTTTGTGGACCTTCACATTTAGGAACTGATATGAGGTTCTGTCCAAAGTCAAGCAATGTAAAAGTAAAGAGTAACGTGGGGTGCTGGTTTGGCAGAGTGGTTAGCAACCGGGCACCCCATGTACTTGCTTCTGCCGGTCCAGGTTCAAGTCCAGTCTGTGACCAGTTTGCAGAGTGTCTTCACCTACTCTCTCTCCCCCTTTCACAAGCCTATCCACTGTCTCTCTCCTATCAATAAAGACACAAAATGCCCAAAAAATAAATTGAAAAAAAGTAAAGAGTAACATGAAAAGTTACTTTTCACAGAGGGTAGCTAAGTAGGGTAACGAGTTAGTTTTTAAAAAAGTAACGAGCAAACACTATTTTTTAAAAAATAACTTCCTTAACACTGTACATGGATCATACCTGACTGCCAAACCAACACCCTGATCTGATAAAACTTACATTTCTCTGATTACATCTTCACTTGTTGACATGTTGGACACCACAGTCAGGACTACCAATGGACTGAATGTCAATGTCAATGTCAGCTTTTTTTATAAAGTACATATAAACAGCCAGAGGCCTACCAAAAAGGCAGACATGATAAAACCAATAAAAAAAATAAAAAGTAATAAAAGTAATAAAAACAAACAAAAGCAATAAGAACAGGGACAGTACAGTATAAATATGCATACTGCCCAGTAAAACCAATAAAGGTCCAAAATAGAAGTAGCTATACTCCAAGGTGAACGAGTACGTCTTTAGCTGTTTAAAGGTAGAGAGGCTGTTCTCAAAGGAGTGAAACTGAAGCCTCAGTGTGACTGTAAACAGTCTGAAGGTTCAGAACTTTGTGGACCAACAGCAGCTGCTCCTGAGACACATCAGGGACATGAGAGCTTGTTTCTGTTTTCTATTGTTCAGCCGTGTTGTCATGAGCAGAGCTGCTCCGCTGGCTTCACTCCAGCTGACAGAAATAAAGACAAACACTTTCCAAAGGATATGGTTCTCCACCTCGACATCCACATATAAGAGGCAGGAAGAGGAAGCAGAGAGAATACTGCTCTGACGTCATGACAGCAGAGGCCGGGGACTGGTACGAGGGCCCCTGGGTAAGAAACCTGGACCTGTAAACCTCTTAACCTCTATATGCTGTTTGCTGCACATGACTAAGCCGACGTCGGAAAGTAAACCAGGGGTTTTTCCCTTTAGAAAAAGTGGGTTAATGTTACAAAGCATATAATGATGCACTCTAATATGTAATAACTGTTCTTACTTAAATGTGCACTGTACTTAGAACTATAGTGCATAACTTCTACATGTCTGTGAATGTCCGTTTCAGCCAAGCCATTACTAGAGGAGATGACACAATGCAGATTAAGCCGATCGGCTCCTCTAACATCTCGCGGTATTTTTCAATATATGCAATTTTTGCTTTGCTTGTCGACCGGCGACATTCCCGTGCTGGCGCAGGAAATTACGCGTTTTACGTCACAACAAGAAGGGAGGGGGAGGTCAAGCGGAGAGTCTCATAGCAACAAGCAGAGCGCAGGCAGAACAAGGAAGCGAAATGGCGGAGAAGCCAAAGAAACGGCCGAGACACTGTCCAGAAGTTGATCCAACCACAAAAAAAGCCTGGACGTTTGGCTGAAGGATTGCCAGTGAAGAAGGAAAGTGACCGACAGAGAAGGCAAACGCGGATTTGTATTGGCGTGGCTTTTCCTCGGTGGAGAGCCTTGAAGGCAGAAAGAGACTGTACAGGTTGATTTCAAGGAATACTCCGACGATTTTGGACCCACACCCTTTCCCTATCATTGACAAAGTCAGACAAGCTCAAAAATACCTTTTTTGTGTCTCTGCGTCCAGTGGCTGGCTCCTAGCTGTTAACCGTGGTAACAGCTCAATGGCTGGAGGTCAATAGGAGTCAGAGCCGGACTGACGAAAGTGGACTAAATACTCCTTACAGTGGACCAGGGGATGGCGTATTAGCACTTGAAGTAAATCCAAATGGTTATAAAACATTTTAAAAGACGAGTTTTCTTTTCAATCCGTTAAAATAACGTTTTGATACACACAGAGCTGCGCATGCGCAGTGCTCCGCGGAAGGATATACCGGCGCACAGTTTACAAAGCCCGGTGAGTTTTGTAACCCAGTGACTTTTTTGGTGAAAGGAAAAACATCATGCCTGTGTCAGTAAACTCTCGTTCAACTTCCTCATCCATCGTGGCTCTGGCAGCTGTTGCGAGGCTACATAAACATGGTTACGTCCGAGGGTCGCCTTCTTCCGGCTGCTACCGCTGTTCCGCGGAGCACTGCGCATGTGCAGGTCTGTGTGTATTAAAACGTTATTTGAACGGATTGAAAAGAAAACACGTCTTTTAAAATGTTTTTTTACCATTCGGATTTACTTCACGTGCTAATAAGCCATCCCCTGGACCACTGTAAGGAGTATGTTGTCCACTTTCGTCAGTCCGGCTCTGACTCCTATTGACCTCCAGCCATTGAGCTAAGCTAACTACGAAGCTAACAGCTGGGAGCCAGCCACTCTTGAAGTGAGTTAATAAACACTTCTGCATTAAGCTACAACACGACAACATTAAGCTACAATGGAAGTGAAACTAGTGCTGTCAGTTGATTAAAAAAATTGAGAAATTAATTAATTATGACCTGTAATTAATAAATCTAATAAATCTAGTTTTTAATCTCAGTTAAAAAAAATGCTGAAAAAAGCCTTATCTTTAGGTATTTTCATTTGAATTCATTAGATTGTTGTTGCAGATCAAAAGATTGTTCTCCATCCCCCAAAAACTGAAGCATAAGAAGCCCAATGGATAAAAACTCTGCAGCTTTAACCGAGCAATCAGGGGACAGAGGCGGAGCTGCTGATGTGATGATGACAGGAAGTGACTGTATATTTGAAAACAACAGCGGCGTGTTAAAGTGATCTCTGTGGATGCAGAAAGATCTGCAGTTTAATCAGATATGGACTCGACTTCTCCTTTAAAACAGGAGAAAGGAACGTCACTTCAAGCTTTCTTATGGGAAATCATAATTTTGCTCTTCTCCTGACCGGAGATGGGAAATCAAAGAGATGCGGAAATGCTGCGCTAACAACGACGAGCCGTTATCATGGTTACCATATGATATGAAATCTGCTCTCCTCAGAAGTTTACCAGGAGAACTTGGTGGGCTTGTCTTTAATAAGATTCATGTCACATGTGGCTGATGACACATCTGTGTGGAGTCATTAATGTATGATAAGATGATAGTCTAAGGACTGAGTTCTCGTAATTCAAGCTAACGGCTAACAACAGGGTCGAGCTACCTGATACTGCTTGATGTGATTGGTCTACAAAGAGTGTGACAAGCAGACCGATCATCCAATCACCAGCTGCTCTGGTATTTTAAGGTCTTACCCTCTGAAAATACCAAAACAGTGAAATCAAATTAAAATTAGATTAACAAGATTGAAAAACATGTGCACTAATTATGTTTGTAACTGATTAATCTAAATTAACGCAATTATTTGACACCCGTAAGTGAAACATCAACTTTTTTTCATGTCTTACCTCAGTTCTGATTCCACGACCATCTGATAGACTCTATTCTTAACAATGTTTTAACTGAACCATATGACGGCTTTTTGAATTAGATTTGGTAAGAAATAAAGAATTGTTTTTTGTGTACTGACCATCCTTTGTTGTACTTACTATATGAGGTGTGAGTGGTGCTGCTGGATTGTGAGCTTGGTTGGTAATCAGGAGGTTGTAGTTTCAAGTCCAGATCTGGGAAACAAATGGCGATAAATTCTTGGGCAAGAAACTTAACCCTAAGTTGTTCCCACTGTTGCATCAGTGGTGTGTCAAAAGGCATGGAAAGGAGTGAATGTGTGAGTTAATGCAGGTGGATGATTAAATCAGGACGTTGAAATATATTTCTTACACCAAGCTAAAATAACCTAATAGGATTAAGGACATGCAACAGGGTTCAGAGTACAAAAAACAAGTAAATGAAGTCTAAGACTATTAAATTGTTTTTACCTTTTTTTTAAGGCAATCAGTTTCTTTTTTTTTTAAGTAAGGCCAACTTGTTAGGTTTTAGAGTGTAGTTATATCTGTACATATGTAAAGGAGTTGAAGATTCCACTTGCCATCTCTTGGGGTAAGATGTTATTTTTTCTTTATAAACTGTTGATATTTAATTCTGTGCATCCACTGAAACTCTGTGTGATATGAGCGCCCTCTGCTGGCGCCCTTGCAGACCAGAGTGGTGCAACCTGTTTATTTTTGCCAGACTGCACCACGTTTCTCTGTGGTAAGTTCACGTATTTATAAGCTCCACTAAAAATGCAACATAAAAGTTTGTTTTTCTGGACAGGGGTGCTGTCTTTTCATTTGACATGTTTGAGATAATCTTTGAGACTACCATAAAACTTTCTGTGATTACATTGATTGTTTTTGAGTCATTTAGGCTCGCATGAGATGTGTTTTGCTAGCTAAAATCTATCGTCTGGTCTTCATTGGTAGCACCCCTAACTGCTAGCTGAATTATTTTTTGGTGTTTTAAGTTTTAGTAATGTTTGAGCTTTTTGTGATAGTCGCTGTGAGAAACCTTAAACGCCTCTGTTCTTATCAGATCGTACCAGCTTCCCTGCAAATAAACGGCGTGTTGGTGCCAAAGCTAAAGACCTGCCGATCTGATTCATCACACAATGCAAGAGAGAGAGTACACAACCACTACACAATATATTCATTTGTTTAATATTGATCATCCAAGTTTAAGACCGTTAGTGCTTTCAGACAGAGTTACGTCTTGCTGAATCAAAATTTCCTTATGATGTAACGGACGAACAAAAAGGAAATCATCCGTCCAGACTTTGACTCTTGACCTTCACATTTTCACCTCTGCCTTCAGGGACACAACTTCTTCCCCTTTTCTTTGTTCCAGGGCAACAACTCCTTCCTCCTGTGAGACTGAGACAGAACATCCAGTCGACTGTTCTGCACTTTAGTGCCCTTTGGCTCTTTGTTCCCTTCAACAGAAAAAGAAACAGCGAAGTATGAAGCCTCATGATATCACTTAAATATATTTATCACATAATGTTCTATGACTGCTGATATAGTGCATCATAAAGCATTATGAGTGTAGTTATGAAGCATTATGAATGCCCTCATAATGCATTGTGATTATCGGGGCTTCATCCCTCATAAAGCATTATGGATGTAGTGTTCATGAGCATCCATGGAACAAGTCATTATAATTCATTATAATGTTTTATGACCGTTGATATAAAGCATCATGAAGCATTATGTTTACTTATAAGTGTAGTTATGAGGCATTATGGATGCCGTTATAAAGCTTTATAAATGTGGGCTTCATAGACAGTGTTACTGAAATTTCTAAATGATGATGGTAAAGACAACATGTACTTATAAATAAACACACATATCTGATGAATATTTTTATCATAAATTGAGAGAACGTTCAGTTTTTTAAAAAGTGGGGCAGAAGCTTCTGTTGAATTAGAAAAAGTTTCCGGTCTTATAAAACGTTTTTGCAGAGAGTAAAATTTAAGAAGGCTGGACTGGAACGTAGCATAGCTGTTGTTAGCCGTTATCTGCTACAATTAGCCTCTACGTATGCTACGTCATATGTAGCAGCGTTTCTTGATGTGGAATGGTCTGTGACAAGCAGACTGTCCAATCCCAAGCTGCTCTTGTTTTTAAAGGTTCTGCCTCTGAAAACATTTTCTACAGCTCCTTCCCAGACAGATCAGTGTAATACTTCCGTGGTGGATGTATGGAGCTGTCTCTGCCGTGTCAGGTTAATTTTGGAGATGCCTGCCTTTGTCACCGCTGATTGATCGGTCTCTTCTGTCCATCACTCTGTTAGAGTAAAGACAAAAACGAGAGGAGCAGGAATCCCCCTGCAGACTCAAAGCCATACTGTTCCCCTTCTGTTGCCCCGAGCAACCAAACACAGCAACACTCAGCATCATCCCTCCCTACAGCCCGACCTTTTAAACTCTGAAGGTCCTCCATAAGGTCGCAGTAACACTCCCTCCTTTGACTGAGCTTTAGATAAGCAGGAGGGGTCATGTTCAGAGCTTTAAACTGAACAGCGACCTGATTGTTCCTGTCTGCAGAGCTCAGCACCATCCTGACAGCAGCTGGGACGGGGAGCCATTTTAGACGGAGATCCATAAAGCAGCAGCATGAATTATGCATGAGCATGAGGCACACGTTACGGTAAATCACACATCCTGGTGCTGCGGTGATGTCAGAGGGTTTCACCGTGAGTCACATGGTCACGTGGTCTGCAGGCGAACACAGAGAGGGGCGTTTAGTGTGGATGGATGTAGGTGACGGAGACGGGATGATGTCATTTTCACTATAGGACATAAAGATTTACCAAAATACACACATATCACAGGAAACAGACTGTTTATGTATTTAAAACAAGAATATAATCACCTCTAAATTAACCCTTTACACTCACACAAAGCTCCTCTGTACAGATTGAATATTATGTGTGTATATACATATATGTAGACTTATTATATTTTACTGATATTTGCTTTGCATATTGAGATAAACACATTTATATAGATGATATGTTTTGTAATGTACATATATATATTTGCATCATAGCAGAATTTACTTTTTTTAGACCATGAGGAACAGCAATCAGGAGTAGGATCTCAAAAAGTTCTTCCTACTCCTTTTCAAGCATGTTTAATTACTTCACTTCTTTTTTTTTTTTCATGTATATAAATGGCATTTCTCTGTTTTTTATTCTTTGCATACATGATCAAAATAAAAAAGAATTCAATTCAACACTTTAACTATTTTATATTATACTTTGAATATCTGTAATATTTTTATTAGTTCTATCATAATCAAAATCAAAAAGAGAACTTTTATTAACCATATTTGATAAACTGTCAAAGGGGCTCAAACATTTATTGCACAAGGCACTGACTAATATATTCAGATGGACAGTAGACAGAAAAATATCACTCAAAGTCTCTTGTGTGTGAGTGTTTTAAAGGAAAGTTGTGGGATTTTTCAGTGGCTGTTTGAGGTAAATTTAGCCTGTAAATTAGCCACAGTGACAGACATCAGCTCTGCATATGTGCAGAAAGACTAGCTACTGGGCTACACTAATTCAGATCAGTTCAAGATGCTTTACTGGCATGAATGTTGTGGAAAAACAATGTTACACAGGCATTATAGTACATAAAATATGCAAAATATTATTACATTTACATATTAGTTAATGTTTTAAAAATGCTTGAGTTAAAAATATTTTTTTTTATGGAAAAAAATCAGTTTTCATTCTTTTTGACTGGTGTTTTATTTAAAATTAGCTATTTTAATTGACTGATTTAGTACTTTATAACTGTCACATACTCATCACATTTGATGTTTTTTTTATTAAAAAATAAATGAAAGTTAGCCACAAAAACTGCATATAATCATATAATTTACAACAACTTACTTTTCCACAAACACACTACCTATGTTTAGGCCTTTGGACACATCGGCTGTCCTATAGAGCAAAGTACCACAACATACCACCAAACAAGTGGAAAAGAAAATCATCTGAGTAAAAATCCTGTTTTCATGGCTTGTATTCACCCCAAATTTTTAAAATGACACAGATTTGACAGCACCATTTAACTTCCATGCTGACTGTTTCTTCCCAGATGCAGCGCTGATCTCTGTCACTGTGGTGATTTCTCAGGCTGGTGTTGTGTGCTTCATGCAAACCTCCTTAAAAAATCCTGAACTACACTAAATTACCAAAAGTATTCGCTCATCCATCCACATAACCAAAATCAGGTGTTCCAGTCTCTTCCATGTCCACAGGTGTTTAAAATCATCACCTAGTCATGCAGACTGCTTTAACAAACATTAGTGAAAGAATGGGTCGCTCTCAGGAGCTCAGTGAATTCCAGCGTGGAACTGTGATAGGATGCCACCTGAGCAACAAATCCAGTGGTGACATTTCCTCACTCCTAAATATTCCACAGTCAACTGTCAGCTGGATTATAAGAACGTGGAAGTGTTTGGGAACCACAGCAACTCAGCCACCAAGTGGTAGGCCACGTAAACTGACGGAGCGGGGTCAGCAGATGCTGAGGCGCATAGTGAGAAGAGGTCGCCAACTTTCTGCAGAGTCAATCTCTACAGACCTCCAAACTTCATGTGGCCTTCAGATTAGCTCAAGAACAGTGCAGAGAGCTTCATGGATGGGTTTCCATGGCCCAGCAGCTGCATCCAAGCCTCACATCACCAAGTGCAATGCAAAGCGTGGATGCAGTGGTGTAAAGCACGCCGCCACTGGACTCTAGACCAGTGGAGACGCGTTCTCTGGAGTGACCAATCACGCTTCTCCATCTGACAATCTGATGGACCAGTCTGGGTTTGGAGGTTGCCAGGAGAACGGTACATTTTGGACTGCATTGTGCCAAGTGTAAAGTTTGGTGGAGGGGGGATTATGGTGTGGGGGTGTTTTTCAGGAGCTGGGCTTGGCCCCTTAGTTCCAGTCAAAAGAACTCTGAATGCTTCAGCACACCAAGACATTTTGGACAATTCCATGCTCCAACTTTGTGGGAACAGTTTGGAGCTGGCCCCTTCCTCTTCCAACATGACTGTGCACCAGAGCACAAAGCAGGTCCATAAAGACATGGAGGACAGAGTCTGTTGTGGATCAACTTGACTGGCCTGCACAGAGTCCTGACCTCAACCCCATAGAACACCTTTGGGATGAATTACAGCAGAGACTGAGAGCCAGGCCTTCTCGTCCAAAATCAGTGTGTGAGCTCACAAATGCTCTTCTGGAAGAATGGTCAAAAGTTCCCATAAACACTCCTAAACCTTGTGGACAGCCTTCCCAGAAGAGTTGAAGCTGTTATAGCTGCAAAGGGTGGACCCACGTCAGATTGAACTCTATGGATTAGAAATGGGATGGTACTTAAGTTCATATGAGAGTCACGGCAGGTGAGCAAATACTTTTGGTAATAAAGTGTATCTTTTTAACCGCCAACAATTTGACAGACTTAAGAGACCAAACCGGGCACACCTTATAGGCCCTTCAATAGATCTCACAAGTCCATCAGAAAAAGAGTCCATAGAAGGTGTTTGGGCACAACCTTCAGAAGCATTTTGGCAGGTGATTGGACAATTGTTTCTTTAATCACAGTCAATATGGGCCAATCAGATAATGTCATGGACGAAAACTAAAGCACTACAGAAGGTGATCCACTGCGTAAAAAAATGTCAGAAGTGAAGTGAGAATGTCCTTACTTTACAAGTCTGTGGTTTTTCATTTAATAAAGAAATACGGTCATGATCCGATAAAGCTGCCTCTGAAGCTGTTAGCATCTATGCTAATCCCTGTATGTGCAGTCACTTCCTGCTGTCGTCTTCCTGTTAGATCTGCCCCTTCCTTTTCTTTTTTTTTTCTTTCCCCTTGTCTGCATTATCTTTTCAGCTGAGCACTGTGTCTGATGACAGCGTTGAAAAGGCCAATGCATTTTTCTAGCAGTCAGACATTTGTGAATATGATTCACTGCTACAGTGACCATCACCAGCCCTCCCTGCAGGCTACTCAATCAAATCAAACTTTATTTCACCCCTGATGGGAGCCGAAGGGGAGGGCCATGCCACACCACAGTGTGAAAGAAGAGGAAATAGTGACAGACAGGACGGGACAAGACAAAAGAGAGGAGGACAAACAGGTAGTGTAATTGATTTGAGATAGCAGTCAAAGTGCTGTACTGATCTAAAATCATACAGGAAGTAAAGGCTGTAAGAAAACAGGGACACCAGGTTTCCCCTTCTTTCTCTAAAGGACTCTGATTGGACCGTCCCACTTTGGGCCGCTCCCAGTCGATGTAGACTAAATCTTGGCAGGATGGCTGTGTCTGCTCACAGGCATTAACCAGGCAGGTCACACCTGCTGTAGTAACCCACTAAGACCTTCACATCCACTTAAATTCATAAAGCAAAAAGCTCTGTGGCTGCTCAGCATGAACGCGGCATAAATAAAACATTTCTGAAGAGTCTGAGCTCTTTGAAGAAACACAAGGTCACACCTCGCTGAGCAGCAGCAGCCTCATCATCTGTCTGATGGGATATTTCTGGAACATCTTATTCTAACACTGACCTTCAGACTTTCACTCTGAAGCAGCACTTTACAGCGTTTTCCACGAGAAAGCTGTGCACCATCACAAAGATGATTGGAGATGAAAAGTTTATTTAACTTCAACTGACATCTGAAAAGATCAAAATTTCCATAAAATGTAAAAAAAATGTTTGTACACAATAAAAAGGTTTCTGTTAAATTTTAAGTATCTTTACAGGAGCAATAACCTGTTAAAATTTGCAACATAGACGCTGTATTTTACTTACTGTAACATGATTTACTTCAGAAATACTGTATTTTCATTTAAAGTATCATGCTGTGTTTTATCCTAAGCCTTTAAAATAAAAGTGAACTTGCTGTTTGTTTATATCACTATAACTTTAACTATTTCACAGGTCCTTTATCAGCAAGATATAATTTTGTAAAAAGAAAAAAAATTAAATACATCAAATTTTATGCAATCAATCACACTTTATGAAGTATTTGTTCGACCTAAAAATGTGAAACATTTGATAAAATAACTCCTACCTGCTTTTGTCCAGTTTTCCTGGGCGAACTGGACTTTTTTCTTGATCTATTGCCCTTTTCAGTAACTTACTATGTAGACATTTTACAGGAGGTAGCTGTAGATTTTATGGTGAAATGCTAACTTAAGTTTATGTAAATCTGTATCTTTTCCCACAAACATTGCCATTTACAGAAGTTTACCGTTTGTTTTTTACAGTAAGTAGCTTTAGATCATGCATGTCCAAAGTCAGGCTCGGGGGGCCAAATGCGGCCCGTGTTCAAATTTTCACCGGCCGGCAGTCTCTGTTATAAAATCAATTGTGTGCAGCCCGCGTGCACAGCTGACTGCTGTCTAAAATAGTCGTGTACAAAAACCTATTTTACATTTCTGCAGAAGATGGCAGTAGTGCTGTGGCCACATCCTTGTGGCACTTGACACCTGATCTTTTGTCATCATTTCAGCCCATCCCATTTCAAACATGGCGACTGTAGCTAAAAAAAGAAAAGTTGACAACGAGTGCCGCCGATTCCAGAACAAGTGGAAATTGGAGTATTTTTTTTGCCGAAATATGAACCAACTGTGTCTGCCTAATTTGCCACGAGACTGTAGCTGTTTTCAAGGAATTCAACGTCAAGCAGCACTACCAGACAAAACATGCTAACTATGACAAGCTAACTGAGGTCGAACGCTGCGAAAAAATTGAAACAACTGGAAGCTTTTTTAACGGCACATCAGCGCTTTTTCACAAGGGCCAGTGGGTCAAATGAAAATGCCACAAGGGCTAGCTACGAGGTGGCAACGCTGACTGCCAAGCACTGCAAACCTTTGACTGAGGGTGAATTTATTAAAGACTGTGTGCTCAAAATAGTTGAGAAAATTTGTCCTGAGAAGAAGCAAGATTTTGCCAATGTCTGCCTGGCTCGTAACACTGTGGTACGGAGAATTAAGGACATTTCATTAGATATTAAAAGACAATTAGAGTCAAAGCTGAATGGTCAGCCCCTGCACATTTTCACCTTACCAAATCTGGCCCTCGTGGCAAAAAGTTTGGACACCCCTGCTTTGGATTTTACAGTAAAAAATCAGTTACAGTGTATCTCATTTGATGCATCAGGTGGTTTTGGGGACTCAAAATCCATTTGAGGACATGTTTATCATTTAACTGAGAGTATTCAGATGATTTTTTTGTAATTTGTTAATGTATCAAATATGATAAAGCAAGCATTAAAGGGTTAAACTCTCCTTCATTTTCCTGAATGCTGTAAATAAAACAGAGAAACAAACAAAAGTCTAAAAACGTATGAGTAATGTAACTTGTCATAAGTTGTGTCATGGCTAAAGAGCAGATTAGCTCGACTGAATGATTTAAAAATGGAGCATCAGACTATTCGATGTGACAGTTGTGCTTCCTCTGATCACTCGCCAGAGATTTGATGCACAGCGAGGTCAGCGTTAATCAATTATGGCCCGTTATTCAAGTCTGTCGTCCTCCTTCTCTGTCGAGCATGACAGTAATCATCAGCCAATATGACAACCAGAGGACTGCACTGGACCTCTGAACAATAGATCAGTTTGTGTGGACAATGGAGCTGCAGAAGGTGCAGACTGTCCTTAGTCTGGGGCTGTGTTCGAAATGGCGTGCTACTCGTACTACTCATACTAACCCTGCCCCCATATTGAGTATGCAGTGCGTTCACACTGTACAGTATGTGAATTTTGTGTATGCGAGAAATGCCCGGATGTATACTCAATCAACTTCGATTTCTGAGTATGGAGCGGAGCTTGCGTCATGTACTGCTTCTGCCCCACAATGCATTGCACACTTCTGACGTGGGAAGACGAAATACAAAATGGAGACAGCCGGCAGGGTGTATGGCATTATCACCATGGATACACAGGTGTTTGTGTTAATTTTTTTCATCCACTGCCGCTCGGTTTGTGTGCAGCTGTTGATAATGAAAACACTTCACAATAACTTGGAAACGTGAAGGGGGGGCTGCTGCTGCCCGGTGTTTACGGTACGTAGACGGAAACACCGACCAAGCGAACGCTTCGGTCTCCGAAAACGGCGAGACAAATTAAAAACAGTCGCTATTTCAAACAACTGGGCTCATAATGGTGATGTAAATACTTACTTTCTCGCTTTCTCTGCAACACTGAGTCCTTACCTCTCTTTAAACAAGACTCAAAATCAATCTGTTCAAGCTCTACTCCCTCTGATATTAACTCTGTCCATTGCATTGTTTTGTTTGTTTTTATACCTGTTTTTATTCTTATTTTAATGCACTTTGTGTCTTTTGTAGGTGACCTCGAGTGTCATGAAAGGCACCCTTAAATAAAGTGTTTTATTATTATTATTATTATTGTTATTATTATTATTTATAATACATTTTAACTTTTTAGCTTTTTGTGAATTCCATGAAACATAAACTATGATGACAAAAACGAAGACAAAAAGGCAAAAATACAGCAACAGAACAGCAAGAGAACGCTCCAGAATGATACGTATGTCATTACTTACAGTTCGTTTACATTATTTACACAGAAATTACTAAAAAAAACACCAATAAAAGGCAGGTGTCGGAATCCTCTGTTTGCTCAGCGAAGAAATAATGGCCCAACTTAAAAATGAGACGAGGCTGCAGTGGAGTCACAGCAAAGTGTTAACCAGACATTGTTTAATCACAGAAGCTGTGGTCAAACACACTGTGGGAGGTTTTTTACTCTTCATCATCTTAGCATTTAGCTAAAAACACCCTCATGGTTCAGTCTGCACCTTTAGCGTCAGCACCATGAAGAGCCTCACACAGTGATGGGAACGTCCCATATGAGCCTGGCTCTCTATATCAGTGCAGGCCTGTGACTACAGCAGCAGTTTCCACGGCAACGCTCTGCACAAGCCCCTCCTCCTCCTCCCCATCCCCTCTGCTCCACGCCACGCAGGAAGTGCAGCGATGGAGGATGCCGTGCGGTACGCTCCAGCGTGGCACATTAACCTACTTCCTCACCAGACTGGGAAAGGGAGGAGGAAGAGGAGAGAGAGATAGAGGAGAGGAGGAAGAGGAGATGGAGAGAGAGGAGGACAGGGAGGGGTGTGATGGAGGTGCAGAGAGGATGGAGGAGAAAATGAGGGGATGGAGGTGAAGAGAAAAAAAAGGACAGATGGGTGTAGAAGGTGAGACTGAGCGATGAAGGTGATTCGTTGGTGGAAAAGACATGGTGTGATGAAAATGAACGACACGCTGGCTTTGAGCATGTGCATCAGCAGCATGGATTCTCTTTCTGCTCTGGATCGTTGGTGTGGACGAGCTTCTGTGTGAACCTGCTGAGCTTTATGACAATTGTTAGGATTTTACATTTTTAGCCCTGTTTAATTATCAAAACAGTTCCTTATGTCAACTTCAAAATGATCAGTCTACACAGCAGGTCCTGTTACTATAACACTGATATTACTGTAGCCATAATCACCTACATGGACGACCTGCTGCTATAGACCTGCATTAGCTAGCTTTAGATTTCTGATCTTTAAGCCAAATTCTGTTATCTTTACAGTTAACTTCAAATGGATCAACCACAACAGTCCACAGCAGGTCCTGCAAATATCACACACGTATGTTAATGTTAAACATGCACTGATCGATCAGCACCGATTTCCTTCATTTTGGGCGATCGACCAGTGGTGATTGCTCTAAGACTGTAAGGGAAGCTCAGCTTCCCCTAAAATGTCCCCAAAAAGTGTTGATATGTCCTGCTGTGTACATTTCATTGACTAAATATGCTCTAGAATACCTTCATCTTTATTCAGAATCAGCTACTTATCACAGGTAACTGGAGCGACTTCCTTCTCATTCATCCCTGCAGCGTCTCAGCGCTTTAACACAGTCAGACGCTGAGCGTCTTCTGACTTCGATGGGGAAGCGTAGAGTGGGTTGTTCCACTGTGGAAACTGGACGGTCATTGGATAAACGCTGGGCTTTGTCCCGCCCATGGGACGCTCAGCGTCTCTGGGGGTCTATGAGGCAGTGGGCTGGCCTGGACGCTCGGCTTCTGCATGATGATTGGATGATCTGTCTGAGGCCGAATCCCTTTTGATTGACAGTGAAATGAGCCAATCAGCGATCTTGAAGTATAACCCTCCACCGGAGCATCTTCTAAGTTTTACATTCAGTTGTTCTGGAGAGGAGCTTCTCCTGTTTAAAGCGGCTCAAGTCTTACACCCACAACACAATGGGCCAAGGCCATTTAAACAGTCTGGCTCTGCTGGCCATTGAGAGAACACTGGTAACATCCCTGGAAAAGACACCTAGTTGGTACGACAGGGTCGAGATCATTTTCTTGAAAAGGAACGGAAGGTAGAATTTACATTTAAATAAATAAACAAATTTATGATGTAGGCTGGAAAAAAATTAACTTCCCCTCTTTGACTGACCAGCAGCCACCACTGCTTTAGACTGATCCTCACATGAGAAACTGATCTTATTCACCGATCTTATCTTCCTCCTCAAAGGTGTGAAAGTCAGCCACTGCAGTTTTTCCCTCTGCAGACTGACAGGCCCACGGTATTTTTACATTTAAATATCCACAAAGATGCTGCATTTGAGCATATTTTTTCTTATTGCACTACAAGAAAACCTAAAACTGTGGACACTTAGTAGTTTAAGTTGTGTTGTTAGTTTGTCCTGTAGATTATTTTCATAACTACCTCAAACATTATGATTTCCTTTATTTGTAAAAGTAAAATACTGCTGTCTACTTTATTTTTGACAAGAGGCTCAAAACAGGCCTGCAAAATGTGGAAAATGAAAGACTAAAGAACTGATATCATTTAGTTGTTTGGACAGAAATATTCAAAGCTTTTCATTTATATTTAAGAGAATGGCCTCATGTGCAGTTTAAACAAGGTTTTGTTGTAACAGGTATTGTTAATTTTTTTTCAATAAAATAAGATCGGCAGCAGGTCAGGCTTTATAAAGATCGGTGATCAGCCAGAAAATTGTTATCAGTGCGTCCCTACTGTAGAAATGATTCCCATCATGGACGACCTGCTGCTGTGAACCTGTGATGCATGAATCATTAATTACTGAAAATGACAAAAAAAAGTTGCATTAGGGTCCTTAAATGTCCAAGCTTCAGATGCATTTTGTTGTTTGAGATTAAAGCTGTGGTCTACGATTTGAAACCGCAGCCTGCCCCCCCTTCCCTCACCTCTCCCCTCCGTGTTCCAAGATCCCTCCCCCAGCTCGTGACGCCTCATAAAGCCCCCTCGGACTGAGCTACAAGCGACTAGCACAATATATCAGCAGCAAACTCAATCAAAAACAGCTCAGCTCAACTGAAAGTATCAAACACCACAGACATCCCCCTTGTAACACACAGCAGTAACCATTTCAATTCGACCGGCGGCAATGTGGGTCTGGCGCCGCCAGAGCGGAGCCGAGTGTGGGGGAGGATTTATCTTTCTCGGCCTGTCCTCCACAGCTCAGCTTACAATGCTAACGATTAGTGGCTAACAGGCTAACCCGCTCCGCTACAAGTCATTAGCCAGGACAGGCACAGACTAACCAGAGTTATTCAGCAGACATCTCCCACTGTAGTAAACAAAGCCATTACCTGATCAACCAGGGGCGAAACGGCCGATGCTGAAGGTCTGGCGGCGGCTGAGGCTATTCGTTAACCGTTAGCCCGCTAACAGGCAGCCTCAACCCGCGGCAGAGCTCCGTTGGGCCCAGCGGAGAGGCGGCTTCCTGGTTTCGGCGCTAGGCTTTTCCGGCTAGTTCAGTAGCTAACGCTGCTAGCTGCTCACTGGAGGTAGAGGGGAGGAGGCGGGACCATGGGCATGACGCTGCGTAGTGAGGGAGACAGGGGATTGGATGGACTCACGGACCAACTCACGGACCAATTAATAGTTGCAGGTTCTTAGGTTTGATTGGTCAGCTAGTATGCAGCTTTTCAGCGGATATACTGAATGGATTTTTTTCGTTCTTTTTGGTCTTTATACTGTGTAGATAGGACCATAGGACCATAACAGCCTTATAAACGGTGTTATTAATATGTACAAAGCTTCCAAATCGTAGACCATAGCTTTAAAGGTTAAAATCTTGTATCCATGTGTCCATCACAATAATTTCAGGTTTTCATATAAAAGTGTTTTTAAACTCCCGTTTCCTTTTAGCTTTGTGAACTGGGCAGCGCTAAGCTAAATCGCTATAGTTTACTTATGCCTTTCTTTATCACAATCTCAAAGCAACAACTATTCACGTATTTACACCGAGTCCTTCAGTTGTTTAAGGTGTTTTTTTTATATATTCCTGCCAATCTTGGTGGCAGTTCCCGACTCAATTGTGACTTAAAGCTTCATCACATTACTCACACTTCTTTAAAGGTGCTATGAGGAGAATCTATTACCGGTGACATAAAGACTCTGCTACCCATGAGCACGCGCGCCGACTGTTGTAATGCTGCGTTCCAGTAACCTCTGAACTGGGAGTGACATCATCTCTGACTTATCAGCGTTCCAGTTGAAGTCGGAAAAAAAACATGCTGATCTACCAGGCTATTGTTAGCTGTTGTTAGCACGCCCTGCGTTGTTGTTCACAAATATCACATGAAGAATGTGATTATCACTATGGCAGCATTTTTGTAAATATAAGTCTAACAATACTATGTATACAGCTGATCTAGAGCGACACACCCCAGTCAGAAGTGCAAATAAATGGATTATTACAGGAGCTAAATAACTGTTCACACTGGGGGGCATCCATCGTAATTATTTAGAAACTCCTCACAGTCCCTTTAAGTCTTTTGGGATCTGACAGATAG
Source organism: Scarus forsteni (assembly GCA_036419115.1). Taxonomy (NCBI): domain Eukaryota; kingdom Metazoa; phylum Chordata; class Actinopteri; order Labriformes; family Labridae; genus Scarus; species Scarus forsteni. The sequence continues at coordinate 1,860,202 of JAZDUH010000104.1, read as the reverse complement.
CTGTCTTCTCTCTTGTTGACCTTTGGCTGCTAAGCTAACTCACTTTATTTCATTTATTCCTTCACCAGTCTTTATGGTACCTTAAAGCAAAAACATTAGCATATTTACTCTGACTACTCCAGGTGTTGGGCTGTTTTATTGCACATTTGTGCCAATCTTGCACCTCAAATGTGACTAAAAGCTTCATCATATTGCTCCCACTGCCTCTTTAAGTCTTTTGGGATCTGCCAGATAATTGTCTTGTCTCTTGTTGACCTTTGGCTGCTCCTGATTGGATGCAAATGAGGAAGAAACTGAATGAAATTGTGAAGATTTTACAACCTTAAATGGTCAGAACAGAGGTCATTTAACAACGCTGCTTGTAATGATGACTTTTATGTCATTGTTTCCATGTTTCACCATGTTTCTCTAAGGATTTTTAATTAAGTTCCCTTTGTATTTAATCTACACAAACATTCTGCAAGTGTTTCAAATATGAGAGAAAGACACAGACAGAATGGTTATCATCCATATTCAGGAACAACTGAAGAAGCTGTATAAGACCTGACCATATTTGGAGTGATGATTGTCTGCATATACGTAACTCTGCTGTCTAAGATTACTACTGCCATATTTGTTACACGCATGTCTATAATAATAAACTACCCTGATAAATCCCCAGTCTTGTCTCAGGCATCTTTCATTAATTAAACATCTTGATTAAACTGCTACAAAGATGTTTGTGCAGAAAAAGTCATTTTAAAAAGTCCCGCAATCACAGATTTAACAATGTTGAATCACCAATCCAACATTCCTGAAAACGTTAAACTCTGTATCTGTAGTATTAAAATAAAGAAGTGATTCATGTTCCCTCCTCAGAGTGTCTAAAGGATGATCTTCCAAGCACAAACGTCCACATCATGATCCATCAGAGGGTTCAACAGTCAAATGTTAGGCGTTAGGAGGGTTAATGTGTCCTTTAAAAACCAGCATGAATCAAACTCAGAGACTCCCCTCTTCTCTCCCATCACTCTCTCCTCTGCCCATGTGCAGAGCATCCTCAGCATCCCCCCTCTCTGCTGGTCCTGATGAGAGGATGGAGATCCCCCGCCTCTCTTTCATCTGCTCTGCCTCACAAACCGAAACCCACCGACATCCAGAAAAGGCATCGCCAACCTTAGCCTTCAAACACCAGCTGGAGATCCACTCACATAATCACACATCCAAAAATATAACAGAGAGCAGTATCTCCTCTGCAGCTTCAAATGAGGAGGTGAATATGGGACAAACTGACAGAAGGGAAGATGCGGGACTTACCGACATGAGTGATGACACACTGCACCCTCTGTAGCATCTCCTGGACCGACATCTCGTCTTCTCTGAGCCAGCACAGCATCTCACCGAGTGGGTCGCATCCACTCGCCTCCAGCTCTGCTCTCCCTCTCTCTCTCTCTCTCTCTCTCTCTCCACTGCCACGCCTCCAACCTCCCCTGGCTTGCGTCTTCTTAATCTAATTCCCACCTCTTTATTTTCCGAGCTCTGCCCTATCTGATTTAAAATGAGCCTCTCCTCTTCTTCATCATCCGTCCTGAAAACAAATCAAAAATAGTCAAGATGCCTGGAAATTACAGTGATGATGCCACTCCCAGTCAGTCCGCTAAATAGTCAGTCTGGGAATGAAATAACCAGTTTGTCAGCCAGGCTCTGGTATAATAACCCAGGATTCAGTGTTTAGTGAACAAACAAAGCCAGTTTACACAGCAGCCAGTCAATAAGTCAGAGAACAACAGAGATGATTACTTTTTCAGCCTGCAAACTACACTGAGAGGGGGAGATGGCTAAAAATGAGCCAATTAGGGTGTTAATGTGTGGAAAAAAAGACACACATTTAAAAATTAAAGCAAAGAAACAAACACCAAATGGTTTAGCTTTTTCCTAAAGGCTGGAAAAATATAGATCCACACAGAAGAACTCCAGTCAGGAAATACTCCAAACAGCAAAAAGAAGAAATGTAAGATCAGGAGAGTCTGTAGGTAAAAATTAAGAATGTAAATATGCTGTTAGTCCATCCCACTGATGAGAAGAAAGCTCTGCTGCTGCTCTGATGATGCTCTGTTTGCTGTGATAAAGAAGCTGAGTCACAACGAGAGACAAAATGAATCAGAGAGCGTCAGTACCTGCCTGCGGGGCGGAGAGGGAAACAGAAACAGACGGGAGGGTGGGGGGTTAATAGGTCCATGAGAGAAACCCTGGTGCCCGGAGCTGGGATGGAAGTGGACTGGAGCCTCAGGCTAATCTCTAATTAGGACTTTTCCACAAGAATGATTTGATTTCATGTGACGGAAAGACCACAGAAAATCATAAAAGGCAGATTGTTGATGCAGGCCACTCAAAAGCCAACATCCTTAAAGCTGCTCTTAATTCACTGTCATCACGACACCAGGGCTTCCTCAAACAAAACAAATCAATAAGCCCCCACCCATCATTCATCATTCATGCTCACTCAGGCCGGCCCTCTGATCCTGCTCCACGTTTTCATTCATGCAAACAAAGGCAGACAGGAGCATTAGCATCTCTCCATGAGCCAATGGCCCCTGGGAGTTTGAAGATTTCCTGGGAGACGACTGCACTCAGCCTCATCCAGGATCTCATCTGTCCTCACTGTGGCAGCCAATTACAGGCCAGCAACACAGTGGCTGCAGCACAAAGAGGGGCATCATCCTGGACCATGTGATAATCAGGGAAAAGGCTAAATCACTATTGTTCTGTTGTGTGCAAAAACCATTACAGTCTCAGCCTTAGCTTTTTCTTTAATTTCTCTTTTATTAAATTCATAAATAAAAAATAATTGACAAAATGGCATATGATTCATTCAGGTCCTTTGTATGCAGTAACTGCAGTTAAAATTCAATATTAGCCCCCTAACATGCAGGGTGAGGGAGTGCACACCGCCCTGCACAATAGGCAGAGCTGGGTTGCCAGACTTTTCTACTGAAATAAGCAACCAGGTAAAAACAAGCCCAAAACAAGCGACCTCCAGCTATTTTTTCCTGGAAAATTACACAACTTTTTTAAAGGAGAAACTTACATAAAGCATGTTTTAACACAGTGACATGTTTCTTATTTGTCTCTTAATTTGATTAAGTTTGGAGGTGGAGCATCCTTTTCTTTATACAGGAGTGAAGAGATGGGCTACTTTAGCTCTTTATCACTAAACAACAGGTCTAACCTTGGTTAGTAACCAAACAGACTTTTATCTAAGGCTTATGTTAATCCTCTACAGCTGTATTATGGTGAAAACAGTTAAAGTGACATTAGAAATAAATGTGAACAAAATTATTACAGTGAACTGGCTAAAGCCCAACCAATGACCTTTGGTTGATTAAAAGAAATAAACGGTATGGAAAATATAACAGCAAAACTGCAATGGCATCTGGACATTTACCTGAAGAAGTGGAAGCCTGTTATAACTTATTTCATATTTCGGTGGGTGGAGATTTTGAAGGTCAGCGTGGTCCTTCCTCCCCCCACCCCCTTTTTCCTGTACACTTTTATGAACTAATTTTATTTCAGATGTATTATTTTTTTTATTGACATTGTAGTTGAAAACATTATCACACAATTACTTGTTATCTGTGTATCAATTGTTGAAAGTATGCATGAGTTTGAATGCCAACGAACCATACCATTTAATAAATATATATATATAAAAAAAGAAATAAGTAATTCTGGCTTTCAGGATTTTTCTTTTGGTGGAAGCATCATTGTTGCTCCTCTTTTTACAGTGACATTTATTTATTATTATTATTTTTTTGTGCTTAGAGTTGGATAAAATAGTTTGACTCATGAATTGAGTTTATATATTGGTATAAGAGTGAGTATCAGATTCCTCCTGGGTTTGGAGGCACAACGAGCCCAAAAAAACAACTGCCAATATTTACAAGCAACTTTAAAACAGAAGTCAAATTCGCTTTTAATAAGCAGATCTGGCAACAAAGAGGCAGCGAGGTGGGGAAACAAAACAGGAAATAGCTGTGGGAAGGGCGGGGCCAACTCTGGCATCCGAAGCTTCTGATTGGACGCCTCGACGCGTCGTTGACGGAAGTTGATTCTTCGTCTATGGCGGGAAGACGGTGCTGTTAATGTGACGCATGTCAACACAACGGGAGTCTACGTAACGTTAAGACTTCTAGTTAATAAAGTAAAAAGTAAAAAGGTTTATATTCACCGGATCGTGAGGACACAGGACTGCGGCAGACTTCATCTTCACAGCAGCTTCTGTGTGACGTAAGTTCACCGCGTTTAGCTGCAGAGTAGCATCGAGCTAACAGGCTAACAGCTAGTTAAGGCTCTTTACATTGCTAATAAAGCTAATAAATAAAACAGATAAAAGTGAATTCTAAAGGACAGTAAAGTCTGACAGGTTAAGAGTTTTACATGATGCTTGTGTGAGTTCAACAGCAGCTCTGTCTCCTGCTGCTCGTTTCTAAATGCAGACAAAGCTAAACTGGTGCTGACATGTTTCAGGACAGAATGAAGAGCTTTAAAGGAAACTGTGGAAAATCTAAAATATGTCTACTGTTTGGTTCTTACATGATTAACTGTGGGGGGTTTGGAGTAAGCAGTAAGAACTGTAATACCACATCACTCTGAATAAACCCTTATGTTTTAAGACTTGTTTGGTTTGTAAATATATAATGTACCAGCTGTAATATAACTGACTTTAATCAGAGGCTGTGTGACATCAGAGAAAGTCCATAAGAACTGATTTCAGAGGCAGAGATGTAAATCAGGTAAAGGAGTAAACCTGTGAAGCTTACATATTATGAACATGTTTTTAAAAAAGACCAGGTATGAAAAAAAACTACATGTGAAAGATTAAAACTGAACCCTTGGTTATAAAGATTTCTTGTTTTTGTATTTGTTGACTGCTAACAGAAAATCAAACCATCTGGGAGTGAATGTGTAGATGTGACCTTTGGTTTGAAGTAATCCTGGGCGATATGGCCTAAAAATTAAATCCCTATTTCTTTCCCCACAAAGCTAAATTTACAATTTTAATTGATTTTATTCCCTCTCAAAGCAAAAAAAAACCTCCAAGTGACACAAAAATGACATGAATTAAGTTATGGCTGTATGTTGTCAACATATATTCCCAAACCAATCAGATTTTCCCTCTTAAAATTAAAGTGTGTGTCATAAATGTTGATTATGTAGTTCTAACACAGGCAGGTTTGCCTACATAAACACTGAAAGCTGAGGGATTTTGCTAACATGTTTTTCTCTGATCAATATTGAATTAAATCTAATTATTAAAAGATAAATAAATATCTCTTTTTAATTTTTAAATCTTCTGAAAAACATAATTTGAATTCATCCATTTAGTCGATATGTTACCCAGCCCTAGTTTGAAGCTAATTTGAGAAGTCAAAGACCACATGATTGCAGTATTACCTCAAGCCTGTATACATATGTATACACACACACACGAAGAGTATTTTTAATGCACTGATTAAATAACTTTGTTAGATTAAAATCTAGATGCCTCCTGGTGGCAGTTCAGACAATCACCAATTTAAGTACATTTTCTTTCCCATACTTGGCATTTCAAATAATAGTCTTTAGAGACAGGTTCATATTTCAGTAATTCTTATAATTTAATAAGGAAATAGAATTTAAAGATTCAGTGTCCAAACTACATTGAAAAGCTTTTATATTACCTCATGTTTAGTAAAACTGTGGAATCAACTAAGTGTGCAGGTAGAAACACATCAGCTGTTTTAATGTTACACAGTTCTGCTTCAGTTACTGATTACATTACAATTCCAACAATCATTTTTTTAATGAGTTTTCTTGTTCCTGCTTCTGTTTCCAATGGAAATAAAACGCCACAGAATAAGAAATAGGTCCGTTTTAGTTTGGTGAAGACTGCAAACTTTGTCCAGAAAATATTGGTGAATACACTGATATTGATAAGTCCAAGAATATCAGCAGAAATCTGGTATTGTGCATTCTGAGTTCAGTGGTTAATATCACTCGTTTGCATGTTTATGGGGATCATGATATAAACATGTTTTATCATGTGTGTGATGACTTTCAGATTTATAAACACACTACAGTACGTTTAAAGTAGACAATCTGCTGTATTTTTGTTTTTTATTTAAGGAAACTGCTGCGAAAACTTAATCTGTGATTCTGGGAAAGATGTGAATAACCAAAATAAACACAAAATAAAGCAGTTTAAATAAGTTTATAATTCCTCGTGCTCCTTTTTACAGAGTCAAAGTGAAATGATTGTAAATGTAAGTTCTGCTTTTGTTTTCTTTGTTTATTGGAGATAAAGTTCAGAGAAGTTTTCTTTTCAGAAATCTAAGTGCTGTCACTCTGAGCAACAAATAACCCTGTTTTCTTTTCTACCTCAACATTAATAAGGAGGGTATACTTTATGTTAGACACACTTATATACAAAATCTAATAGAGATGGGTGAAAAAAATCGATTCACATAAGTATCGGAACGGTTTGTTTTATGATTTTTAAATCAATTTTTTGTTCAAAAACCATTTTTTTCCTAACTTAAATGCTTCATTTTATTGTGTTAATCCACTTTTAAATGCAGTCCAGGCTTTTGAAGAGAGAGAATAAACAGCTGGTTAAAATTAGGGCTGAACGATTTGAGAAAATCTAATTGCGATTTTTTTTTCCCAATATTGCGATTTACTCTGCGATTGTTTTCAGGTTCCTCATCTTATGTGTTCTTAAACAAACATAAGCAGTAGATCTTTTTATAGTAAAACCAATATGACATTAAATTAATCTAAGGATAAAAGATTTGAGAAAAAGAGGAGAAGTGAAGAACAGAAGCAAAATAGGTATGAAATTGTAACAACTAGGTATAAATGGTAGGAAAGCGGAAAAAGGTTAATAAATAGGTGCTAAATAGGTATAGAATTGCAAAAAAATGGGGAAAATTGGCAAAAAAATCCAAAAGTGGCTTAGGAAAATTGATTATAGCAGCAAATTGGGAATTAAATTTGAAATTAAATTTCAAAAACCATGTAAAAGATTCCAAAAATGGTTCTGACAGTGGCCAAAAAAAGATGAATGGGGGCAAAATAGGCATAAAGTTGTAAAAATTAGGAATGTCCCGATCCGATATTGATAACGGTCAAAAAAACAAATATCGGATTATATCGGCCTGCATCCTAAATCTCTGATATCAGCACTCCGATACAAGCAGTCCATTCTAATATATTTATTTTTTATTTTATTCAGTTGTAGAATATGCTCATGTTTAAGTTCAACACAGTGGTTATTTTGCAATTGGTGAAATATGTTTTTGTTTGATTTATTGAGGTCACTTTTCAGAGTCTTCTAATATTTTTTATTCATGTTGTTTTAATTGTAGTATATTCTTATGTTTAAGGTTAAAATTTATTTAACCTATTGGTTAATAACAAAAGGGTCAGTTTTTCTCATACCTACTATTGCTGCCTACTGTTCTCTGCTTGAGTAATCTGACCTGATCAAGACTTTTCTTACAGTCCATACTACAAAATAGGTAATAAAAGTCTGTAGGATTCCTGCTGATATCGTATCAGATTGATATCGGCATCGGCCAATGCTCAAGGCTGCAATATCGGTATCGTATCGGAGGTGAAATTGTTGAATCAGGACATCCCTAGTAAAAACAGGGTTGAAAAAGGTAAAAATGGTCCAAAAGTGGGAAAAAAGTGTATGTACAGAGGTAAATAAAATAGGCATGAAATTGCAAAAAACTACATCACAATGCCAAAATGTTCAACACATTTTGGGCTAAAAATATTGAACCTTCTGCGATTTGAAAATTGCAACAAGCCAGATTGAGATTTAAGGTAATTTGGAATTAATTGTTCAGCCCTAGTTCAAATATATCGCAGAATAAATCCTAAAAACAGACTCACATGTGAGAAAAAAATTGGGCAATATCGTAGAATTGCAATTTAAATCAAGTTGGCACCTAAAAAATTGTAAAAAAAAATCAAAGTGGAATGGAGAGAAAAGCGTATCGTACCAGCCCTGAAATCTAACAAGACTTTTCTGTACTGCTCTGTTTTTGTTTTTAGTTTTTTGTTCGAACTTTGACCAAACAAAGAGAAACCATGCAGGCTTTTCTGAAAGGAGCAACAGTTCAGTCCACGAGGCCTCAGAAGGACAAAGCAGCAGCCGGGCCGAGCGCAGAGAAGAAGGCCAGGGCCGTTCCCTGGGTGGAGAAATAGTAAGTGTGAACCACGAGGCCGAGCACGTCCAAAGTTTTTAAAGGAACTTTATATTCAAACTGTCTGTTCTTTTGCAAAACCCCAGCAGGCCGAAGTGTGTCGACGAGGTGGCGTTTCAGGAGGAGGTCGTCGCAGTGCTGAAGAAGTCTCTGGAAGGTGCAGACGTAAGTATTGGACCATGTGGTGGTGTTTATATTTCATTAATTAAAATCTAAATAACAACAAATACCATGATGCAGGAGACCAATGACACTTTAAGCATCAAATTTTGCACATTGTTTCACTTTATATTTAATGTGCACCAATTGATCTGCGCTGATTTCCTTAATTTTGGGCGATTTGCTGATCCTTACAAGAGAAACCGATCTTATCTTCCTGTAGATTATAGGGCTGAGACATTACTCTTTTCTTTTGATTCGATTTTTGATGGTTTTATTGGTGCCAATTGATTTAAATTCTGATTCTACAATATTGCTAATTTTTGCAATCTTCAGTTAGCTTTTCTAACACCAGTGAAAAGATGAAATATGATGATGCCTACAGACTATATCAGGAAAAATACACATCACATGTGAGTCTGTTTATAGGATTTATTCAGATATATATGTTTTAACTAGGGATGAACAATTAATTGCAAATTAGATTAAATCTCAATATGGCTTGTTGCAATTTTCAAATCACAGAAGGTTCAATATTTTTAGCCCAAAATGTGTTGAACGTTTTGGCATTGTGATGTAGTTTTATGCAATTTCATGCTTTATTTCTTTTTTTACCTCTATTCATACACTTTTTTCCCACTTCTGGACCATTTTTACCTTTTTTTTAACCCCATTTTTACAACTTTATGCCTATTTTGCCCCCATTCATCTTTTTTTGGCCACTGTCAGAACCATTTTTGGAATTTTTACATGGTTTTTGAAATTTAATTACAAATTTAATTCCCAATTTTGCTGCCATAATCAATTTTCCTAATCCACTTTTGGAATTTTTTTTTGCCAATTTTTCTCCAATTTTTTTGCAATTTCATACCTATTTTGCACCTATTTATTAACCTTTTTCCACTTTCATACCATTTTTACACAGTTTTTACACTTTCATACCTATTTTGCTTCTGTTCTTCACTTCTCCACTTTTTCTCAAATCTTTTATCCTTAGATTAATTTAATGTCATGTTGGTTTTACTATAAAAAGATCTGCTGCTTATGTTTGTTTAAGAATACATAAGATGAGGAACATTAAAACAACTGCAGAGTAAATCGCAATATTGGGGATAAAAATTGCAATTAGATTATTTTCTCAAATCGCTCAGCCCTACTGTTGTCTCTCTTTTTTTGTCACTGCAGCTTCCAAACTTGCTTTTTTACGGACCTCCTGGAACAGGAAAAACTTCGACCATCTTAGCTGCTGCACGAGAGCTCTACGGGTGAGTGTGCTGCTGTGTCCAGGACAGTAAGAGCTTTTTGAGTCGGGTTAGGAGCAATAATCATGTTGTTTCTCTTTGTCAATCATGACAGACTGCACAAGTGAAAATAAGTGCATATAATGACTGATGTGATGAAGTTAAAGAGGGAGACATGACACTGAAGACGGCAAACAAACATGTCAGCCTTTATCAATCTAGCATCAAAGTTTGAGCAGGTTTTGGTGCAGAAACAAGACTTGTTAAGAATTATTTTTATTTTAATTGCTTTAAAAAAACAACTACAATTTTGTAATTTCCCTTCTGGGATCAAAAAAGTATTTTAATTTAATTTCATGTCATACATGTTTCATAAATCTTAATCATATGAATGAGTGTGCGAGGAAAATGTGGCTGTAAACATCTGGCATTAAAATAATATTCCCCTAAACATGTGCAGTTAAGCCCTATTTACAGCATATATTGACTTAAATGGCAAAATAAAGGGTAAAGTTTGAGCTACAGACCGAAATAATCACAAGTTAAGAAGAAAAATGTAGTTTAAACGTATTAAAATAGAGACAGATGGATGCTGGAATTGTGTTCAAATACTTATATATTTAATTAAGACAGACTTTATACAGCCCAGATAAACATTTATTTTAATATTTCAGGGATATTAGAGTTTTAACAGACCTATGAGCAACTTATTTGAGGACAGATTAATTATGACTATAATAAAATTATTTTTTTGCCCTTTAGAAATACAAGTTTAAATGGAAAAATTGATTTACTGCCTGAGAATTCAAAAAGTTAAGTTCTACCGAGTTTGGGCAAAATGGATTAAATTTGTTTCCCTGACACAAAATGAGTGTAGTTACTATAACTAATCTTATTGTTTTTATTATTATTTCTATTTTATTTTATTATAATTTCTTTTTCTGTTGGTATACTGTGTAAGCCACCTTGGTTCATTAGTTTTCATATGTTTATTAAAATTAATAAAAGAGGAGGAAACTGATGTTTTAAAATAATGTTGAATAATACTTAAAATGTTGTGTATATACATACATATATATTTGTATGCATCATTTCTCAAATAAAAAGGATAATTTAAAAAATAAGTAAAAATACGAGTTTACAAAGTGCGTTGTGAACTAATTAGGGGAAAAAATCAAATCGGAGAACCCCACAATAAGAACCTGAGGGGAGAGAGAGCAGGAGAACTTCCACCAACGTTCTCATAGAAATTAAGGAGAATGAGGAGAACCTTCATCTAAAAAACAAACACAAACGATCCGAATCCAATGCAGTCCAGATAGACACAAAAGACCCCAAACCCACAAGAATCAGCAACATAAATGAGAGCAGAAGAGCCAAAATACAACATGGTCTTAAAGTCTAAAATCAATAATAAAGAAAAGGCAATTAAAGGAGACAGGAGAATATAAAGAGGAAGACACGAGGAGCAATTAAAAGAAATAAAGGCACTAAATTTAGGTACATAGAGACATAACAGAGATAAAACAATATAAGACCTTAAAGAGTTATCAATAAAAAGATTTTAAATTCAACTTAATATGAACAGATGAAACTGTAGGTATGAACTAAAACAAAGCATGAAATAAAATGTGAATCCAAATAAAGTAAATAAAGGTGTTAATACGGTAAAAGAACATTTTAGAACCAAAGTAAAGGTAGCCAAATGAGCTACAAAAATATATAAAAATCTTTAAAGACAGTAAATTGGAATGAAGACCAAAGTGAAGATGTGGACATCACGTAAAAGCAAATATTTCAGTTGAACAGTCACAAATGTTGGTGTTTTATTACACCTTAATAATACCTTAATAATAATAATAAAAAAAACTACAAGAAGACAAAAAAAAACGAAAACATTTTAAATGAAAAATAATAAATAGATAAATAAATAAGACTATGTTAGCATAGATACCTATACAGTATGGTTAAACCTTAACAATTAACAGACTGTTTACATAACAGAGTAAATAAAATACATATATAGATACAAAAATACCCACATACATAGCAAGATAGATAGAGGTGCCACTGATACCAAGTCCAAAATCAAGTTAAATTAAATAACCTAGTTATATTTATATAGAAATAAATAAAGAAGAAGAAAAAGAACAAAGTGCTCCCCTTTTGGTTGTTGACTTATTTCCTTGAACTATTTTACTTTTTTACATTTATTGTATGCATCATTAAAGTTACTGTTTTTTTCAGTAATAAATATTATTATTATTAGTATTATTATTATCATTAGTTTACGTTGTTTCCTTATCTGTTTTTCATTTAGTTTTCCCATTTTGCCCACAGTGTTTTACCTTTTCTTGAATTCCCTCTAATTTTATAAATTAAATTCTCCATTTCTTTGATTTGTTCCATCAGTTCAGATCCATTAAACTTCTCCTGAGGTGACTTTCTGCTTTACGTGCAGTAGCTCTCATTATTCTAATCATCTGACTCTATTGTTCCACCATGGAAGCTGCCTAACAGAATAAACTCACGATAGATAGATAGATAGATAGATAGATAGATAGATAGATAGATAGATAGATAGATAGATAGATAGATAGATAGATAGATACTATAATAGTCCTTCACATATTCACGTATATTAACAGCATAAATAAAAAAATAAAAGCAGGTCAAATACAATATGAACATGTCGAAAAATGCATACGAGATAGAAGACTCTAAAACAAAATGTAAAAGCCACGGAGAATCAATCAGTAAACTTTATTTTTATAGCACTTTTCATACAGAACTTTGTAATACAAAGTGCTTTACAACAACAACAATAAGTGAAATAAAAAGCAAAAAATTGCATAATTGCATAAAATGAAAACATAAGACCCCCACAACCTTCCTTACCCAATCCACATTCAGTATACACACTGATTTACTCAAACACACAAAGACATAAAAAGGAAATTCTGACAGAAAACTGAATTAGAGGACAGAGGAAACGCTATCTTGAATTAAAAATGAGGAAACACAGGAGCTGAAACTAGAATAATAGTTAAAAATACTCGAGGGTAAGATAAGTAAATACATAAATAAGTGAAATAATATAATATAAAATAAAATTTAGATTAAAAAAGGTATATGGTAAAATGACAGCATAAAATCAGGTGCATAATAAATAATAAAATCAGCTAAAATATGATAACAAAATGAAAAGCATTTAACAAAGAATAAAATTCAAAATAAAAAATCTGTCTTGTGTGCAGAAAGACCATTTTTTTCCCTTGTATCTGATGTATTGGAGAATCAAGTTCATCCTTGATGGTTGTTTTATCCTGTACAGTGTCCTTGGGTGTTTTGAAAGGCGCTTTTGAATAAAATGTATTATTATTATTATTATTATTATTATTATTATTATTATTATTATTATTATTATCATCTTGTCATCAGTCTTTCTCTTACCTCCTCTTCATTATCTTATCTCTAGGAGTCCATATAAAGCCGAGACATGATGTTTGACTCTACAACAATTATAATTTTCAACTAAATTACTGTATCAAGACATGTAGATCTGTGTGTTTTTTCTCATTTACATCCTTATTCTATGTGTAACTTTTCAAATGTCTTTAACAGGAGAGTCTTTATATAACAGAGGAATAATATTTTGTAAAAGAAATAAACCGATCAGACCTGAGAGCCGAGAAGAGAGTTAACTTGATCAGTTTTAAATGTTTTATTTCTCCATCTGTGTCCTTCCTGTAGATTTTCTTTTACATTCATGTTTGTTTTTTCCTCCTGCAGCCCTGAGCTCTACAGGCAGAGGGTGCTGGAGCTCAATGCTTCTGATGAACGAGGATCGTCAGTCGTCACATTGGGAAAAGGTCACAAAAACATTGAACTTTGCTCAGGGACAGTGTCACAGGGACATTTATTCTTAGTGTCACAAAAACATTGGGACATTTAGCATGTCACAAAAACATCATGTTCAAGTCCTGGGACATTTATTCTTAGTGTCACAAAAACATTGCCACATTTATTCTTAATGTCACAAAAACATTGAGACATTTATTCTTAATGTCACAAAAACATTGAGACATTTATTCTTAGTGTCACAAAAACATTGGAACATTTATTCTTAATGTCACAAAAACATTGGGACATTTATTCTTAGTGTCACAAAAACATTGGGACATTTATTCTTAGTGTCACAAAAACATTGGGACATTTATTCTTAGTGTCACAAAAACATTGGGATATTTATTCATAAGGTCACAAAAACATTGGGACATTTATTCTTAGTGTCACAAAAACATTGGGACATTTATTCTTAGTGTCACAAAAACATTGGGACATTTATTCTTAATGTCACAAAAACATTGGGACATTTATTCTTAATGTCACAAAAACATTGGGACATTTATTCTTAATGTCACAAAAACATTGGGACATTTATTCTTAGTGTCACAAAAACATTGGGACATTTATTCTTAGTGTCACAAAAACATTTGGACATTTATTCTTAGTGTCACAAAAACATTGGGACATTTATTCTTAGTGTCACAAAAACATTGGGACATTTATTCTTAATGTCACAAAAACATTGGGACATTTATTCTTAATGTCACAAAAACATTGGGACATTTATTCTTAGTGTCACAAAAACATTGGGACATTTATTCTTAATGTCACAAAAACATTGGGACATTTATTCTTAATGTCACAAAAACATTGGGACATTTATTCTTAATGTCACAAAAACATTGGGACATTTATTCTTAGTGTCACAAAAACATGGGGACATTTATTCTTAGTGTCAGAAAAACATTGGGACATTTATTCTTAGTGTCACAAAAACATTGGGACATTTATTCTTAGTGTCACAAAAACATTGGGACATTTATTCTTAGTGTCACAAAAACATTGGGACATTTATTCTTAGTTTCACAAAAACATTGGGACATTTATTCTTAGTGTCCCAAAAACATTGGGACATTTATTCTTAATGTCACAAAAACATTGGGACATTTATTGTTAGTGTCACAAAAACATTGGGACATTTATTCTTAGTGTCACAAAAACATTGAGACATTTATTCTTAATGTCACAAAAACATTGAGACATGTATTCTTAGTGTCACAAATACATTGGGACATTTATTCTTAGTGTCACAAAAGCATTGGGACATTTATTCTTAGTGTCACAAAAACATTGAGACATGTATTCTTAATGTCACAAAAGCATTGGAACATTTATTCTTCATGTCACAAAAACATTGGGACATTTATCCTCAGTGTCACAAAAACATTGAGACATTTATTCTTAATGTCACAAAAACATTGGGACATTTATTCTTAATGTCACAAATACATTGGGACATTTATTCTTAATGTCACAAAAACATTGGGACATTTATTCTTCATGTCACAAAAACATTGGGACATTTATCCTCAGTGTCACAAAAACACTGAGACATTTATTCTTAGTGTCACAAAAACCTTGGGACATTTATTCTTAGTGTCACAAAAACATGGGGACATTTATTCTTAGTGTCACAAAAACATTGGGAAATTTATTCTGAGTGTCACAAAAACATTGGAACATTTATTCTTAGTGTCACAAAAACATTGAGACATTTATTCTTAATGTCACAAAAACATGGGGACATTTATTCTTAGTGTCACAAAAACATTGGGACATTTATTCTTAATGTCACAAAAACATGGGGACATTATTCTTAGTGTCACAAAAACATTGGGACATTTATTCTTAATGTCACAAAAACATGGGGACATTTATTCTTAGTGTCACAAAAACATTGGGACATTTATTCTTAATGTCACAAAAACATTGGGACATTTATTCTTAATGTCACAAAAACATTGGGACATTTATTCTTAATGTCACAAAAACATTGGGACATTTATTCTTAGTGTCACAAAAACATTGAGACATGTATTCTTAGTGTCACAAAAACAGTGGGACATTTATTCTTAATGTCACAAAAACATTGGGACATTTATTCTTAATGTCACAAAAACATTGGGACATTTATTCTTAGTGTCACAAAAACATGGGGACATTTATTCTTAATGTCACAAAAACATTGGGACATTTATTCTTAGTGTCACAAAAACATTGGAACATTTATTCTTAGTGTCACAAAAACATTGAAATATTTATTCTTAATGTCACAAAAACATGGGGACATTTATTCTTAGTGTCACAAAAACATGGGGACATTTATTCTTAATGTCACAAAAACATTGGGACATCTATTCTTAGTGTCACAAAACATTGGGACATTTATTCTTAATGTCACACAAACATCGGGACATTTGTTCTTAGTGTCGCAAAAACATTGGGACATTTATTCTTAATGTCACAAAAGCATTGGGACATTTATTCTTAGTGTCTCAAAAACATTGGGACATTTATTCTTAATGTCACAAAACATTGGGACATTTATTCTTAATGTCACAAAACATGGGACATTTATTCTTAGTGTCACAAAAACATTGGGACATTTATTCTTAGTGTCACAAAAACATGGGGACATTTATTCTTAATGTCACAAAAATATTGAGACATTTATTCTTAGTGTCACAAAAACATTGGGACATTTATTCTTAATGTCACAAAAACATTGGGACATTTATTCTTAGTGTCACAAAAACATTGGGACATTTATTCTTAATGTCACAAAAACTTTGAGACATTTATTCTTAATGTCACACAAACATCGGGACATTTATTCTTAGTGTCACAAAAACATTGGGACATTTATTCTTAATGTCACAAAAACATTGGGACATTTATTCTTAATGTCACAAAAACATTGGGACATTTATCCTTAGTGTCACAAAAGCACTGGGACATTTATTCTTAATGTCACAAAAACATTGGGACATTTATTCTTAGTGTCACAAAAACATGGGAACATTTATTCTTAATGTCACAAACATTGGGACATTTATTCTTAATGTCACAAAAACATGGGGACATTTATTCTTAATGTCACAAAAACATTGGGACATTTATTCTTAGTGTCACAAAAACATTGGAACATTTATTCTTAGTGTCACAAAAACACTGGGACATTTATTCTTAATGTCACAAAAACATTGGGACATTTATTCTTAGTGTCACAAAAACATTGGAACATTTATTCTTAGTGTCCCAAAAACATTGGGACATTTATCCTTAGTGTCACAAAAGCACTGGGAACATTTATTCTTAATGTCACAAACATTGGGACATGTATTCTTAGTGTCACAAAAACATTGGAACATTTATTCTTAGTGTCCCAAAAACATTGGGACATTTATTCTTAGTGTCACAAAAACATTGGGACATTTATTCTTAATGTCACAAAAACATTGGGACATTTATTCTTAGTGTCACAAAAACATTGGAACATTTATTCTTAGTGTCACAAAAACACTGGGACATTTATTCTTAATGTCACAAAAACATTGGGACATTTATTCTTAGTGTCACAAAAACATTGGAACATTTATTCTTAGTGTCCCAAAAACATTGGGACATTTATTCTTAATGTCACAAAAACATTGGGACATTTTTTCTTAATGTCACAAAAACATTGGGACATTTATTCTTAATGTCACAAAAACATTGGGACATTCATTCTTAATGTCACAAAAACATTGGGACATTTATTCTTAATGTCACAAAAACATTGGGACATTTATTCTTAGTGTCACGAAAACATGGGAACATTTATTCTTAGTGTCACAAAAACATTGGGACATTTATTCTTAATGTCACAAAAACATTGGGACATTCATTCTTAATGTCACAAAAACATTGGGACATTTATTCTTAATGTCACGAAAACATTGGGACATTTATTCTTAGTGTCCCAAAAACATGGGAACATTTATTCTTAGTGTCACAAAAACATTGAGACATTTATTCTTAATGTCACAAAAACATGGGGACATTTATTCTTAGTGTCACAATAACATTGGGACATTTATTCTTAATGTCACAAAAACATGGGGACATTTATTCTTAGTGTCACAAAAACATTGGGACATTTATTCTTAATGTCACAAAAACATGGGGACATTATTCTTAGTGTCACAAAAACATTGGGACATTTATTCTTAATGTCACAAAAACATTGGGACATTTATTCTTAATGTCACAAAAACATTGGGACATTTATTCTTAATGTCACAAAAACATTGGGACATTTATTCTTAGTGTCACAAAAACATTGAGACATGTATTCTTAAAGTCACAAAAACATGGGGACATTTATTCTTAATGTCACAAAAACATTGGGACATTTATTCTTAATGTCACAAAAACATTGGGACATTTATTCTTAGTGTCACAAAAACATGGGGACATTTATTCTTAATGTCACAAAAACATTGGGACATTTATTCTTAGTGTCACAAAAACATTGGAACATTTATTCTTAGTGTCACAAAAACATTGAGATATTTATTCTTAATGTCACAAAAACATGGGGACATTTATTCTTAGTGTCACAAAAACATGGGGACATTTATTCTTAATGTCACAAAAACATGGGGACATTTATTCTTAGTGTCACAAAAACATTGGGACATTTATTCTTAATGTCACAAAAACATGGGGACATTTATTCTTAGTGTCACAAAAACATTGGGACATTTATTCTTAATGTCACAAATACATTGGGACATTTATTCTTAGTGTCACAAAAACATTGGGACATTTATTCTTAATGTCACAAAAACATTGGGACATTTATTCTTAATGTCACAAAAACATGGGGACATTTATTCTTAGTGTCACAAAAACATTGGGACATTTATTCTTAGTGTCACAAAAACATGGGGACATTTATTCTTAATGTCACAAAAACATGGGGACATTTATTCTTAGTGTCACAAAAACATTGGGACATTTATTCTTAATGTCACAAAAACATGGGGACATTTATTCTTAGTGTCACAAAAACATGGGACATTTATTCTTAATGTCACAAAAACATTGAGACATTTATTCTTAATGTCACAAATACATTGGGACATTTATTCTTAGTGTCACAAAAACATTGGGACATTTATTCTTAATGTCACAAAAACATGGGGACATTTATTCTTAATGTCACAAAAACATTGGGACATTTATTCTTAATGTCACAAAAACATGGGGACATTTATCCTTAGTGTCACAAAAGCACTGGGACATTTATTCTTAATGTCACAAAAACATTGGGACATTTATTCTTAGTGTCACAAAAACATGGGAACATTTATTCTTAATGTCACAAACATTGGGACATGTATTCTTAGTGTCACAAAAACATTGGAACATTTATTCATAGTGTCACAAAAACACTGGGACATTTATTCTTAATGTCACAACAACATTGGGACATTTTTTCTTAATGTCACAAAAACATTGGGACATTTATTCTTAATGTCACAAAAACATTGGGACATTTATTCTTAGTGTCACAAAAACATTGGAACATTTATTCTTAGTGTCACAAAAACATTGGGACATTTATTCTTAATGTCACAAAAACATTGGGACATTTATTCTTAATGTCACAAAAACATTGGGACATTTATTCTTAATGTCACAAAAACATTGGGACATTCATTCTTAATGTCACGAAAACATTGGGACATTTATTCTTAATGTCACGAAAACATTGGGACATTTATTCTTAGTGTCCCAAAAACATTGGAACATTTATTCTTAGTGTCACAAAAACATTGAGACATTTATTCTTAATGTCACAAAAACATGGGGACATTTATTCTTAGTGTCACAATAACATTGGGACATTTATTCTTAATGTCACAAAAACATTGGAACATTTATTCTTAATGTCACAAAAACATTGGGACATTTATTCTTAATGTCACAAAAACATTGGGACATTTATTCTTAATGTCACAAAAACATTGGGACATTTATTCTTAGTGTCACAAAAACATTGAGACATGTATTCTTAAAGTCACAAAAACATTGGGACATTTATTCTTAATGTCACAAAAACATTGGGACATTTATTCTTAATGTCACAAAAACATTGAGACATTTATTCTTAGTGTCACAAAAACATGGGGACATTTATTCTTAATGTCACAAAAACATTAGGACATTTATTCTTAATGTCACAAAAACATTGGGACATTTATTCTTAGTGTCACAAAAACATGGGGACATTTATTCTTAGTGTCACAAAAACATTGGGACATTTATTCTTAATGTCACAAAAACATGGGGACATTATTCTTAGTGTCACAAAAACATTGGGACATTTATTCTTAATGTCACAAAAACATTGGGACATTTATTCTTAATGTCACAAAAACATTGGGACATTTATTCTTAATGTCACAAAAACATTGGGACATTTATTCTCAATGTCACGAAAACATTGGGACATTTATTCTTAGTGTCCCAAAAACATTGGAACATTTATTCTTAGTGTCACAAAAACATTGAGACATTTATTCTTAATGTCACAAAAACATGGGGACATTTATTCTTAGTGTCACAATAACATTGGGACATTTATTCTTAATGTCACAAAAACATGGGGACATTTATTCTTAGTGTCACAAAAACATGGGGACATTTATTCTTAATGTCACGAAAACATGGGGACATTTATTCTTAGTGTCACAAAAACATTGGGACATTTATTCTTAATGTCACAAAAACATTGGGACATTTATTCTTAATGTCACAAAAACATTGGGACATTTATTCTTAATGTCACAAAAACATTGGGACATTTATTCTTAATGTCACAAAAACATTGGGACATTTATTCTTAGTGTCACAAAAACATGGGGACATGTATTCTTAAAGTCACAAAAACATTGGGACATTTATTCTTAATGTCACAAAAACATTGAGACATTTATTCTTAGTGTCACAAAAACATGGGGACATTTATTCTTAATGTCACAAAAACAATGATACATTTATTCTTAGTGTCACAAAAACATTAGGACATTTTTTCATGTGTCACAACAACATTAGGACATTTATTCTTAGTGTCACAACAACATTGGGACATTTATTCTTGAGGTCACAAAAACATTGAGACATTTATTATTAGTGTCACAAAAACATTGGGACATTTATTCTTAATGTCACAAAAACATTGGGACATTTATTCTTAATGTCACAAAAACATTGAGCCTCTTTTTTGTGTTTTCAGCGGGAAGCCTTGTCCTCCTTTTAAGATCATCATCCTGGACGAGGCCGACTCCATGACTGCTCCGGCTCAGGCTGCGCTCAGGAGGACCATGGAAAAGGAGTCCAGGACGACCCGCTTCTGCCTCATCTGCAACTACATCAGCCGGTCAGTCCACCTACTAACAACCTCTTAACCACAAACTGAATTGACTTTTTCAGACACGAGACGTCCCTCAGTTCTGTGGAGAGGAACTACAGCTGATGTCAACGGACTGTCGTGCTTTTTAGACAATAATTATGACGGAGATTCATTTTTGTGCCACTAAAGTTACAGAAAGTATCTTTAATACACAACAAATATGTTACTGAGTCAGTCAGGTAGGCACTGCCACTTTAAGAAGACTCACGAACAGAAACACAAGCACAGACCAGGGCTGAACGAAATGGA
The DNA here is from genome assembly GCA_036419115.1 of Scarus forsteni. Taxonomy (NCBI): domain Eukaryota; kingdom Metazoa; phylum Chordata; class Actinopteri; order Labriformes; family Labridae; genus Scarus; species Scarus forsteni. The sequence goes on along the minus strand of JAZDUH010000104.1, from coordinate 1,838,948 downwards.
CAAAATTTCATATCTCCATATTCATGACAGATATCCCGATATCGATACGATACGACTATTAGGGCTGCCACAAACGACTATTTTTGCTATCAGTCGACTCGTCACATCATGCATGAACTGCAGCATACCACACCACACGCATATAATGAGCAGACCTGGCAACTATGGCTCCTGCTTACTTGTGCATGCTCCACATGTGTGAGTGTGTTTGGGGGTGTGCTGGGTTGATTCCTGCGGCGTGATAACCAGGAAACGAGGTGAGGAAAGGACGAACTACCAACCATACTCATGTCTGCTTTGTAGAGGCAGCTGGGTGATAATCATGTGGGATTCACACAAGCAGAAGAGCCCAAAGTCACTTTAATGAGCTGACTTGGCAACACAATAACTGTTGTCTTAGTCTGTGCTCAGCCTGCTCCCTCACGCTTTCTGCTTCCTACACAGCTGTAGTAATAACCTTTGTTCTAGTAGACTCACAATAGTCAAACACTGAAATCAGGCACATTTTCAGGGACAGCTTTAACCGGGGACAGGTCATCCAAAACAGGGACTGTCCCTGCAAATCACGCTAATGTTAGCAGCTAACTAGCCTATTAGCTTATCGAGACGACTGTCCCTCTTCGTCAGAAACTGAATCAGCCACGACGTGCTTCCTTTTGCATCACCGTCATGCTGCCATGGAAGGAAAGTTCAGCCTTGCAGATTTTGCACATTCTTCTCTTTTGTTTTGGTAAAATGCTCCCAAACTTTTGAGCTCCATTGCCGAACAGCGATGATACTGTTTGGGCATAACTCTTCCGGTGACTTTACAGCTGACCCAGATTACCATGACTGTGCATGTGCGTCAAGCGGTGCATTCAAGGGCAGTCGTAAAATGCTTTTTCAATTTTAGTTTCTTGAATTTTCATATCTCGATATAGGTACGATAACAATGTATCTTTCAGCCCCAGCACAGACTGGACTAAAATAGACATTGACAGCAGTCAGACAGCTACTGTTTACAGGGAGGCTCAGAAGAGGAAAAACAACCACTGTTCAGAGAGATGAAGACTTGGTCTTTCAGGGATTTGTTTATTTGATTGGGACGATGCAGTTTAACATATTTCCATCGCTGAGCATGAATCTGATGTGCTGCACAGAGAGTTTATAGCAAATTCTTATTTCCAACTCTTGTCCGTAGTTTGGCCTTTGGTAAACAAATCATAAAATGTACAATATTGAACAGCAAAAAAACAACACAAAAGTGTACTGAATAACAATAAAATACAAGTTCACATAAAAAAATGAATCTACAAACCAGTTTAAGATAAGTTCCAAACATGTTTTGTTTTGGTTTCATGAGTATGCACCGAAAAAAATGTCAACTGATGGGGACTTGGAGGGTTTGAATGATTAATGATTGAACCTCAATGAGAACTGGAGGACATGGAAACATGCAGGTTAGCTGTTAATGCAGGTGTTTAAATGTAAATGTTCTTTATTTATGCAGCCCTTTACCCTGTTGGTGAACAAAAGTGCTTTACATTAGTAGTAAGTAAAAATTAATAAATAAAAACAATTAAAAGCAATGAAAACAATAAGAGCAATAGAATACAATGAAGTAAAACAGAGTAAAGGTAAATGTTGGGCTGCTGCTGTCAAACTTGGTGATATACCAGAGTGACTCTGTAAAATCAGTTCAGGATGTAAATCTGCACTCGTCATGCAGATCCTCCGTGCTGTAATGAACATTTGTACCTGTACAGACTCAAATCAACTTTCTTTTTACTGAAAAGACAAACCAGAAGTGCCAAATGAGTTAATTTCCAAAGTAAATATTCTGCTGACTCTGATTGTTTATTGGATAAATGTGTCTTTTGCATCGACAGTTTAACGCAGCAGTATATCGCTGTGATTGGATCTGTAGGTTTAAGTTCAACACAGGATAATTTTGTTTATTATTTATTTATATCCATGAGTTACATGCTGGATTCATTGTTTTCCTGGAGTGTTTTTCACATGCAAATGGTCAAGACGACAGATACTGACCTTTTTTTGTGTCTTCAGGATTATTGAGCCTCTGACCTCCAGATGTTCAAAGTTTCGCTTCAAGCCGCTGGCCAATCAGATACAAGAGGAGCGACTGCTGGACATTTGTGAAAAGGAGAGTCTCAAATACACTAAAGAGGTACGATGGACTTTGTTGCTGAAATGGTATTATTAGTCTCTGCTCCATTTTTCCATAAAATTGGCTCTTTAAAGCTGCTTGTCTGTCTTCAGAGGTTTAGTGAAAACACTTGATTAAACAACTGCAGCAGCTGATCAAGAGGAGGAAGAGGAACTTGTGGAAGAGTTTTATACATAAAAAGTTATTTGTTGCTTTTGGTTCTGACAGTCCTGAAGATCTCTGTTATAAGATCTCCTGTATTTGTGTAGTTTAAAATGATAACAATTATCTCAAGACAATTTACAATGGAGCAGTCTGAAGACAAAACCTTCATTTTATGGATACACAGATTTACATATATATGTATATGTACACATACTGATACATATAAACACATACTGTGTGTACACATACATACATCCAGAGATGTATCCATTTTGGCAGTGACAAAAGGACTAAAAATAAAAAAAAAAAAGATTGTGACAGACCCATGGACGCTCAGACCATAAAATCTGTCCTCGTCATATTTGTCTCTGCTGAATATAGATTTATTCAAGGTCAAACCCTGTTTTCAAGAGGGATCTCAAGTTTTTATGGTTATAAAGATATTAACTATGGAAATACAATCAATACCAACCAAGAATAAAGAGATAAATATTAACATTAAAATCTATGATGAATATGAACTGGAGAGGAATGATGTTGTTTAATGTTACAGCACTACGCTGAACTGCCATTAAAATGGTTTAACTGGTCTAAAAGTATAAATTTATCATAAATGATGCTGATGGTTGAGGATAAAGTACATGAAGTTCAGCAGGTCCCCAGCAGCAGGTCATTCATGACTGTTTGTCCACGTCATACATATAAACACACGTGGACAAAAATGTTGCTACTCTTACGTTAAATAAAGATAAACCCAAATTGGTCTCTAAAATTACTGGAAATGGATAAAAGTAATTATAAATTAAAATTTACTGAAAATTAACTAATGAAAATCAGACATTGGTTTTGAATTGTGGTTCAGCAGAATTATCTTAAAAAATAAACTATTGAAACTGGTCTTGACAAAAATGATGGTACCCCTGCAAAAGATTGAAAATGATGTGACCATAGGGACACGTTAAACAAGGGTCTGTCCCGTAATTATCATCACAGGTGTCTTCAGTCTTGTAATCAGTCAGTCTGCCTATGTAAAGACTGGAAAGTGGTCACTGTGCTGTTTGGTATCATGGTGTGTACCACACTGAACATGGACCACAGAAAGCTAAGGAGAGAGCTGTCTCAGGAGATTAGAAAGAAAATTATAGACAAGCATGTTAAAGGTAAAGGCTATAAGACCATCTCCAAGCAGCTTGATGTTCCTGTGACTACAGCTGCACAGATTATTCAGAAGTTTAAGGTCCACAGGACTGTAGCCAACCTCCCTGGACGTGGCTGCAGGAGGAAAACTGATGACAAACTGAAGAGACGGAGAATACAAATGGAAACCAAAGAGCCCAGAACAACTTCAAAGAGATTAGAGGAGAACTCCAAGGTCAAGGTACATCAGAGTCAGATCACACCATCCATCACTGTTTGAGCCAAAGTAGACTGAATGGAGGACATCACTGCTGAATGAAAATCATAAAAAGTGAGACTGGAATTTTCCAAAATGTATACTGAGAAGCCACAAAGCTTCTGGGAGAATGTCCTTTGGACAGATGAGACAAAACTGGAGCTTTTTGGTAAGTCACATCAGCTCTATGTTCACAGACACAAAAATGAAGCATACAAAGAAAAGAGCACTTTACCTACTGTGAAACACGGAGGAGGCTCAGTTATGTTCTGGGGCTGCTTTGCTGCATCTGGCACAGGGTGTCTTGAATCTGTGCAGGTCCAATGAAATCTCAAGACTATCAAGACATTCTGGAGTGAAATGTGCTGCCCAGTGTCAGAAAGCTTGGTCTCAGTCACAGGTCATGGGTCCTCCAACAGGATAATAAGCCAATCACACAGCTAAAAACACCCAAGAATGGATCAGAACAAAACACTGGACTATTCTGAAGTGGCCTTCTATGATCCCTGATCTAAATCCTGTTGAATATTTGTGGAAGGAGCTGAAACATGCAGTCTGGAGCAGACAGCCTTCAAACCTGAGACAGCTGGAGCAGTCTGCTCATGAGGAGTGGAGTTAAGGGTACCATCATTTTCGATCAGGCCAGTTTCATAATTTTGTTTTTAAAAATAATTCTTGTGAACCACAATGTCTGATTTTCATTAGTTAATTTTCGTAATTTTTTTTATTTATTACTTTTGTCAGTTTCAAGTTATTTCAGAGACCATTTGTGTTTTCTTTCATTAATAAAAGGGTACCAACGATTTGCACACACCTGTATGTTTGCTGTCTGCAGGAACTACCATTTATTTAATTTTGTAGATCTTTATAAGGCTGATAACAGGAACTTTATTGATAAAGAAATGGAGCTAAAGAAAAAGAACAAATGTTTAGTGATTGTAGTAACTGAAGCTTTGTAGGTCCACAGCAGCAGCAGCAGGTGACACCAAAAATCCCACGAAGGAGGCTCAGTTATGTTCTGGGGCTGCTTTACTGCATCTGCAAGAACCAGAGACGAGTACGAGGGCGAACAGAAAGCAGCAAAGAGACACAGAGGATGTAGAGAGTAGAGCTGGGAAAAAATCAATTAATTCAAATTGTTTTCTGCAGAAGATTTAAAAATTAAAATCAAATTTTTTTTTTTTGCCTTAGCCCAATTGTAAGTTGTTGCAATTTTTGAAAAAGAAATACAATTTTCATGATGGTCGGCCTTGTAGTGTTTGCACAAGCACTTTTATAGGCTCTTATTTGTTATTGAAGTAGATTAAATATTGATCAGAGAGTTTCATGCTAATACTGTAAAAATACCTCAGCCTTTTAGTGTTTATGTAGACAAACCTGCCTATGTTTATACTACAAAATCACCCTTTTATGACCCAGACTTTGACTTTAAGAGGGAAACATTTAGACAACATAAAGGCAAAACTTGATTTGTTTCATTTTTATGTCACTGGGAGTTTTGTTTCTTTTAGGGAGGGAAAAATCGATTAAAATCGTAAATCGAGTGTTGTGGAAAAAAGCCCTATTAGAGAGAGAGAGAGAGACAGAGGGAGAGGAGCTTTAGATGACATTGTTTATACTCTCTAGTCTGAAAACATGAATGTTAATCACTAAAAACATGTGCGGGCTCCTCTTTAGTTGTTCTTATAAATATTTTCACTAAAAAGTTTTCCTGTTTTAATCTCTGCTGGTTTCTTGAGGATTTATATTGTAGTACTTTAAATGTAAACAAACTGTCTGATGGTTGAAAAACAGTAAACTGACGAATGTTTTCCCCTCAGGCCTGATGTGAGGGCTGTATCTGCTTTTATTGTCCCTGTAGTAAAGTGTGTGTGATGATTGTGTGTCTGTGCAGAGTGTAGCAGCGCTGGTGAGGGTGTCTGAAGGAGACCTTCGGAAAGCCATCACGTTCCTGCAGAGTGCTGCTCGTCTGAACGTGGACAAAGAGATCACAGAGCAGTGCATCATCGAAATAGCCGGGGTAAGAGCACATCTGGACGAGCTGAAGTCACAACAACATTCTCCTGAAGCCTCTCTTTAATTCATTTCTGTCTTATTGCTCCGTCAGGTCGTTCCTGATAAGATGATCGACGGCTTGCTCCAGATCTGCTTCACAGGAACATTCGAGAAACTAGAAGTTGCAGTTAGGGTATGTGTTATTAATGTCAACTTTTTGTGTTTGTTTTTATTCATGTGAGATTTTCATAAATAAATGTTAACGTCTGAAAGCCTTCAGCTAACTCCCTCCATCCTGTTGAAGTAAACCGTCCTTTAAGTGTGAAGCTGTTTGGCCGTGAAATTGATATCAGTGATATTTACTAGTGCTCAAATTTACATGGACTCAGTTTAGGTCAAGACGAGTGCACGAGATGACTTTACTAGTGAGGTCATTAGCTGTACTGGTGGATCCAAAAATGTTCACTTGTACTACTAGAAGACTGTTTTGGGTCTACTAATATTACTCAGGGTTCCCACTCATCTTGAATTGTCTTGGATATTTATTTAGCTTCCTTCCTCCTTGTTAGTGAAGAAAAATCAAACATAGGAAGTGAAGTAAAAGTGTAGAATAAAATGTAAAATCTCAAAACAATGTTGACAAAAGATATATAAAACATCGTAAATAAAATTTAAGTTACTCAAACAGTAAATCAACAAAACATGCTCATGAAAAAGCTAAGTAAATAAAGATAAAACAATAAGTATCAACTATATAGTTAAAAAAAGTAATACGCTACATAAAAGCCAGACTATAAGGATAGCCAGCAGACATGTTCATGCCCGATAATTAGAAATAAATGAAGTTTAAGTTCATTATGATTCTGTCAAGCTACCTTGAGATGTTGGCCGTAGACCTTATATCTTGTTTTTTCAAAGTCTAGAATAACCTGATAACTGCCCACACCACACCAAAATTGGAAACATCCTGGAAAAGTCCTGGAAAATTTTTCTAGAAAAGAGTGGGAACCCTGTTACTAGTAGACTTACTAGTATTCTATGGAAAGAACTTTACATTTGGGCATAAAATTGTTATCAGTGAAATCAGCCATAGTTCAGCTCTACTAGTACTTAAATTTAAAGCACATGTACTCAGTTTTGGTTAAGCAGAGTTCTGATTCTAGAATGAGCCAAATCGTAACCAAAACGTCACGTCGCTGAGCAGCGGAACACTTTGAAGACCAAAAGGGATCCTGAACACGGCACACAATTTATGTTGTGTGTGTGTGTTTATACACACAATTTAAATGCCTAGGACAGAGTAACAACTTTCTATGCATCCACTGCCATCCTCTGCTCTTCTTCGCCTGCATTCCAGGTAGATTTCAGAACCAGCAAACAGATTTGGGTTTCGTTTTTCATTCTTTTTGTCACTAAAAACCACCTGTAGACAACACGGCTGATAGTTATGTCAGCCTACATGAATGCGGTCCGCGGTAATCTAACTTTTTTTTGAAGCTTTTTCTAACTAAATAAAAATAAAACAAAGGTTTAATGAGGATGATTGTACTCCTATTTTGACGGACTTTACATACAAATAGAAACATATGTCTCCTATATTAATTGTTTCTGTTTGGCAATGCAGTGGATGTATAAAATGCAAAATTCTGCCACTGGTACTATTAGTAGACTGGGAAATGTTCACTGTTCGTAGACAGTTTTAAATCTACTAGTGCTACAAGTGGACTTAAAAAAGTTCACTAGTACTACTAGTATAGTGTAATAAGGGGGCGGGTAAAAGCAAATTCAGGCTTTGCATTGGCTTTCCAAAAAATTTCAACCAATCAGGGAGCTCAATTTGGTTATAATCCCTCCTTCATTTGCATTAGGCCTACTAGTACAACTAGTGACACTTTTGGCTTCACTAGTACTACTAGTAAGATATTTTGAGTTTACTAGTAGTACTTGTAAACAAAAATTTTGTTTTGCTAGTAATGTTTTTTGGCGCAGTAGTGCGCGAGTAGACCTTACCAGTAAATATTACTAGTAGACAGATTTGTGTTACTAGTAGTACAAGTAGACTTAGAAAATGCTACTAGTAAAAACTCAAAGCTCACCTAGTAGTACTAATAAAACACTAGTCTACTAGTAGATGGTTTTGCTTCACTAGTGCACTAAAAACTTTTCCTAGTAAGACAGATTTCTGTTTACTAGTACCACAAGTAAACTCAAAATATCTTATTAGTCACACTAGCTTCACTAGCAAAGTCTACTCGCACGTTAGTATACCAAAACTAAGTACATGTACTCAAAATTTGAGTACTAGTAGAGCTAAACTACGGTTGATATCACTGATATCAATTTTATGCTCAAATGGCTTTCCATAATGTTCAGTATTAGTACTAGTTAGCCTTATATGGTAATAAGGGGGCGGTAAGAGTAAATTCAGGTTTCCCATTGGCTTTCGAAAATACGACAAGCAATCAGGTTGCTGGATTGGTTAGTCCCTCCTACTTCATTTGCATTAGTACTACTTGTGAATCTACTGGCTTTACTAGTACTACAAGTAGACTAAAAGAGTTTATTTGTAGTACTACTAAGATATTTTTTGAGTTAACTGGTATCACTAGTAAACAAAAGTTTGTTTTTTCTAGAAAAGGTTTTGGTGCACCAGTAAATCTTACTAATTTTGTCTTACTACCAGTGCTGGTAGTAGGGCTGGGCGATATGGCCTAAAAATAAAATCCCTGATTTTTTTTCCATAACACTCGATTTATGATTTTAATCGATTTTTCCCTCCCTAAAAGAAACAAAACTCCCAGTGATATAAAAATGAAACAAATCAAGTTTTGCCTTCATGTTGTCTAAATGTTTCCCTCTTAAAGTCAAAGTCTGGGTCATAAAAGGTTGTTTATGTAGTATAAACGTAGGCAGGTTTGTCTACATAAACACTTAAAGGCTGGGGTATTTTTACAGTGTTACCATGAAACTCTCTGATCAATATTTAATCTACTTAAATATCAAATACAAGCCTATAAAAGTGCTTGTGCAAACCCTACAAGGCCGACCATCATGAAAATTTTAATTTTTTCAAAAATTGCAACTACTTACGATTGGACTAAGGTAAGAAAAAATATTTTGATTTTTAATTTTTTAAATCTTCTGCAGAAAATAATTCGTTTTAATCATGTTTTTGCCCAGCTCTAATAATTAACCGTCTCCTGGCATGTAATCCCCATTTTCTGTGAGTACAGCATTTGTCCCTCTGTGAGGGACGATGGACAGTCGTGTTTATGACAGAGGAGTCGTACTGCCAACTGCAGAGCTCTCACATAGAGACAAACTGAAAATACTATGAGTATGAATCACACAGTTTAACCATACTTCTGATTAATTTGTCCACATAACAGAGAAAATCTTTATTACAATGAAATAAATCCTGAGCAGAAATATTTATTAAAAGTTAAAGTGCTGTTTTTGTTATTTTAAGAGTTAAAAAAAACAGCTGCTCTTCCTACTCAATTTTTAAAAATTCTTCCTTTTTCCCGGATGTTTCCAGAACATGGTGGATGAGGGCTACGCAGCCACGCAGATCCTGAGTCAGCTCCATGACGCCGTCATCGAGCGCGACCTGAGTGACAAGCAGAAGTCGGCCATCGCAGAGAAAATGGCGGTAAGTGTGTGTGAAAAGGATCCAGGAGCTGTGGGCATGTTTGATGGGTAAACACTCAGATTTTTATTTAGTGGTGATAAAAAAAACTTTAATCAAATATAATCAGGAGTGAAGGAGCTCAATCTTCTCGGTAAGTAAAATGATGTTCTGACCTTACAATAGCGGAGAGGGATTATGTGTTTCTATAGGCTAACAGGAAGTTAGCATCAAACTGTTTCCTTTAACTAAAAACCTGTCAGATTTTTCACCGTCTTCTTGAAACATGCCCGATGATTTAATCTGTCAGTGCAGCTCCTGAAACATTTATCAAGGAGGCAGCATTGTGGTGAGGCTAAGACGACCTGTTCAGTGGGTTAATTATTAATTAAATAAAAGTCGGATAGCCAAATTTACAGTTTGATTTGGTTTTCCTGTTCAACCATAAGATGGCAACACCAGGCATAACATGGACATACAGCACAGTGTTTTTGTGGATCTACATCAAGTTAAGTATCTAAAATACAAAAAATTTAGTTCCACAGTAAAACACTTACTTATTGGGTGGTCTAAATAACTTTAAATACTGTAACTATTACAGGCTGACTGATCTTTTTTGAGTACATTTTTTCACTCTATGTTTCCGAGAAATAAACAAGTCTGGCAAGTATTTGTCATTATTATGTTATAGATGCTTAAAACAGTCTTTAATTACAAGAAAAGAAAATAATTTTAATTTTCAACAGGTTTCTCTTTATAAAAAATGTGAATGAACATGTGCAAATATTTTTTAGATGATTTTGAGATGCTTTCCCTTTCCATCCTTAGTCTTCATGTGTATGTATGCATGTGCACATAATGGCGAATATAGAATGGAATAGAAAAGAACTTTATTTTTCATTGCAACAAGTACAACGAAATTACAAAAGCCGTTCAGTCAGTGCAAAACAGTGTGAGACAAATACGATAAAGTACAGTGCAAACACAAGTGAAGTAAAATGAGATAAGAAATATGTAATAAAATAAAAAAGGTAAGGTGCAAAATAGAATAAAGGATGATACAGAAAGTAATAAGAATAAGGTGCAAGAGGAGTGTAATGGTACCGTAATATACGTCAATAAAGGTGAATATATGGCAAAACACGCCAAAATATAGCACAGGAACAACAAGGAAATACTCCAGAATAATATTAATGCTGCTATTAACAATAATTGTACATTATTAACTGTGAAAATACTGATAAACCACCGATAAATCATGCACATGTATCACCTTGAATCATCTCTCTCTCGTGCTGTACATATGGTCCAAGCAGCCATCAGTGCGTATGATGAAGTCACGATGGGGGAAGCTCTCCTGGGGCCAAAAAATGCATTTTAAGGTCCAAAGTTTGAAAAAAAGAGTCTAAACATGTAAGTCTATGAGAGCACGGCGAGGCAGGAAAAATCAGGGCACAGTAAACTCTTTTCTCGCTCTTTTTTCACGTGGCTGGAGGAGGGCGGTGCACTTTCACCCACTATGGGCCAGCAGCCATGAGGTTTGTGGTAAACTAAATTTAATGAAACTGACTCATTTGTTCATCGTGATAATCGTCATGAACAAAGCTAACCTTTAAGAGCTTTGATCACAATCAGCAGAAGTGTTATATAACTACAACGTGGCAGTTCAACTTGCCTACAGAGTCGTCTTCACAACAGAAACAGAGCTTTCTTTCTTCTTTGTGCCTTTTTGTCACATTTTGTTCCAAAGAGGCTGCAAACCACTAAAACCAGAGGAATTTTTTTTTATTCAGCATCCCAGAACTGACAATAGGAGGCTCTTCACTTCTGTGTCAGATATTCCTGACATGTGCGATAATCAGACTGTTTGGAGGTCCAAGTGTCTCCACGTCACATTTACCGTATTTACTGGACTACAGGTTGCTCCGAGTCGTCAACAGCTAAGAGCAACTTTGACCTGGAAAGTCAACCCACAAACAGATAGAAGTACCGTATTTACTGGACTGTAATGGTTCTTTTCCACTAGCACGCCTTGGCCCTACTCTACTCGATTTGCAGCGTGTTTCCACTAGCCTGGTACCTCCTAAAACAAGCTAGTTTTAGTACCTACTCCGCTCTGGGTCCAAGCGAGCTGAGTCGATACTAAAAGATGATGTCACCGACTGCCGGCTACTGATTGGTCAGACATTGTCGTCATCGATGACACATGACTGTGACGGGCTAGCATGCTAGCGATAGCTACCGTTAGCTTACCCTCATACGTCTTTTCTTTGCAGCTGGATTGCTCTCGTCCTCGTCTTCATTCTGTTGTATAGCTTCCAAACTCTCATGTGCTTCTCAAGGGGTATTTCTTCTTACCACCTGCAGCCTTCTTCTGCTTTCCTTTTTTACTCAGTTTGTGACAAAAAGCCACAGATTGTTGTGTCGCGCTCAAAATGACGTCACTGCAGAGCTGCTCAGCCTGTTGGGCAGGCGGCTGGGGCTAATGGAAAAACAGAACAAGGCGAGTAGATTAGGGCTAGTGGAAAAGGGTAGGGCTGTAAAGTCCAAGTCGACTGGTCGACTTATTGGTCGATGCGTGCTCAGTCGACCAAAATTCTGATTGGTCGACCAAATGTATCAATTTATATTTTCCCCTGCAGTATATGGTTCATTTTATCAGGAGAAATGTATCAAGTGAACCGTTTCACAGGTAACAGCCTGTCTTTTAATGTATTTATCATTCATTTCAATATCAATATTATATTAAGAAATTTTCAATATTCTAGTCTAATAATCCTTTATTCGTTTTATAGCTGCATGCCGCTGCTGCGCTCTGCCCACTGCAGTGGCGGCAACCCTCACCGCGCTGGATTTTATGCCTCATATAAATATCCAAATGCAAAAACGACATCACAGATGGAATTGTCAGTTTTATTTCTGAGGGTATGAGGCCCATTGGTGTCGTGGAAGGCCAAGAAAAACATTGGAACCTGGATATTCAGTGCCAGCGCGCCACACAATCACACACGCACATACGGCAAAATACGAGGGAGTAAAAAGAGAAAGTTTCTGAGTTAATAGATAAAGATAACAGATGTGGACGTCTCTTCGAATGGAGTCCTATATGACAGTGACTGCCCATTTCATTGATGAAGACTGGAAAGCAAAGAGTCTTCTGCTTGAGAGAGGTAAAAAAGGAGAGGCGGACACGGGAAGAAACATCGCTGCGGATTATTATTTTTGGTATATTTTTTGTGAAAATTGCTGTGTTTTGGTCAACCAACAATTTCTTTGGTTGATTACAGCCGTAGAAAAGGGCCATAAGTCGCTCTGGAGTTTAAGTTGCATCAGTCAAAAAATGTGCAATGAAGAGGAAAAAAAAAAAACATACATGAGTCCCACCGGACTATCAGTCTCTGACAGTGAGGTGGTTTATGAAGCGGTAACACCAGGCAGGTCCACTCAGTCCTTTCTGTTGGCATTGCTGTAGGGCTGCAGCTAACGATTATTTTCATAATCGATGAATCGTAAAAAATAATCGCCTGATTAATCGGATAATGACACATTTTTGTAATTTCCTTTACAATTTAACTTTAAGTTGTTTTAGTTATTTTCTAAACAACAATAAGGACAATAAAAAGCATTTTTCCTTCAGTAATAATGTTTTATTACAGCTTTTTGTCTTTCTTGACTCACTGTGCTAAACTGTAAGTACATTAATAGTGTCGCAGTTCTACTGTTTGTTATGTGTTCAATGTGGATGTTAATGTTTCCTGAAAACTGATGGTCAGTGAAGGGAGCAGGAGGCGGGGCGAGCGGGTCAGAGTTCAGAAGGAGAGAGATAGGGTGTGGGTTTGAGCAATAAGGGAGAGAGCTGTTAGCAGGAGGACTAGAGATTACTACTCATAATCTTTAAACCGAGGCGAGTCTTCGTCCGTCTCCAACACGCCGACGTGCTTTCTCAGCTCAGCTCGTTCATAGAGGTCGTGCTCCCATGCCAGATGAAGTCTGGATGAAGTCGGCCTTAAGTGTTTGAAAGTGATCGTTTGCTTTGTTTTGTTGAGCGTGAAATGCTCCCAGCTTTTGGAGGTTTTTGGTCGTTCATGAAGTGATGCTGCCGTGGACACCGCCATTGTGAATCCTTCTGCATGTTGTTATGTGCAGTGTCGGTCGCTCCTCTCACAGTAGCTTACCACAGAGAGCGGGCTCATCTCCTCCTAACTAACCGACTGTAAGCTACAATTAATGCACCAAAGCACCTGCGATTCGTTGCCGATGAAAATCGATAATTAAATTTATTTATTTTATTCATTTATTTATTTATTTAATAGGGACAGTGCACATTAATGAACATCTATTCAAAGAACAATAGATGTAAATATGCCGGATTATAGCATCAATGCTAATTTACATCCGTAGTCCCTAGGCAGGTAACATGAAACATAAACATGATGGCAAAGACACACACACAAAAGCAGGACATAGAAAAGGACAATAGATCATAATGAGAGCACAACACAGTTCATCTCTAAAACCCTGGATGTTAATGGTTACAGCCACTGCTTAACGTGTTTTAAAATTAGTTGACAAGGAATTTAATTATCAATTTTCATAATTTAATCGATTAGTTGTTGCAGCCCTACATTGCTGTTCACCAAACATCCACCAGGGGGCGCTCCAACAAACCTGACCTCTACTTCTCCCTCACTATCAACCAACTGATATTAAATTTCTCTTCAATCTTCTTTCAGCTGTTTTATTTTAATTTTTTTAATTTGTTTGTCCAGGCGGAGTAACATCATACAGATGTTTGTAGTTTCTCACTAACTCTCAGGGTTTCTCTTCAGTAGTTCTGCCATTATTATTTCTTCTGCGTGTCTAACTAGAGCTCCGTAATGGGCCGTAGCAGCAACACTGCCCCCACAGGGTTTCCAGTGGTACTGCTCCATGTGGCCTGTATCTGTGAGCTTTATGGAAACATGCAGGAATACAGCAGAATGAACTCAGAGCACAGACAGGTCCGTCTTTAAAGTTGATCATAAACGAGCCTGAAACAGGTCTCTCCTGCTGCTCGCAGTTCAAACACTGGTCTGTGGACTCTCTCCAGTTCTTACCATCTTTATTTCAGCCTGTGATTACCTTTCTATATATTGCAGTAAGAGTGACCTCTACTTTTCACAGACTCCAAGCTTTGTTTCTGCTCGATTACAGCTGCATATTTTACTTTCTGCAGTTTTTTAGAAGAGATTTTCATCTTGTGGCATTTTGTTTATGTCTGGCCTAGAGCGCCCTCTCCTGGCTGTAGACGGTAATGTTTATTTTTCTGTTCATGTCTGTCAGTGTGTTTAATGATTTGTATTTTCATATATTAGTCACATCAGACTTTAAGTCACAGGATTAGCCAAACTATGATCAATCATTCAATCAATCTTTATTTGTATAGCGCCAATTCATAACAAGTGTTATCTCAAGACACTTTACAATAGAGCATAAGGCTCTTTATTTTATGGATACACATATATGCATAGATACATATATACATATATAAATACACATATACATATATCTATACAAATATATCCATCCAACACCAACATGAATCCATATAGTCAATCATGAATCCCTCCATCATGGCTCAAGAAAAAACCTTCTGTTAAGCAGCAGGAAATCTTGAATGTGGATCCCAGTCTCATGATGAACAGCAAATCCACACCATGCTGTGTTGGTGTGAGGGTGAAGGAAGGGAGGTAAGAGGAGACAAGTGGACTAAAGTAAGAACTAAAGTTAGAGACAGATCCATGAACCATAGACCTGTCGTCTGATTTATTAGAGGTTAGCCTCTTGAGATGCTACATCTGGTTTTCAGGATGTCTGAATGGTTGTGGTGATCATTTTATAGAAGTATAATCAATGATATTCTTCCTGAAAATAAGAATTTATGGTAGTGATGAACTCATGGGTGCCCAGACCACAAGGTCATCCCAACCAAATTTTTGTCTCTGTTAAGTAGAAATGTGTCAAAGGCCTCTTGAGATGTGACCTCCCATTTTCAGAGGGACCCCATGCCTATATTATATGCCTATAATGATAATGGGAATAGAATGTTCCTAATGAAATGGCCAACTATGTGTCATGTCTATAATTGTAGTTTTTGAACTTAAAGGATTATTACACCCAAAGAATGATATGACTTCATTTTCTACTCACCCTCATGCTGAACAACACTCTGGAGCACTTTTTTGATGTCTTAAATGCAGCCGGAGGTCCGGGGGGATTTTCGCTGTCAACAAACGTCCATCTAACAGGGGACGACGGAGCCCGAAGAAAAAGGTCCATAAAAGTCCACAAAAACGTGCCTATTTTCCTTCATACTACTCGTCCGCTGTAATCCAAGTGTCCTGAGCGGGTAACGTCCATAATTAATTCGAAACCAGGTCATTTAGTACATTTTTCGAGCCTAAACAGTGCTATAGCGTACTTCCGCAGTGCACGTCCACGCGCGCTCCCTGCACTACGTAAGCCGCGGCAGACCAATCCAGACGGCTGTTGAAAAGCTCCAGTAGCTTCATGATTCGACCTTGTTCTTGTTCTCATTACAGGAAATAAGGTGTGTCACTATTGCTTCCTGTTGCACATGACATTGATCCACAGAAACGTTTTCTCTTTTTTTGCACTTCAGTCGTCGCTGTGTTGTCGACGTTGGTCTTAAGTTGTAGCAGATCATCAGTGCAGCAGCGGTTTAAGTAAAATCGACTCTGATGCTTCAAACTGTCCTGTCAGTAATTCTGTCTTTATTATCTTTCCCTCTGAACAGGAAGCATATGTTTCATACAGATGTTACTTTGACAGGCTTTTTAGTTAAAGCTAAGGAAAATACAGACAAGCCCCATGATCAAAAAATCAGCAGAACAAAGTATCATCCTTATTTATCGACGTGTATCCATCCAGATTTTACAGAATCCACACTGCTGTTAGCAGTTCTAAAACATTAATTGTAAACAGTGCAAAAGCCAAACTACATGATGCAGCACGCACAATCAAGTCTTAATTTACTCGAAAGATGTCAGAGGGACTGAAATTTAAGAGTCTTCAGTTTCAGTGACAGCCTGCCTTTGCTGTTTTGAAAATGAACAAGAGTTTTTGGTCTTTTATCAGGATACTTTTTGACATACTGGAAATATTCAGCCCTGATCCAAATGGAGACAGAGAGGGCTTTCATACCAACAAGGCTCTGTTGCGTGTTCAGACCAGGAAATATCGTCTTCTGTGATAAAATGATCAGGAAGTCGAGTGAGGAGACAAAATGTTTGATGGCAGTTTGGGCATCGTGTCATTGTGTGCTTGACTGCTGGATGACAACAAACTAAAGTAAAGAAAAAACACTTTGAGTATATTGATGCAATCGGTTGGTTGTTCACTTCCACCTGAGTGGAACAGAATAACGCCCTCCCACTTTCGTTCAGTATGAATGTGAACGAGGGCTGATTCACTCAAACGCATCATCCATGATCTGTGCACATGCAGCACTCACTGTGCTCTCATTGGTCAGTCTCTGATGTGGACGAACAAACCACAGGAGGCAGGACGAAAATCAAACCTGCTGGACTTCAGCCGTAGAGTCGAGATGGAACAAGTGATTTTTGCAGCTAAGTAGGGATGTAACAATATGAAAATTTCGTATCACAGTTATTGTGACCAAAATTATCACGGTTATCATTATTATCGTGGTATTGTTGCAGTGTGCTCAAAATGTTCAAAAAGTACTTTAACACACAAATGAAATGGTATAACCTCTTTAATATTATAATCATAACAGTTCTTTTGATTTTTTTGTCAATAAATGTGTCATGAAATGCCCTTTGAGTACATTTTTTACCTTTCTTTAATGAGAAATAAAAGTAAACTATTCTGGCAAGTATTTGTCATTATGTTATAAATGATTAAACTGTGTGTGATTACAAGAAAAGAAAAAACATTTGAACTTTAAACAGGATTGTCTTTATAAACAATTGTAAATGAACATGTTAAAAGTTTTGAGACGACCAAAAATAAATGTAACCTATTTTACAATCACTAACACATTTTAGTTTGCCTGCAGCATTAGTGTCCATGTTACAGCTCGTTATATTAGACCATGTCCAGGCCTTTTGATTTATTTATTTTTGTTTTACTAACAATAGTCCCTGAAGCAGTTACCCCCCTTCATGACTCTCCTCTGGTCTCCCCTTTCCATGGCAGATCTCCTCCACATCTCCTTCTTTAATATTTACAAATTACGATTGATTAAATCCATAAAACATAAACTACGATGGAAAAAGACGAACTACTGCGATGAAATACGGTGAATAAATGAGAAAAGAACGGCAAGAACTCACTCCAGAATAATACTAGTGCCGTTATTAACAACCTTTATACATTATTTACACAGAAAATCCTGATAAACCTCCGATAATTCACTCAGGTATGGCTCTCTGAATTCTCTCTCTCTGCCCGTTTACTCGAGGAGTTACAGCAGTTTTAATCACACACATTTTTGTCTTTCACCACAGCAGTTTCCCCTCCACATCCTTAAAAATCCAAGCTTAGAACAGACTTTAGACTTTGTCCGTTTGAGTGTGATAACCTGTAAGAGTCTTTCTTTAAGAGGTTAAACATTACAAACTGCTCCTCTGTCTGTGAGAGACGGCTGCTTCACCGAGGAGCAGACACACATAGTTCAGACTTTACAGTCAAAGAGCAGCATCACCGTGAGTTACTGACACAGTGTGATGATCAAACATGGTATCACAGGAAGTTTAATAGGACACGGTAATGATTAAATACAAAATAATAAGATACCAATTTACCATTTTACCGGTAACCGTTACATCCCTACAGCCAGTGGGTCCCAAAAACCTCGACTGTCAGGTCAGACTAATCATGTTTACATCATGTAGTGTGACCCCGGCATTAGAGTGATTAACCAACACTGTTAACAATCAGAACATCATTACTTATGTTTCTGAATCACAGTCCATCTTTATCTTACCCACTCTGCTAAATCTGCTGCTACTTACTCCCTTTGACTGCTTACAGCAACATTGAGTTGCCAACAGATATTAATAATTGTCTTGTGTTTGGTTCTTTTGAAAAAATGGCCATAAATTCCTGTAAATTCAATCAAATCACTTTTTTATCCTTGACCTGTTCAGCCCCTTTAAACCTTCTGCTAAAAAATGACATAAAGAAAAGAGTGAATCTCTGCAACCACAGAGTTTGTTTGAGTTATTTTGGAGTCATAATAAAAGTACCACCTGAGAGATTTGTTCAGATGTGAATTATTAGTATGTGTGTTACTGGGACAGAGGAAATGAAGATAGAAGGCAGAATAACATGAATCATCCTCGCCTAAAAAAACACTTTTTATTGTGAATATCTCTTTGGAATGATGCTGGAGTGGCTGTAAAACTCTAGAAATAAATAATAACATATTTTTACATCATCTCTGCAAAGGACTATTGTTATAAAGTGATGCAGAGCAAAATTAGGAAAGTTTTATGACAACATGGTCTGGAGAGGATTTTAGAAACAGTGCACACTGAGCCAAAGGTCAAACATATATGCATTTGTCAAATTAAGTGTTTAAAATGTATATTTAGCACTTCTTCCATGTAATAAACTCCTCTGGATCGTTGTTCTGACATTTTTTAGTCAAAAATGCCCATAAATAAGCATAAAAACTTTAATATTTGATATCATGACACCTTCATTGAGGCCTAAGACAGTAAAATACGAAGGGCTTTATCTCGGCCTGTCTCCTGGGTTTTAGTCGTGGAATGATGCGTTTGGTGTCTCTGGAAAGGTCTCAGTCTCAGCTTCCAGCAGATGTCTTGTTTGTGTGTAGCTTGCTAAATTTTGGAGCGAGAGGTGAAAATGTCAAGTGCGATGCTTGATTTCACCCAACAGATTTTAATTTTTTTTTCTTTAACTTTTTTTTGCTGGTTAATAACTCTAATAATAATAACTTTATTTATTTAGCACCTTTTAAAACAGAAGTTTACAAAGTGCTTTAACAGACAAAACAAAGGCAGAAAAAGGCAAAATAAAATCAACAATCAGGTCGACAGAGACCTCGAGAGTCAGAGGAAAAGGCAGAGAGGGTCGAGTTAACTCAAGCAACAAAATGAAAGAAAATAGAATAAACTGTAGGATTGAAACAGCTGGTATAATGCATAATGACAAGGAGATAATAAGACAGTAGATGGATAATAGATTTAAGATGCAGGTCAGACTAATCATGTTTACATCATGTAGTGTGACCCCGGCGTTAGAGTGATTAACCAACACTGTTAACAATCAGAACATCATTACTTATGTTTCTGAATCACAGTCCATCTTTATCTTACCCACTCTGCTAAATCTGCTGCTACTTACTCCCTTTGACTGCTTACAGCAACCTCGAGTTGCCAACAGATATTAATAATTGTCATGTGTTTGGTTCTTTTGAAAAAATGGCCATAAATTTCTGTAAATTCAATCAAATCACTTTTTTATCCTTGACCTGTTCAGCCCCTTTAAGCCTTCTGCTAAAAAATGACATAAAGAAAAGAGTGAATCTCTGCAACCACAGAGTTTGAGTTATTCTGGAGTCATAATAAAAGTACCACCTGAGAGATTTGTTCAGATGTGAATTATTAGTATATGTGTTACTGGGACAGAGGAAATGAAGATACAAGGCAGAATAACATGAATCATCCTCGCCTAAAAAAAGTTTTTTTATATTTATTGTGAATATCTCTTTGGAATGATGCTGGAGTGGCTGTAAAACTCTAGAAATAAATAATAAAATACGTTTACATCATCTCTGCAAAGGACTATTGTTATAAAGTGATGCAGAGCAAAATTAGGAAAGTCTTATAACAACATGGTCCGGAGAGGATTTTAGAAACAGTGCATACTGAGCCAAAGGTCAAACATATATGCATTTGTCAAATTAAGTGTTTAAAATGTATATTTAGCACTTCTTCCATGTAATAAACTCCTCTGGATCGTTGTTCTGACATTTTTTAGTCAAAAATGCCCATAAATAAGCATAAAAACTTTAATATTTGATAAAATGACACCTTCACTGAGGCCTAAGACAGTAAAATACGAAGGGCTTTATCTCGGCCTGTCTCCTGGGTTTTAGTCGTGGAATGATGCGTTTGGTGTCTCTGGAAAGGTCTCAGTCTCAGCTTCCAGCAGATGTCTTGTTTGTGTGTGTGGCTTGCTAAATTTTGGAGCGAGAGGTGAAAATGTCAAGTGCGATGCTTGATTTCACCCACAGATTTTAATTTTTTTTTCTTTAACTATTTTTTGCTGGTTAATAACTCTAATAATAATAACTTTATTTATTTAGCACCTTTTAAAACAGAAGTTTACAAAGTGCTTTAACAGACAAAACAAAGGCAGAAAAAGGCAAAATAAAATCAATAATCAGGTCGACAGAGACCACGAGAGTCAGAGGAAAAGGCAGAGAGGGTCGAGTTAACTAAAGCAACAAAGTGAAAAAAAATAGGATAAACTGTAGGATTGAAACAGCTGGTATAATGCATAATGACAAGGAGATAAGACAGTAGATAGATAATAGATTTACAGATGCATAGATAAATTAAAGACTGTTGACGGCATCACATCAGGAAGAAGGGGCAGAAAGAGGACTGGTAAAATGAAAAAAAAATGCTAATAAATATATCAATACATAAAATGAAATAAAAATCTGATAATAAAAACTGAGTATATCAAAACAAGAAAAGAGTAAAAACAGGACTACAACAATAACAAATGGTGAGGAGGATAAGAACAGTAGGACTTAAAATAGTAAAACAAGGAAAAAAAATCACGTAAAAGGAAGTCGAAAAAAGTGGCTTTTAAGATGTGATTTAATAGATGTCACTGATTCAGCTCGCCTTATCTCCTCGAAGTTCTCTGACAGAAAATGCTGATCACCTTTAGTCTTCAGCTTTGACTTGGAAAAGCCAACAGGCCCGAGGATCTGAGGCTGCAGGCTGGCTCATAAGGAATTGTTTTAATTGTGTTTGTTGGATGTAATAATGACTTACATGTTAGTGTGACTGAGTTTTTCCTGTTTAATTTGATGTGTAGCATGACTATATTCTACATGAACAGTTCTCTTTTTCTTTTGTTTTTGTTGGAGAGCATGAAGCACGACTGAAATCAGGGACTTTGGGGCTGAAGAGGTTAATGGGGCAAATTAAAAGGCACAGGAGAGGCACATTTAAAAAAAAACATCAAACAAACCCAAACAACAACCTCAAACTCAATTTCCATTCCATCTTTTCAATTTTTGTGTCATATTAAATTGCAAAATTAAACAGCTTCTGTTTAAGCCCATTTCTGATCTAAGCCCTTACCTAACCTCCTCCCTTTCCAATGGTATGGTAGACAAATTAAGCTAATTAGGTCCTTTATATCAGTAAATATCCATGTCTGAAAGGAAAATTCAAAAGAAAACAGTTATCATCGGTGGCCATTTTGACAAATGGCTGCCATTGATGCCTCCATATCCACATCTTTTTGGAATGCCTTTAGCTATCACTGCACCAAATTTCATGCTTGTATCACAAAATGAACGATTGTTATGGAATTTCAAGCTAAGCTGCCCCACTATAAACTCTCCTAAACCTGTGGACAGTCTGAAGCTGTAAAGCTAACATCAAGTTAACCCCTCTGGATCAAGAATGGGAGGTCACTCAAGGTCATGTGTGCAGGCAGACAGGCAGTTATTATGATAAAGAAACATCCAAATACTGTGTTTGACTTTTTTAAAACAATAACCCTGTGTTTGTTTCCTCCCTGTTCAGGTGGTTGGTAAATGTCTGTCTGACGGTGCAGACGAGTATCTGCAGATGTTGAGTCTGTGCTCGGTCATCATGCAGCAGGCCTCCCAGAACAACTGAACCTGGATGAAGGAGAGCAGAGAGCAGAGAGCGGCTTCTTACTGTGGAAAACAAACTGAACGAGCTTCCATCAGGAGCAGCAGCCTCACAGAGACACCAGCACTTCTGTCAGATTCAGCTTGGAAAAGTTTTCAGACTATTAAAGACGGATGGATAAACTGTTTGATTATTGTTCTTGTTCTCCAGCTAGACTGTTTCATTCACTTAACAACTGTGTAATAGATCTTTGTACATTATTTGAGTTGAAAAAAATAAATACTTGTATCTTTTCAGTGTTTGTAATGATGAGGTTTCTGTTATTGATCAGGACGTTTATTCACAGCAACAGGGTCTGCAGAGACTGATTATTTTTTATTTGTAGATTCAAACAGCCTGGTTTATCTGTGCTGAAGAATACTGAGAAAAACCATCTGAACACGTTATTAGAAACTCATTCACATCTGCAGAAAAGCTGCACGTGTGAAAACGAACATGAGCTGCTTCACACTGTTTTTAAATCAGTCTTTATTTGTGTAGAGCAGCAGTTTATAAAAAGTGTTTCCTCAAGACACTTTACAGTAAAGCAGGCTGATGCACATCTGTGCAAATATACATGTAAACAAATATACATATACTGTATGTGCACAAACATACATCCAAAACCAGTGTTGGGCAAGTTACTTTAAAAATGTAATGCATTATTTATTACTTGTTACTCTCATTTCAAAGTAATTAGTTACATTATAATATTACTGTATTTGAAATGTAAGGCATTACTCTATTATCACATTACTTTAACCCTTTCATGCATGCATTATTAAATCACAAAGGAATACTTTTTTCTAAATGTTTGTTTTTACTTTCAAACAAGTTAAAAGTCATGTTCACTTTTTCCAATGTTATATTTAGAGGGAGTTATGCATCTGTCTACTACAGTGAAGCCATACATCAACAGTAGTAATTGAATGGGACTTTATAAAAATTCACAAACATGTCTTTGACAAACATTTATTAGGAGCAAATCGAAGAAAAAGTAAAATCTGAAGAGCATGTATTGTTGTTTAATCAGACTATTCACTTGTGAATTACAACAAAATGTAAACAAAAAATACAAGATAAAGTAAATTCTGAAGACAGGCATAATGCCCAATTTGCTCTTCGTCGGCTATTTCAGATTCATAATGCAATATCATGTTATGGTTAAAATGTGCAAAGATAATATTTCTTATTCAACTTAAGACAAGAGTGAGAATTTAGCACCTGGTAGCTGGACATGGTGCTGCAACCTAAATGCTTCATCATTATTCCAAATATCTATCCGCTGTAGTGGACACCATGCATGAAAGGGTTAAGTTAGTCTGGTCAAAATAACAGAAATATGGATTTGTCATTCTAAATGTAGCTCATTAAAAAGCTCATTAACATCCAGTGAAGGTGATGTGGTGTCTATCTGACTGAGTTCATCTTAAGGCTAAAAACAGGAGAATATAACAGACACATTGATGCTCATGGCACAATACAAGAAACCATCAGAGCAAAAACAGACAGAAGGGAAAAGGACTTTTCTCCTCTGCTGATCTCACAGAGTATTTGAAGGAGAATTTGTATTTAAACTGAAAAAAACACTTTCATTTAAGGTTAAATTAAAAATGCATTGTAACTTGCATTACTGACATTTGTACTGAGTAAAATATTACTGTTTTTGTTTTGTAATGCCTTACATTACTATGTTACAGTAAAAAGGAATGCATTACAGTAATCACATTACCTTTGTCATGCATTACTCCCATCTCTGTCCAAACTCCAACATGAGTCCATCATGGCGGCAAGAAAAATATTTTTTCCTGGGTTACTTACCCTGATAATGCCCTGAACGCGTAAACATTTAGCTCTTACAAGTTTGACATCCGGGACTGCAGTCTAGTAGTTACCTCCTAAGCCCTTTCCTCACCACTTTAGAAAAGATGTTAGTCTGTTTAAGAAGGGTCAAATCATTGGCATCAAGCAGAGAAAACATCTAAGGAGATTGAAGAAACTACTAAAACTGGGTTAAGAACTGTCCAACACATTATTAAAAACTGGAAGGATAGTGGGGAACCATCGACTTCAAGGAAGAAATGTGGTCAGAATCAAATCCTGAATGATGGTGATCGGTGAATCACTTAAACGTTTGTCCAAATCAAATCAAAGAAAAACAACAGTAGAACTCAGGGGTGTGTTTAATAGTGAAAGTAAGAGCATTTCCACACACACAATGTGAAGGGAACTCAAGGGATTGGGACTGAACAGCTGTGTAGCCTTAAGAAAACCACTAATCAGTAAGGCTAAGCAGAAAAAAGGCTTCAGTTTGCTAGGGAGCATAAAGATTGGACTGTGGAGGACTGGAAGAAGGTCATGTGGTCTGATGAGTCCAGATTGACCCTGTTCCAGAGTGATGGGAGCATCAGGGGAAGAAGAGAGGCAGGTGAAGTGATGCACCCATCATGCCTAGTGCCTACTGTCCAAGCCTGTGGGGGCAGTGCTGTGATCTGGGACAGATCTGTGACATTGGAGAAGCTTAAAGAAACAATGACACAGTGAATGAGACTGTGATCAAAGATAAAGGAGGGACAATGAAATATTACAGTGTGAGCTTGTTTTAGGTGGGGACTTTGTTCTGACCAGGCTATAGGGGAGAGTGGGGGGAGTTGTGCCACCCCTGTTATCTAGAGAACCAAAGAAGATATTGGTCATGTGACCAGGTATTTTTGAGTCGGCATTCATTTCACTCATCCTGCAAAGAAGGGAGACACGTCTTGAGAAGTTTGTACATGTAAGTTAAAAAAATATGTTTTTGCTTCCAAAGTAAAATTTCTATTTGTCCTTTTCCACTAGCACGCCTTGGCCCTACTCTCCTCGGCTCTACTCGATTAGCAGTGTGTTTCCACTAGCCTGGTACCTCCTAAAACAAGCTAGTTTTAGTACCTACTCCGCTCTGGTTCCAGGCGAGCTGAGTCCACACTAAAAGATGACGTCACCGACTGCCGGCTACTGATTGGTCAGACAATGTCGTCATCGATGAGTCATGAGCGTGACGACCTAGCATGCTAGCGGTAGCTACCATTAGCTTACCCTCATCCGTCTTTTCTTTGCAGCTGGATTGCTCTCGTCCTCGGCTTCATTCTGTTGTATAGCTTCCAAAACTCTCCTGTGCTTCTCAAGGGGTATTTCTTCTTACCACCTGCAGCCTTCTTCTGCTTTCCTTTTTTACTCAGTTTGTGACAAAAAGACACAGATTGTTGTGTCGCGCTCAAAATGACGTCACCGCAGAGCCGCTTGGCTGTTTACAGCGACACTGCATCCTGTTGGGCAGGCGACTGGGGCTAATGGAAAAGCAGCACAAGGCGAGTAGAGTAGAGTAGAGTAGAGTAGGGCTAATGGAAAAGGGCCTGTGATCAACATTTTTTGATTGCTGTGTTTGAACAATTATGGACACTAGAGCTGAAAGATATATCTATATCGGCATATGAACATTCAAGATATTAATCTTGAAAAGGCAAAAGTTCACAAGTAAGGACCACACCGTCAACAGGATGAATTTGACAATTATTTATTGCGTACAGTGGATAACAACAACATAGTAGGTACTTGAAGTGGATAACAGTTTGGGGAAACTTAATGGGGAATTCGCTGTAGCTCCTGGGCACGACAAACCCCCTCTTTAAGGCCCTGAGGAAGGAAGGAAGGAAGAAATAAAGAGGTTTTAATAAGGGGAGGGAGGGAGGGGTGCGTTGAGTGTGTGAAACAAGAGGGAGATGGTCGGTTAGAATTTATAGGAACACAGGAAGAGGCGTGGTTAGGTGTGGTCCACACCCGAAATTCTGCTTAAAGCAAAAATATAAAAAATATGGATTTCCCCCACACTGGCCCTGCATGTACAGCTCTGGAAGTCACAAGTTTCATGTTTTCGATTGCCCTTGAATGCACCGTTTGGTTTTCCTATCGTATCGTCTTGATATCAAGATATTTGGCATGAATATGGAGATATTAAATTTTGTCCATCGTGTTCAGCCCTTGTGGACACGTTTGCAAACACCTCACATGTTTTAGTGCTTTAGTAAGCTACAGTATGAGTCTGAACAGTTAGCATAACGCCAGCTCTGAACTGCGGGATGATGCTTTTTTTCTAAATGGTGATTTCTGCCGCTGAAACAACTCACCCTCACTTCCTGTTTTATTGAACTTTATTGTAATTGTACATTGTATTCTTACATGTGATCCCTGAAACTATATGACATTCTTAATTTTAGAACAAAATCCATCATGCTGCACCGTTACAAACAGAAGACAGACAGAGCAGTGCAGAGGTTCAACAGGTGAAGACGTCAGGTGGAAAAAAAACTTTGTTGAACAGCCAGATGGGAGCAAACGTTCATTTTCCCCTGCAGCATTGACCAGTGGAAGTTAAGTATCCGGTCTGTGTAGAGAACTGCAGTCGATCAGGTGCTCAGTTTGGATTTCATGTTGTTCTTGTTAAATATGTTGTGTTGAAGAAGACACATGATGTTGATTTGTTTCATAGTTTTGAGAAGTGCAGCTCAGTTGGAGCTGTAGGCCTTCTCATAGAAAAGTGGGCGTTGATGATGTTAAGTTTTTTAAATAACCGTTGAATTTGTCTTACTTTTACGGAGCTTTACTGTTTGTGAAACTTAAATTATCTGTTTTACTTTAAAAATCACTGGCACAATTTACCCCAGTGTATTTTCTTCTACACCACAGCGGGCTGAGCTGTGCCGCAAGACCTTTTTTTTTATTTTAAAGCTTTATTTCTCAAACTGTTTATTTAAGATCCACAGTGACTGCTCTCAGGGATGCACCACATCCTAAAGTTTATGTACATATTTAAAGCAGCACAACGGAAGATCTCCGCTTGACCGGATAGGGAACTCAACTACCCATGAGCTCTAGCGCGTGCATACTGTCGTAAGGATACAGATCTGCTGGTTGCGTGCATTTGTTTTGTAGGTGAATCACAGAAGCCAGGACTTCGCTCAAAAGTATTCTTCTGTCTTCAGCGGCTGTTTGCAGGATGGATAGCGACGAGGTAATGTATTTATTTTTGACTAACTGACGATATTAAAAATCACTAAGTTCAACTTGGTTTTATTACCGTGAAGTCGCCCCCGTCCTGTTGAAGCGATAAAGTGAATAAAAGTAAAGACAACCACGAGCTGGTGATATCACACACTTGAAATAGGTCTAAACAAAACTACATACTGGTACGTTCTGGATTTGTTGTGCTGTACTTTTTTCCTGTCAAGTTTTTTGAGGAACTTCGTCATAAATTAGTCGGCCAACATACCTGATAGTAGTCGGACATCCCTCCTCGTCTTTTATTTCACGCCAGCGAGTGAACGCCGAACCGATGATTATTCTGGTCCGAGCATTCAGCTTGTTTTTCTGTCACTTTCTTTGTTTTTTATCCTCCGACAAAACTTTTCTCTTCCTGACGTTGTTGCCTCCGCCATGGTTACAGCTCCGCGATTGGCTTTTGCCGAGACTTCCGTGTTTTAAACGAATCGGGAATCGGGGGAAGTGACGTATGCCGTAAAGCAGTCCAAACGTGTAGTTTTTTAGTGTGGCAGGGTTCCCACCATCCACCTCGAAGTTACATAGCGCCAGTTAAAGGGATACAGACCACTTCAGACCACGACAGAGGTGTCATTCAACACATTGTAAAGTGTTGGACCATCACAATGAATATGGAAGGATTATATTATGTTTGAAAAACTACATAGTGTTGGTTTAAGCTGGAGGCATTACTGTTATCTTCTGCTTTAACCCTTTAACTCCCAGCTCAACCACTCGATAGACCAAACTTGGGTAACTATGTGTTATTCATAAATGCTTCACACTTCTTAAACCTGATCGATTTCGTGGGGGTTGGACAGAAGAAAAAGCATTATGTCTAATCAAAGAGGGGAATTCTCAGATAGGTAAATGTGTTAGAATTAAATGGTCAGAAAAAGAAAGAAGGCTCATATGAATTGAATATGACATCCATTAAGTTATAAGCATTTTTCAAAAATGACATTTTACCTGATTTTTTTTTTTAATCTCTTTTCACTTTCACAATGAAAACACACCGACTCTAAACTTCAACTTCAACCATTTGGCAGAGGTCATTAAATTCAGAAATATTTATTGTGTCCAAAAAAAACCCATCAATGTTTTTTTTGTCAATGTTTTAAGATACAGAAAAAAACTGCAAACAAACTAAAATAACTGATACTTCCTTTGTGTGGGATTTAAAGGTTGAACTAGCTAAAAGCTTTTATTACTATCACCATCATTATTTTAAGCACTTAACTCTAATAAGAAAATATATAGTTATTCATCAAAGAACATTTTGTGCTGTTTGTCAAACTCAGTATCATCTATTTGAAGTTATTTTTATTGTTCATTCAGAGTTAGAGTAATACAACTCAAAATTCTTCACAGAGCATATATTACTTATTCTAGACTTAAAAAAATGATCCAAGTGCTTCAAACCTGTGTTGGCATAAACGTGGACAAATTGCAGTCAAATTATTCTGTTTGTCTGTAAATTAATTCCAGAGATTATTAACATATATCCATCAGTATATCTGCTGGGTCACAGGGCTGTAAATTAAAAACAAGAAAACAGAGAAAGACACTTGGTTTAGACTTTTTGACTGCCAAAAGAATGATTTGATCCAACTGGAAAATTCACAAACCAATTGATAGTTTAATTTGGTCAAAATGAGAAATGTTATTTCTGCTTCTGCCCTTCTTTTTTTATATCTCAAACCAAACCATTGAATAAGACAACTTTAATCTTTTTGGAATGAATTGAATATTTATTTAGTTTATTTTTTGTCTGTTTGTATTTGTCAATACATGAACCTGAGTGTATTATTGTTATACAGAAATACTTAAAGCTAGGGTCTACGATTTGAAACCGCAGCCTGCCCCTCCTTCCCTCACCTCTCCCCTCCGTGTTCCAAGATCCTGCCCCCCAGCTCGTGTCGCCTCATAAAGTCCCTCCCCTCAGCAGCAAACTCAATCAAAAACAGCTCAGCTCAACTGAAAGTATCAAACACCACAGACATCTCCCTTGTAACACACAGCAGTAGCCATTTCAACTGGACCGGCGGCAATGCGGGTCTGGCGCCGCCAGAGCAGAGCCGAGTGTGGGGGAGGATTTATCTTTCTCAGCCTGTCCTCCCCAGCTCAGCTTACAGTGCTAACGATTAGCGGCTAACAGGCTAACCCGCTCCCCTACAAGTTATTAGCCCGTGCAGGCACAGACTAACCAGAGTTATTCAGCAGACATCTCCCACTGTAGTAAACAAAGCCATTACCTGATCAACAAGGGGCAAAACGGTCGATGCTGAAGGTCTGACGGCCAGCTGAGGCTATTCGTTAGCCGTTAGCCGTTAGCCCGCTAACAGGCCTCAACCCGCGGGCAGAGCTCCGTTGGGCCCGCGGGAGAGGGAGGCGGCTTCGGTCTCGGCGCTAGGCTTTTCCGGCTTCATGATAGTTCAGTAGCTAACGCCGCTAGCTGCTCACCGGAGGTAGAGGGGAGGAGGCGGGACCATGGGCATGACGCTGCGTAGCGAGGGAGACGAGGATTGGATGGACTCACAGACTAACTCACGGACCAATTAATAGTCGCAGGTTCTTAGGTTTGATTGGTCAGCTAGTATGCAGCTTTTCAGCGGATATACTGAATGGATTTTTTTCGTTCTTTTTGGTCTTTATACTGTGTAGATAGGACCATAGGACCATAACAGCCTTATAAACGGTGTTATTAATATGTACAAAGCTTCCAAATCGTAGACCATGGCTTTAAAGTGTGAATTTAAAAAAAAGTTATTTTTATTGCTATTTTATTTGCAAACATATATGCCTTTTTAACAGAATTTTTCCCAAATAATTGTGCATTTTTAGTCATCATATAATCAGCTTTTAACTTGTTAAACCTCTAACTCTCCCACCATAACAATATCTAGGTTTTTTTTTATTTTTCCTCCATTGCCTGAAATGTCAAGAGAATCAATCAATGAATTGATTTGTTCTGTTTTATAAAACATTAAATATCTGTAAGTTTATTATTGACCTTTGCCAAACAGTTGAGCTGGTAGTTAAAGGGCAAATGGTTTGTTAATATTTAGAACCTAAAAAAAATGTGGCATTAGTGCCCTGATATGCCAAAAAAGACATTTTCCGGGCTATTTTATGAGGAAGTTAAAGAGTTAAAGACGCTTTAATAAGTAAAAACTGGCACATCTCACCCCACTCTCCCCTATGTATTCCAACACAGGTCAGTATTTGCAAGCAGCTTATAAAAAGGAGCCTAAAGTGGCTTATAACTGGCCCTTATGTATAACAGTATTGTTACCAGTGCAGTTGTTCAATTAAGTTAAATTAGTTTCGTCGACAACACGCCGCCGCACCGCGCGCGCAGGTTTCCATGACGACGCGGGGGAGGGGTCCGTTACACCCACCGGAAACGGCCGCTGCAGTGCCAGCAGAAAATGAGCAGGAGACGGACTTCACATCTTTTTTACTGAGTTTTTAGAGTCATATCTGACCCGCACCTATGTGTGCCGAACGCCTCGCTGTCGCCGAGCCCCTGTGGAGACACCCGGTGGCATGACCGGACCTCCGCGTCTGCGCCCTGACGACGAAGAGCACCGACTGCTGTGGGAACATCGCGCCGGCCGAGGGTAGACGGAGCGGGGGAAGCGGCGCGGTGCTGCCCCCTTCAATGACCACCGTCACTGTCGGCGACCAGAGCTTCAGGCCACGCCGCAGCCATGGAGGCCCGCCCCGGCTGTTCAGTGTAGGGATGCCCCCGAGCTCCAGGCCCGCAGTGTGACGGTTTGAGTATGCCCGGCCGGTGGTGCTCCGTGAGGCCGTCAGCCGCCTGATCTCCCCCCGCAGGCCTGCCGCTTCACCCGGACGCTCTGGCAGGAGAGCAGGCCGGCTAACAGCGCTAGCTCCAGCCTTCTCCTCGCCTCGTACCTGGGCTCTGGCGGTGGAGGGCTGTCCATGCCTACACCACTGACGCTGTTTCCTGACAATTCGAGGACATTTTAAGGCCAAAAAGTCTTTTTATGGGATTCACATCGGCGCAGGAGAAGCGGGCCTAAGCCAAAATGGTGAACTGGAGGCGGCTGCTGCGAATGTCCAACCGATCGTTTCTGGCCTTCATTTTCTTCTTCTCCATGTCCACCACATGTCTCTACTTCATATATGTGGCCCCTGGAATAGGTTAGTTACTGCGGATTAAGTGTAAACGCCTCGTACGGCAGCGCTTAATGTGATTATGTGGATTATCCCGCAGCTCAATGGGCGCCAGCTGCTGCCTCGGTGCTAATGCTAATGCTAACGGCTAATGCTAAAGGTCCACCCTGTGCAGGATCCCCACTCAGACTGAGGGGGACACGGCCTGGGTGGATGTTTGGGCTCAGTAATGTTCAGTTATGTTGGATTTATGGGTTAAATGTGCTTAAAGAGGCGCCGTGGAGCCGAGCTGTGAATGAATGAGCTGCTGATGGTGACGACAGGGATTCCCCTCACCTGCACAGGTGGACTGTTAGAGAGCTGTTAGAGACTAGATCAGCTCGTTCCAGTAAAGACTAGATCAGCTAATCCTGTTCCAGACTAGATCACCTCATTCCAGTAAAGACTAGATCAGCTCATCTTGTTAAAGCTAAAACCGTGGGAACATTTTAAATTGTTTTAAACTGTAAACAAATGAAAACATGATTGCATGATGGTTCAATCCCTGCATATTGTTTCCATGTTCTCCCTGTGCATGTGTGGCTTCTTCAGACAGACCACTAACATGCTCATTATGCTGCGTTCAAGTTGTGCTGAAAGTCAGGATATCCCAGTTCCTAGTGGGAAATTTGAACTGGGTCTGAATTTCCTTCTGGGAACTTGTAGATCCTCACCACCCCCAATCAAAGATGGCTGCCCCCAGTGTAAACAGTTATTTAGCTCCTGTAATATTCGGTTCATCTGCACTTCTGGCTCGTGTTTATGGCTCTAAATCAGCCGTATACACAGTATTGTTCAACTTGTTTATATGGAAATGCAGTCATAGTAGGGCTGGGCGATTTTACCTAATCTCAGTATCACGTTTAATTAAAGCTCTTACCTCGATTACGATTGACGAGTTATTTTACGCTATGCTGAAACACATTAGTGGTGACACCGATGGTTGTAGACACGATCTTCCTGCAGTATTTACACTTAACTTCTTTCATCTCGATGTCCTCTGCACAGAATCCAAAATGTGCCCAAACAGCGGAGACGGCATTTTTCTTGGCTACAGGCTCCTCTGATAGATTGCTGCTTGTCTCCTCCATGTTGGCAGGGCGTCCTTGGCTCTTAGTGACAGTGAAAGCAGACTGTATGGAGGGGCGCGGTCACGTGACTTGCACAGGGAAAATAATTAAAATAATCGACATGAGTAAAATTACTTCGATTAGAGGGGTTAAATGTCGATTTTGGTTATTTTTCAATTAATTAGCCCTAAGCCATAGAGTTATTTACATTCTTCATGTGGTATTTGTGAACTACGGCGCAGGGCATGCTAATGGTGGCTAACAATAGCCTGCTAGCTAACTGACCCTGATAACATGGAGAGCTTGTCACTCCCTCTTCTCAGTTCTAAGGATGATGAATTGCAGCAGAACGTCCTTCAGTGGCTCTATATTTGCCCTCAGGTGTGATCATGAATGCTTGTCTGTCTCTGTATGGGACTCTACTAGAGCTGACAGATTCATCGTTTTGGGATCTAAATCGTGGTTTCAGACGACACAGTCGTGATCGCCAAAGCAGCGCACCTGACTGTTTCAGTATCTGTTGTGTCAGTTTTATAAATTTGCAGGTAATTTCTGAAAGCGCTGCAAAGTGAGTCAACAACACAAAGCCTCTGTTTAGTAAGAGTTAGAGTATCCCTAAACCCTTTAACCCCCAGCTCAACTGTTTGGCAAAGATCATTAAGTCAGAAATATTTAATGTGTTTAATAAACATAACGCTATTGTTTGTTTCTGTCAGTGTTTTATGATACAGAAATCCCCAATGGTATGATACAGAAAAACAGAAAAAACTGAAAACAAACTAAAGAACTGATATTTTGTTTGTGGGATTTAAAGGTTTAAAAGGTTTAAGCTGCCATTAGGCATTAGGTTATTTTAAATACTTAAACATTTACTCATGTAATGATATATACACATGTAAAGTCATTTTTTGTGTTTGTCAAACTCAATATTGTCAACTTTTAGTTTTCTATTTGATTTCGTCCCAAGTATTTGGGAATTTTTGGGTCATCACACAATCAACTGTTGGCTTTTAAAAGTTTTCAATCCCACACCAAGAAAATGTTGTTTTTTTTTTTTTTTTTGTGATTTTCTCTTTTTTATACATTAAATATTTCTAGATTTGATGATGACCTCTGCCAAACACTGGTAGCTGAAGGGTTAAATAATAAAAACAGATTATTTATCATCAGTATTAGAAGGTAAATAATCAGTTATGTGCTTCTGATCATTTATTTCCTTACTATTGCTGTACTGTAAACACAGTGAATATTGCTCTAAATCTTGACTTGCAGAAGATATCTTGAATATATTGAATTATAATCGCTAAATCTGCCAGAAAAATGGTAGTTAGATCTTTTCCTAAGGTCGTTCAGCCTGCCTTTTGCCCAATGTGAGCTGGGACAGGGTCAAGCCAAGTGGTATAGATAATTAATGGATAAATGCAAAACAAGTACATCATTACAGAGGCACCGAGGACATGCACTTGAGCCAAAAATGGACCAAAACTATACGGAATAATCGACCATCCATCACACCTCAAAGCATGATGGTTGCTGGTTCAATCCCCGTGCCAGTCGACCTTTGCATGGTCTCTCCCTGCATGTGTGGAGTCTCTAAGTGGAGTAGATAATAGATGGAAAACAAAGTTTAATCAGAGAGTATATCATTACAGAGACATGCATTTATCTCCACTCCCTTTTTGTTTAGGTTAAATATTAGGGCTTAATTTCTCAGAACAAACCTTAAATTATCATTTTCAGTAAACCTTTAAGTCATTTTGGTACATTTTCACATTCTAATTTGGAGATCTTGCACACTGTATAATTTGCCAGAAATTCATTTATTAGCATTATTTTAGTCTGAGACAGTGAGAGAGTCTATCTTCAAGGTTAAATGGACTTTCTCTCTTCTACACACCTGTCTCTAGAGTTAGATGTGTGAAGTAGCTCTATACATTGTTACATTTTTTCAACATTACAGGCAGTAAACTGGATATTTAAGGGCAATTTGAACGCCAGAATAATCCATTTTAAGCATTAAAAAAATGTATAGCTGCAGACAAGGCTTGTTAAAAATAGTAGCACACAAATATTTTAGTAGCACGAAGAAAAGTTACCAAGTAGTGTGTTTTTCTTTAATACAAAGATATGTGGTCAACGAGGAAACAAACTTGTACCTCTTATGACTGGGAACGGCAGCGGCGTCATTAACTGTCTCTCCGGCGTCTTGAGACACAGCGTCTGAAGCTAACGCTAACTCTTCCTCACCGTCAGTTTCACCTCCTTGCTCAATTTCGTCCTCTTGCCTCAGTTCAGAGTCCACATGTTCTGGTTTTGTTGATCTTTTGAAATAACTGATAGGCTTCATAGTTTCATTGCTTGTTTGGTCTTTCTTCTAAAATAGTTTAAATCAGTGGCAGCCAGTCCCACTGATGCGCTGTGATTGGTGGAGATGAGGCTTTGGGAGCGCCTGCTTATGTTTGTCTGTACCTCGCACAGGGCGGTGCAGGCATGTCAGGTGTACCGAAGGCTAGCTAGCGGTGCAGTTAGGTCAATAAAACAAACGTTTCAAAGCTGAACATGTTTCCAGCTGAGGCTGCGTTCAGGAATACCACCGGCCACAACTTCCAACGTATTCAACACAAGATATAACATGTTTTGAACGGTCTTTTCTCGTAGTCGCACGGGTGCTACCAAATGCAAATCACAACTCTGTAATATTTTTAGTAGCGAATGCGAGTACGTCCTCACACTGTTGAGCCTTGATTGTAGGTTAGGGCTGAACGATATGGACAAAATTTCATATGTCGATATTCATGCCAGATATTTAGATACCTATATGCTATGAGTACATGTTTGCTGAAAACCAAGCGGTGCATTCAAGGGCAGTCGTAAAAATGAAATTTGTTGTGACTTCTAGAGTGTACATGCAGGTCCAGCGTGGGGGAAATCTATATTGTTTATATTGATGCTTTTTCGATGTTAATATCTTGAATGTGCAGATGCAAATAACTTATTCAAATGTAAATGTTCTTCATTGATGCAGCCCTTTAATGGCGACCCAATTGGTAAACCAATGTGCTTTACAATAGGTAGTAAGTAAAAAAGCAATAAATAAAAACAATGAAAACAAACAGGAGCATTAAAATCCATTAAAACAAAGTAAAAGTGTCACCACACTACCGGGTATTAAAAGCCATATTAGATAAATCTAATCTAAATGTCTTCAGTCGAGATTTGAAAAGGCCCAGGTCTACATTCTTAACATTGTTCTGATAAAACTGTGCATCCCTACCTCTCTTAATTGTTTGTGTACAGTAAATATGTCACATGTTAGATATATAAATGATCTCCTTGTTTCTTGTAGTTTTATTTAAAGTTATGAGAAGAAGGCTGAATGTTTGTTTGGTGCATGGCTGGTCTGACGGGGTCTATATTAGACTTTTTGTTATTTCTGTGCTGTTGTTCCAGAGAAGTTTGTTTCCCGATTATCACACTCTTGAAGAAGTGGCTGCGTGCCGACTGGGA
The DNA here is from genome assembly GCA_036419115.1 of Scarus forsteni. Lineage (NCBI taxonomy): Eukaryota > Metazoa > Chordata > Actinopteri > Labriformes > Labridae > Scarus > Scarus forsteni. Next base: position 1,802,854 of record JAZDUH010000104.1, on the reverse strand, counting down.
TTACGTGCTCTTAGTGCAGGCTCTTACTGGCAGCTCGGGGGAGAAATGACGTTTCTGGGAAAACTCATGATGGCTGAACTCTGGTCCCACAGTTTTCAGTGTGAAAGGAAAGCTGCCAAAACAGCCTTAATTTGTTCTGTTTTTACTTTTCCGTGGAGGGAAGTGAAATGTTGTGCTTCATTGTTTTATTTAGAAACTCTCTTTGTGTCCAGGATGTGTGTGAACCTGAACCATTGTGGCTCTTTAGCAGGTGTGACACCGCTCTGGTAAAAACTCTAACCAAAGAAATCAGGAAGTAACACATGAGCCAACAGAAGCACAATGTTTCATCTGTTTTCTGAGAAGTTTAGGTGTGACCGTGATAGCTCGGCTAAATGAGTGTGACCGTGGTGCGTGTTCAGAGTAAATTGCAAATTACCTTAAATCTCAATATGGCTTGTTGCAATTTTCAAATCGCAGAAGGTTCAATATTTTAAGCCCAAAATGTGTTGAACATTTTGGCATTGTGATGTAGTTTTTTGCAATTTCATGCCTATTTTTTACCTCTATTTACACATTTTTCCCACTTTTGGACCATTTTAACCTTTTTTTACAACTTCATGGCTATTTTGCCCCCATTCATCTTTTTTTGGCCACTGTCAGAACTGTTTTTGGAATTTTTACATGGTTTTTGAAATTTCATTCCCAATTTTGCTGCCATAATCAATTTTCCTAAGCCACTTTTGGATTTTTTTGCCAATTTTTCCCCCAGTTTTTACAATTTCATACCTATTTTGCACCTGTTTATTAACCTATTTCCGCTTTCATACCATTTTTACCCAGTTTTTACAATTTCATACCTATTTTGCACCTGTTTATTAACCTATTTCCGCTTTCATACCATTTTTACCCAGTTTTTACAATTTCATACCTATTTAGCTTCTGTTCTTCACTTCTCCACTTTTTCTCAAATCTTTAATCCTTAGATTAATTTAATGTCATATTGGTTTTACTATAAAAAGATCTACTGCTTATGTTTGTTGAAGAATACATAAGATGAGGAACATGAAAACAATCGCAGAGTAAATCACAATATGGCTTGTTGCAATTTTTAAACCGCAGAAGGTTCAATATTTTAGCCCAAAATGTGTTGAACATTTTGGCACAGTGATGTAGTTTTTGGCAATTTCGTGCCTATTTTTTTGTACCTCTATTCATACACTTTTTTCCCACTTTTGGACTATTTTTACATTTTTTAGCCCTGTTTTTATGACTTCATGCCTATTTTGCCTCCATTCATCTTTTTTTGGCCACTGTCAGAACCATTTTTCTTAATCTTTTATCCTTAGATTGATTTAATGTCTTGTTGGTTTTACTATAAAAAGATCTACTGCTTATGTTTGTTTAAGAATACATAAGATGAGGAACATTAAAACAATCGCAGAGTAAATTGCAATATTGGGAAAAAAAATCATAATTATATTATTTTCTCAAATCGTTCAGCACTGGTTCCGAGTTTTCTTTTCTTTTCAGCGTCCGTGTGTCTGTAGGTGTTCGCTCTCAGGAACAGTAACGAGCTCTAACAGCGAGTTTGAGGGTGTGGATAGTTTTTCATGCATTGCTAGTTCTCCGCTGTGACAAATGTAAATTTTCAAGCACATGCACTTGGCAGCTGGAGGACGTTGATAACTGTGTGTGCTTGGCAGCAGATAAGGGCGATTCATCTGAGTGCAGCACTTTTCTGTAACACAGTCAGGCTTTTTAAAGGCTGCTGCACAGTGTCTTCATGTGTTTCAGCTGAACTGATGTGTTTGTGTCAGGCACACAGTGTTGTATCATCATCGAGCCGTATGATCAGACCTCTGCCTCGTCTTCACAGTTTGATTATTCACATGCACACTGATGCTCCACACCTGCATTCCTTATCTATCAAACCGTTTCTTCTGTTTCTTTCTCTTTATCTGCAGTCACAATATAAAGCGTGTCCAAGGCAGTGATGGCAGACTTTTGGATATTTGCCTTGACATTCAGACACAGGCTGGTATTTTAAAAACGCTGCTTTTCCTGTGAGTTTTGGCCATGAGAAGGTCACTGAAAATGAACATTTTGAAACACTCCTGCTGAGGTGGAGATTTTTAAAACTCAGTCATTTGGGCACAAAATGTCCCCTCGTGTGCTGACCTGCCTATCACCTTATGTGACATTGGCTGTGTCTGAAATGTCACACTAACGTCCTGCTCATACTAAGTGTGACGTTAAAATGAGTATGTAGTGCGTTCACATTAGATATAGTAAGAAAAGATTGAGTGTGAGAGAAATACCAGGATGTATACTATATCGGAAAAAATTTAAGTATGCGAGGTGGGCATACTAGTCACACTCAAACGTCCCATAATGCATTGCACCATGCAAGACCGACCGGCATTCTGCTAAAAATCAGCCACTAGCAAACTTCCCATTTTCAAAATAAAAGCATCTTTTATTATCTCCTTTTAGTTCTTTAACGCTTTTGTAAACGGGCTCTTGTTTTGCAGCCGACCAGAAGTTTCTTCGATAGCATAATGGCGCGCATAACAGAATGTTCGAAATGTCCAAATGAAATTAGTATCTGTGCGTTTTATGGCTCAAATGACCACATGTTGGTATTCTACGTGGTGACTTTCTCCCCTAAAATTCTCTCTGAACTTTCAAATGTGTTGAATCAACAGAGATATTTGATAGCCTGGTGTGCTTCTGATTTTTGTCGTCGGAGGTTTGAAATGCATCATGGGAAACTTAGTAGTATACTACAGTGTGAACGGTTGGCATCCTAATCATACTTATAGTATGTAGTACACAGTATATGCACATGAGTTTGTAGTATGTAGTGCGTTAGTATGCCATTTCAGACACAGCCACTGTCACTGTTGTTTCCATCGTTGTGGGTGTGTCTAAATGGTTGCTGCTGTAAGTGTTGATAAATGGATTATTTATATCCCAACACGTAGTAAAGGGTAAATGGACTTGAGCTTATATAGTGTTTTTCTAGTCTAAAGCTGCTTTACACCTCGCGTCACACCAACCCATTCACATCCATTTGCTCTCACATTCACTCCCTGATGGTCCTGAGTTTCTACGTTAGTTATCCATCAGTATTTCTAACACATTCACGCCCTTTCATGCCCATTTACACGCCACTGACACAGCAGTGGGAGCAACTTGGGGTTAAGGGGCCGTTTACATGGAAACTCCTGACTTGAAGACGCAAAGATTCTTCCTTTGCGTCTTCAAATTCTTCTGCGTTTAGATGACAACGCTCAGAGACGAGTTAGTCCCCTGTTAATTTGCTGTAGTGTGCATGCCGGTTCAGTAGATGGCAGCGCTGCTACAGCTGAAAGAAGAAAACCTTTCACAAACAATGAGTAGACGCACAGAGAAGCAGGAGTTTCTTTTCTGGACAACAAATCAGTTCGGACAACAAATCTGACTGGATGGTTTTGTCTGGAAAACAAACCGAGCACGGTAAGATGCTCACACGTTACTCGGCGGACGGCTGAAGCTGTTATTGTTCCTGGTATGTGTGCACAGCTTTCATGTGAAAGAGTACTGCGCATGCGGATACGGGTTTACACGGAGCTGGATAGAGAGTGGAATCAAATCTTTCCACCCTGGAGCGTGTTTTCAAAAGTTTGCGTTTTCAGTAAAAACGCAAACTTTTGAAAATGGGCTCCATCTAAACGCAGGGCCAAAACGCAATGAGAGCGTTTTGGGCGTCATGTAAACGGCCCCTAAGTGTCAAGGACACATCTCCATGCGTCCCCCAGAGCTGGGCTTGAACCTGCAACCAAGCGCCTTTTCAGGATGTTTTGGCCTTTTTATGACCTAAACCCACAGGAAAAGCAGCGTTTTTAAAATACCAGCCTGTGTCTGAATGTCAAGGCAAATATCCAAAAGTCTGCCATCACTGCCTTGGACATGCTTTACATTGTTACTGCAGATAAAGAGAAAAAGAAACGGTTTGATAGATAAGGAATGCAGGTGTGGAGCATCCGTTTGCATGTGAATAATCAAACTGTGAAGAGGTGGCAGAGGTCTGATCAGACGGCAGCCTGATAGCATCCCTGACCAAGCGCACTATCCCACTGCACCACCGACGCCCCACATAGTTTCTGTCACTTATCTACTCCTTTAAATGCCCTGGGACTATACAAACACAGTCTGTATTTTGAGGTGGTGTAGGGACGATGTAGGCTGGTGACTGATCAGCTGGCATCTGTAGCTCCAGTTTAACCCCTTAGTCTTTTCCTGCCCTTTAGTTTTGGCCGTTCTTGTCTAGTATCTGGTGAAAGACTATCCCAGTTCTCTGTCAGGTTAACTAGAAGGACTACACAGCCTTTAAAACAAGGACTAACTGGGGCTCACTGGAATGGGAGAGGTATGAAAATTTCCCATGATACCATGATATACTGATAAGATGGCAGAGTGGAGACTGACATAAGCACATACATGTAAGAAGTTAAGCATAATTATTGATAATCATAGTAATGATCAATGTTGGGGAAGTTACTTTAAAAAGTAGTGTTTGCTTGTTCCTCTTTTTTCTCAAAGTAACTCTTTACTCATGGCCCTTTTCCACTAACACGCCTCAGCCCTACTCTACTCAGCTCTGCTCGATTAGCAGCGTGTTTACACTAAGGCTGAACAATTAAATCACAGACAGTGCAATGTTTTTAACCCAAAATGTGTTGAACATTTTGGCATTGTGATGTAGTTTTTTGCAATTTCATGCCTATTTTAACCTTTTTTAACCCATTTTTTACAACTTTATGCCTATCTTCTCCATTCATCTTTTTTTTTTGGCCACTGTCAGACCATGTTTGGAATTTTTACATGATTTTTGAAATTTAATCCCAATTTTGCTGCTATAATCAATTTTGCTTAGTCACTTTGGAATTTTTTTGCCTTTTTTTTTTTTTTACAATTTCATACCTATGTTGCTTCTGTTCTTCACTTCTCCACTTTTTCTCAAATCTTTAGATTAATTTAATGTCATATTGGTTTTACTATAAAAAGATCTACTGCTTATGTTTGTTTAAGAATACATAAGATGAGGAACATTAAAACAATCAGAGTAAATTGTAATTGCAATATTGGGGAAAAATATTGCAATTAGATTATTTTCTCAAATCGTTCAGCCCTAAATGGTGCTTAGCTATCATTGTGAGATAAGAGGATATATCCGTGCATGTGTGTGTGCATACATCTGTATAACCAACATCACGTCACTGGAAAGAAAAGAAGAATATAAACAAATACCACCCTTCCTGTTCCATTAGTATAACTCTATAAATTTAATCAAAGAATGAAACAGCCCTGAAAAGCTAAAGCTAATGCCGTTTCCTGCTAACATCCCATGTTTCATTCTTTCCCGTCAGACCCCACGTCATAAGTGCAGGATGTTTTATTAGAGCTCCTCACAGCACAGACTCCCTCCTGTTTGCTTTGCCATGTGACAGACGGCATGTGTGCGGTCGAGGTCTCTGATGTGACAGGCTGAACGAAAACTCAAACATGCTGGAATTTGTCAGGGGAGGTGGTGAGGTGTCTCAGATGTGTCCTCCTCAGTCCATCACTGTGACGCTAAATGAACCAGCTCACAGTTTAACGCCTGACGATCAACTGATGAAGGCTGACCTGTGCATGCTGAAGTGGTCTGTTTGTGTTGGGAGCAGGTTCAGAATTTAGCTCTAAGATCTAACCGTTACCTTTCTGGCAGATATTTGGGATTTGAACTCGCTTCATGATTTTCTTCAGCTCAAGCTTCCCTTATGAATTATTCCTCAGGGGAATGAGAACTGTTGGGGAATATTCACTATGTTTACAGTACAGACAACTAGAGCTGGGTTAAAAAAATCAACTTAATTGATTTAAATGGATTTTCCTTTAACTGGTTCATAATCGATCCATAAAATCCAAAGATGGATCTTTTAACTTGGGTAGTTTTTTCTTCTTTGGATGTGCAGAGAAGCAGCCTGTGGTATCAACCCTGCTAGTCTGGTGTGATCAGCGTTTAGCGTTGCTTTCTACTGAACAAGATCTCATGAGATGTTACTGCAAACAAACATGGTGAAGCTCTATATGGGCACCACTGAAGAGTATAAAGCTGATGTTTGGATGTACAGTATTTTAGATTTAACAAGTACAAAAGAAAATACGAGTTGGACAAAAAACAAGTAATATGCAGAATATGCATTAATGCATATCATTAAAATGTGATTAATGTAGCTGCTTTGGGTTTAGTTCTTCATGTTAAAACAATTTTTAATGATGTACCAGGTCAAAAGGTCACTTTTTAAATTTACAGCATTATTTTAACTAAGATATCCCAGACTGAATAAATATCAAATTGAATTGTGAATTGAATCGATTTGAGACCTTGTAATATCAAATCGAATCATTCCAGAAAATCTGACTCAATACCCAGCCCTACAGACGACATTTTTTTATTTAACCTTTATTTAACCAGATAAATTCCATTGAGATCAGGATCACATTTACAAGGGCGACCTGGCCAAGAGGTCAGCACCACATGCCAAAAATCAATAAAATTACAAAAAAAGGTTCAGGCAATAAATTACATCCAGTAAATATATCAGAAACAACAACTTGACAATGGATGAGCAGTAATTTTTCAGTAACAGTCAAGAAATCAATGACATTATGCATTATTCTTTATTTAGTATTGATGATTATCTGTTTGATCATTTAAGGGAAACTCCAACTTCCAAACAGAGGCTTTTTGTTATTGACCTGCCGACCGACACTTTCCCAGTGGAGATGAGAAGTTCGCAAACGAGTTGAGTCTTTTGAACTGCTCTTTTAAGTGAACAATGAGAGTAGGGCTGAACGTTATGGACAAAATTTCATATCTCGATATTCATGTCATATACAGGTATCTCTATCAGCGCAATACAATATGACTATTAGGGCTGCCAAAAAAGACTATTTTTGTAATTAGTTGACTTGTCACATCATCGTGAACTGCAGCACGAGCCTGCACCTGGTGGCCCAGATTGCTTATAATGAGCAGACCTGGCAACTATGTCTCCTGCAGTTGTGCCATATGTGTGAGTGTGTTGGGGGGTGTGCTGGGTTGATTCCTGCGGCGTGATAACCAGGAAACGGGGTGAGGAAAGGACAAACTACCAACCACACTCATGTCTGCTTTGTAGAGGCAGCTGGGTGATAATCATGTGGGATTCACACAAGCAGAAGAGCCCAAAGTCACTTTAATGAGCTGACTTGGCAACACAATAACTGTTGTCTTAGTCTGTGCTCAGCCTGCTCCCTCACGCTTTCTGCTTCCTACACAGCTGTAGTAATAACCTTTGTTCTAGTAGACTCACAATAGTCAAACACTGAAATCAGGCACATTTTCAGGGACAGCTTTAACCGGGGACAGGTCATCCAAAACAGGGACTGTCCCCGGAAATCACCAGACTGTTGACGCTAATGTTAGCAGCTAACTAGCCTATTAACGTATCCAGACGACTGTCCCTCTTCATCAGAAATTGAATCAGCTACAGCGTGCTTCCTTTTCAGACGCTTATGCATCACCGTTGTTCTGCTATAGAAGGAAAGTTCTGGCTTGCAGATTTTGCACATTCTTCTCTTTTGTTTTGGTAAAATGCTCCAAACATTCGAGCTCCGTTGCCGGACAGCGATGGTACTGTTTACTAACTCTTCCAATGACATCACAGCTGACCTGCACATGTGCGTCAAGCGGTGCATTCAAGGGCAATCGTAAAAATTAATTTTATTGTGACTTCCAGAGCTGTACATGCAGGGCGAGCACGGGGTAAATCTGTATCGTTTATATCATTGCTTTTTTGATGTTAATATCTTGAATGTTCATAACTCAACATAAATACGATATATCTTTCAGTCCTAAAATGAAAAAAAGTTGAGACACAGACCCTGGCTCAGTCAGTAGCATTGGAAATGACTGCACTGTCTGAAATTGAGATTTCCTGATTTACACGTTGACATCTGCTCCTTTACTCACACTGAATCAGTATTTATCAGAGTTATTTTATTACCATTTCAGTTGTGAATCCTCTTCTTTGTGTCCTAACATCCACTTTTCTGTCCTGTTTTCCTCCGGCAGTGTTTCTAATGTCACAGTAGAAGCAGCTCTGGTCCATGTTTTTAGGTCTAAACTTTCTTTTCTTGTCTCTCCAACAGCCAACACGTACTTCTTCATGGTGCAGGCTCAGGGCATCATGCTGAGGGACAATGTGAGAACCATCGGCCAAATGATCCGATTATACACCAACAAGAACAACACTCTCAATGGAACAGGTGAGTTAGCAGCTGTTAACATCAGACAGGTGTCGAGGCCTGTCAATCACCAAAAAATAACTCAAACTGTACATATGAAAAAAAATGAACGGATCTGATTCATCAAGAAGCACCAGGACCACAGAATGCAGAAATTAGGATAGATACAGAATGCTAGGACATGTTTTATCATTTTAAGTCATTAAAAGCTTACTTTGCTGTGATTGTGTCCCTAAATAACTTTTATCAGGCATTAGATTATTGGTAAAATCTTTATTTGAAAACAATGGTAGAGGTAATATATATTTGTGTGCTTAATACAGTAAAAACTCTTCTTTTATCACATTTAAAAGAAGCTCATATTGGCTTTAGTAATGTTCCATTTAATCATTAACTTTTGATTTTTTGAAGCTTTATATTTGCTTTTTTTTTTGTTTATTTTTCTTTCTCATTGAGCAATCCAGACACTGAAAATATTTGTATGTGACCCTCTTTGTAATCAAAAGTTGCCCACCCCTGCTGTATCCATAAGCCTAGATAAATTTATTTCTAAAACACATTTAACCCTTTGACTGGTATTGTAACCGTATAGTTGACTTTTTGCCACCACTGTATTTTAAACTCTGAAAGCCCATCTTTGTTTTTCCTTATTCACCTGTCTGAATAGTGTTTATAACACCAATATGTATCCACTGGGTGGGTGCATTAATATAATTGAACCTAGAAACAATCAAAAGTGAATCGCTGATGCATAGATCCTCAGGTATCTCACACAGTAGGAGCGTACATTACAGCAGGTAAAAAATCTTGTCACATATTTTTAGATCCCCTCAAAGTCATAATGTAGTTAAAGGAAATACATTTGATGATAAAAAACAATAAAAATGATGCACCCATATTCCTCAGAAAACTGAGTCGATAACTAAACGTCAAAATTTTGCTCTCTGTAATGTTTTCCTATGAAAAAACAAAAGCAAAGTTGCAGAAATGAAATAATTATTTCATGCCCAGGATAACCCTGAACAGGCAAGCCAACCAGCGGGTTGACTTGCATATCTGCTTCCTGAAGTAATCTGCAAAATAAAAGCTGATATGTTGCTAATTGAAGAGGGAGGAACACAATTTTACCAACAAATGATTTGTTGCAAATGTATTTCTTAGCTTGGAAGTCAAAGGGTTAAACACAGTTGTTGCCCAGCTTGCTTTGTAATGAACTGAGATCAAACTAAAATAACAAAAATACAATAAGAGGGAACCTATAAAACAAAATGAAGAGATTAATTGAAAATCACAAATGAGAAGAAAATAATAAAGAGTAAATAAAACCAATATTATTTGGGTGGTGCAGCAGGTAGTAGGCCTGTGCTGAAAATATCGATATGGCAAAATATGGTATCGCACTCCTTCAGGATACGTGTATCGATACGGATTCTACAGAATCGATACGGCCTAAATATTTTAACAGTTGTTGTAAATACACTTTGGGTAATGCTAACAGCGGCACAGTTCAAGGTAGAAGACGAGCTACATAATGAAGCATATGTTCTAAATTTGAACTTAGGTCTACCATCTTTGAGGATCTGAATTTATGTCTCTCAAGTTGTAGAACCACTTAAAACTCATCCTTGCTCTTTTTCTTCTTATAAGAAAAAACTGAACTTGTCAAGAGTTTTGCTTAAAGCATAGTCAATGTTCACAATTTACGTGTATCGGGATACGTATCGTATCGTGAAGTTGCTGGAAATACTCAGCCCTAGCAGGTGGTGCAGTAGGTGGTGCACATGCTTCACAGCAAGAGGGCCTTTCTTCTAGCTGTTTGTTTATTCTCCTCGTGCACATGTGGGTTAATTCTGGGCACTCTGGATTCCTCCTACAGACCAAAAACAAGCTTGTTAGGTTACTTGGCAACTCTAAATTTCCCTTCGGTGTTGGTGTGAGCATGAATGTTTGTCAGTCTCTGTATGTGGCCCTATGATTGGCTGGCGGCCGGTTCAGGCTCCAGCCTGTGTTGCTGGAAAGGTTGGGTATTGATGATGGATGTTTATTGTCTTTGCACGTCTCCTCCATGTGATAGAGCACTGAAGTGAACAAAACAGAAAGTTTGCAGCATCAGCACAAACAAAGGCAGAAAAAAGCAAAACTCTGGAGACAATAAATCAACAATCAGGTCAAACAGACTTTAAGAGTCAAAGGAAAGGAACAGAGGTTCTTGTAAATAAAACAACAAAAGGAAAGAAAAAGGTAAACTGAAGACAACTGAAATACTTCAGGGATATAAGACACTGTTGTAGGTTAAAATGTGAACATGTGCATATGAATAAAGTAAGTAAAGCAGGTATTTCTTTTTATATATAATTAAGAAGACAATAAATAGATAATAGATTTAGATAAATGGATGACACTTCGTAGTTGACAACGTCACATCAGGAAGATGGAAAGAAGAGGGAAGATAGAGGAGAGAGAAAAAAGTAAAGGAGTTTATTAAAGCATGAGAAAAATGACTAAAAATAGGACTAAAACAATGAGAAGCCAGCGAGAGGAGTAACAGCAGCTGAGAGTAAAAACAGTTTAATAATTAAAAAAATAATAAAAAATTAGGTGCCGATTTGATTTAAATTGTGATTCTACGATATTGCCGATTTTTGAAATCTTTAGTCAGCTTCTTTAACCCCAGTGAAAAAGATGAACAATGATGGTGCCTACAGACTATATCAGGAAAAATACACATCACATGTGAGTTTTTAGGATTTATTCAGCAATATATTTTAACCAGCTGTTTACTCTCTCTTCAAAAGACTGGACTGCATTTAAAAGTGGATTATTAACACAGACTAAAATGAAGCATTTACATTTGGGGAAATTGATTATTGAACAAAAATCAGTTTAAAAACAAAGGAAAGAGCTTTTTTATTTGTCAGCCTCTCAAATTATGGAGAGTGTTGATCTTCAGTGCCATATCACTCACAGTGTTTATGTGGAATAATAAAAGCATGATAAAGTCCTTTTTTAAACACCAAAGACTAAAAACATGTCTCTTGTGTTGTATGCTCAAAATGTTGATATTTCATGTTCTGATAATTTATTTTTCCACTTCAGCATGAGCTGTTTATCAAACCAGGTGACGATGGCTGATGTTATAACTTTATCAGTTTGTGCTGCTTGTGTTTTTGTGTTTCTGCTGCCATGGCTAATGTTTGATATTTCTCTGCAGACTATCCTGACGGCAGTAACTCCAGCGAGTACCTGGTCCAGCCAACAACATACCTCCCTGAGAACTTCACCTACGCCCAGAACCTCCCCTGCCCGGAGCGATTACCTTCTATGAGTGAGTAGACGGGCCACATCAGGCGTTTGGTCACACATATTTAGGACAAAAGATGTACGATCTATCCAGGGAGTCCTGATCCTAGAGCTTTATGCTGACCTGGCACCTGTGAAACAAAGTGGAGTAAAACCATCCTTACTATAACGAAGTTTGTAGTGTTGGTGTTTGTTTTTCAGTTAAGTAATGTGGTCTGATTAAACTGCTACTGAAGCTGTTACCGTCTGTGCTAATCTCTGTATGTGCAGTCACTTCCTGCTGTCGTCTCCCTTGTTGCTTGTTCCTCTTCCTGCTCTAAAGGACTCTGATTGGGACGTCCCGCTGTGGGCTGATCACAGTCGTTGTAGATTGGATCTTGGTAAAATTAATCTGCTGGATTACAGATTAGGGCCTGACTGATATGGATTTTTTTAAGACGATGCTGAGACCAATATTTGGCAGAAAAAAATACAGATTACCGATCAATCAGCTGATTAATTAAAAAAATCTTAAAAACTTTCAACAATGATTATATGAATTATACACAAAACATTTTACTGTTTTACAAAACTTTGTTCCTGGGTATTTAACTTTACAACACAGAGGAATTTTTAAGTCCAAAAACGTGAAGAAGAGCTTTAAACCCCCAGTAAATTAAATATAAAACCTTTAAAACAGTCACTCTTTATCTTTAACTTCTTGTTGATGAAAATAATAAGAAGGTAAGTTAAAGTACAGGCAGAACAACTTTTAAGAAGTTGTAAACAGGTCATTGTGAGAGGAAAGCTATAACATTATTATTTTAAGCCTCTTTTATTTTTCTACTCTGCAACTTCCAAGAGCAAAGAACTTTCAAGCCCAAGATAAAATAGTGGGCAAAACTACAGTCAATTTCTGCAGAGTAAAATAAATAACCTTATTTTAAATGTAAATATACAGATGAATTATGAACTCTTTCTTGCCACATCTGCTGTTCAGTCCTCATTAGTGCATCAGAAGCAGGTTTTAGTGCAGGTAGAAACATTTTCTGCTGTAAACATGAGGAAATCAAAATGTTTTGTGGGACGCTGCACATGTTGCACAAACTTTGTGAAACAGGCCTGATTAAAGTTCCCAGCTACCCCACTCAGAGATGGAGTTTTGACAGCTCACAGTTCACTCAAGTATCTGAATTTTTGTTTGACGATTTATAAATGTTTCCCCCAAATGTAAATGCTTCATTTTAGTCTGTGTTAATAATCCAGTTTTAAAGTCAGTCCAGTCTTTTGAAGAGAGAGTATAAACAGCTGGTTAAAATGTATTATTGAATAAATCCTAAAAACAGACTCACATGTGATGTGTATTTTTCCTGATAAAGTCTGTAGGCATCATCATTGTTCATCTTTTTCACTGGTGTTAAAAAAGCTAACTGAAGATTACAGTAAGAACCACACATAAGTTCGGCTATAGGGAACATACACATCAGCTGTTTCTAAAGTCAAAATTACTAAAATTCCTCGACATTGTTTCTTACCAGACGGCAACAATAATGCACAAGACCAGAAACAATCAGCTACCAGAAAACATTCAAAGTCTGTTTTGTAACTGTGAAGGAGGTTACAATCTGAGGGGTCAAGACAAATTTAAAATATTAAGTAGATGCACAAACATTAAAAGCTTCTATGTGTCTGTTATCGGGGTGAGCATATGGAACAGTTTAAGAAAGGAAATGAAGAAATGTTCAAGAAAAACAAGTTTAAAAAAATGTACAAAATGATGATTTTTGCAAGATACCATAAAGAAGAGAATTAAGTAGTCTGATAGTATTATATGGTTATTATTAAAAAATAATGATGGTATGAGAATTCTGTATATCTGTGTGATATTATAATTACTATTGTGGATGGAAGTTTTCTGTTGCAATGTCCAAGCATGAAATAAGGGTGCATGGACATTAGGACTGAACGATTTGAGAAAATCTAATAGCGATTTTTTTTCCCCCAATATTGCAATGTACTCGGTTATTGTTTTAATGTTCTTCATCTTATGTATTCTTAAACAAACATAAGCAGTAGATCTTTTTATAGTAAAACCAATATGACATTAAATTAATCTAAGGATAAAAGACTTGAGAAAAAGTGAAGAACAGAAGCAAAATAGGTATGAAATTGCAAAAAAAGAAAAAATGGGGAAAATTGGCAAAAAAAATCCAAAAGTGGCTTAGGGAAATTGATTATGGCACTAAAATTGGGAATTAAATTTCAAAAACCATGTAAAAATTCCAAAAATGGTTCTGACAGTGGCCAAAAAAAGATGAATGGGGGCAAAATAGGCACAAAGTTGTAAAAACGGGGTTAAAAAAGGTAAAAATGGTCCAAAGGTGGGGAAAAGGTGTATGAATAGAGGTAAAAAATAGGCATGTAATTGCAAAAAAGTACATTACAATGTCAAAATGTTCAACACATTTTGGGCTAAAAATATTGAATCTTCTGCGATTTGAAAATTGCAACAAGCTGAACTGCGATGTAATCTAATTTGCAATTAATTGTTCAGCCCTGTGGACATAGTTGTCCATGAGTATATGTACAGTAAGTGCATAACATCTGCATTTGTTCGTAATAGTTGTTTGGTAAAGGGGTGGGAATTAATAAGTTTTTACTTCATCCCACTCCTTTTCGATTGTGTCATTAGATGATGTCTGTTTTGTATTTTTCTGTCTTTGACAGTGATTTTACTTTAACCTCATGTTCTAAATAAATGTCAATCAATCAAAGCAAAAGTCGACAATATCATAGAATCGCAATTTATATCAAATCGACACCTAAAAAATCGTGAAAAATTGAATCAGGAGAAAAGTGTATCATCCCAGCCCTACTCGGCAGGACCTGCAGAATGGTCCGATTTGAGTTTTAACTTTGAGGCTCTTCAGTTTGCAGTGCTTTCCTTTTTTTAGTCATAGCGGAGTAGCAGTTATTAAATAATCCCTGGTCTGTCTTGTCCACAGAGGGCCTTATGGAAGTCAATATGACGGAGATCCCTTTGGAGGAGAAAGAGCTCAAGTTCTCCAGGTTTGTTGACATCGAGTTTGGAGGCCATTGGAAACCAAAGGACTGCAAACCTCGCTGGAAGGTGAGTATGAATCTGAGGGTTCTTTATCTCAGGTGGTAGTTATGGATACATGAGTGATGTTAATGTTTCTTCATTCTTGTTTCTCTGTTTGTGCTTCAGGTGGCCATCTTGATTCCATTTAGAAATCGGCACGAGCATCTCCCCATCCTCTTCCATCACCTCATCCCCATGCTGCAGAGGCAGCGGCTGCAGTTTGCCTTCTACGTCATCGAGCAGGTACGGCGTGTGAGCCCAGCACTCAGGCGTGGAAACACCAATCACAGCATTTATATGTTACAGGATGTTTTTTAACTCAGGATTCATTATTCAGAACTACAGTACAGGCCAAAGTTTGGACACACCTTCTCATTCAATGTGTTTTCTTTATTTTCATCTCTATTTACATTGTAGATTCTCACTGAAGGTATCAAAACTATGAATGAACACATGTGGAATTATGTACTTAACAAAAAAGTGTAAAATAAATGAAAACATGTCTTATATTCTAGTTTCTTCAAAGTATCCACCCTTTGCTCTGATTACTGCTTTGCACACTCTTCATTCTCTTTATGAGCTTCAACAGGTAGTCACCTGAAATGGTTTTCTCTTCTCAGGTGTGCCTTTCCAGGGTTAATTAATGGAGTTTCTTGCCTTATTAATGGGGTTGGACCATCATTTGTGTTGTTCAGAAGTCAGGCTGATGCACACCCCACAGCCCTATTAAACAACTGTTAGAACGCTACAACATTTAAATGCCTACATCAATCCACACTTTCATGACTTCCAAATCCTCTAAGGCTCTGATTAAATAAACTGTCTCGGCTTGCGTGGAGTCCCACGCTTACTTCAGGAAGCCATCCTGTTCCGTCAGCGTCCTGTGCCACGTCGCTGCAGGACAAGAGGACGAGCAGAATGAATGTTTACATGACAGAGGAATTATTTAATTACAGTGTCCTTGGGTATTTTGAAAGGCGCTTTTAAATAAAATGTCTTATTATTTATTATTAATTCAGATTTAACATCAGAATAAACCAGCCACTTACTTCAGAATTTAGATTAATTCAGAATTAGGTGTTTACATGGTCATTTTTAATCTTTTTAAAGAGGATTTAAGTTTTATCCTGAATGAAAGCTCTCATGTAAACGTGATAACTGATTTTAAACTATGACTTATTTTATTTGTTTAAACCAGCACCAGATTTTACTCACCATGGTGTGGTTCTTTGTGTGTTGTTGTTCAGAGCGGGAGCCAGCCCTTCAACAGAGCGATGCTGTTTAATGTGGGTTTTCTGGAGGCCATGAAGGACTTGGACTGGGACTGCCTGATCTTCCACGATGTCGACCACATCCCCGAGAACGACCGAAACTATTACGGCTGTGGGCAGATGCCACGCCACTTCGCTGCCAAGCTGGATAAATACATGTACATGTAAGTTTACCACTGACCTGCGTTTTTGAACTTGGAGAAAACATTTAAAGTTTTAACAGTAAAGCTCAGACTTTTGGGCAGGATGGATTAATGTTTATTTAAAAAAAAGCACAAACATACCGTCGTGATACACTGCTGATCAAAATCTAAAGACCAGTTAAAAAATGGCAAACATTTTCATTTTGCCCTGTTGGATCTAAAGAAGGTTTAGGTAGAGCTTCAAAATGCAACAGAGAAGGAATGAGAGGAAGAAAAAAAACATTTGAGCAGGAAAATTAATGAAAACTGCATTTAAACTACACATGCACCGATTGATCTGCCAGCTGATCGATCTACATCGATTTCTTTCTTATTTATATAAACCGATCTTGTCCATCTCCTCAAAGGTCTAAAGGTCAGCTTCTTCCTCTGCCAGACTGACAGGCCCGCAGTATTTTTACATTTAAAGCCACAAAGTTGCTGCATTTGGGCTTTTTTTTTTTCTTTTTACAATTCAAGGAAACCTAAAACTTTATTAGTGGTTTAAGTTGTGTTAGTTTGTCCTGTAGATTGTTTTAATAACGACCTCAAACCTTGGGACTTCCTTTATTTGTAAAAGTAAAATACTGCTGTACGCTTTATTTTTGGCAAGAGGCTCAAAACAGGCGTGCAGTGAAACCTGTTGTGTTAGTATTGTTAATATATAAATGTGTAAAATTAGGCCTGTAACGATAACAAATTTTACAGGACGATAATTGTCCAAAAAATTATTGCAGATAAACGATATTATTGTCAATATTATTTTGAATTTTTTTTCATTTTTTTCATTAATGTAATTATAATTTATTTCATAATAAAGTGAGTTCACCACATCAAAAGCAACTGTAATTGGAAGGTCACGATCTTTTAAATAAAACAAACAATATAATAAATTTAACAATGAAAGAAAAAAAATAAAGAAAATGAAATGGGCTCTGTTTTAGGATAATTGCATTAATTAAAAATAATTATTCTATTCAAAAACAGTAAAACAAATACACCCTGTCTCTGTAAAGAAAAAAACTCCAATAAAAACACACAACAATAAATAAAATGGAGTTTATACAGTTCATGAATTGTTTGTGACATGTACGTTCTACCAGTCAATTTTTACTGTCTGTCAAATGTTTTTAACATTTCTGGCTTTTCACCCATATTGAAGGGCTGCATTTCTTTTTTTAATATAGCAAACAACACTGTGAGCGCACACCATTTTGTGCTGTTTTATTTATATTTACTTTGCAGGCCAAACATCTCAGTAAGCACTGACTGTCAATCGTATAAGACATATCAGCTCGTCTGTGTTCATGAGCTGACACCTTGTTCATTCTGTTTAAAACCAAAATATTCCCACACTGGGGCAGCCTGCTTAGGAACCATATCTTTTATGCCATCATTCATATTAGTGTTTGTTTCCTCGTTACTCCTCAGGACGCTCACTTCAGCTCTCTTCGTGTGTCTGCGCGAGCGGCCCCTCCTCCCCCTCAAAAATTGCATGAGCGACAGATGCTCACTCCGCTATAAATCCACCAAATCTGCGATAGACCCAATGCACCCCGGTGTTAAGAAAGATGGACAGAGTGAGCCATCTTCTCATCTAGCCTGTTTGGTAGAAAGAGAGGAGGGAAACAAACATGCATGCACGTGTCAGTTTATCAAGGCCGGCAAACTTACCGAGGACGTTTTTATTTATCGTTTGGTTGATAGATTTATTGATTATTGTGACAGGCCTATTAGAGGCTGTGATCTTAAACTTTTGATCAGCTGACAAACGCATGTTTGAGTTTAATAAAGTTTTCAATAAACTTCTTGGTAAAAATGTTTTGTGTTACTTCCATTTCTTTTTTTTGCATTTTGAAACTCTTCTTAAAAACCTTCTTAAGATCCAACAATGCACCAACTCCTCTTAAGATGCCGAGTGTCTGTTGTTTCTGCCTGTATTTTTGGGCCAGTAAATCGGTCAGGTGTAAGAAAAGATGACTGTTGAACAAAGCTTGTGCACTTTTTAGCTCATCAGACCTTTTTTCATCATCATTTTTGTAAATTTTAAGAGTGTTTAAGTTTCAGTCCAACCTGCAAACATATCATTTAATTACAACAACTGATTTTGATACACAGTTTAAGATTTTTATTTAGTTTTTATTAAGAGTTCATGCTGTCACGAGGTTGTTCATCAGTGCTTTTAACAGAGTACATCTTCATTATTCATAAAGCAGTAATAATAGATAACTTTTAGTTGTTCCTGGTTGGATGTCTGGAAATAAAAAAAAGCTTCTCTCATCTATTTTAGAGTCACATGTTTGTCAAATTTTTCATTTTCCAAACATAGATGAAGAGTGAACATGAGATTAGTAGGTTAATTCACCAATAGCCCAGAAAAGAGTTTTAGTCTTGATTGAGTGCGTCCATGCTTAACTCTTGTTTGTCTTTGCAGTCTTCCATACAGCGAGTTCTTCGGCGGTGTGAGTGGACTCACTGTGGAGCAGTTTCGTAAGATTAATGGCTTTCCAAATGCGTTCTGGGGCTGGGGAGGAGAAGACGATGACCTGTGGAACAGGTTAGATGTTTGAATTTTTGCTCTTTCTTATTTTATTCTGTTATATTTTTCTGTTTGGTGTTTAAGATCAAATGAAGAGTCTGATGAACTGCTTCAGTCCGCAGTAGGGCTGAACAATTAATTGCAAATTAGATTAACTCGCAGTATGGCTTGTTGCAATTTTCAAATCGCAGAAGGTTCAGTATTTTTAGCCCAAAATGTGTTGAACATTTTGGTATTGTGATGTAGTTTTTTTTGCAATTTCATGCCTATTTTTTTTTTACCTCTATTTGTACACTTTTTCCCCACTTTTAGACCATTTTTCCCTTTTTTTAACCCTGTTTTTACAATTTTATGCCTATTTTGCCCCCGTTCATCTTTTTTTGGCCACTGTCAGAACCATTTTTGGAATTTTTACATGGTTTTTGAAATTTAGTTTCAAATTTAATTCCCAATTTTGCTGCCATAATCAATTTTCCTAAGCCACTTTTGGATTATTTTGCCAATTTTCCCCTTTTTTTTTTCAATTTCATATCTGTTTTGCACCTATTTATTAATCTTTTTCCGCTTTCATAGCATTTTTACACAGTTTTTACATTTTCATACCTATTTTGCTTCTGATTCTCCACTTTTTCTCAAATCTTTTATCCCTAGATTAATTTAATGTCATATTGGTTTTACTTTAAATCATGTTTCACTACTATCATGTTTATTCAAGAATACATAAGATGAGGAACATTAAAACGATCGCAGAGTAAATCACAGTATTGGGGGAAAAAATCACAATTACATTATTTTCTCAAATCGTTCAGTCCTTGTAGCATCTTTGTTTCCTCACGTCATGGAAACTGGGCTGTTTGTTTAATGCATTAAAGGGTTAATACGTTATTTTTTCCGCCAGGGTTCACTATGCTGGCCTGAATGTCACACGACCAGATGGAGAGATCGGCAAGTACAAGTCTATTCCTCACCACCACAGAGGAGAGGTGCAGTTCCTCGGGAGGTAAGAGGCAGTAAAAGCATCTCATTGTCACTTTGATTTACGCTGTTTGAAAAGTCATGTGAAAATTAGAATTATGTGGAAATGCACTGAAACGTCCAATAGCTGTCTCACATGGAAAATGTTCCCAACATTGTCAAAGTAGCTTTATTTAATGTATATTTATGTTTAAGGCTTCAAGTGAAACCAAGTACCGTAATTTATTGATTATAACACACACTCAATTATACAGGGTTCCTGCAGGTCCTTAAAAAGTCCAGGTAATTAAGGTCTTAAATTGTCTTAAATTTACCATAAATTTGCTGTAGCAGTGGCGATTGCTCTAAGACTGCAAGGGAAGCTCAGCTTCCCCTAAAATGTCCCCAAAAAAGTGTTGATATGTCCTGCTGTGTGTACATTTCATTGACTAAATATGCGCTAGAATACCTTCATCTTTTGTTCAGAATCAGCTACTTATCACAGGTAACTGGAGCGACTTCCTTCTCATTCATCCCTGCAGCGTCTCAGCGCTTTAACACAGTCGGACGCTGAGCGTCTTCTGACTTCGATGGGGAAGCATAGAGTGGGTTGTTCCACTGTGGAAACTGGACGGTCATTGGATAAACGCTGGGCTTTGTCCCGCCCATCGGACGCTCAGCGTCTCTGGGGGTCTATGAGGCAGTGGGCTGGCCTGGACGCTCAGCTTCTGCATGATGATTGGATGATCTGTCTGAGGCCGAATCCCTTTTTGATTGACAGTGAAATGAGCCAATCAGCGATCTTGAAGTATAACCCTCCCCCGGAGCATCTTCTAAGTTTTACATTCAGTTGTTCTGGATAGGAGCTTCTCCTGTTTAAAGCGGCTCAAGTCTTACACCCACAACACAAGGGGCCAAGGCCGTTTAAGCAGTCTAGCTCTGCTGGTCATTGAGAGAACACTGGTAACATCCCTGGAAAAGACACCTAGTTGGTACGACAGGGTCACAGATCATTTCTTGAAAAGGAACGCAGGGTAGAATTTACATTTAAATAAATAAACAAATTTATGTCGTGGGCCGTGTGTGTTTTTTTCTCAGGTATAAACTCCTGCGGTATTCCAAAGAGCGGCAACACTTGGACGGCCTCAACAACATCCACTACACCCCCCAGATCTCCCTCAGCAGCCTCTACAAGAACATCACGGTGGACCTGTTTCCGGAGCTCGCCCCCATCGCAGACTACTGAACTGCACCCCCCCCACACCCCCACCCCCCGCCCCCCTCCGGCCTGGTCCTGGGGCCGGAGGGGGGAGGGTGAAGAGCACCGTGTTACGCTGCCAAGAAACCGTAGAGAGGAAAAAAAAAGAAGAGGCAGCGGCAAGTCTCTCCACGTGAACCATGATTGTGTGTCAGCGAGTGTGCGAGTGCGTGTGTGTGTGTGTCTGTTGGACGGGTGAGTTGCTGCATGTCTTTTTGTCCGTGCCGGCTTAACTACTACGAGTTGACATGAGTCTTGGTTTAGGTTGGGGGGAGCAGCAGCATCTGAGCTCTGATGTTTACTGCAAAGCCTTACTGTGGCAGAACCACAGCTCCCTCCGCTCGGCTCCGCACTGCTTCACTTCTGATGTATCACCGTCACCTTACAAGCCAACAGACGAGATCCTGTCTCACTTTCTACGATCGTTTGTTTTATACATATCATTTCGTTAGGCCACAGGATTCCTCTGGAGGGAGGGATCATCGATGTTTGTGATATTTTTATTTTGATACGTGGTATTTATTTCTCTGCAGCAGGGCGTTTGTAGAAGCGCTCCTGTCTGATCACTCAAGTGTTTGCTGTTTGTTTTGCTGCACTGCTGCTGAAAACGCATGAACATGTATGTAAATATCGGCCTCTTAAAGCTCGAACACAGAACACAGATATGTAAATATGGGCCTTTAAAGCTGGGCGTATTACAGTGATATTCCAGTGGGTTTGAATTTTATTTTGGCAGCTACCTTCGTTCTGAGGATTTAATAAGAGTGAGTGCTTTCTTCCTAACAGGAAGATCTTCTAACATATAAGACGTTTGGCTTTAAAAAAGAAAACTGAAATATCCAAATCTCAAGATTTGACATTATCCTTTGCATGCCTTAATTTATTTTGTTTACCAGATTTTGTTCTTTTCAAGCATAAGTTATTCCTCATTTGGAGATGTGTATATTTAATTTCAGCCTTTTGTTGCTCCTGAGGTGCACTGTGTGAGCGTAGAGCTGCTCTTCAGACGGGCAGGCAGCAGGTATGTGCAGGTTTATGGTCTCATGTGAGTGTATATTTTTCTGTCCCAGATGATTTTTTATTTTTATGATTTTTATGCGATGATTCGTGCTGGACCATGTGATAAAGCTCTTCATTGTACTGTACTGTGCGCTGCAGCACAGGGACTTGGGCTGGATGCTGTGTGTGTCTGGACTGTGGTGTTTTTCTTTTTTTAATTTTTCTAAGCTAGTGAAGCAGCCAGAAGGGCCATGATGAGAGAGCGGCTCAGCTCTGCTGCTCTTGAATGGCACACGCTGTGAAAAGTTTAATTTCTTAAAGCTTTGAGCACTATAAAGATGGAGAGAAACGCAAAGGCAGATTATTTTTGACCAGATGTTCACTGTTACAATTCTCCTCTATATCTCCAGTTTGACTTTGACCTTGAATTGTATGTATGATCTGTTTGCTTTTTTTACTTGACACATGTACAGGTATGTTTCATCAGCGCTCTGGCCATCTCCGCCCGCCTCACTTCCTGTTTCACCTGCTCTTAGACCTCCGTGACGCCGTCGTCATACAGTTTTCTGATTTTGGTGTTTGGATAAACAAACCGCTGTCGTTCAGCTCTCTTTGGAGACACAAAAACACAAAAGCATTTTCATAACACCATTAATATAAAAACAGACAAATGTTGTACATCAGCTTTTATAAACAGAATATTGATCAGTGTTGGTAACTGTCCATGAAGCTCCTCTTTGTGATTCATTATAAACTCATAAATATGTCCATAAACCATTGAGTTATTACAGTTTTCATAATCATAGTTACAAACACTTAGGATAAATTCTGCTTTACCCACAAGTAGGGCTGGGCGATATGGTCTATAAATACAATCACAGATTTTTTTCCCTACAAAACTCGATTTACGATTTTAATCCATTGTCCAAGTTCTGCCTTCATGTTGTCAAAATATATCCCTAAATAATCCAAATTTCCCTCTTAAAATTAAAGTGTGTGTCATAAAATGTTGATTTTGTAGTTCTACCGCAGGCAGGTTTGTCTACATTAACACTGAAAGCTGAGGGATTCAATATTTAATCTAATTAAAAAAAAATAAATACAAGCCTATAAAAGTGCTTCTGCAAAACCCGACAGAGCCACCATCATGAAAACTGTAAATTTATTAATTTTTTTCTTTAATCTTTGGAAGAGCTTGCAGTTTAAGTAAATCAATAAAAAATTTTTTTTTAAATCTTCTGCAGAAAATAATTCAAATTAATCGATTTAATCGATATATTGCCCAGCCCTATTCACAAGTCATTAAAATTACAGTTTATAATGACCTAATTATTAATATTCTTAAAGCTTCACACACTCTTAAGTATTTAATGAGGATTATTTAGGTCGAATATAAACTCTACATACATGCAGGTCATTGAATGGATTAAAAAAATGTTAAAGTTTAAAGAGAATTTCATTTTGTAATACACAGTCTTTGCATGTTCTGAACAGTAATAATAATAAAAATTCAATAAGTGTTCATTAAGCAAACCAGTTTTTATGTACATGTATTATTCATAAACTGCATATAAGTAACAGTAAGTACAGATTGTATGCTGTAAGAAAAAAAAGAGGCAAATAAAATGCTGTAAACTTTAATTCAAACATTTTTAATGGTCAGCATTTCGGACCTTGGATGTCTCTAATCCAGGACAATTATTCTGTAAGCAATCACAAATAAATTAGAAAGTAAATCAACATTTGACAGTGTTTGAAGAATGACAATAAATCAGTTACAGAATAAAAAAACAGTTTTTATTCAAACTTTGAAACACCAACATGAAAAAGATGAGATTATTTAATGTGTGGACTTTACATTTATAATTAGTTGGAGCTAGATGCACAATATAATTAGGTTTTAACCCTTTCGTGCACGGTGTCCATTACAGTAGACACATATTTGGAATAAATTTTTATACCCTTTATGTCCAAATTCATTACCAAACCCTTTTCGTAAGTTTCATAAAAATACTGTCTTTGCACATTGTTACTATATTGAGATATAGCACCATAAATCTAAGTTTTGGTGTAATTCACAAGTGAATAGTTTGATTAAACAGCAATAAAACATACACTTCAGATTTAGATTTTTCTTTAGGTTACTCTTAAATGTTTGTCAAAGACAGGTGCTTATAGATCTTTATTCATTTCCACTAAATTATTATTTATACTGTTGATGCTTGGTGCACACTGCTGTGGACAGATGCAGAACTTCCTAAAATTTCAGATTTAAAAACGATTGTTATGATTTTAACTTGTTCGAAGGTTAAAAAAAAAACATCTTTGTGTATGAATAATTCATGCATGAAAAGGTTATAAAGCATCATCACAAGTGTGTTTAATTATAACTAAAATGCTTACGTTGTGTCATAAAGAGAGGCTTCATAGACGGTGGTGTATGATATCAAAACTATGATTTAAACTGTTTAATCTGATAAACTCCACACAGTTTAGATCATGCTCAGTAAGAGTGTAGCTTCTTTCATGAACATCTTTCCCATCCTCTCCTCAGAAATGGGGCTTCAGTGTTTTTGCCAAAGTGGTCAAACCATTTCAAAGTGTCTCCAACGATGAGCTCAGAGCCAAACGATGCATTTTTTCACGATAATCACAGAAGTTTTTCTCACACCGAACAGTTCACGAGGTTTTCTCTGCATCATCACGGACAGGAAGTGAGCGAGAATCATTTCTGGGTGTGACATGGCCAGAGTGGAGGTTTATTTTCTATTGTTTAAGGCATTTCATGTAAGTACAGCCAGGGTTCTCCACATGAACACTGCAAGGACTATCCTTAAGCCCCGCCCACTACCCGTAAGCCCCGCCCCTCCACATACCCCACAATATCCTTGCCGCCTTGTGTATGTTTACGCTATTTTATATTTTCTCCCCGTAAAGAACAAACAAACACCGGTGAGCTCGCCGTGTCGCTCGCGGGACGATTCTCTCGTGCTTTGCCTTCTTCGCTCAGTCCCGTTTTTTTTGCATAAGAGAAGACGTCCTCGTTTTTGGACACTCGACCGTGTAGCAGTACGATAGCGTGTTAATGAGACGTGTTACTGTAGCCCGGCTGCTCAGCTCATCTCGTTCTGCTCACGATTCTTCAGCTTGATGTAAACAGTGCCATGTAGTTTAAGCCCCGCCCACAAACACGCCGCCACATCGTTCTGTTGCCATGGTATTCAAATCAGCAGTAATGCCTTAACTATTAATTACTGCCTGTAGTGGAGTATTATAACTTAGACACAGTATTCAGTTGTTTTTTAAAGCGTAAGGACTCGACGGTGGATTTTAAACATTCACGTGTGAAGAGCATGACGTGCATGTGATCTCCGACCTTCACACTGACCTTCAAACGATGGGAAGGTCGTCGGCTACAAAGACAATGACTTTTGGACTGAGTCAGGCTCAATCATTTCTTCTGTTTAGATCGACCTTCAGGATTATTCCAGAATGAAGACCTTAAAGATTCACCATTTTTAATTCCTGTTGTTAACGCCAAACAGTACCATAGCTAACGCCGCTACGGTTAGCCCCTTAATTTCTTATTTTTTCTTTCTTAAACGCGGTTCATGATTTTTTTACTCCGTGATTTAAAGTTGGAGTTTGAAAAGTAGGGATGCAACAATTCCCAGAAAAACAGTGAGCTGCTCAGCTCAATGCAGCGTCAGAGTGGGAAAACAAAAACCAATCATAAAACCAGAATAATCAGAACATTACAGAAGAGGATTAGGGTAAAAAAAAATGGGTCCAGATCTTTTTGTAATATTTCTCTGAGAAAAAAAGTCAGAACTCTGAAATTAAAGATGCTATAAGGAGCACTTTTAGATATGTGCCTGATGGAAATACACACTTTAAGATGAGTTTTATAGCATCAAAATAGGTTATCTATAAATACTATTCCTTAGCTTCACGGTCAGGTTGGACAGGACTGGACTGGCCTGGATACTCAACTTCAGGAACAAGACAATTAAAACTAGAGCAAATTTATATTATTCAGACACGTCTTAGAGCACCGGGCTGTAAGTAGAGATATATAGCCGGCTACAAAACTACGATACTAAGGCTGTGTCCGAAATGTCATACTAATGTACTGCTCATGCTAAGTGTGACGTCAAAATGAGTATGTAGTGTGTTCACATTAGATAGTATGAAAAGATTGAGTGTGTGAGAAATACCCGGATGTATACTATATTGGAAACAATGTTAAGTATGCGAGGTGGGCACACTACTCACACTCAACCGGCCCATAATGCATTGCACCATGCAAGACCGACCGGCATTCAGCTAAAAATCAGCCACTAGCAAACTTCCCATTTTCAAAATAAAAGCGTCTTTTATTATCTCCTTTTAGTTCTTTAACGCTTTTGTAAATTGGGCTCTTGTTTTGGAGCTGACCGGAAGTTTCTTTGATAGCATAATAGCGGCATAGCGGAATGTCCGAAATGTCAAAATGAAATTTGTATCCGTGCGTTTTATGGCTCAAATGACCACATTTTGGTATTCTACGTGGTGACTTTCTCACCTAAAATGCTCTCTGAACTTTCAAATGTGTTGAATCAACAGAGATATTTGATAGCCTGGTGTGCTTCTGATTTTTGTCGTCGGAGGTTTGAAATGCATCATGGGAAACTTAGTAGTATACTACAGTGTGAACAGTTGGCATTCTGATCATACTTATACTATGTAGTATACAGTATACACAATGGGTTTGTAGTATGTAGTATGTTAGTAGGCCATTTTGGACACAGCCTAAGTTTTCCAAAAATTGCTTGTTGTCACAGATCAAAAACTACCGCGACATAACTAGAAAAGAGATACATTAAGCTAACCAAAAAATATGACTCCCTAATCTTCTTCCATGGAACATCTGTCCTCTGCTGTCGACTTCATAACTCCACAACCGACTCGACTCTGCAGCAAGAAAAATCCTCCTCATCTGCTCGAGTCTCAAAGTGACAGAAGTAACACTGATGAATTATTTTGATTGATTTTACATCCCTGCTAAAGTTTGAGGGTGACCGTTAAAGAACTGTCCTCACAGCTCGTTATGATGCATTCAGCTCAGAAAAATGATGTTTATAGAAACAGATTCTTTTGCTGTTAATGTGAAAATGGCCTTTTCTCCTTTATAAACCCTCTGTTTGGACAAGTTTACTCAAATAATTAAAATGAAGATTTTATATAAATCAGTGGCCAAATGTGAAACAAACCAAAAACCGCGTTGGTAAGGTGAGGTGTGAACTGAACTCTGGGCTGTTGTTGCATCCCGAACCAATCCTTGTTACTACCGTTACAGATGTTAAGCTAACAAGAGACTGAGGTTAAGCTAACGAGAGACTGAGGTCAAGATAGCCAGAGGCTGACGTTAAGCTAAACAGAGGCCGACGTTAAGCTAACCAGAGGCTGATGTTAAGCTAACCAGAGGCTGACGTTAAGCTAGCGAGAGACTGAGGAGTAGATCTGGCCTTGAGTGCCTCAGCTCTGTCCTGATTGGCCCAGATCCACTCTAGCGTTACCGTTTCGTCGTTCATCCTCGGAGTCAAGTTACTTTTATTTTTGAAGAGGTCAGATTTTCTCCAGCAGCTCTGGAGCCGGAGAGGACAAGATTATTGGCGCCAAGAAAAATCCTACTGTTGCCAAAATACAAATGATTGCCTCTTTTTTTTTTAGCTCATCTGTGCCTGGCAAGAGGAAGTTCACATCTGCAATGCAAACATGTGACCTCTAAGCCCGCCAAGGTCGTTTTCTCCTCCTGAAGCCGTGAAACAGGCCGATGTGCAGAAGAGTGTTGGCGTCAGGCATGAGGAAGGACATGGAGGGTTTTCCAAACCATGGGCTTAAAAAGAGGATTCTGACAAAGTGTCAAGACGAAAGATGGAAAAGTGTTGAGTAAAAAGTGCAACAACTAAACTTAACCAATCCCCCGCTTTACAGGAAGTGATCCTCGTCTAAGACCCGCCCCCTTAGAAGCACGATATTGGATTTATACTGATATGCCGACATTTCTGAACTCATTATACCCAAAACCACCTTAAAAATAAAAAATATGCAGCCTTCACTCTCCTAAAGCTGACTTGTTCCTTATTCTGAGACTTTTATTTGCATTAGAAATGAACAAGAACAAGAAAAAACATCATTTTAGTCTAAAAAATGAGGCTGTTGGTGTCTCACTGTAATCAGCGTTATACCGATAAATCAGCCTATGTAACGGACATATGGCTGATATTTTCATACCTGCAAATAAAATTTATTTTAAGCTACATTTATCTACATTTTTATGTTCATACCAATATCAAACTTATTAAACTGTGCATCCCTATTATGATGTTAAACTAAATCTCACTCCTCTCACATTTGAAATAATTGAAGATTAAACTTTGTTGGACTTTAATTCAGTTGTGTTTAATTTAATCTTTGTCAAATTTGGCCTAAGGAGGAGAATAAAGGAAAAACTGTGGTAGAGTTCTAAAATGTTTTTACATCATTTGGTTGTTGATTTGTTTTCTTTATGATTTAAAATGTTTCAGTAAAGTTACGTCACAGTTTGACCACAAAACGTTAAAAAAGACACTGCCAGCACAGAGTCATCTGCCCTGGTAAGAAGTCTTTTTCTTTAGGGGCTCGTTGATTCTGATTGGTCATGTGGTGAACCAATCAGAGAGCAGAGTCCACATGATGTGAGGAAGGACAATCTTCAACAACTGATCTGAAATAGTTTCTGAGGATTTAGTTCAGCTTTTGATTCAAGAAGAATTTCTAAAGTGAATCTGAAAATGTCGTCTTGAAGTTGTTGAATTGACTTTAATAAAAGATTGTCTTTCTTTTGGAGCTCATAAATGTGGTGAATTTATTAAATAAGGACTTTTAAAGTCAGTTCGTAGTAGAGCTGGGCAAAAAAAAATCCATTAGATCGATTCATTTTGATTATTTTCTGCAGAAGATTTTAAAAATTTAAAATCAAGATTTTTTTTCTTTCCAATTGTAAGTAGTTGCAATTTTTGAAAAAAAATTACAATTTTCATGATGGTCGGCCTTGCAGGGTTTGCATGAGCACTTTTATAGGCTTGTATTTGTTATTTAAGTAGATTAAATATTGATCAGAGAGTTTCATGCTTTTTAGTGTTTATGTAGACAAACCTGCCTACGTTTATACTACATAATCAACATTTTATGACCCAGACTTTGACTTTAAGAGGGAAACATTTAGACAACACAAAGGCAAAACTTGAATTGTTTCATTTTTATGTTCGCTCTAAGTTTTGTTTAGGGCTGAATGATTTGAGAAAATAATCTAATTGCGATTTTTTTTCCCCCAATATTGCGATTTACTCTGTTATTGTTTTAATGTTCCTCCTCTTATGTATTCTTAAACAAACATAAGCAGTAGATCTTTTTATAGTAAAACCAATATGACATTAAATTAATCTAAGGATAAAAGATTAGAGAAAAAGTGGAGAAGTGAAGAACAGAAGCAAAATAGGTATGAAAGTGAAAAAAAAATTGGCAAAAATAATCCCAAAGTGTCTTAGGAAAATTGATTATAGCAGCAAAATAGGGAATTAAATTTGAAATTAAATTTCAAAAACCATGTAAAAATTCCAAAAGTGGTTCTAACAGTGGCCAAAAAAGATGAATGGGGGCAAAATAGTCATAAAGTTGTAAAAATGGGGTTAAAAAAAAAAAGGTAAAAAAGTGGCCTGAAAGTGGGGAAAAAGTGTATGAATACAGGTAAAAAAAAAAAATAGGCATGAAATTGCAAAAAAACTACATCACAATGCCAAACAGTTCAACACATTTTGGGCTAAAAATATTGAACCTTCTGTGATTTGAAAATTGGAACAGGCCATATTTGTGGTTTTGTTTCTTTTAGGGAGGAAAAAATCGATTAAAAACCACAAATGGAGTGTTGTGGAAAAAAAATCTGTGATTTTATTTGTAGGCCGTGTCGCCCAGCCCTAGTCTGTAGGGATGAATCAAACTTTGCTGTCAGAGTTTTTCTGCAGCCTGTAGCTCGACTCTGTCCTCGACTTTTGTCTCGACATTTTGACCACAGTGTTAAAAACTCTTCCTCATGCCTGATCCTGCGTCTCTTCTCTTTTTTTAAACTTTTTGTTTTGTTTCCTGTAAATGAATCCGTCTCAGATTTAAAGACGTCTTCATCCTGAGCTGACGTATCAAACAGGTTTCCTCTTTAAAGTGTTTTTCTTCAGATTTGAGCTTCAGATGTGAGTTTGTGTGGATGATTGTTCCACTATCCTCATTATCCTCACGCCAGGATGACGGACGGTCGTCAGATTTAGCTCCTCACGCCAGGATGACGGACGGTCTTAAAGTCGTTATCCTCACGCTTCAGATGTGAGTTTGTGTGGATGATTGTTCCAGCAGGTTCATGTCAGGATGACGGGACGGTCGTCGTTTATCCTCACGTCAGGATGACGGGACGGTCGTCGTTTATCCTCACGTCAGGCTGATGTTTCAGATGTTTGTTCAGTGTTGGCAGGTTTCTCTTCTGGATGGAGAGGTCACATTTGAAAATCTCTGTTTCCATTTTGCAGTATTTGTTTGTGCCTTGAGTTATTTATTCTTTTTTTTTCTCTTTACGTTCAAACTGAAGAGATTAAATATGTTTTGTTTTCCTGAACTGTCCATGTTTGGTCCCCTTCATCATCAGTCTGATGTGCTCATGAACAGAAAATAACATCTGCAGTTTGATCATTTCAGAGTTTTATATGTTTAACGACCTGTAGGTCAAAGGTCATTAAAGCTCCGCCCTCCAAAAGCTGCTCTGGACTCAGTCTAGGGATGGACATTACTGACGTTTATCATCAGTCCAGCTGTGGATCAGACTCTTTACAGGCTGCAGTGACCACGATGTCAGATTTGGCCACAGTTTTAACTTCCTGTTTTCTCCTTTACGTGATCACGAAGCGTAAAGTTCAATCACATTCATTCTTCAGATCAATTGTAGCTGATTCTAAACTGTAAAATGTTTTTAATTGCCATCCCTAGCTCAGTCTACAAATACACATTTGTGTTATAAATGCATTTGCATCCTGATTGTGGTAACGTAGGGCTGGGCCATATGAGACTAAATGATCCTGATATCAGCTGAAGGCTAACTCTGACAGCACTAAGTAATTTACTTTGATTTTTAGACTTTTAACTCAAATAGATTTTGGTTTTAGTCATAACTTAGTCTCTAAATAGTTTTAATGTTACTTTAGTTTTAGTCGATGCCAACATGCAGCCCCATCAAAATCAAAACTTTATCAATTTTACATTTCTTATCTTTTCAGTAACATTTTCTTCTCACAGCTCAGCATGCTGGAAATAAAGGGACTGAAATTATTATATTTTTGCAAAGTACAGTTTCAGTCTTGGACTTGGCAAAATTAATTATAAAATAAATTTAAATGTGTTTATAGTTTTTGTGCAAGATCATAGAAGACCCCGTGTCCAATGAGTCAGGGGTATAATCCAAAAATTATGATTTAAAAACTAAAGTTTAGTTAAATGGATTTCATTATATTAAAAAAAAAAACTACTTACCTGTTTTTTTTTGACCCATTCAACATTGGTGAGAAGCACCCACAAAATTTTAAATTGGGAAGAAAGGGGATAAAATAGATCAATTTCAGTGTGGGCCGTGTCATTGATTTACAAAGAAAAGGTGTGTTGGGATGATTTTTTAAATTTTATATTTTATCTTCCTTTTTGAAGACAATCATGGTCGGCATTTTCAGCATCAGTATTCTGACAGCTGGCCCAGTTAAAACAGTTTTACTTTGTTTTTTTAAAAACTTTTTCCCCTCTGTTTTACCTTTTTTCCTTTTTCTTTTTCTTCCCCTTTTTTCTTTTTTTTTTCTCATCTTAAAAAAGTAAAAAAAAATTAAAAAAACAGTTTTACTGCATCAACAATTATGTCAATTGAAATACTATTATCTACAGATACAGCCATTTAAAACTTCAACACCTGTCTTCTATAAACATGCATTTTGAAGAAATGTCGGTATTTCTTTAAAAATAAATCTGGAAATATCCCCCAGCCCTACGTTCACCTGTTATCGGCTGATGCTTTTGCTTAGTGAGCGGCTCTGCAGGCCGTGACTCCTGACACTCACACTGCAGTATGTTTGAGCGGGGCTCTGATGATTTTACAAACTTTTGTTTTCACACTCTGGTTTTTATTGATTCAGTGTTGAAAATTCACCTCTAACATTCAAAACAGAAGAAGTAAAAACCCACCTGACTTTAAGCTAACACGCTGTAAACCAATCACGTCTCAAAAATACAAGCATTGGTCAAAATGTTGTTTAAAAAGAAAAAAACTATGAGCACCTGAAATGCCAAAGATGTAGTGAAACGGTGTCTCTGTGAAACTCTCTTTGTCTACAAGAAAACACAAAGTGTTTATATCTACTGATTTTGGGACTTTATCTAAGAACCACGTTTAATGAATCTGTTCTTAACGTGAAACAAAAGTGCACAGGGTAAGCTGGACATTTTCCTGAGCTCTCCGTCATAATAATAATAATCATAATAATAATCATAATATCTGTGTTAGCGTTGGTTTATGTTCTACAGGAGTTCATGAAAGTCACTAAACGGAGAAATAACAGTAAAAGATTTGTTTGTTAGTCATTAATTCAAGAAAAAAGATCAGAAACGTTAAAAATACAAATGTTAAAATCTGCCCTATATCAGACGTGTCCACCAGAGGGCGCTGACAGTTTTATAATGAAGCTTTAATATGCCTCTAAAACAAGAACAGAGGTGCAGGTGTAGAGGTGAGTTAGCATTTAGCACTTCCTGGTTCTCCGGACAGTTTGTGGGATTTTAAACAGCCTGATGATAAATAACTGAAATAAAGTCTGTGACGATGAATTTTGAATTATGTTTTTAAAACACCATCCTTTACTGATCTGATTTGATTTATTTTGGATCCACCTTTAGCTACAGCAAACATGCAGTAGATTTTCTTTCTGCCGTCCACAAATCACACCTTCAACAAAAATCATCCTTCTGAGCCCGACTTATACACAATACTCATATTCATACATGCACTCATACAGCAGCTCTACTCTCCTCTGGATTACAAAAAGCAAACAATACACAAACAGTTTACACAGACAGCTATAAAGGACTACAAAAATGTCCGCTTATGTAGTTCTTACTGATCAACTTTAAAAAGTAGCACACGTTGACCTGATCTGGTCATTTAATCAGTTAATCTTAATTATTATCCATCATTAATAATAATTTATTATTAATGGTGGAGGTGTGTTAGCTGCCATGTTGTAGTTCCATTATAAATAAAGTACAATTACATTTAAGCTGAAATAATCATATTCAGTTTGTTCATGCAAATAATCCTGATGAATGAAAGGTTTATAAACTTGTGTCCGACTCTGTCCTGACAAGAACACAGTAACAAAAAAACTCCTGACAGCCTGAGGGCCACATTATAAACTTTCAGAAACTCTCCAAAGGAAAAAGGATGTTGGAGAAAAACCATTAGAGAATGTTAATTAATCCTAAATAAGCATACCAATATTCATGTGTTACATCACAAATACAATGTCTTATGCATAATCAAATGAACTTGAGACAGATTCAAGCAAATTTAGCCAAAATATTATGAATTAAAGCCAATCAAGCTATTTTCAAATCAATGAAATGTTGAGTGTTTCCAAATTTTTAAAGCTCAAAGATTTTACTGCAGCCATATTTTAAAAGTATTATTGAGTAATACTTGATATAATGTCCCAGTGCTTCATGAAAGAGATTTAGAGACATGATGATAGCAAAGTAAGGTCGTAAATAATTTAACAAAAAAACAATAAAAATATCTGGCATGAGTTATTTTGATCAGAAATTTGAGTTTTCTTCATATTTATAATTGCTGATTTTTGAAAATATGTGGCCCCCGGGCCACCAGTTGCCCACCCCTCTGCTCTAGATTATGTTTACATAAATATTTAATCCCCGTGGAGTCGTGCAGAGAGAAAAATGATTCTGTTGGTCAACCTGGACATTAGCGTCACACCGACTCTCTTGGCTGAAAACTTTTGTGATTTTTCCACTTTAGTCTGGAAAAGAAGGCGTGTTTTTGATCATCATGATCATAAATTTAAACAATTTTTAGTGTTTAAAGTTTTTACTGAGCTATTATGGAACTACAGAATGACTGTTTAAGTTTGAAGCAGCTCCCACTGTTGGAGTGATGAGCTCATGTGTGTTTGGACATGACACAGAAAATATGTTTTATTGTCTTAACAACATTCTGTAATTATAGCTCGGGTTGGATGATTTTATATTGAATATATATTTGCCTATAAAGATGATTATTGGTCTCTGCCTCACATATCGGCCTGTATATCATCAGTAATATCAGAGTAAATAATCCACCTTATTGTTTTACCTCATCATCACTGCATTTAAAAATCAAGACGCTCTTTTTTAAAGACAAAATGTTTTTATGATTGTCATCTGTTTACCACGAATAGACTCACATTGAAAGCAATGAGTATTTTCATAAAGAAAAGACTTTGGGATGCACAATATGATTTTACATATCGGTATATCAGCCTAATATATAACTATCTGTATCGGCTCATATTGAATTTTTTCCAGATGTTTACAGTCGATATATCGGCCACACATATCAGCTGGAACATCGGCAAATAACACAAATGTTAGTTTGTTTTATTTATTTCATTCATACATCTGAAATAAAACATTTTCATAAAAGTATATTAGTATATGATTGAATGAAAAGGAACAGAAAGAAAAATAATCTTATATTATCTGCCCTTTTAGACACTTAAAAAATATTTCAAAAACAACAAAACAACACAATGATCAACATAATCCACAACAATAATAATAATAAAAATAAATAATAATGAAATAAAACATCCGTCATCAACACTGCTGCTCTTAAATTCTTTTTGATTCTCAATGACAACAACAACCACCAAAATAATAATTATAATGTTTGAGAGATTTCATCAATTACAAAAATGGTTTTGGTCTTTGTTTAGATTATTCCATAAATTAACTCCTTTAACAGAAACACAACAACCCATCGTTTTTGACCTAAATTTAGTTTTTTTCTATTCCTCTTAAATTATAATAACTTTCTCTTTTTTCAAATCTTTTCTGAAGATTAGTGGGTAAAAATCTTTTATGTGCTTTAAACATAAATTGAAAGATACAATAATCTACTAAATCATAAAATTTCAACACTTTTAACTGCAGAAATAATGAGTTGAGTTGGTAAAAATGTGCAATACTGATGCTCCTCATCTCTGCATGCAGGAGTTAAAGGCTGTTTTTTCTTGTTTTATGTCTGTTCCTCACAAAAATATACTAAAACACAAAGTTTGTTTTGTTAAGCACAGAGCTTGAACTCTGTACAAGAAACATCAATATCGCCCATAATGAATTTAAAAATATCAGCATATTGGATATTTGCAAATATTCAGTACCGAGCATCTCTAAAGAGACTCTCTGCTCCTGATGAAAAATATCAACATATCAGTCATCCACAAAAACCTAACCTGTTTATTCCTTTAGAGTCTTATTTAGGTTCTTTTAGGCTGTTTTAAAACCCCAAACACTTCGGGTTAAAATGTTAAACATCTCTTCTTCTTATTCAGACCACGGCCGATAATGTTCTTTTTTAATCTTAACTGTGGAAAAGGAAAAACTGATTTAACACGACGTGACTGAAAGCCCAGGAGAATGTCCAGGAAGTTAATCTTTGATAATTTGTATTAATCTTCATGATTTTTATATTTCAAATGTCATTTTGAGCCGTAATGGCC
This sequence comes from Scarus forsteni, assembly GCA_036419115.1. Lineage (NCBI taxonomy): Eukaryota > Metazoa > Chordata > Actinopteri > Labriformes > Labridae > Scarus > Scarus forsteni. Next base: position 1,767,100 of record JAZDUH010000104.1, on the reverse strand, counting down.
TCTGGTGTTTCTTCTCTGATGTGTTGATGTTAGTTTGGCCTTTAAGGTGTTTTCCAAAGACGATGGAAAGACTCTGCTTGTTGTGAAGAAGCTCCGGCAGCATCTGTTCGTACTCTGTGGTGACTGGAGAAAACACATTTTGTTAACAATGCCAAAAAAAAAAAATGTCATGAGAGCTTGAACAAAAAAAAAAAGACTGAGAAAGAAAAGGTCATTAGCTGGTAGCCACGTTTGCTCGTCTGATCCATGCATCCATCACATCGTCCATATCTAAACCAGGTTGAACGAGCAGCTTCACGCTGAGCCGACCCGCCAACACGTCGATGTAGCACCGCTCTGCACATGCTCAGTTCCTCCGCTCTGTCCCGCTAACCCCGACCCACCGGCTCAGACGCATGTGCTCGAGGCCGTCGCCGTCGAACATCACTGAACTGTTGGTGACAAAGCTCCATTAAGACGACGGTCTTTGAGAAGAGAAAATAAAAAACAACTTCAGTCTGGTGTTGAACCATGGGTTTGTAGAATTCTCTTTATTTCTTTCTTTTGTCAACAAAGGACAAATAAACACTTCATTGCCATATTCTGGAAAACAGAGCTGTCGTGTGTCTCCTTTATTTCCTGTTTTACTCACCGGATTTACAACAAAAGCACAAAAACAATAATTCTGTTTGTTAGATCACATAAAGACAGTCATCAGGATCTAACAGGCTATTTTACAGAGAAGAAATATGAGTTTAATTTATTAAACACAAAGTCAGCAGCCCTACACAGACAGCATTAACATCAGTTTTGTTTTTGTCTTTGTTGCATCAATAGCACAATAACATTTATGAGATTTTAGACAAGTCAAAGAATGAAAAAAGTTTGGAATCATTACGGGCTAGATTAGAGATTCATGTGGAAGCCCATTTCTGCCAGGGAAAAAAAGTCCAAATTATGAGATAAAAAGTTGAAATTATGAGATAATTTGAATCAACACCAGCACTATGTAAATGTGTATGTAGTGTGTTTGGTTCCAGTGATACCAGATTTAAAGACACAACAATAAATCATGCTAATTTTCATCTATAACTTTTGTATTTTATTATTGTTTTATTTATTTATTTATTACTGCATTGTATATTTTTCTGTGTCCTGCCCAGGGACCACAGATGTAAATTAGCTTGTGGCTAACTCTGGCTTGACAGTCCTTGTCTTGCATGGCCCCTGTTAAATAAACAAATAAATAAAAATCTATCTATTCATCTGATAAAATAAGTTAAGCTTGTTTAGGGTTGCACAACATGTTCACATGGCTGGGCGAGGGAGATGATGCAGAGACCACAGTGCAAGCAGGAGCACAAAAACTCATCATTTCAACTTTTTATCTCATAATTATGACTTTTTTTGTCTTTTTTTTTTTTCCCCTGGTGGAAATGGGCTTCATGATTAAGTACAATAAAATCTATGTAACTCTTTCATGCATGGTGTTCACTACAGTAGACAGATATTTGGAATAAATTTGATACCCTTTACGTTTAAGTAACATGTCTACCCGTTGGTGAACTCCCAAACCCTTGCCTCATGTTTTATATAAATATTACCTTTGCACTTTTTTTTTTTTACCATATTGAGATATTGTATCCAAAATCCAAAACAGCTGACCAAAGGCAAATTTGGGATTTGGGTCTCACATAATTTTGTATTTTTTATTTTAAATTTTGGTGAAATTCACAAGTGATTTACTCTTAATAAATTTTTGTGGATCTTATTAAGTTCCACGAAATTACGATGTTGACGCACAGAAGTGGACAGATGTAAGACTACTTCAAAATATAACTTAAAAAAAATGACCATGATTTTTAACTTGTTTGAAAGTGACATAAAAGTTTTGGAAAATAAAAGTATTCCTTTGCAATTTAGTAATTCATACATGAAAGGGTTAAATGCTTAATTTTGTTCAAACTGAAGTTCAGTTTAGTCATTTATTTCATAGTTTTATCTGAATATTTTTTCTTCTCATTAAAGTTTGTCTCTTTTAACACTTAGCTGTTATAATCATAACTTTTCCATAAAATATTAATTTCTTGATGTTGAACCTCATCCTAATAAATGACTTAGGGGAGAGCGGGGTAAACTGAGCCAGTGGGTAAGCTGGTACTTTTTAACATAAAAAACTCTTTTCATGTGGAAAAGTCAATTTTCTGCATGTCTGGAATTTTGAGCTTTGTGTCAAATCCAGTTATCCAGGTCTAAAATGGTCTATTATACAAATATGTAATTTAATAAACTGTGTGACTCATTTGGCTATAGATGAGTCTGAAGAGCAAAGCTAGCAGCATTTTACCAAAATGTTGGCTGTGGGGCAAAGTGAGCCATTGGTTTCTGTTTCACCACCAAAAGTTTGAAAAGTTACATTAATGTATTGATCTGCAAATACTATTTAATGTTATGTTAACAAACTGACCCGTCTGATCAAATATTAAACAGTAGTAAATCATGCTAAGAGTGAACAAGAGGAAAACCAACAGGAGCTCAACACCCTGCTGAGATGGAGAAAATAATGAAGGAAGTCATGAGTGAAAAGTCGATCAGATCATTAGTAAAGAAGTGAAATACTGACAGGTCAACTCTGCAAAGATAAATGAAGGAGAGGGATGTTTAAACTTGCCTGTTTTAGAAAGTCTGAACTTGTAAAAACTTTAAAGCATAAGAGTAGTGGAACTTTTCTAGAAGGAATAATAGTTTTCTGTTTGTTGTTCAAAGCTTGACTGGCTCCCATTTTACTTTATAGGAGGATCTGATTTTCACAAAAAGCTGCAACATGTGTCCATTTATGGCAATAAAAATTTTAAATCACTGATTTTTTTTCTAGTTTTTTTTATGTTAGGTTTAAGAAAATAAATGTGATTATTTGTGAAGTGAACAATGTCTTGTGAAATTACTCTTTTGACAACAATACATTATCTTTTAATAATTCTCAGATTTAGAGTTATGAAGTCACATGGTCAGCTTACCCACAGACTTAAAGGAGACATATCATGTTGATGCATGATTTAATACTTACATATAATATAGTAAATTTGAAAACAAGACCTTACACCCCCTTAATTTTCAAAAATGAGATATTGTATTTTTTCTGATATCCTAGAACGAGATTTGATGCCTCTGAAAATAGCTCATTGTGAGATGTCCGCGAGATTTAAATCGTCGTGACATCACGAGGTACCTTTCTTTTTATTGGAGTAATCTGATAAAACACTTCCTCCTCTGTGATGTCCATTAGCCACAAAACCGTCACCGAGGAACACATCCACCAGCAGGGGTATATAGATCCCTAGCTCACACTCACTCATTACCAGCTCTGGCCTGTAGGGGGACTCAATACGCGGTCGCTGTTTTGAGCCTGCCGGAAAATACAGTAGAAGAAGAAGGACAGGCTGGCTCTACCCCCGATAGAACTGACCAATCAGAGCACAAAGGGCTGTGACGTTGCGAGGTAACTTTAGGTCATCCTGAGATCCGAGTGTTTCAACGAGGGCTTGATAATGGCCTAAAATGAGGATTTTGAGAACGCTATTGTGGGGCAACGAAGGAACTAAATGACTTGTACTGAGGGCAGAAATGCTTTACAGGCATCCTAGTCTGGCATAGTGAAAAGGAGAAACAAGCATGATATGTCCTCTTTAACTTCTCCCTAACCTGGAGCCACAGGAGCGCTTTTATTTTGAAAGGCCACAGTTTCCAGGCTCTTTGTCACTGCACTGTCCTTAGAATTTCAGCTAATAAACATTCTTAAAGAGACTGTGAGGAGTTTCTAAGTAATTAAAAAAAAGTCTCCCTTTCAGATATATGCCTGATGGAAATACACACTTTAAGATGAGTTTATAGCATCAAAATAGGTTATCTATAAATGCTATTCCTTAGCTTCACGGTCGGGTCGGACAGGGCTGGACTGGCCTGGATACTCAACTTCAGGAACAAGACAATTAAAACTAGAGCAAATTTATATTATTCAGACACGTCTTAGAGCACCGGGCTGTAAGTAGCCGTATATAGCCGGCTACAAAACTACGATACTAAGTTTTCCATAAATTGCTTGTTGTCACACATCAAAAACTACCACTACGTAACTAGAAAGAGATACATTACCTCGTGGCTTTGCATCCTGTAAGTTGTTGAAAAAAGAAGTTGTAAAGCAATGCAGAGTTCTGAGGAAGGTCTGAGCTGCATTCATTAGCATCACAACAAACACACGCTTTGGCTTGGGTCACGTCTTTTGGTGCGTTCAAGTTGTAGTCAGAAGTCGGAATTTCTGAGTTCCGAGTAGGAAACTGCGACTGGAACATCCCCTGAAGTCTGAATTTCCTACTGGGAACTCGGTGAAACCTCACCACCCCCGAGTTGACAATGGAAGATGGATGCCCCCAGTGTGAACAGTTATTTAGCTCCTGTAATAATCCATTTATTGTCACTTCTGACTGGGGTGTGTCGCTCTAGATCAGCTGTATACATAGTATTGTTAGACTTATATTTACAAAAATGCTGCCATAGTGATAATCACATTCTTCATGTGATATTTGTGAACAACAACTCAGGGCGTGCTAACAACAGCTAACAATAGCCTGGTAGATCAGCATGTTTTTTTCCAACTTCAACTGGAACGCCGATAAGTCGGAGATGATGTCACTCCCAGTTCCGAGGTTACTGGAACGCAGCATTACGACAGTCGCCGCGCGTGCTCATGGGTAGCAGAGTCTTAAATAAGAGTTTATGTTTTATTTTATCTCTGTTGCATTTTTCTTTGCTTCAGTGACAACAAAAGTAGAAAGGGCTCATCTTACCCCACTCTCCCCTACTTTACTTTCATTAATAATATATAGTTAATGAACATCCTGATTTTGTCCAAGTTGAAGCTTCGGTCAGACAGCCCTCTTCCTTACTTACCACCATAAAGATAAAAGTGTGACACCGTGCAAATCAGCAAAACTCATCGAACCCAAAAAGTGGAAAATAATTTTTTAATGTTTTTAAAAACTGTTTTCATGTCAGATTTGCTCTAACTGAAGTTCATGTGATTGTCTTTAGTAACATCCGGTTTATTCCAGGTGAGTGTCTTAACTGTCTGCAGGTGACAGCACACGTTTGGTCTTCATCCCCCGTCATGGAGCACAGAGAGGAGGATTCTGAGGAGGTGCAGGAGGAGATTTTCTGAACTCACATCCATGTAACTGAACTCCAGCCCCACTGTGAGTGGTCCAAAGAAGCCTGGAGCTAGCATAGATGCTAACAGCTTTAGCAGCAGTTTCATCAGATCGTGACAGTATTTCTTTATTAAATGAAAAACAAAAATCACTGTACAAACCCTTTGATACACGACGGGTCAAAAGTGACCCAGCTGAGTTTTTATTTTTGATATCTTTGCAGTAAATTAATTTTATCATTCAGTATTCAAGGAATTCCTCAATTAACTTGTTTTTGACCATCAAACATAATTATTTTATTTTTTTACTTTTTTACGTTATGAATAAAAAAGGTTTTTGTATCACTACCCTTTTAATGCACAACATGGGTCCAAAATGACCCATATTCATTTTCTCTGTTATTTCATGTATGGCTGAGTGTTTTTATGAAATAACTTTGAAATAAATTAACTTAATCATTTAGTCTTCCAATTATGCAGTAAATATCTTGTTTTTGATTAACACTGATCATTATTTCTATTTTTCCTTACTTATGGTATGAGCAAACACAGCTTTTGTATTTCTACCTCCAGTTTACACACATGGGTCAGAAATGACCCACATGCTAGCGATAGCATTTGGAGTGAAAAGACTTTTCACAGCTCTGCACAGCTCTCTTTGCCTATCTCTAAATGTAAGTATTGTTTTTTATTTGTTCTAATGTTACTTCTAAAGATATTTGATGACAGTTGTGACTGTACATAATATTTGATTAGGCTTAGATTACTTTGAGAGTGAGTACATTACATGTTGAAAAGCTATAAGTGATTATTATTTGCCAGCTAGCTGTAGTGGTGCTTGCTAGTGTTGGTGGGGTACACTGTAGGACTTCTTTTTTTTTTTTCTTTTTGTGGGGGGTTAGCTACTTAGCAACATTACCTCAGCAGGTATTTGATGACAATAGTAAACTGTAAATAATTTGTGATTCGGCTTAGATTACTTTGAGAGTGAGTACATTACATGCTAAAAAGTTACAAGTGATTACTATTTGCTAGCTAGCTGTAGTGTTGCTTGCTAGTGTTGGTGGGGGACACTGTAGGACTTTTTTTTTTCGTTTTGTGGGGGGTTAGCTACTTAGCAAAGTAGTTAAATAGGTACACACGTGGACAAAATTGTTGGTACCCTTCAATTAAAGCTATGGTCTACGATTTGAAACCGCAGCCTGCCCCCCCTTCCCTCACCCCTCCCCTCAGTGTTCCAAGATCCAAGATCCCGCCCCCAGCTCGTGTCGCCTCATAACAACAAGCCCCCTCGGACTGAGCTACGAGTGACTAGCACAATATATCAGCAGCAAACTCAATCAAAAACAGCTCAGCTCAACTGAAAGTATCAAACACGACAGACATCCCCCTTGTAACACACAGCAGTAGCCATTTCAACTGGACCGGCGGCAATGCGGGTCTGGCGCCGCCAGAGCGGAGCCGATTGTGGGGGAGGATTTATCTTTCTCAGCCTGTCCTCCACAGCTCAGCTTACAATGCTAACGATTAGCGGCTAACAGGCTAACCCGCTCCGCTACAAGTCATTAGCCAGGACAGGCACAGACTAACCAGAGTTATTCAGCAGACATCTCCCACTGTAGTAAACAAAGCCATTACCTGATCAACCAGGGGCGAAACGGTCGATGCTGAAGGTCTGACGGCCGACTGAGGCCATTCGTTAGCCGTTAGCCCGCTAACAGGCCTCAACCCCGAAGGCAGAGCTCCGTTGGGCCCCGGGGGAGAGGGAAGCGACTTCCCGGTTTCGGCGCTAGGCTTTTCCGGCTCCATGATAGTTCAGTAGCTAACGCTGCTAGCTGCTCACCGGAGGTAGAGGGGAGGAGGCGGGACCATGGGCATGACGCAGCGTAGTGAGGGAGACAGGGGATTGGATGGACTCACGGACCAACTCACGGACCACTTGAACCTTACAGGCTTCTAGGTTTGATTGGTCAGCTAGTATGCAGCTTTGCAGTGGATATACTGAATGGATTTTTTTCGTTCTTTTTGGTCTTTATACTGTGTAGATAGGACCATAGGACCATAACAGCCTTATAAACGGTGTTATTAAGATGTACAAAGCTTCCAAATCGTAGACCATAGTTTTAATGAAAGAAAAACCCACATGGTCACTGAAATAACTTGAAAATAACAAAAGTAATAATAAATAAAAATTTACTGAAAATCAGCTAATGAAAATCAGACAATGATTTTAAATTTTGGTTCAGCAGAAATATTTTAAAAAACAGAATAATGAAACTGGCTTGGACAAAAATGATGGTACCCCTACAAAGGATTGAAAATGGTGTGACCATGGGGACATGTTAACTAAGGTGTGTCCTGTAATTATCATCACAGGTGTCTCCAAGCTTGTAATCAGTCAGTCTGCCTATTTAAAGGCTGAAAAGTGGTCACTGTGCTGTTTGGTATCATGGTGTGTACCACACTGAACATGGACCACAGAAAGCTAAGGAGAGAGCTGTCTCAGGAGATTAGAAAGAAAATGATAGACAAGCATGTTAAAGGTAAAGGCTATAAGACCATCTCCAAGCAGCTTGATGTTCCTGTGACTACAGCTGCACAGATTATTCAGAAGTTTAAGGTCCACAGGACTGTAGCCAACCTCCCTGGACGTGGCTGCAGGAGGAAAACTGATGACAAACTGAAGAGACGGAAAATACGAATGGAAACCAAAGAGCCCAGAACAACTTCAAAGAGATTAGAGGAGAACTCCAAGGTCAAGGTACATCAGAGTCAGATCACACCATCCATCACTGTTTGAGCCAAAGTGGACTGAATGGAGGACATCACTGCTGAAAGCAAATCATAAAAAAGTGAGACTGGAATTTGCCAAAATGCATATTGACAAGCCACAAAGCTTCTGGGAGAATGTCCTTTGGACAGATGAGACAAAACTGGAGCTTTTTGGTAAGTCACATCAGCTCTATGTTCACAGACACAAAAATGAAGCATACAAAGAAAAGAGCACTGTACCTACTGTGAAACATGGCGGAGGCTTAGTTATGTTCTGGGGCTGCTTTCCTGCATCTGGCACAGGGTGTCTTGAATCTGTGCAGGTCCAATGAAATCTGAAGACTATCAAGACATTCTGGAGTGAAATGTGCTGCCCAGGAGATTCGCTCCTCTATCCGGCCTCGTGTAAACACATCCACAGAGCAGCGAAGGGACTTCACGCTGCAAATCAGTCTCCAAAATGCTGCAGAGCTGGAGTGCGCTCCGACCAGATGAACAACAACAGCTTCCTCTGTCCGCCGAGTAATGTGGCGTCTTACCGTGCTCGGTTTGTTATCCCGAAAAACTATCCAGACAGATTTGAACTGATTTGTTGTCCAAAAAAAGAAACTCCTACTTCCTATTCGCCATTGTTGTTTGTGAAAGGTTTCTTTTCTTATGTGTTGTAGCAGCTGCCTCTCTGCAGACCTACACCGCCATCTACTGAACAGGCATGCACACTACCGCGGATTTACAGGGGATTAACTCGTCTCCGAGCGTTGTCATGTAAACGGAGAAGAATTTGAAAACGGAAAGGGAGAATCTTTGCGGCTTCAAGTCAGGAGTTTCCATGTAAACGGCCCCTCAGTCACAGGTCATGGGTCCTCCAACAGGATAATGAGCCAATCACACAGCTAAAAACACCCAAGAATGGATCAGAACAAAACACTGGACTATTCTGAAGTGGCCTTCTATGATCCCTGATCTAAATCCTGTTGAACATTTGTGGAAGGAGCTGAAATATGCAGTCTGGAGAAGACAGCCTTCAAACCTGAGACAGCTGGAGCAGTCTGCTCATGAGGAGTGGGCCAACATACCTGTGGACAGGTGCAGAAGTCTCACTGAGAGCTACAGGAATCACCTGATTACAGTGACTGACTCAAAAGGTTGTGCAACAACACATTAAGTTAAGGGTACCATCATTTTTGACCAGGCCAGTTTCATTAGTTTGTTTTTTTTAAATAATTCTCTTGGACTAGAATTCAAAAGCAAAGTCTGATTCTCATTAGCTGATTTTCAGTAATGTGAGTGGGGGCCAAACACGTCAATGTTTGGCCCCCACTCACTATAGTGATTACTTGAAATAAATTATTTTTAAGTATTACATCATTTAATCTCACTTGGATGAATGGGTCGATTTTGACCCATGTGTGTAAACTTGATGTAGTAATATAAAAACTATTTTTGTTCATAAAGAATAAAAGCAAGAAAGGAAATAATGATTAGTCGTAATCAAAAACAAGATATTTAAAGAATACTTGAAATATTCAATCATAAAATAAGTTGATTTCCAAAGATAGAACAAAGAAAAACTCATTCAGCATGAAATAACCTGGAAAATAAATGCGGGTCATTTTTGACCCATGTTGTGCATTAGAAGGGGTGTGCATATGTTGCGCATCAAAGGGTGAAGGATATGTTCAACCTGCCACACTTTACCCTCCTTTAACCCTTTAAATACCAGCTCAGCTGTTTGGCTGAGGTCACAAATTAACTCAGGGATATTTAATGTTTAATAAAACAGAACAAATCAAATCAGTGTTTGATTCCTTTAACATTTCAGGGAACAGATAAAAATACAAACAAACCAAAAATCAGATATTTTCATGGTGTGGGACTCAAAGGTTTAAAAGTTAAAATCTGATTAACTGATGACCTTAAATGCACAAATATTTGGAACCAAATCAATAAGAAAAGGCGTAAATGTTTGCAAATAAAACAGCAAAAAAAAAACTTAAAATAGATGATACTGAGTTTGACAAACACACTGAAATATTGTTTTTTGATGAATAACTATACTATGTCATTAAAGTAAAATCCCCCACAAAGGAAATATCAGTTCTTTAGTTTGTTTGCAGGTTTTTTTTGTTCAGAATCCTAAAACACTGACAAAAACAAACAGTGATGTGCTATTTTTTAATACATTAAATATTTCTGAATTTATTTACCTGAGCCAAAGAGTTGAGCTGAAGATAAAGGGTTAAAGAAGAAATAAAAACATAGACATAAGAAAGAGTAGATGCCTCATTGGCAGGCGGGGCGCAAGAAATACAGCCGCCATCTTATATATATATATATTTATATATATATACATACACATATGTATATATACACCTGTCATACAGATATATATATATATATATATATATATAGAGAGAGAGAGAGAGAGAGAGAGATATATATATATGTATATATGTATATATATATATATATATATATATATATATATACACATATATGTATATATGTATATATATATATATATATATATATATATATATATATATATATATATATATACATATATATATATATATTAGTATTCATGGAATTATGATGGATTAAATGGGCTGACACTACAATGTGCCAGGCAAATACATTACACTGAATGGAGTGGCAGGCCGGACCAAGATGGCGGCCCGACAGTTCGCCAGCGCTAATAGGCGTCATAGCAGTTGATGGGGCGTCTACTCTCCATTATCTCTATGAATAAAAACACCAGGGTGTGTCCATCCTGTAAAGTCTTCCCCCTCCATCACTGCGGTGTGTTGGAGACCACTGCTGTGGTGGTGTAGGAGGATGGACTGAGCAGCAGGGCCAGGATGTAGTGACGCTGAGCGTGGGCCTCAAACACCACCTGCAGAAACACAAACAGGACAGGTGAGAGGCTCAGGAAACCTGAACCAGAGAGTTCTGTTTGAGGAGCAAATAATGTGAGAGCCTCCCAAACATACGTCACTAACAGAGAGGACAGTGATACATGAGGACTTTTGGACAGCTCGTACTGAACAGTGTTCACTAACAACATCAGAGCAAACAGTCGCTCAGACTTCTGAGAGAGGGACAGTTTCCTGACATCAGTGACGTCAGACAGTCCTCAGGATGAGACCAATGACAGGTGATGAATATAAACATGTAAAACAGTGAGCTCCAGCGTGTGTGGCAGGGTCAGATACCCCTGTAAAACCTTTTGACCTGTTTCAGTTCACCTGTAAAGGCTCTTGGTCTTTAAGGAATTCTGAGGCTGATCCAATGGACATCAAACTGAGTTCATTCTTTCAGACATCTTCAAGACTTTAAACTAAGGCTGTGTCTGAAATGGCATACTAACGTACTACATACTACATACTCATGTGTATATACTGTGTACTACATACTATAAGTATGATTAGGATGCCAACCATTTACACTGTAATATACTACTAAGTTTCCCATGATGCACTTCAAACCTCCGACGACAAAAATCTGAAGCACACCAGGCTATCAAATATCTCTGTTGATTCACCACATTTGAAAGTTTAGAGAGCATTTTAGGAGAGAAAGTCACCACATAGAATACCAAAATGTGGTCATTTGAGCCAGAAAACGCACGGATACAAATTTCATTTTGACATTTCAGACATTCCATTATGCGCACCATTATGCTATCGAAGAAACTTCAAAACAAGAGCCCAATTTACAAAAGCGTTAAAGAACTAAAAGGAGATGATAAAAGATGCTTTTATTTTGAAAATGGGAAGTTTGCTAGTGGCTGATTTTGAGCTGAATGCCAGTGTCATAATGCATGGCGCAATGCATTATGGGGCGTTTGAGTGTGACTGGTGTGCCCACCTTGCATACTTACATTTTTTCTGATATAGTATACATCCTGGTATTTCTCACACACTCATTCTTTTCATACTATCTAATGTGAACTCACTACATACTCATTTTGACGTCACACTTAGTATGAGTAGGATGTTAGTATGACATTTCAGACACAGCCTAAGTCTGTCTTCAGGGTCATGGGCAGTGTTGGGTATGTTACTATAAAAAGAGTAATAAGCTATAGTTACTAGTTACTTTCCCAAAAAGTAACTGACTTACTAACTGAGTTACTCCTTCATAAATGTAATTAGTTACCAGGTAAAGTAACTGATGTGAAAACTCTTTTCCTCTTGAACTGTGTGTCTCCGTCTCTGTGTCCTTCCTTGTTGTTACCTGCTGCAGCAGCTCTGACATCATCAGCGGAGTTCTCGCTGTTTTTGGTCTCTAGATTTTAGATTTACTGACAACAGACAAACACTTTGCTTTAGGACATAATGGACACTTCACATGTGTGTTCTTGACTTTTACTTCTTTTACTTCCATCCTGAAAACTCCAGTTTTAACTCCACAGATGCTCCAGACTTACTGCTGCTGCAGCTAGCTGTGTTGCCAGATTTTGGGATTGAAATAAGCATTTTTAAAGAGAGGAACCTCCATGAGGTCTGTTTTTATTTTTATCCATGTTACATTTCAATTTCAAAGTCATATTTCTTCTTTTTTGTCTCTTATTTACTTACTAAACATCCTTTTCTTTATGCAGAAGTGAAGGGATTTGACCCTTCTTAAACAGACTAACATCTTTTCCACGACCACAGGATGTGTCTTTGACATGGTTGTTGAAGAAATGAGAAGCTGCTCATGTCATCAGCTGGAGTTAAATAATTTGTTTCAGCTGAAAGATAATCACCTATGCAGTAATTATCCAACAGGAGGCTCAGACCTGTTTGCTGAGTTAAATCCAGGTGGAGACTTTTTTAATATAATAAACACAGTGACATTTATTTTTTCTTCTCTACAGGTGACTGCTGCAGATGCACTTCAAAATAAATTGTCAAAAAATGTGTTTTCCATGTAAATTTGCATCACTCACAAACATGCATCTAATTAAACTCAGGTTTAAATCAAATGCTGAGAAAATCTGTATCTATTTTTAATTAAGTTGGAAGCCCTAACTTCACCCTCAGTGATCTGAGTCTGCTGAATTTAAGGTGTAAAAGCGGCTTTAGTGTGACCAAGAGCACAGTTTTTATTAGAGCCCGACTGATATGGACGTTCTGAGGCTGATACCGATATTTGGCAGAAAATAATACAGATTACCAAGTAATCGGCCAATTAATTAAAACTACATATATTTAAAAAATGAATTTAAAAAATGGTCCCAAAACAGAACAATGAATATATGAATTACAGGCAGAACATTTTGTAGTTTAACAATAATAAATAAATAGTATAATTAAATAGTTGTAAACAAATAACTCTGAGAGGAAAGCAATAAAAACACTAAGGTAACATTCTTTTCGTAGACATTTTTATTTTTCTCTGCAGCTTTCATGCACAAAATACAATGGTGTGCAAGACTGCAGCAAATTCCTGCAAAATAAAACAAATTACCTTTTAAAAAATGTAAAGAAATAGATTATTAATGAACTCTGTCACATCTGCCTTTCAGTCCTCGTTAGTTAATCAGAAGCAGGTTTTAGTTCAGTTAGAATCACTTTTTTATTGTAAACATGAGGTAATGTGTGTGAGGAAATCAAAATATTTTGTGGGACACTGCACATATTTCACAAACTTATTTAAAGAGGCTGATTAAAGTCCCCAGCTACGATGAAGTCTCCCCTGGATGAGTCTGCTGGTGATGACGTAGGGCTCCGAGGAGCTATGCTAATGCTAGCATAGTTAGCTCGCTAGCTAGTTAGCTTAGCTGCCATGCTGGGAACAAGCAGATAAAGCCAGATTTCCGTCATAAACACAATAAAACAGTCCCGGCTAAACTGATCCCCTGTCATCAGAAGGTCCAATTCATCAGTATTGACAACGACAGAGGAGGCGTCGGTCAGAAAACTGTTAGGCGGTGCCCGGTATGTCTGTGAGGCTGATCTGTAGCCTAGCAGAGAGCTTGGTGGTCTCTCTGTGTCCAGCAGCAGCGGGACATTATACACCACTGAAAGTTGCTCGTCACGTCGGATCTTCAGGCTAAAAAGAGCAGCTTGGTGTAGACGAGTCATCCACACACAGCATCAGCAGAGAGCTAAGAGCCGCTTCAACAACGTCATCATTCTGCGCGGCTTGGACACCATTTACAGTTTTTACTGTTTTAGTTAAGAATATAACGGCATTACATCGGCAAAACTCTGGCTGATGTTGAATACTTTAAAAAGGCTATAATCAGCCAGTTTAATTGACCAGCCGATGTATCTGTCGGGCCCTGGTTTTTACTCACCTCTGCTACTTCATGGAACGGTGCACTGCCGGCGCTCTTCCAGTACGTCTTGGTATCAAACTCGACCTTGTAGACTCCTGCAGGGAACTGCTGTTCTGTGATCAGGTTGTGAACTTCTCCACCAGCATCTGTCTCTCTGAGCAAAGCAACAGTGACAGTTAGAGCCACAGAAACAGTGTAAGCAGCCTCAGACTTCACCGTGCACACACCCTGCAGCTATCAGGGTCCAGCCTCCGTCAGCAGTCTTCTGATGGACCTTCAGAGCCAGAGATCCTGCAGGAGTCCCCCTCACTGCATCCAGGACTTTGACCGTCAGAGGGCACTTGGTGTCCGAGCCGCCGAGTCTGTCCTGCAGCAACGAGACGAAGACTGAAGATCATCCTAAAATCATCCTCTCTGTTTCTGCTGGTGCACCGAGACGCATTCGGTTAGGTTACACACTGATATTCCAAAACTGTGCGGAAGATGGTCACCCAGCAGATTTTTATTTTTTTACCTTTATCAAACCAGGAAGTGCCAATGCGATTAACCCTTTAACTGTCGGCTCAATTGTTTGCAAGAGTGGACAGTAACGAAGTAGATCTACTTGAGTACTGTACTTAGGTACATTTTTTGAGTATCTGTACTTTACTTGAGTTTTTTTTTTTTTTTTTTGGAACTTAGGACTTTTACTTCACTACATTTAAAAGACAAATATTGTACTTTTAACTCCTCTACATTTCTATAAATGGCCTCGTTACTCGTTACTTTTAGGTACACGAGTGAAGTCAGCGGATGAAATTTATTTTCTCTTCTAAAATGTGATTTGTTCAAGTGGTGTTATCTATACTTCGTGCATCCTGTTCCACACTCCAGTCCAGTTGGT
The DNA here is from genome assembly GCA_036419115.1 of Scarus forsteni. Classification (NCBI taxonomy): domain Eukaryota; kingdom Metazoa; phylum Chordata; class Actinopteri; order Labriformes; family Labridae; genus Scarus; species Scarus forsteni. Next base: position 1,751,992 of record JAZDUH010000104.1, on the reverse strand, counting down.
GGTGGTAATGCACTTTTGAGTTGGTTTGCCAACCGCCATTAAACAACAAAGAAGAAGAAGAAGACGCGCATGCACTACTGAGATCGGGCAGGTAAAGGTTGAGCTAATGTTGGTGGTTACGGTTCGTCTTGGCAGTAATGATGGCTACTACAGACATGGAAAAAATTGTTGGTACCCTTCCATTAAAGAGAGAAAAACCCACATGGTCACTGAAATAAGCTGAAACTGACAAAAGTAATAATAAATAAAAATTTACTGAAAATCAACTAATGAAAATCAGACTTTGCTTTTGAATTGTAGTCCAAGAGAATTATTTTAATAAACAAACTACTGAAACTGGCCTGGACAAAAATGATGGTACCCTTAACTTAATGTGTTGTTGCACAACCTTTTGAGTCAATCTCTGTAATCAGGTGATTCCTGTAGCTCTCAGTGAGACTTCTGCACCTGTCCACAGGTATGTTGGCCCACTCCTCATGAGCAGACTGCTCCAGCTGTCTCAGGTTTGAAGGCTGTCTTCTCCAGACTGCATGTTTCAGCTCCTTCCACAAATGTTCAACAGGATTTAGATCAGGGATCATAGAAGGCCACTTCAGAATAGTCCAGTGTTTTGTTCTGAGCCATTCTTGGGTGTTTTTAACTGTGTGTTTTGGCTCATTATCCTGTTGGAGGACCCATGACCTGTGACTGAGACCAAGCTTTCTGACACTGGGCAGCACATTTCACTCCAGAATGTCTTGATAGTCTTGAGATTTCATTGTACCTGCACAGATTCAAGACACCCTGTGTCAGATGCAGCAAAGCAGCCCCAGAACATAACTGAGCCTCCTCCATGTTTCACAGTAGGTACAGTGCTCTTTTCTTTGTATGCTTCATTTTTGTGTCTGTGAACATAGGGCTGATGTGACTTACCAAAAAGCTCCAGTTTTGTTTCGTCTGTCCAAAGGACATTCTCCCAGAAGCTTTGTGGCTTGTCAATGTACATTTTGGAAAATTCCAGTCTAACTTTATGATTGTCTTTCAACAGTGATGTCCTCCATTCAGTCCACTTTGGCTCAAACAGTGATGGATGGTGTGATCTGACACTGATGTACCTTGACCTTGGAGTTCTCCTCTAATCTCTTTGAAGTTGTTCTGGGCTCTTTGGTTTCCATTCGTATTCTCCGTCTCTTCAGTTTGTCATCAGTTTTCCTCCTGCAGTCACGTCCAGGGAGGTTGGCTACAGTCCTGTGGACCTTAAACTTCTGAATAATCTGTGCAGCTGTAGTCACAGGAACATCAAGCTGCTTGGAGATGGTCTTATAGCCTTTACCTTTAACATGCTTGTCTATAATTTTCTTTCTAATCTCCTGAGACAGCTCTCTCCTTAGCTTTCTGTGGTCCATGTTCAGTGTGGTACACACCATGATACCAAACAGCACAGTGACCACTTTTCAGCCTTTAAATAGGCAGACTGACTGACTACAAGCTTGGAGACACCTGTGATGATAATTACAGGACACACCTTAGTTTAACACGTCCCTCTGGTCACACCATTTTCAATCCTTTGTAGGGGTACCATCATTTTTGTCCAGGCCAGTTTCATTAGTTTGTTTATTAAAATAATTCTCTTGGACTACAATTTAAAATCAATGTCTGATTTTCATTAGGTGATTTTCAGTAAATTTTTATTTATTATTACTTTTGTTATTTTCAAGTTATTTCAGTGACTATGTGGGTTTTTCTTTCATTAAATGAAGGGTACCAACAATTTTGTCCACGTGTGTATGGCAGATAAAGACGACAATTCCACACCAGAGCACCCATGGCTATATCTATAAGCACCTGCACCTCAAAAACATGTCTGGAGTGACACGGACTGTCGTGGAGGAGTAGCGTGAGCGGACCATGATGAAATATTGGTGAAACTAATGAGTTTTTGGACGATTAATGCAGTTTTAGGAGCGGCGCTATACATGCCCCGTGTGCTACCATTATACGGATGTCCGCCGCTCGATTTTGGATCTAAATATCTCCTGAAGCACTGTTTGCATCAGGAAAGCCTTCTGGGTGAGTATATTGTTCTACTTCATTCTATAAACAATGTGAAAGCTGGAGAAACCAAACTTATCCTTTAATGGGGTTGGACCATCAGTTGTGTTGTTCAGAAGTCAGGCTGATGCACAGCCCACAGCACTATTAGACAACTGTTAGAATTATTATTATGACAAGAACCAATCAGCTAAGTTCAGAGAAACGAGTGGCCATAATTACTTCAGTGAGAATCTACAATGTAAATAGTGATAAAAATAAAGAAAACACATGAAATGAGAAGGTGTGTCCAAACTTTTGGCCTGGACTGTACTGTGCTGAAATTTGGGGAAATGCTTATAAAACAAATCAAGATCCAATAATTAAACTGCAGGAAAGAGCTATCAGGATAATAAATGAATCTGTATATTGGATCCTACAGATCAGCTTTTTATGAGATCAAACACATTAAAACATTGTTTATTCAAAAACATTAGAAATTATGTTCCGAGTGGTAAATAAGACAATTCCAGTTTTAATTCAAAAAATGTTTAAGCTAAGGCAGGGCATTTATAATTTAAGGGGGTTAATAATGTTTGAAACTCACAAAGTCAAAACTAATGTAAGTACAAATGTTCATCAGTTTGGGTGTAAAATTATAGAATGGACTAAATGATAAAATAAGGATGTGTAATTCTATGTTAGTTTTTAAGAAGACATTAAAATCTAAAGTTATCAAAGGTTACAATGAAATTTGATTGAATTGGATTTTTCACTTTAAGCTATCATGCGTTTTGGAATAATGTACTAGTCCTGATGTTTTATTGTGAATTATTCAGTTAATCCTAAGACGGCTAAAATAAGCCTGAGGCTTCAGCGTTTTCCTTTTTCTGTTGCTGTCGTTTTTTTGTGAAAACATGATTTTATTTTTGATTTTTTTCAGATAAAAAAGTACCAGTGCTGCTGTCTGCAGACTGATAAGGATGTCCAGGCTTACAGATCATAAAGAGTGCAGTGATGAGGGAGAGATTCAGCTTTAGTTTAGTAATAAAGCAAAGGGATGAATGATAAACTGACGAGGACGTATGACTGTATAAAATGTCCCCATAATCCATCTCACACAGCAAAGTCGCTTCAAAAGTTTCTTTTTAGCAGCAGAGTTAAAGCAGGCCTTATTTCTAAAAATAAAAGCCAATTTTCGCCTTGAGCTTTCTAACAAGTTTGCTAACGTGTGCATTAAATGACAACTTGTCATCTGTCCGAATGTCCAAATACTTAGAAGGTCACCATTAAACAAGTTTGCCATCAGAGGTACAAATATTTAAACTACTCTGATGTCTTAAATGTGCTTTTGAGAAAACCATAAACTTAATTTTTTAACCATTTTACATTAAGTTTAAATTGATTGATGATCAGCAGGTGGGTGAATTAGTTATGCATCAAATGTCGAGGCATCTGGCAGAACGTAAAAGCTATTTCTGTTTTATAGTTTAGCAAATAAGCCATTAGCTGCATGCTAATCTGTTAGAAAGACTGACTGTGTACAGATCCCATTCTGCATAAGGGATATAATGTCAACAAGTGACATCAAGTTTACTCCCATAAATAAACTGCTTTTCCTTGTCTGCTGCCCAAGAGATTAGCTGTGTTAGAAATCATTCCCTGTCACAGATATAGTGCGTTATATAGTGTGTTCGCCACTTTGAAGTGTTGTTCGAATTCTCAGCAGTGAATTTCATTCACTGTATAGTGCACTACAAAATACCCACAATGCACAGCAAAAGTTAGTGTACATATGATGTACCCTATATTGTACTCCCGTATTTCACAATGCAACGCGGTCGTGTTTTTTCAGAGAAGAGGAAAAGGCTGCTAAGGCACAAATTGGCGCAGTTTTCATTTGTAAATGTAAGAAACACAAACAAGTATCTTTTACACGTTCGTATCGTAGCTTTTTTATGTCTTTTAACGGCTGTAAACAGCTGCAAAATGTGCTATTTATCCTCCTGAGTGCCCAGGCTGTTTACATGATTCTTGGTGTATTCGCTTCCATCACAAGAACATCTAGCTCATCTACGAACTCTACAACATTTAGAAAACGCCAGTGAAGTGTCCAAAATCTCATTTGGTCATTCCCCATGTAGGTCAGTATTTTATTTATACTAAAGTAGGAATAGTGAGTTAGTGAGTGGACGGCTTTGAACGCATATATGGAGCAGGCCAGGGCAGTGTCTGCCTCAAACTTTCATGATGAGGAAATTGAAGGCAGAGCGTTCAGTTCAGTGCTTTGTCTTCCTTCACTGATGCTCGTGGGTCATGGCAGGAGTGTTGATAAACGTGTAGGACGTCCTGGACAATATTAACCGTCCCCTCCACAACACCCTGCAGGGACAGAGTGGGAAACAACTCACCTCACAGCAGGACTGAGAGCTTTGTTTGTTCCCACAGACATCAGACTGAGCCACACGGCGAACAAGGACAGTGGATCATGACTGACATTATCTAACCGTCGTACTAAAGCCTCTGCTGCACATCTGTTATCTGTGCAAAGCAGGTTGGAAGATTTGCAGAGCTGTATGTACATTAGGAGACAGGCAGGTCACTGAACTCATTTCTGCTCCACATTGATCACTTCCACTGGACTGTGACGTGTTTCATGAGTTTCCCTTTTCAGCATTTTCTGAGTAACCCTTTGCAAGCTTTGCTAAACGGAGTTAATCTATAGGTGTAAGGATGAAACTGTGCCTGCTGATTATCATCAACCTCGAGCTCACTCTGGTGCAGTGCAGCAAATTACAATATTTGTACTGATTTTTGTGGACAGTGCCTTCAAATAAAAATAATGAAATGAATATTGTTCACCTAAACATTTAACAGAAGTAACCCAAAGGCTGCAGAGTGTGATAAAAGAAGAAGAAGCTGTTAAAATGTTTAATATTCTTTGTTTGGTGTGTGACTTAGTTCAAAATGTATCTGTATCAGACATGTAAAACAAAACAAGTGCAGACCAAAGTGCTGTATAACCAGATAAAAGATAAAATCATCTAACCAACATGACATTAAAACAATCAAAAATAATGTTACAAAAAAAAAAAAAAGCCAAAATACAGTATAACAGAGCGCTTGGGTAAGTTAACTGATGGTCATAGAGACAAAATGACCTGAAGGCAATGGACCAAGCTCAGCAAAATGCCTGCTGAAGATGTTTCATATTACATGAAAAAAAAACTTTGTTGGCTATGTAAGGCAACTTAAGATGTATTTATATCACACATTTGTTGACCAAAGTTCTGAAAAATCACATCAAGACAAACAAAAGAAAACAAACCAAACTGGCCAAATGGGACAAGCAACAAAAGACTGAGAGCCAACAAGATAAAACCATCAAACCACAGAGATAATAAAACAAATCAAATACAATCTAAACGTACCAAAACACAATAGAACTGAAGAGTTGAGTTGGATTAATTTAAGGCCATAGAGATGAAATGGGTCTTTGGCTGTGACTTGAAATGAGGGATTAAGCTTCTCAAGACACCTGCTAAATACGTTTCATATTTCACGAAAACAAAACAAAAAGACTTTTGTTTGCTGTGGAAGTCAATTTAAAATGTATTTCATCACATATTTGGAAAGAAAACAGAAAAAGCCAAAGAAAACAAACCAAAGCGGCCAAATTCGGACAAGAGCAAACAAATACTGAAAGCAAGCACAATAAAAACTAAAACCAACATGATAATAAAGCAATCAAAAACAAAAGATGCCAAAATAAAACTAGAAAAGCACTCGGAGAGCGCAGACCTCCGCCAGCACCGCAGTCCTCACCCATATTGTGATTTTGACCATAAATATTAGTACTATCTTTATTTCATCTAAATATTTAGATTCCCTGACCATGGAAACATACCATTAGCAACTGGATTCATAATGATATCTAAAATAGTTCAGTAGTTATTCACAGAAATCACATTTTTCGTCATGGCCGCCAGACGCTGATCCAGATCAACACCAAAATTGAATCAATTCTTTCTTGCTGAACATTTCCTGAAAATTTCATCAAAATCCATCCATAACTTTTTGAGTTATTTTGTTCACAGACGGACAGACGGACAGACATGGACAGACGGACGGACAAACAAACTCTCCCGAAAACATAACCTCCTTGGTGGAGGTAATAGGACTGAAGAGTTGGGTTAGATTATTTAAGACCATTGAGGAGAAATGGGTCTTAAGCAGTGACTTGAAATGAGGGACTAAGCTTTGCGAAACACCTGCTAAACATGTTTCATTTCACACAAAAACAAAACAAAAAGACTTTTGTTTGGTGTGTCAGTCAATTTAAAATGTATTTTTATCACACACTTTGGCCCCATCCACACGAAGACAAAACGCTGAACAGTTTGAAAAATGATCGTCATGAAGACGAAAGTGTCTCAGAAAATGTGTCTGTCCATAGGAATGCACTCCATACGCATCAAAACGCTGTAAAACACATGCCAGACCTCTAGGGGGCGCTGTAACGATATGATGTAAACAAGCGGAAACAGATGAAAAAACAGTGGGCATGCACACTTGCGGCAAAAGTAGTAAACAGAGATTGTGATAAAGTGATCATAAAGTGCTGTAATGTGTCCTCGATAATTGTTTGTTCAACTCGGTGGTGATTGAGAAGAAGGAGATTTTGCTGCAACAGGGATAGTAGGGTCACTAGCTTCATCGGCACATATGCTACACCGTACGCCGCCATTGTTGTTGCTTGTGGCACATGCGTTTCAATGAAGATATGAAACTATGACGTAAGCGTATCTGAAAAGTTACAGAGAGCCAGTAATCACGGAGCTGTGTATACGGCATTTCAAAATCTTTCCACTCTGGAACCTGGTTTCAAAAATGATCGTTTACAGACCCCCAAAACGCCGTCTTCGTATAGATGATATGCAGATTCGGCTAAAAAATTTGGCTTCGTGTGGATGGGGTCTTAGAAAGAGGACAGAAAAATGCAAAAGAAAACAAACCAAACTGGCCAAATGGGACAACAGAAAACAAAGACTGAGAGCAAACAAGATAAAAACTAAAACCTACATGATAATAAAGCAATCAAAAAACATTCAAAAGATGCCTGAAGAGTTAGGTTGGATTATTGAAGACCATCGAGGAAAAATGTGTCTTATAGTGAGCTGAGAGCTTTGACGGACTGAGTATATCTTTATGGAGAAGAGGAGAGGACGAAGGCCTGAGAGCATGATGATGCTAAAGCTGGTGTTATGTGGTCTTTTTGTTTTCCTTGTGAGGAGGTGTGCAGCAGCGTTTGCATGAGCTGCAGACGGTAAAGAGAAGATTTAGCCAGGCTAATGTACGACACGTTACAGTAATCAAGCCTGGCATGTCTCGCTCTGACAAAGCCAGTATTTTGGTGAAGGTAGTTTGAGCTTTAAAAGGTGCAGTGTGTAGAAATTGACATTTTAGCGACATCTAGTGTTCAGATTTTGGAATGAGCCCGTCTGTTTCTAAAACATCACATCAGCAAGAGATGAGAGACGGTGAGGACCAAAAAGGATCATGAACAGGGCATCGTTTACACCAGGTGAGGTTTTTCATTCAGATTTGTAACTATTATTTTTATAGATTAAAGGTCAGTTAAGATGCCACATGCCGTCCAGGTAGATTTCAGGACTGGCAGCTAGGATGGAACATGGTGGATCGTTATGCCAGCCTCCACAGAGGGGAGACCCACAGTACATAGATATAAAAAGATTTTTCTAACTTTATCAAAAGATACTGAAAGTCTCTTGAGGATGGTTGTTCACCTATTTTCACAGACTTTACATACAAACAGAAACATTCTATATTCACCGTTTCTGTTTGGTGAAATGCTGCCAACTTCTACACACGACACCTTTAAGGGTCAAATCCTGCCTAAATCTGAGTAAACTTTGAAAGCATGTGATGCTTTTTTATAACAGCCACTTAACTTTAAAGTAGACAAAGCTGAATCAGAAAACTGTGTTAGGTTTTATGTAGTTTTGCACCACATGCACAGCATCAGGAGACGAAGCCTCCATCTTAAACTGATAAAATCATGGTCACATCTACAGTCTGTGACTCTGTCCTCTTTACTGATACTGAACATTTCATCAAACAAATCATTGAGCGATTAAAGGTCCTGACCGTGGGAGCAGCAGCAGCCAGCAGCACAGCAGCAGCTAAGAGAAGAGAGCGCAGCAGGTGAGCCATGATCTTCAGGTGTTCACGTCACTCATCCATGATCTTCACTGTCACAGCCTTTATAAGAACGCCATCCCTCCCTCTGCTCAGCACGCTGCCAGCTCATGGACCACGTCAATACTGGACAATGAATAACTACATCAGCCTCAGGCAGCAGCTCCACACATATGACTCTGATTCATCACCCCCATTTACCCCCAACTGGACTTTGTAGTTTCTTTTAGTTTAGAACAGACGACAGTGTTGTGCACTCCGACTGTCAGAGGAAATCAGGTGACTGAAACAGAATAAAATAATGGGCCTGTCTGTCCTAACTCTAGGACTCCTAAATTTCTCCCCTAAAGTATTTCACAAAGCATTTTAGTACTGAAACAAGCATGATCAGAGAACATTTAGGGAACTAGAAAAGCACTCAGAGAGCGCAGACCTCCGCCAGCGCCACAGTCCTCACCCATATTGTGATTTTCACCATAAATATTAGTCCTACCTTTATTTCATGTAAATATTTAGATTCCTTGACCATGAAAACATAGCAACATTAGCAACTGGATTCATAATGATATCTATTTTAGTTCAGTAGTTATTCACAGAAATCACATTTTTCACCATGGCGGATCCAGACGCTGATCCAGATCAACACCAAAATCAAATCAGTTCTTCCTTTTCCCATGCTGAACATTTCCTGAAAATTTCATCAAAATCCTTCCATAACTTTTTGAGTTATTTTGTTCACAGACAGACAGACAAACAAACTCTTTTTTTAATGTATTTTTTGGGCATTTTGTGCCTTTATTGATAGGAGAGAGACAGTGGATAGGCTTGTGAAAGGGGGTGAGAGAGTAGGGGAAGACACTCTGCAAACTGGTCACAGGCGGGATTTGAACCTGGACCAGCAGAAGCAAGTACATGGGGTGCTAACCACTACGCCAAACCAGCACCCCTGACAAACAAACTCTACCGAAAACATAACCTCCTTGGTGGAGGTAAAGATACAATAACAATGAGCTGAAATAACATTTATCGTATAAAAATATGATTTTCATGTGCCATTGCTCTCCTATATGTATAAAACATTAGTAAAACATTGGCTTTGTTGCTTTATTATATTGAGCAGCAGCATATTTTCTATTTTACTGTCCATTAAAAATACTTGTTTTCCAAATCAGTATAATCCCAATGAAATTAGACATTTAAAGGGTTAATTTACATAATTAAAAAAAACAGTTTTGATCAGGACTGAGCTTCATGAAGATGTTTGAACTAAAAAAGTTTGAAACATATTTATCTGACATGTTTCACAGCAGTCAAAGTTAGTGGCCAATGGTAGTAAATGAGTCCACAGTGTATTATTGACCTTTAAAATGTCAGAAATCACTTTATAAATTTATGTAGAATGATGGTTCCTCTCCAAAAATGATTGTAGAAAATGATTTTTTGTACACTAACTCTCTGTCACTTATAAAATCCAGACTTAAAACCTGCCTGTTCAGAACAGCATAATACACAATAAACTACATTTAACATTCTAGAATGATTTAATTAATTAATTTATTATTACCTTTTTATTTATTTTAATCTTCTTAATCTGTTATATTTCTATATTTCAGTTCAGATTAATTTTTTTAAAATTTTATTGTATTTCTTTTTTACCATCCCACTTTAGCTGAGTTTATTACACAGGCTGATTTTACCATATTATGTATTCAGATTTTATTATATTGATTTATTTATTGAACTTCTTTTCCCTTTAGTATTTTTATCTAATATTTCCTGATTTTTCATTATTATTTAAGTTTTAGCTCCTGTGTTTTGTCATTTTCTTTGATTAAAGATAGTGTTTCCTCAGTCTTTTGAATCTGTTTTCGGTTTAGAATTTCCTTTTTGTGTCTTTGTGTGTTTCATTAATTTATTGTGTGTGCTGTATGTGAATTGTGAGGATTGATGGAGTCTTCTATACTCATTGTTTGTGATTTTCCACTTTTATGTAATTTATTGTTAATTTATTTCTTACGTGTAGTAGGCTACTTTGTGCTGCAAATTTTTGGAAAAAAGAGCTGTACAAATAGAGTTTGATTGTTTGATTGATTGAAATAAAAAGTATACATATACTTCATACCTGATACCAGAAACTACTTAATTTCTGAAAAAGGGATGATTTTGTCTCCTTCTAAAATGCGCTAAAAGCCTCATATGTACTTTTTTTTTTTTTTTTTACTTTATAAACCTTTTGATCCACTTCAATCCTGATCATGCTGAGCAAGATTTCAATAATTTTTTTGAAATTTCACTCTTTAAAGGTGTAGTCAGCGATCTTCTAATCTAATGCACTATTTGTCAAATTCACCGTATTTCTCCTCTCCATCCGCAAGATGTCACCACTGACAGCATGTTGAAAAAAAAGTCTGGTTTCAATACACAGCCTTTGCTCTGAATTTCAGCAGGTAAATACTGTGGCTCGGACCGAGTCACCAAAACAGGTACACCCCCCCACATCCAGAGGGTGATCATACTCATGTGCAGATCAGACAGAGGGGGGAGGGGCAGTCGTAGGTAGCGTAGCGTGCACAGTTAGCGTAAGAGAGAGATACAATAGGTGCAGTAGCAATGGCTGAAAAACAGCCCAAAAGAAAAAGATCAGAGGAGTGAAAAGTGAAAAAGAAGGGCTATGACCATGAAAGAGCGAAGACCCGGGTCAACATTGGTGTTGCTTTCCGACGGTGGGGGGAACTCCGCCAATTGAAAGACCTGAAAACGGACGCGGATGTCGCCGTCTGTCTGCTGGATAGGTTAGCAACATTAGCTTTGTGGTGCTTCACATAACAGTAACAGCCGTCAGACATTCATCTTATTGTCTAATCTGACAGAATGTACTGTTGTTGTGATGTTATCAATAATGACAGTCGAGTTGTCTGACGAGTCGGGGTTACCTTAGCTACGTTGGTCAGCTACGCAGTTTCTACGGCCGTTTCCATGACGATGCACGTCCGTCAGCTTTGGGGCTGGAGCCAGGGGTGAGGTATGAAGGGAGAGGCGGGTCTAAATTCGTTTATCAACAACCTCTCCACTCGTTTTCTCCCACATTGCTGACTACACCTTTAAAGTCATTGTATGTGATGACATCTCAAGTTCTGTTAAGAAAATACAATAAATTGAAATAATTGCAAAACACTGAATGGGGGGCGTTACAGTCTGGAACATGTCAGTTATTAGTAACAAGAGTGTTTTTTTTATTTGCAGGTTTTCTGTTTCGTCAGATTGAAAATAATAATCTTTCATTTGTGATAAAAACGGGAATGTTTATATTACCTCCGTGGCTCACACTGTCCCTGTCTCCCCTAATGTGATATTAGTCAGCTAACCGATCTTTAATAGTGTAGAGCCAGTTCACAGCAGCTGTCACCTCAAGGCACTTAGAGCATGCAGAAGACACTTTTTAAAAAAATAGATACACATAAATGCATGTATACAAACATACAGTATATATGAACATACTGTAAAAACAGAATTGTGGGTAAAAAGGCTGTACTTGACACCAAGTGGAGGAGGAGGAGGACCTCTGAGGGGGTTGATCTTCATCTTCACCTCCTCATTCAGGGCTCAGATCGTCACACGCTGATGCCCACTCTCACCAGCAGGGGGCGGAGCAGGATAAAACACATTTGCTTTCACACGGACTAACATCAGGTTGTTTGTCTGACCTTTGGGAATGTTAGGGTCAGGCATTAAAAAGTGTCTTTTCTGTGTTTACTTCCATTTAAAAAAAAGGGAAAAGGTTAAAAATCATGAAGGAAAACGTTACGAGATAAAAGAATACACTAAGATGATTCAAACAGAACAGTGAGGACGCTAAAGTAGGGAAAAGTAGAAAGGTTAAAGTATTAAAATAGACTTTAAAGAATTTGTGCAGAGCCGGCCCGGCCCTATGAGGTGGACTTATACACACAAAAGAAATCAAAAACTTCTTTTTACCATTGTTTTTCATTTAAAAGATTAAATTTCACCCACTTTACATATTACATAAAAATACAAACAAATCAGAAATACAAACTAAATATCTCTACAACAAAAAGAACCTGTACAATTTAAAAAACTAATAATAATAGTAATAAATGATGAATACAACTGTCAACATCAAACAGTTTAAATAACACACAATCTGCACACAACAACCCAACATGAAAGGAAGGCTTGTTTAGTGTTATTATTTGTGGTTATTATAATTTGGCATTGCTTGAATCAATGTGAGCTTCCCTGTTCTAAGAGTTAATAGTCTTCAAGGGACTGTGAGGAGTTTTTAAGTAATTACAAACAAGTCTCACTTTTAGATATCTGCCTGATGGAAATACACACTTTAAGATGAGTTTATAGCATCAAAATAGGTTATCTATAAATGCTATTCCTTAGCTTCACGGTCGGGTCGGACAGGGCTGGACTGGCCTGGATACTCAACTTCAGGAACAAGACAATTAAAACTAGAGCAAATTTATATTATTCAGACACGTCTTAGAGCACCGGGCTGTAAGTAGACATATATAGCCGGCTACAAAACTACGATACTAAGTTTTCCAAAAATTGCTTGTTGTCACACATCAAAAACTACCGCTACGTAACTAGAAAGAGATACATTACCTCGTCGCTTTGCATCCTGTAAGTTGTTGAAAAAAGAAGTTGTAAAGCAATGCAGAGTTCTGAGGAAGGTCAGAGCTGCATTCATTAGCATCACAACAAACACACGCTTTGGCTTGGGTCACGTCTTTTGGTGCGTTCCAGTTGTAGTTAGAAGTAGGAATTTCCAAGTTCCAAGTAGGAAACTGCAACTGGAACGTCCCCCGAAGTCTGAATTTCCTACTGGGAACTCAGTGAAACCTCGCCACCCCCGAGTTGACAATGGAAGATGGATGCCCCCAGTGTGAACAGTTATTTAGCTCCTGTAATAATCCATTTATTTGCACTTCTGACTGGGGTGTGTCGCTCTAGATCAGCTGTATACATAGTATTGTTAGACTAATATTTACAAAAATGCTGCCATAGTGATAATCACATTCTTCATGTGATATTTGTGAACAACAATGCAGGGCGTGCTAACAACAGCTAACAATAGCCTGGTAGATCGGCATGTTTTTTTCTGACTTCAACTGGAATGCCGATAAGTCGGAGATGATGTCACTTCCAGTTCCGAGGTTACTGGAACGCAGCATTACGACAGTCACCACGCGTGCTCATGGGTAGCAGAGTCTTAGGTGGGCTTTACACAAGTAAGAGTTTGTTAGACTTCAGTAAAATAAACTATCGATCTGGTGATATTGACACACAGAGACGCGTATTTGTCCATGACTCCGCATCTTTTTTGAAAACGGGTCTGCAGGTGGATATCTGCGTATTCGTCTTCATGCTGTAGTTGGTATAAACAGATAAGTCCGGAAAAGACGGTGACCTCATAGCACCCCTCCTCCTCCCCGCCCCCCAACCCACGCTGTCACACAACAACAACAACAATGGCGGCAGCCGGGCTGATTCTGATCTTGTCCCAGCAGCTACAAATATTGCTACGACTTTTATACCAACAAGTGGTCATGCAGAGACGCAGCACGTTACACATGCATGAGCACTTGTTGACCTGGAATCCACCTCAGAGCAGAACCAGATGAGCAACCTGACAGGATTTTGCGTTGTCATGTAAATGCACAAGCCTATGTACGATATGTGTAAACAGCGAGACATGTTTTGATGCCGACGCTGAGACAATACGAGGCCGTCCTCGTGTGAGGAGGACCTTAATATCGCAATAATAGATTCTCCGCATAGCACCTTTAACTGGTTTTAATTTAGATTAAAAGTTCATTTTTCCTTGTATGTGGTGCCCCCTGCAGGTCATGGTAACAACAACAACAACAAAAGATCTACAGGTTACCTTTTAGGTTTTTTATTCTAAATGTTTTAAAGACCAAACTTTAAAATGTCACTTTTCCTCCTGTGTGCCGTGTATCTTTAAACTCTGAGGAGAAAATCCTGCAAAGAAAATTAACTTTCAGAATATAAATTAAAATTGTTCTCAGTTAAGTAAATAAAGTACAGGTTTACACATTAACAAATGCCTTATGGAGAGTTATTTTAAAGCCCCTCTGTGGTGTGCACTCCTCTCAGATCTTTTCTCAGATGAGTTCATGTGACTCATTGACTCTGTATTTGTTAGATAAACACCTTCAGCAGGTCTGACCGTCGGTCTTTGTGCCGATGAAGCAATAATCCTCAAAAACAGTTCATCTGAAGGTGACAGCCTCAGAGAAATGAAACTTTAATGAAGTGTGGTTGGAAGTGCATCACTCTCTTTTCCACTGTTTGGTCTTCCATGTAAATTTATTAAAAAGCTTAAAAGTTCCTTTAGTGCATCTTTGTGTGTATTTTTCACCTGAGAGCCTGAAAGCCTCACCCATGACTGCACAGCTGTCACTAAAGCAAAGCTCAGATCAGAATGAATGAAGCTGTGTTTGTTTACCACCACAAATGTGAATTAACAAAGAAGGTTTCACTCCTGTTAAACTAAATAAATGCTTTATCACACACTGTGAAAACTGACCCGTCAGTTAAATGTTTGAGCATGGAGGTCTGGTACAATCTTTATAAACTTTTTGATTTTAACAAATACCACATCACAACATACAAACAAGTAACAAGTAAACTTTGGCCACAAGAAATACACCCGCAATCCAATGTACAATCTAACTATTCACAACAAAAGTATACAACTTAAATCTATGCATGTACCAGCTACACTCAGCTCAGTGCATCAAGCAGCTGACGGCAATAAAATACAACAAACAAAAACTTTAACAAAACTTTGGGGCAAAAATAAAAGAAATATTACTCACACAGGTGCAATCCAGATAAAACAAAAAATAGAGTGGTTAAATTTACAAAAATCAATAATAATAATTATAAAAATCAATTAAAGAAATAAAAATAAGTGAAAAAAAGAATAAAAAAGGAAACCTCCAGCTCTAAACTCCTCTAAGATCTGTGAGCATGGAGGTTTGACTTCTGTGATTTCTTGTTTTCATCGCTCACAGATTTTCTGTTTTGTGATAACAAGCTGCTGCTGTCAGCAAAGATAAGAGAAGCAGATTCAATGAAAAATCCTGATCCTCTTTTAATAGTCAGCCATTTTTGTGAGCAGGATGTTGCTGTTTGCTTCAGTGTAACTAAAACATTGACCAAAGACATAACACTTCTCTGCAGCACATTCTGAATCATCACAGACTCAAACCTCTTCCATTTAATACTCTCCCCATACAGTGTCATAACCCCACACTAAAAAACAAATAAAGGTTTAACAGCAAGATTTAAACTTTGGTGTTAATTTCCATGAGTGAAGTCTGATTAAACTCTGGATAATCTCTGGACATCTATTAAAGGAGACATATCATGCTTGTTTCTCCTTTTCACTATGCCAGACTAGGATGCCTGTAAAGCCTTTCTGCCCTCATTTCTGTGTTCACAGGAAACTGAAAACACCTCGATGTGCATGTCAGGCCCGTCCTTGGTGATGTAGGTTTGTAGTGAAACAGCGGAGTGACAACATGAGTATGTGTAAAAGACAAACTTTTCACAACCAACGATGGTGAGCGGGCACACGAAGATCAAGAGTTTCTTTTTCTGACAACAAATCAGTCTGGATATTTTTGTCTGGAAACGCTTATTCCTGTTTACAAGGAGACAGATAAAACCTTTTCAAAACTTTTCACTCTGGACTCTGGTTTCAAAAGTTCATAGGCACTGTTCTCTGTTAACACTGAAAGCTTTCATTGGATTTTGTTGCTCATGTAAACGGAGCATTTCTAACAGAGCATGAAGGAGTTAAAGTCAGACTTTAAGGGTTGATGTCTGAGCCACATGACTGAACAGTTATTTTCTTTTTCTGTGATTATGATTTGCTTTGTTTTGAGGGTTTTGTATTTTTGTGTATCTCTTTTTGTTGCTGGTTCTTCATGTACAGAATGATGGAGTCACTCAATGAAAGCATGATTCTTTATCAGTGAGTAGTCCTGGTTTACAGTCGTGATCTTCTAAATAATCCAATTATTAATTTGGCCATAATCCAGCTGCTGTAAAGTGTTTCAAAGTGTTACATTTAATCCAAACTTCACTTTCTTAGTGTTGATGTGCCTAATCTCTGAAAAGTCATTCTGTCCTGGTTTGGACCTGGTTTGGTTTTTTAAGAGTGTCGATATAAACAAACTGTTGTCGTGATGTTGATGTGAAACTGAAGAGTTTAGATCTTTTTCAAAACTCAAACATGAACACAGCAGGCTCACTAAACCCGGAAAGATGGGAAAAAAACCTTACTAGGTGAAAATAAAAACACCCATCCACCCATCCTTCTATCCATCCTTCCATGAATCCATCCATCCATCCACCCATCCATCTATCCATCCTCCTATCATCCATCCATCCTTCCATTTATCCATCCTTCTATCCATCCTTCCATTAATCCTTCCATCCATCCATCCATTAATTCATCTGTACATCCATCTATCATCCATCCATCCATTCATTCATCTGTACATCCATCTATCATCCATCCATCCATTCATCCATCCATCCATCCATCCTTCCATTCATTCATTCATACTTTCACCCATCATTCCATCCTTCCATTTATCCATCCTTCCATTCATTCATACTTTCATCCAACCTTCCATCATTCCATCCATTCATTCTTCTATCCATCCATCCATTCATTCATCTGTCCATCCATCTATCATCCATCCTTCCATTCATTCATCCATACTTTCATCCATCATTCCATCCTTCCATTCATTCATCTGTCCATCCATCCATCCATGCTTCCATTCATTCATCCTTCCATCCATCCATCATCCATCCATTCATTCATCTGTCCATCCATCTATCATCCATCCTTCCATTCATTCATCCATACTTTCATCCATCATTCCATTCATTCATACTTTCATCCATCATTCCATCCTTCCATTTATCCATCCTTCCATTCATTCATACTTTCATCCATCCTTCCATGCTTCCATTCATTCATCCTTCCATCCATCCATCATCCATCCATTCATTCATCTGTCTATCCATCTATCATCCATCCTTCCATTCATTCATCCATCCATTCATCCATCATTCCATCCATTCATTCTTCTATCCATCCATCCATTCATTCATCTGTCCATCCATCTATCATCCATCCTTCCATTCATTCATCCATACTTTCATCCATCCATGCTTCCATTCATTCATCCTTCCATCCATTCATTCATTCATCTGTCCATCCATCTATCATCCATCCATTCATTCATCCATACTTTTATCCATCATTCCATCATTCCATCCTTCCATTCACTCATTCATACTTTCATCCATCATTCCATCCTTCCATTTATCCATCCATCCATCCATCTATCCATCCTTCCATTAATTCATTCATACTTTCATCCATTCATCCATCCATCATTCCATCCATAATTCTATCCAGCCATTCATCCATCCATCCATCCATTCTTCTGCCCATTCATCCATTTATCATCCATCCATCCATTCCTTCATCCATACTTTTATCCATCATTCCATCCAGTGGTGATTGCTCTAAGACTGCAAGGGAAGCTCAGCTTCCCCTAAAATGTCCCCAAAAAAGTGGTGATATGTCCTGCTGTGTGTACATTTCATTGACTAAATATGCTCTAGAATACCTTCATCTTTTGTTCAGAATCAGCTACTTATCACAGGTAACTGGAGCAACTTCCTTCTCATTCATCCCCGCAGCGTCTCAGCGCCTTAACACAGTCGGACGCTGAGCGTCTTCTGACTTCGATGGGGAAGCGTGGAGTGGGTTGTTCCACTGTGGAAACTGGACAGTCATTGGATAAACGCTGGGCTTTGTCCCGCCCATTGGACGCTCAGCGTCTCTGGGGGTCTATGAGGCAGTGGGCTGGCCTGGACGCTCGGCTTCTGCATGATGATTGGATGATCTGTCTGAGGCCGAATCCCTTTTTGATTGACAGTGAAATGAGCCAATCAGCGATCTTGAAGTATAACCCTCCACCGGAGCATCTTCTAAGTTTTACATTCAGTTGTTCTGGAGAGGAGCTTCTCCTGTTTAAAGAGGCTCAAGTCTTACACACACAACACAATGGGCCAAGGCCGTTTAAGCAGTCTAGCTCTGCTGGCCATTGAGAGAACACTGGTAACATCCCTGGAAAAGACACCTAGTTGGGTCACAGATCATTTTCTTGAAAAGGAACGGAGAGTAGAATTTACATTTAAATAAATAAACAAATTTATGATGTAGGCCGGAAAAAAATGAGCTTCCCCTCCTTGACTGACCAGCAGCCACTACTGATTCCATCCATCCATCCATCATTCTATCCATCCATCTGTCCATCCATCTATCATCCATTCATCAATACTTTCATCCATCCATTCATCATTCCATCCATCCATACCTTCATCCATCCATCCATCCTTCCATTCATCAATATATCCATCCATCCATCTATCCTTCCATCCATCTCCATACCACTTGTCCCTGGGTTGCAGGGGTTGGAGTCTATTCCAGCTGACATTGGGCAGCAAGAGCCCAGAGCCAATCGCAGGGCCACATAGAGAGATTGATGACGGTTATGCTCACACACTGAGGGCAGTTTGGAGTCACCAGCTGACTTAATGAGCATGTTTTTGAGTCAGTGGGGGGAAACTGGAGTGCCCGGAGATAAACCACACATGCACGGGGAGAACATGCAAACTTCACACAGAAAAAGGGATCAAACCAGCAAAGGGGGTCCAGCTTTTCACATTCTGACGATGAAAGGAAGCATCTCACGAACTCACAAGCTGCAGGATGAAACGGAAACATCTCTCTGTTGTGAAGCCCGGTCGTCAAACCTCAGACTGAAACATCCTCAGAGCCAGAGCTGTTCGGATTAAATAAGAGGCCTGGATGTTTAAATAAGAAACAGATGTTATTCTGTTATCTACAGACAGTCACAGATATGGGGATGAGTGTGTCAGGAGAAATACCTTCTCACTGGATGATATATGTGCGTTACAGAAAGGCTGGAAACACAGTCGAGGCATCAGCGAGTCGAGAATCAGCCCCTGAGGGAATCCATATGTATGAAGATGACATATCAGACAGAGAGCATGTACTTCAGGAGCTGTTCCTCTGGGGCATGAATAATTCAGTTCACTTAAAAATGTAAAAACATGATTCATATTGAAACTACACAAGCACTCTGAGAGCACAGACCTCCACCAAGCAGCTCACTTCCACCCAACACTACCGTCCTATATTTATTTAATACACACATTGTGGAATAAAAAATATAAGTCTGCAAGAAGTTTGATTATTGTTGATTTAAATATCATCCAATAGAGTGATGTCAGTCTGGATCAGGTCAAAATATAACGGCTTCTTCGTCGGACCAAACCACAGCTCTGCTAACATTTTCGTGTAAATCCACCCAGTAGTTTTTGTGTATTCCTGCTAACAGACAGTTCAGTTTGACAGTGGAGAAGACAACCAGACCGTCACTGATGACCAGAAAATGAGAAAAATAAAGGAGATAAACCTTTCAGGATCAGAGGAGCAGTGAGGAGGGAGTGCAGAAGCTGTCACTGTGGACTGAAACTAACAATGGCCCTTCTCCATTAGCCCTACTCTACTATACTCAACTCTACCCGGCTCTACTCTACTCGTCTTGTGCTGCTTTTCCATTAGCCCCAGTCGCCTGCCCAACGGCGTGCAGTGTTGCTGTAAACAGCTGAGCGGCTCTACGCTGACGTCATTTTAAGCGTGACAAAACAATCTGTGTCTTTTTGTCACAAAGCGAGTAAAAAAGGAAAGCAGAAGAAGGCTGCAGGTGGTAAGAAGAAATACTCCTTGAGAAGCACAGGAGAGTTTTGGAAGCTATACAACAGAATGAAGCCGAGGACGAGAGCAATCCAGCTGCAAAGAAAAGACGTATGAGGGTAAGCTAATGGTAGCTACCGCTAGCATGCTAGGTCGTTGCGCTTATGACTCATCGATGACGACATTGTCTGACCAATCAGTAGACAGCAGCCGGTGACGTCATCCTTTAGTATCGACTCAGCTCGCTTGGAACCAGAGCGGAGTAGGTACTAAAACTAGCTTGTTTTAGGAGGTACCAGGCTAGTGGAAACACACTGCTGATCGAGGAGAGTAGGGCCAAGGTGTGCTAGTGGAAAAGGGCCATAACATCACATCCTTGATGATTCAGTGTGGATGTATAGATAGCTTTGCAGGAATAGTTAGCATAGAAGGTCTCAAGGAGCACAACTCTACACATTTGGCACCTTTTCGCTCACATGTTGCTGTTCCATGTATAAAAAATAATCCATGATAATATTATAAAAATGTGATTCTTTGACCTTGAAAACCCTCACCTAGCACCTATCATCATTAATTAAACAGTTATTGAGCAAAATGATGGTTAGGTAATGGTGGTTATCTGGATCACCACCAAAATCTTTGATTTCATGTGATAACATCAAGTTTGGCTTTACCGTTTTCTTCTAAGCATAAATTATAAATATATTTATCACTAGAAAGCAAACCTCAGCTAAATTAGCTGTTACATCTATAAGCAACAGTTCCATGAAAACGTTGCCATCACAGTATTATTCTTGAAGCACTTAAGATCAAGTTGATATCATTATTAGTTAGGCAGTTATTGAGAAAAAAACAATTGTTTGCTCATAAAAAATTTCTGGATCACCACCAAAATCTAACCATTTTTAAGTTGGGCCATGAACAACATCTCCTGAAAATTTCAGCAAAATCCATCCAGCAGTTTTTGAGTAATCTTGCTAAGAATATAAAAATCAAACAAACTTATGCCAGCAAAACCATGACCACCTTGGCCAAGGCAAGAAGCCAACTGAGTTTTAGTAATCAGCATTAGAAAATAAGAACTGAACCATCAATTAACTTTTACTCCATGTGCTTACATCAAATTTGGCTTCACTGTTTGCTTTTGAGCATAAAAAAAAACAGATTTAAAAGAGTGCCGCGAAATTTCGCGAAATAAAAAAATGACGAAATAATATTCAAAGACGCACGAAATAAAAAAAGCGAAGGGGCGTGCACACGACTAGTGATGTTTACCCTCCTCGCCTATCATTGCAAAACACTCGCTTAAATATGGAGGAAGACGAGGTCGAGGAATTAGCTTGTTAGAATTATATACAAGCTAATGCTAATATTTGTCCAAAGATGTCTTTTTATGCTAACAGTTATTCAAACATATTATGTTAGGGCAGATCAATTCAAACATGTTTGTTCAACAGGTCAAATGTTTCATAAATCATAACAGTACAGTCTCAGTCAGACAGGACTGTGGTTTCAGTTAAGGGCTGGGGTGCCAGTTCCCCCATTTCACATCCTGTAGTTGGTCCTGTGGTTTTGCGGAACTGCGAGAACTTTTGTTGAACTCTTGGTTGAACTTCTGCCTCAAGTCTGACCTTTATCCAGACATTATGTTTATCTTCTTGACAGACATACACAGCTTATGAAACTAGACATGGTCTTAACACGTGACAAGTTGGTACTTCCCTAATCCTGATGTGTATAAGATCTTGTGTATGCTACTGTTCAATGCTCTTTTCCTGTCCATCCCTGGTGAGATGCAGCACTGAGCCCTCAGCAGCTGAGTATTTTTATTATTTTATGTATGGTCTCACATATTGTCAATAAATGGTTGGCTAACCGATCTAATCTGGACTTGTGCCTTCTTCCAAACTGAACATGGACTTCCAACAACTTGGTGACCCCGACGTGATTTGGCTGAAAGGCCTGTCCGTGTTGAGATCGGTGGACTCGGAGGAATTCTGCACAGACAATTAAGAAAGTGGCCACTGAAGGTAAGCAGAAAACCTTTTGATATGCAGTATCAGAATTTCTGCAATTGACAATTCTAAATTCAAAATTGTCTGTGCTTGAATGTCCTACGAGTGAGTATAATAATTTGACCAAATTTATTCTTTTCTCTCTTTCTATCTCAAAAATGTACAGTATATTTTAATGCAATAAGTAAAATATGTGAGGCCATACGGACAGCATCAACTCATACAAGACGGGTATAGCCGGGCGTTGTGTGTTTGAAGGAGTGTAACTGTATGATAAGAGAATCAGGCCTGAGGTTACACAGATGTGTCCTGAGAAGCATCCTTGTAGTGTTAAATAACAGACACCAGTATCTCTTATTCAATTGACACGTTTTAGGAGTCAGGGTTCTTTTTTTTGCAGGGATATCTGGGGGTCGGTAGTAATCTGGGTGTGGTACCCAGTCCTCAATGAAGGTGACGACTTTCGAGGTTGCCTAGTCTATAGTGTAAGACGTAATAAGAATGCGGTATTCGTCCTCCGATAAGTAAAAGGTGTGGTACCTTGAGGTTGTCACATGGGTGCAAATGTGTGGGTGGCTTTTCAATCAGTTTTGATACATTGAGGTCATTTGTGGAGAGTGGACTGGAGATTAGAGATCCACGAAATCCTCAAAGCAAACTGACTATCCACTGATTGCTCTGTGGGGTCTGGGTTGGGCATAGTTTAGGGGATCATTGTGTTAGGTTAGGGTGTGTGGTCTGAACTGAGAATAAAGGTGAATTCCGGAGGGCCATAGGTGAGACGCCTGGCTCCAGGAGCTTGCTAGAAGCTTGCTCACGCCTCCTGAAGGATCTGGTATTGCACCATTCAAGGGACAGGCCACTCACGTGTATAATATATTTGTGTGAACATGAACAGAGAATGACAGAGAAGTAAATAAGAGAATGGGGACAGGGTCCCACTAACAGGGTTCAAGTAAATGTCCATAAATTACGGGAGGACATGAAAGATGAACATGAACTAAAAAATCAGGAGGAAGCAGGAAAATTAGTGCACTAGATGACAGAATTGATGGTGGCAGGTAGTCTGTTAAAAGGAAGACTACACTATAAAAAATAAAAGAAAAGCTGTAAAAAAACAATAAAAGATTTGGCGTATTAATAATATTACAAACAACAGCTGTAAAAATACAGGATAAATTTATACAGTCAAAATCTATTAAAGAAAAAAAGAAAGGAATGTTACTATATATAAATGTCCAGTATTCAGTTAAAAGAAAAAGAAAAAAATTAGAATCAGATGGCTCAATCCCTGCAATACCAGGGAATCATTTATGAATTTGGAAAAACAGCTTGATATATCTACAATATCTATCTACAGTAACTTCATGTTAAAAGATTAATTTTTCCATGTACAATAACAAAGTTAAAATGTATAAACAAATTAGGCTCATGAAACTAAGTGATTTATCTATCATTTATCATTTTAGAGAATTAGTATAAAACGATAACAATGACATAATGCATTAAAAAAACTGTACTTGAAAGTACTAAAAATTGTTAAAAAAGACAAAGGAGGACATGAAGTAAAAATACACTATCAGGGGTGATTTGACACATCTGTGATGTGATAGATAACAAATAAAGTTAGGTGAATTTTTAGAATAAAACGAGAAACACAAGACAAACATGAAAATATAAAAGGCAACTTGACTAAAACAGGATCATGACAGAAGACAATTAGTAATATTTGAATTAAGGTCAAGATCATCGAATTTATAACTATTTCTTGCAAATGAAGCAAATGTTAAAAATCATTTTTGAATACATTCAATCTGGACAATGCATTGTGTGTTTCTTTAAGATAGAAGTAAAATAAAGGACAAATTTAGTCTGACTTATTCTTTTTAATAAGGAAAGAACTGGTAAATTACTTTTGAATGTAAATACAACATGTTAAGTTGCCTTTAAAATATGATAATGCAATATTATTATGGTTAATATTTGTAAATTTGAGATAAAACATTTAAATTTTTGCTGGTATCTGTTAATTTACAGTTATTGGACAGTTCTATACAAAATTGGTGGTAAACCCATAGAAAATTGTATGTAAAATTACAGTTAAAGATATAAAAATTACAATAAATTACCATTGAAATCAGAATATACATATAATCCAGAGATATTTTTAATTGACTGTAATTTTAAACATTGAAAACCTAAAAATACGGAAAAAGTAAGATCATTGAAACTACTAGCATATTAATGTTTTATTTGAAAACAGGAAACATCTGTATAATATTACAGTATTGAGCAAATGCACAAATTTTCGATTCGGTCTTTATAGAAGAGAATCTGTTAAGGTAATTGTAAATTCAATTTCAAATTTTGAGATTTTTTAAATTTAACTAAATTATGGAAAAAAAATTGAGTCACGTCATTAACCCAATTAAAAGTAAATAAATACATTAATGTTTGAGGGACCTATTAAACACCTGGCTGAGTTCCAGAATTGTGAAATGATGCAGCCAGTACAATTAAAAATTATGAATAATAACACATCTTATTTAAAAGTGCCTTTCTGACCACTAAAGGATACTTTACAAAGTAATTGAAAACACATTTAAAATAAATAAAACAACAGAGGAGTGGTGATATTAGTGTTTGTCTGTCTGTTTGTCAAACCCCTCCCTTCTGTTTCCTGTTTTTGTAACTAGATGGAACGTCCGTGGTTTTCATTCAGACATCACAGATGACACTTTGTGCGTCAAATTGAAAATTACATTGACCAATTTAACATCTCTGCAAACAGTTTTCTCAACAGGTGATCTCCATACTTATCAAGGAACAGGAAGAAGAGAGCTCCAACGTTAAATATGGCCAATATGTCTGAGGAGAGGGCTTCAGGTTTTACTGGAACCAACCTAAGTGGTCTGGTCTCTGTATGATGGCAAAAATAACACCTTACTGCCTAAAAGCCTGGCTTACTGTTGACGAACTGAGCCCGTGGATTCAAAAATCACTGCTCACTGAGCCACCTGACCGTACACTGACTGAGGTGCACACTGACCTGACAGACCTACCTGACCCCTCTGAGGCTGCAGACTCAGAGTGAAATTTATATATCCTGTACTTTTACTGTTTCTTAACATTGTGATATTAATCATCCATTCCTCCTTGCCTCTTTAGCTATGTGGGGCCTGCACCATCTGCGGTGCAGCCCTGGAACTATGATGACCTGTTCAATCTTGATTTCTCTTGCAGCTTTCCTACCCTGGCTGCGGTATTGGCTACTACTCCAGCATATCCTTTCAATGTTACTGCTCCCACCTTTACCCAGGTACAACCTCTGCCTTTTCCATGCTCTCACTCCATGTTTCCCTGGCTGATGATGGAGAGGATGACAACATCCCTGATTTCTTACTACATGCTGATTTTGACACAATGAAGATGCTCTTGGCCAACCCCAATCTGCTACTGCTCACTAACTTGCAAATATCAAAGTCTGAAGAGGATGATGTTGAGTTTCCCTCCATCCACTGGTGTCGAGTTTCCCTCCACCTAAACACATTTCTTCTTCATTAACCTCTAAAAGGGGGATTGATCCCTCCCACGTGATTGACAAATATGCCCACACATTGAAAATTGCCCCTTTACACACCTGATACCCTATGATTAAGTTTCTTCTTATGCATTTCATTACCTGTGTTATATTATGATCCTCTCTTGTACTGATTTCACCCTGTCAGTGTGAGCTTATACTTTTAATCTATTTTGTCTTTTTTTACATTAGAGTTATTCCAACAAGTGCGTAATGGTCTTATGATCTCAATTTAGTGGTACTGTGGCTAATACAGTTGTTATGTTATAGTGAAGGTTTAGTTTATATTTTTAGATATGCCTTTATACCTGTTCATTCATGCTCATTGTTGTTATGTTGTTTGTCTCCTGACAGTCATCCACCTGCTCCCTTAAGGAACTACATTTTGGCACTCTGTCATTCCCACTGTCCCTCTCATCTCTGCTCAGCTATGGAATGCAGATACGTAAACGCTGGCGTGTCTGTGGGAAGTGGCTCACCCCTCTCCTGATTCCACAGTGGTGAGACATGACTGTGGGCCCTGCTCAGTCACACAGGATTATGATTGAATTAATCTGTCTGATTGATTGACATGACATAGTCATGTCAAAAGGGGGAATTGAAAGAATTTGGATTAATTTAATGTCTCAATTTGAGCATCAATTTTGGGTGTGGCTCTGACTGACTTCTTTGTTTGTGCATTGACAGTAAATTGTGTTCTGCTCTTTATCCATAAAAGGCCTGATGTGTCTCAGCAACAACAGTGCTCCAGTACTGATGTACTTCCTCCTCAGACTACTGCAGCTAAATATACACTGTTCTCTTTTTGACGCTCACACTGACAGATTTCATTTGTGACCTAGGTGAATAAGATTGTTTTTTTTTTTTGTTTTTTTTAAATACTTAAGTTAACACACATCATTAATTACATCACATAGTCACATCACAAGAAGACCCGACATTCCTGAAGGATCCCCAAATACACCATGCTATACATGTTGCTAAATGTTTGCTTTTAAATGTTTTGAGTGCTCATGTGCGGAGCTGTGGCCGGTCGAGTCTGAAGATGGTTTAAAGCTCCCAAGGACAACGGATTCTTGGCACAAAGATGGAAATGTCCTCCTGGTCAATAAAGTTATGCTTTTGTTTTTATTACTAGATTTTAGAGAGAGTGGGTACATTGCCAATGCAACGAAGAAATGCTTGCTCTTAAAGTTAAATACACTTACATGCACACACATAGTCTCACAGTGTTTAGAGATTTCCACAATGTGCATAAGCTTGCTGAAATGTGCTCCTGCGATTGTGTCCCACTTTGGTTGTCGCCCTAGGGGTGAAGGGGGCAAGGACAGACACTTTTGCCTCGCTAAGTTGTTATTTAGGCTTGTATGTTCTCATGTAGGCTTATTTAGCACCCGTGAGGTTTTCACTCTGTTTGACACAATATCATTTTAAAGGACACTGCAGCTCTATAGGTATTACGCATACATATAGGTTTAAACCATTAAATGGTTTAAAAAGGGGGAAGTTGTTAGAATTATATACAAGCTAATGCTAATATTTGTCCAAAGATGTCTTTTTATGCTAACAGTTATTCAAACATATGTTAGGGCAGATCAGTTCAAACATGTTTGTTCAACAGGTCAAATGTGTCATAAATCATAATGGTACAGTCTCAGTTAGACAGGACTGTGGTTTCAGTTAAGGGCTGGGGTGCCAATTTCCCCATTTCACATCCTGTAGTTGGTCCTGTGGTTTTGCGGAACTGCGGGAACTTTTGTTGAACTCTTGGTTGAACTTCTGCCTCAAGTCTGACCTTTATCCAGACATTATGTTTATCTTCTTGACAGACATACACAGCTTATGAAACTAGACATGGTCTTAACACGTGACAAGTTGGTACTTCCCAAATCCTGATGTGTATAAGATCTTGTGTATGCTACTGTTCGATGCTCTTTTCTGTACATCCCTGGTGAGGTGCAGCACTGAGCCCTCAGCAGCTGAGTATTTTTTATTATTCTATGTATGGTCTCACATATTGTCAATAAATGGTTGGCTAACCGATCTAATCTGGACTTGTGCCTTCTTCCAAACTGAACATGGACTTCCAACAAGCTGACGCTCCTTCGTCAAATAAATCGGTTGTGTGGACCTATTTTGGCTTCCGATGTAAAAGACGAGAGAACGGTGAGAAGATTGCGGACAAAACAACAACCGTGTGCAAAATATGCCGCTACAGTTCGCCGTGTACTGCGGCGAGTACAACTACCAGCTACTTTGAACTGGAGACAGGCAGCAACTGTATGTTTGTGTAAGTCTTCATAAAAAACAATATTTGATTTTTGCATCTACTGTTGAGTTGACAGAATTTGATCATACTTGAAGATCAGAAGTATATGCACTGTTATAGGCTAAATATTATAGTTCACAGTTCAGACATTTATAGGTCTAAACTGCAGCTCTGAGGACTGCTGTTTGTTTTCCTTTTCATTCAAGAATGTACTTATCCTGATTGTTACAACAACAAAGCACTTTTTATTGAGATTATAGGTTTGTATTTGCACTGTAGTCTAACTGTAGTTTATTTTGTACTGATGCAGCAATATTTTTGTATGTCTGCATTTGGAAGAAAATAAAGAAAATGAGATTTTTGCACAACTTCATACTGTTTTCTATAATTTTTATTTTGTATCGTGAGTATTTCGTATCGTGAGCCCTGTTTTGTATTCCGTATCGTTTCGTGAGTCGACCATTTCGTTACGCCCCTAATATTTATTCATAAATCCTGACAAAAGCAATAAATATATCATTCTTTTGATGTGATCACATGCATCTCATTAAGTTTCTTCTTCTGTTCTTAATAATTTGGCCTTTAAAGAGTGAGACTTAAGCTGCCCCGGCCCACACTGTGATCAAAGTTGCATATCTGTGATCTAGACTTGTCAGCACCAGTCGAGGTGTGAGTGTCAGATAAGCAGCATTATCACACTCATCAGACTTTCTAGACCGATGTTTATCACAGCTGTTGTTATCGGCTGGTTTGGTGGGAACTGGCGCACAGAGCTAACCTCGCTCCTCGCAGCCACCGGGCTGATGGCGTTTCTGGATCCTGATGATGTGTCTGTTGGAACAAAACATTCCTGAGCTGTGTGTCACATGAAAATGTCAAAGATGCATCAACGGCCACACCCAGAGATCAGACTCAGCGAAACCTTTACATGTGACGTTTACCTGAGCCTCACAAACCGCCTGAGAGAGAAAACAACAAACGAAACGCCGCAAAGACGGAGCACAAAGCCTCAGGCAGGAGGAGGAAACTCTGAGCTTCTAATGCAAACCTGACCCCGTGGTTTCTCCTTAAACATACTCAAAGGTTTGAGTTATGAAAATACATCTACTAGGAAGGTAATGGTATGAAAATTTCATATCACAAATATCATTATTATCATGGTATTGTTGCAGTGTGCTCAAAAATGTTCAAAAAGTACTTTAACACAGTCTTGAAATCATTTAACCCCTTTAATATTATAATTTTAACAGTTCTTTGTCTTTTTTTGTCAATAAGTGTGTCAGGAAATGTCCTGTAAGCAAATTTGTTTGAACTTCTTTCATGAGAAATAAAAGTAAACAATTCTGTCAAGTATTTGTCATTATTATGTTATAAATGATTAAACAGTGTGTAGCCTAATTACAATAAAAGAAAAAACAAATTTGAACTTTAAACAGGATTCTCTTCATTAACAATTGTAAATAAATATGTTCAAAGTTTGAAATGGCCAAAAATAAATTTAACCTATTTTACAAACACCCACACATTTTAGTTTCCCTGCAGCATTAGTGCCAATGTTACAGCTCAACATATTAGACCATGTCCAGGACTTTTTATTCATTTATTTTTAGTTTTACTAACAATAGTCCCTGAAGCAGTTAGCCCCCTTCATGACCCTCCTCTGTCTCCCCTTTCCATGGCAGGTCTCCTCCACATCTCCTTCTTTAATATTTCCAAATTACGATTGATTAAATCTATAAAACACAAAGTATGATAGAAAAGACGATCTATTAGGATGAAATACGTGAATAAACGGCGTAAGAATGGCAAGACCACACTCCAGATTCAAACTAATGCTGTTATATACAACTTTATGCCACGACCACACCAGACGCAAATTGGCGAATGTAAACGCGCAAAGTGACTGTGACGCACCGCGTGTAACGCCTGAGGCTGGACGCTGGACCTTTTTGACAAGCTGAGGGGCGACGCACGTCTCTGCGCAGGCGGAGTAGAGAGCCGGAGCCAGTCGGACTCAGTAATGACCCGTGCAGGCAAATCCAGCTGGAAATGAATATTTACAGAACTTACCTTCAAAACCTGTCTCCTCAGAGACTTTCACCCAAGCCTGCTCCTTTTTGTTCCGGTCTCTGTAGAGTACACACGTCGAATCATATAGCTCCGGATGATGGCAAACAGTGCAGATCAACCTCTACTCCATCTTTCAGAGGGGTTTGAGCCGGAGCAGGAGGCCGGAGTCGGTGTCATCGCTGATTGGCTGCCGCAACACAGCGTCACATGAATTGCGTCGAAAGTTTCAACTCAAGTGTAGAGGCGTTTGACGCCCCAAACACACCCAACGCACCACCTGGGGCGAATCTGCGTCCAGATGCATCTTTGCACTGACTTTGTATGTAATCTCAATGCAGGTCTTTGCAAATCCGCTTCTGGTGTGGCCGTAGCATTATACATCATTTACACATAAAATCCTGATAAACCTCCTATAATTCACTCAGGTATGGCTCTCTGAATCTTCTCTCTCTCTCTCTGTGCTCGTTTACTTGAGGAGTTACAGCAGTTTTAATCACGCACATTTTTGTCTGTCACCGCAGCTTGGTGTTTTATGCTACAGCCACACCGGACGCGAAGTGTGGTGATCAAACTCAGTAACTCGGTAATTTTAATAGGACGCGGTAATGATTACCGTGGGAAATTTTACTGTGGTTTACCATTTTACTGGTAACCATTACATCCCTAACAACTACTTTATCAGATGGCTGCTGCTGAACAAATAGGTTTTAACATCATAAAAAAAAAATGGTGTCCTGAGACCTGACAATGCAAAAACGTCCTTTATAATTGACACTTTATTCCTTGTCCCTACCCTCACTGTGTTTGAGCTACATTACAAAGTCCTAGTGTATTGTGTAGAGGATATCCTGGGCTTTCCAATGATGTGACATGTACCAGGGTGGATTCTGGGAATTTTTTCTGTCTTTCCCTCCAAGATGGCTGGAATACCAACAACCTCATTTTATGGAAAGAAGAAAGGTATGTCAAATATTACTAATTTCTCTTGTTTTTACCAGTGATAATCATATATTTTATTGTCCATGAACAAGTTAGGAATAGTTTATGAAGTTTAGAAAGAAGTTTTGGTTATTTGGTTTGGAAGAAATAGCGCTTTAGTAAATGTCCTTCACAATCGACATCTAGCCGATTTTGATACATTTTATGTCTGCACTTAGTTTAGCTGTTTTCTCACTGCTAGAGTCACTCACATTGTGGTTTCTTTCAGTTATGAATTACTTGTTAATCAGTGTTTTTTGATGATACAGGTAATAGGCCTAATCAGTTTTTTCAATGTAGTACGTTAGGTCTCACATTTTGTGAGGTTACTTGTGGAGTAGCAACTCAAGTTTTAATTTCCCACCGTAAATTGGATGTGGGCATAGACTCCCATTCAATGACTCATCAGGCCAGAAGCAGAGCATCTTGTTTTCTACTGACAGAAAATTCCTCAACATTTTTTACCAAAACCATTTTTTGGGCCAGAAATTAATAGAAAATAGGGCTTAACATGCTAAATTCTGAACCCATCCTTTAATACACTTGCTTTGTAAAGTTTGAAAAATCATTTCCAATGAACTCAATATCTTTTCTGTAGCACGTTTACTATGCAAAGTTATTTCAATAATATACCAATAATAATTGATTAATGGGACTAATGCATGATACCCATTTTCCATAACATCCCCCAACATTATCATGGAAGACAGAAGTGCAGCAGAGAGGATCCTGTTCCGGATAGTTGAAGATGACAACTCAGATTTGGACCTCTCAGATGATGAGCGAGAAGATGAACAGGTTGAGCCTGAGGCAGAACGTGAGGAAGAAGATGGAGATGAGATAGGACCTTCAGACAGAGAGACAGACAGTGATGAGGGGAGACGTCCATTGTGGGTCAGGAATAGAACGTATGTCTAATTTTGTATCAGGATCATAACTTAGCTCTGAAATATTATTTTAATGTTTAATACAATGTGTGAATGCAAAACACCAGACTAGCAATAGGTAGGTCCTTACTAGTTTTCCTTTTTTCCACCATAGATTCACACCTGTGCTACCCAAACTTCCGGATTTTCACGATGATCCTACAACACGTGAAGACTGGAGCCCAATGGAGTACTTCTCACAGTACATTGATGACAACATCTTCGAAGAAATGGCAACGTGTACCAATCAGAGAGGTAAATTAAACCCATTGTATTTTTCTTTGTAGGCCTATGATAAGTTAACTGACTGAAGTCAGGACCACTAGTTTGTGTAAAAGGTGTAAGAGACATACGAGTATTTTTGGTTATTTTAGGTTTCAATGAATAAGACAAGACTATGAATTATTGAATTGAATTATTATGAGATAGTATCACTTATATTGCCTGAAAATTAAATAGGCAACCTATTTACTTTCCTGTTTACCTGGAAAGAAAAAGATAAATAAGATCATTATCACAGTACTCACCTGATACTTACCTGATGATGATAGATTCTTTGGCAGGTACAAACCACTGGACGGTCACTCCACACGACTGCACAGGAGCTGAAAATATTCTTCGGGATATCAATCCACATGGCCTGCCTTGGATTCCCAAGAGTCACAATGTTCTGGGCAAGCAAAACACGGGTGCCACTGATCAGAGACAAAATGTCAAGGGACAGGTACTTCAAGCTCCGCACCTCTTTGAACATGGTTGATGACTTGGCTTTAACTGATGAGGAAAAGAAAGCAGATGTCCTCTGGAAGGTAAGGCCTCTACTGAACCGTGTGAAGGAAGGATGTCTGAGCCTACCAAGGTATCCAAAAGTATGCATCGATGAGCAGATGATTCCTTTCACCGGCAAGTGTCCCGTCAGGCAATTTGTTATGGGGAAGCCAAACCCAACTGGCCTCAAGGTCTTTGTCCTCGCCTCACCAAATGGACCGATGCTCGATTTTGAGGTGTTCCAGGGGAAGAACACGTTTGTGGCCCAAAGATTGGGGATTGGAGCAACGTCTGTCCTACGCATGGTCGAAACGGTTCCCTCCGGAACGCATGTTTTCTTCGACAGATGGTTCACGACGATGGATGTCATGGTAGCCTTACAGGCAAAGGGCCTTCCAGCAACTGGCACGATTATGAAGAATAGAGTCCCATCCGTGTGCAAGGTCCCCAGCGACAAAGAACTGAAAAAGATGGGAAGAGGGGCATCAGTCTCCATGGTCAGGAACCATCCTGAGCTGGCAGTGACCAAATGGAATGACAGTCAACCAGTCCTGATGGCCTCGACTGCGCAAGGGATCGAGCCGGAAGACATCTGCCATAGATGGTGTGCCAAGAAGAAAGAGTTCATTCAGGTGAAAAGACCAGCATGTATCAAAGAATACAACGAGAACATGGGTGGGGTAGACCTTTTGGACAGAATGCTGAGCTTCTACCGGATGTCTACTTGGACGAAGAAGTGGACATCCCGTGTCATCACCCACTTCTTTGATGTTGCCATAGCAAACGCATGGATCCAATACCACTCGGACAGCAAAGTTCTGGAACGACCAGAAAAATAGACCAAACAGTACCTGGACTCAGGGGCGTACTTACCATTAGGCAAACACAGGCAATTGCCTGGGGCCCCAAGATGTCCAGGGGCCCCAAACATCTCACAAAAAAGTATTATCAAAGTTTTCTTTGATTCAGAGTAGTTATCATTATTTTAGTCTTAATTCACATGCTGTCGTATGAAGTAGAGGAGATCAACATCCATATTTTATAATCATTTTGTCAGTAGACCTCATACATTTGATGTCATTGACTTTATTTTCAATCAAGACATCCTGTAAAAAAATGTAATTCATAACTTTTCAAACTATATGACACTAAGTATAAAAAGCTTACGGCCCATGCACTGGATAATTTTGCGTGTGCATGATAAACTTCTTATTTATTTTTGCCGATGTCCCTTCAGGGCCTCTGTAATCATAAATATTTAGAGTCAAAATCTTTTTTGGGGCATAAATATTATTCCCTGTTTGTGGAGGACATATAAACATGGGTATGTAACTTGTTACTTAAGCTGCCAGATAACTGTAACAGATTTCAAAAGCAGGACTAATGAACACACTCACCTTCTGTCAAAATTAAACGAAATTACAGAATTTAAGGAAATTCATTTAGTTTGCTTGTGTTACCTGGTACAAGATTAAAATAAAAATAAAAATGTATCAGCATGCTGAAAACCAATGAAATACTGAGTTATTGACCCTGTTTACTTTATATATTATTATTTAACCTAATTTAATTTTAGTTATTTTTTTTATTTTTATTACTACCTTCCCTTTCTTCTTCTTCCCCCCTTTATCCCCTCTTCTTGTCAATACTTCTGAGAATTGTCTTTCCATCTATTCTGTCTTTTGTGGTGTGAATGAGTAAGACTGAATGAGTTATCTGAGTAGGGAATGAGAACTTTGTCTCTAACATACTGCTTTTAAGGAGACATTATTTTTCACTGTTAAGGTTTATTAGTCTGAAGACAACCCTTGTTTGATATCTGTAATTTCCTTGTTTATTTTTTCTCTGTACCCATCCCATAAGTTGGAAAAATTAATAAAAATAATAATAAAAAATGTATTAGCAAAGTACAGGGAAGGGCCCCGATGACTGGGTTTGCCTTGGGCCGCCCCTGCCTGGACTTCAAGCTGGACCTGGCAGAGGAGCTCATGGGGTGTGACGACCAGTACAGTGACAAGGAGAGCAGTGACGACGACGACAGTGATGAATACGTGGCGCCACCACCAAACAAGAGGAGGATGTGGATCCCACAACTGGAAAAAGCCATGCGAAGAAAGGGGGCCAGCCACATGCCAGAGATGGTTGACCAGAAGTCAGCGGAGAGATGCAGGAACTGCCAGAAGGGGAAGACGTTCATCCTGCGTTTGAAATGCAAAATGCACCTTCGTCTAACAAAGAAGAAAAACTGCTTCAAAATGCATCACCGTTCGGTGGTGGCTAATGAGAAGTAGAAGGAGGAGAGCTTAAGGAAGTTAAAATAAGTTCCAAACCATTTCTTGTGTGTTTAAAAAAATTCCAAAACCATAACCTGGATTCATTTTTCTTTATCCTTATAGATTAAAGAATTTGTCTGAAGTTCGGCTGGATGTCCTATTTAAAGGACATGCTGTAACTTTTAAAATAAAGGGAGTTATGAAAAAAACTTTATTGCATGATGTTTCTTTAATCCTAAATAAGCAAAAAATCATTAAAAATTTAGATTTGAAGATACAAAATTTTCTTAGTTCTCAGGAGGATAGAGCACAGTCATACTTCTCACCGTTCTCTCTGTCTCTGAAACTCTTTGCACCTTTTTGTTTGTTCGTCTCTGGTTCTTGTCTTGCAGGCCGTCTGGGATTGCTGGAGCCAACAGCCCTCTACTGAGGACCTACAAAGCTTCTCTTATCAAGATTATAGATCTTTGGCCTTTCCTTCGACCAAGGGGCTTAGAATTGTGTCGAGACACTCGGGACACGTCCCTATCAATATGATGCCACTACTGCATGGTCCACTTTAACGTCAAACCACTCTTTACCTTGGCTTTCCCATCAGCCATTGCATCTGCCCGCAGCATTGGTTTACCTTTTTCAAACCGGCTGCACACTCCCCCTACGTGACGGCGTGCACTCACTCCAGCTGAATGAAGTTCACTTCATCGAGGTGAAGGGTGTGAATGCAGCAGGAGCTTTGGGATAAACTCCCCTCTCTCAGGTGGAAACAGGAAGTGCATGTTGCCATGGTTTCGGAGCAGAATCTTGCAGGGGCAGCAGTTTTTGTCTTGATCCTCCAGAAACTGAAAAATGAGCAGATTAGATCCTCCAGAAGGGCAGAGGTTTGAGGCGTCTTATACTTTGATCACGCAGCAGTGAAATGTGAGCCTCTGTTTTTTTGTTGCTGACACATTGTGTAAAAATCTCTCTGGATATTGATTTTATTCATTTTTATTTAATTATATGAGACTGGACCAAAGAAATCGTCCTTTAATGTTTAATTTAATGTTAGGTCAATTTACAATAACTAAGTCATCATGTCATTGAACAAGTTGTCTTCCATAAATTCAAAAACCAAAAAAATATTTTTAAAGTCAGAGCAGCAAAATCAACTGTTTTTGTTGTAATTTGAGTTAATGAAAAAAATTCACAAGACATAAAAATAAACTAGAAATAGCCTAAATATTAGCAGAGAACTTTTCTGCAGCATGATTTGGATCCGCCTATATGTATCTCAGTGCTGAATTAGCCTAATTAATGTGTCTAAGGTGGTGAAGAAACTTTTTGGTTTTATCCTAGGATAAAACAAATTATTTCACTTATTCTTTTTCTTACTGAAGAGCTTTTCATTTTTTCACTCTCGCTTTAATGAATTATTTGGTTTTTGTGACATTCCTTCTAAATATAAAACATTTAATCAAATAAACTGTTTTCTAGACTAATGCAAGGCAGGCCCGCATTTGATAATCAATGACATCTACATCTGAAGTCGTAAACATCTGCACGAGAATCCTTAAATATTCTTCGTAGTTTAACAGAGTTTGTGCAGGCACTTGTGTGGAACTTACATTTGTAGGTTGCTTCCTTCATCACTAGGGCTGTAAAGTCCTAGTCGACTGGTCGACTAATTGGTTGATGCGTGCTCAGTCGACCAAAATTCTGATTGGTCGACCAAATATGTCAATTTATTTTCTTCCCCTGCAGTTCATTTCATCAGGAGAAACGTATCAAGTGAAATGGGGGTATTTTCTGAGCACCCCCAACATGTCTCAGAACACCATTTTAATGTATTTATCGTTCATTTCAATATTTTTATATAAGAGCATTTCAATATTCTAGTCTAATAATCGCATATTCGTTTTATAACTGCATGCGCTCTGCCTGCGCTGCAGCGGCGGGATCCCTCACCCAGCATGCGCTGGATTTTATGCCTCATATAAACACCCAAATGCAAAAACTACATCACAGAAGGAATTGACTATTTTATTTCTGAGGGTATGAGGCCCATTGGCGTCGTGGAAGGCCAAGAGAAACATTGGAACCTGGATATTCAGTGCCAGCGCGCCAGACAATTACGCACACCCTCACAGCAAAATACGAGGGAGTAAAAAGAGAAAGTTTCCGAGTTAAAAGATAAAGATAACAGATGTGTACGTCTCTTCAAATGGACCCCTATATGAGAGTGACTGCCCATTTCATTAATGAAGACTGGAAAGGAAAGAGTCTTGTGCTGAGAGAAAAAAAGGAGGTGCGCACACAGGAAGAACCATCGCTGCGCAACTATGAAGTTGGCGATGCCTTCAAAGTTCCAGCAGGAAAAGTGTCTGTTGTAGTGAACAACGTGGTTAATATGAAACTCTGTGTGGGAACACTAAAAGAGTCCCATGAATTTCCAGGTTCCAATGTTTTTTTGGATATTCAGTGCCAGCGCGTCTCACAATTACGCATGCACTAACGGCAAAATACGAGGGAGAAAAAAAGAAAAAGCTTCCTAGTTAACAGATAAAGATAACAGATGCGTACATCTCTTCAAATGTAGTCCCATATGACAGTGACTGCCCATATTATTGATAAAGACAGATAAGCAAGGAGTGTTGGGTTGAGAGAAAGAAAGGAGGGAAAGAGGCGCGCACAGGGGAGAAACACGGAGCAATTGGTCGATTTTGGTCAACAAATTGCTGTGTTTTAGTCGACCAACAATTTCTTTGGTTGATTACAGCCCTGACACTGGACACTGTTTGGCGCTGCACGAGGTCAGGAGGGTGGAGGGTTAGATAGCCCACTACCCCTCCCCACAAATATGGCGGACCCTTCGCGAGGACGCACAAACGGAGGGGTAGCGGGTAGGGGGCAGTATGTCATACAAAGTTCCGCTTCTCGCCTAACATCGCTCACTGAATGGCTGTACCATTTCTTGCTAACGTGTGATTGGCTGTCTCCCCTGTCCCTCCATCTGGTATAGATATGAGAGGAGGTGCTAGCTTGTAAATCGAACCTGGACTCACACCCTCAGACTGTAACCATACCATCAAACTTTATGACTGTGTCACCCCAGACCGTCCCACTGTTCATGCATCAGTATATGTTTGTCAGGGTCAGACAGCAGAGCTGCAGGAGAGGCTGGAGGTGTGGTATAACGTGTTTTCTGAATATGACAGTTTGTTATATCAGCTCTACATGACCTGAAATAACAGTCATAAACATGAAACACATCAGGGCTGCTGCCTTGAAGCACTTTTATGTCCCCATTAGTGTCAAAATCAAACCCATGCCCCTGCTTTAGCCTCATTCTATTACCATTACAGTTTCTGATACTAACTTCAGAAAGATCAGCAAATGAATCCATGGTAGCTCCTGCAGACAGAACATGTATATTAGTGTGACGTTGACCATCGATCATGAATGACCTGTGGACCTGTTGACTCTATGTGCTCTGCCCTGCATCAACAGAAAATAGATCATTTAACATAGATTCATACTTTTAGACCAGTTAAAATCTATTTAATGGCACTTCAGCTAGATGCTGATATTTCAACATCATTTTTCTCCTTTGATCATTTTAGATGTTACTGTTAATATTAAAATGACTCTCTATTAGGGATGTAACCGTGCCGGTAAAATAGTAAACCACGGTAAAATTTCCCACGGTAATCATTACCACGTTCTATAAAAATTACAGTTACCGAGTTTGATCACCACACTCTCAGTAATGCACGGTGATGCTGCTCTTTGCCTGGAAATGCAGAAACTATGAGTCTCTTCCTGGATGAAGCCGCCTCATGGGAAACGCGCATGTGTAGTTTGCATTGTTTGGCCTCAGCGAAAGTTAGAGACAGCGGAGATTTCTCTCTGGAAACGGACTCTTAAGTCTGGTTAAATTTTGGATTTTGCAAGGTTGCCGAGGGAAAACTGATAGAAGACAGTCACCCTGTCTCAACACGAAGCTGCAGCGAAAGAAAAAGACGTGCACGGTTAAAGCTGCTGTAACTCCTCGAGTAAATGAGCTGACCGAGCCGTAGAGGTGGAGAGAGAGAGAGAGAGAGAGAGAGAGAGAGAAGATTCAATGAGCCATACCGGAGAGAATTACAGGTGGTTTGTCAGTATTTTCTGTCTAAATTATGTATAAATCTTGTAAATAACAGCATTAGTATCATTCTGGAGTGTATTCTTGCCGTTCTTTTGCCATGTATTCGCCGTATTTTGAAATAATCGCCTTTTTCCGTCAAAGTTTTTGCTTTATAGATTTAATTGATTGTACTCTGGAAAGATTAGAGGAGAAAATATCGAGGATATCTGCCATGGAAAGGGGAGACCAGAGGAGAATCACAAAAGGGACTGACTGCTTCAGGGACTATCGTTAGCAAAAAAAAAAAAAGAAAGGCCATGACATGGTCTAATATGACATACTGTAACATGGACACGAATGCTGCAGGCAAACTAAAATGTGTGATTGCATGTCAAATATGTTATTTGTTGTTCATTATCAATTGTTTATGAAGAGAATCGTGTTTATAGTTCAAATCTGTTTTTTTATTTTCTTGTAATTACTCACTGTTCAAGCATTTCTAAACACATTTATTGACAAAAAAAGAACTGTTAAAATTGTCATATTGACCTTATAAAGCAAATTGTATCATATTTGATACATACTTTTATAATACTCTTTGTACTCAATATGATCAACAAATTACAAAAAAACATATGAATACAATCAGATCAATGATAAAAATGTTCTCACATGGATCATCAGTTGCCAAAAACACCTAATGTATCAAATGAGATACGAAAAATGTATATGTTGAATTTTATGGACATTTTGATATTTTTAGGATGAAGTAATACAAACATTTCAGCTCCAAAAAAATAGAATTTTCTGGCTATAATCTATGGTCTTGGGCCTGAAAGGGTTAATTGATTTCAATTTTGTGTTAAAGTACATTTTGAACATTCTGAGCACACCACAACAATACCACGATAATAACGATAACTGTGATAATTTCGGTCACAATATCCGTGACTGTACAAAATTTTCATATCGTTACATCCCTCCTCTCTATCCATGTTTGTTACTGAGTATACCTCCATACTAAAAACCTTTATAACCACAAACACATGCATGCATTGATACTGACAAGCAACAAATCACAAAAATCATTTCAATGTAACCAACAGTGTTTGAAAGCGTGTAATGTTTTCTTGTGTACAGAATTATTATAAAACCATCTGTTTTTAATCTCAACCATCTCCATGTGGATGGGTTTGAGCATGTGTGCCTCCATTCTTCTTAAAAGTTCATCTACCTGCTCAAACACAAACACATGCATAAAGGGTTCTTTTTGAAAGACAGAGAGGTTTGTTTACCTGCTTGACTAGTTTCAACCCACTTCTTATGAATAGTTAAACCAGGAAGACAGAATGAACCTTTTTAAGCTACAAACACATGCAGCCGGACATGCTGAAATCACAGCCTTGTTCTCACTGAACTGAGCTGTCTTTGTCAGGCTGACCCGAGCTCTCATTTTACTGTGCCAAAGGTTTCTGATTACAGTTTCATATTTCATTCAGGTAAAAACAGAATAGGGGCCTCAGACTGAGAACAGCACAGAAGAAGCTGCCCGACTATAGAGCTGCTTAACCTAAAGACAAACAACACTTCACTCTGTTCCACACCCACATACTGACTCAGACACACCTGTTTTCTGTTTTATTACACGTGTCACATGGCATGATCCAGAACTTACAGAGAATTTTAGAGACTGTTGCAACAGGCCTGTTTGTAATTAGAAACCAACATGATTTACAGCTTTGCTGATGAAGCTACAATTAAAAACAAACACAAAAATCCAATATTAGCTTTCACAAAGCGAAGTGAGTAATTTCCCCAAGCAGTTTTACAAAGGGACTATTAGAGTACTGTTGAATACTTCAGCCTGAGCTGCTAATTACCTCCACCATTCATGTTACGTTATTGTTTGTTTAATGTTAGTTTGTTTCTCTGTTAGCAACATAACTCAAAAAGTTTGAGACACATTTCAATGAAATTTTCAGGAAATGTCCAGATTGGGACAAGGAACAAATAATTAGATTTTGGGAGTGATATGGATCACTGTTTGGATCCGCCATGACAAAAATGTGATTTTTCG
Source organism: Scarus forsteni (assembly GCA_036419115.1). NCBI lineage: Eukaryota > Metazoa > Chordata > Actinopteri > Labriformes > Labridae > Scarus > Scarus forsteni. The sequence goes on along the minus strand of JAZDUH010000104.1, from coordinate 1,710,830 downwards.
TTTATAAATACTGAACTGTGTTATATGTATGTATAAGCCCTTTTCCACTAGCCCTACTCTACTCTACCCAACTCTACCCGGCTCTACTCTACTCGCCTTGTGCTGCTTTTCCATTAGCCCCAGTCGCCTGCCCAACGGGGTGCAGTGTCGCTGTAAACAGAGAGCGGCTCTGCGGTGACGCCATTTTGAGCGTGGCACAACAATCTGTGTCTTTTTGTCACAAAGCGAGTAAAAAAGGAAAGCAGAAGAAGGCTACAGGTGGTAAGAAGAAATACCCCTTGAGAAGCACAGGAGAGTTTTGGAAGCTATACAACAGAATGAAGCCAAGGACGAGAGCAATCCAGCTGCAAAGAAAAGACATACGAGGGTAAGCTAATGGTAGCTACCCCTAGCATGCTAGGTTGTCGCGCTCATCGAGTAGGGCCGAGTAGAGTAGGGCCAAGGCGTGCTAGTGGAAAAGGGCCATATGTTTTCATAGTCAATGAATCCAAATATTTAGCTGAAATAAAGGTAAGACTAATATTTTTGGTGAAAGTCACAGTATGGGTGAGGACTGTGTCTGTACTCTGAGTGCTTTTCTAGTAATATCAGTGAAATGTTTTGCCAATGACATGAACCAAAATTCACTTGTTCGGTTGAAAGCAGAGCTAAATGCAAGACTAGCAGAGTTGATACCACAGGCTGCTTCTCGGACCGTCCAATGAAGAAAAAAAACTACCCACGTTAAAAGATCGATCTTTTGATTTTATGGATCGATTATGAACCAGTTAAAGGGGAATTGATTAAAATTGATTAAATTGTTTTTTTTTTAATCCAGCCCTACTCACTGTGTACATCTTTGCTTGTTTCAATGGCAGATATAGTTGTATTATAAAAAAAATTCAATGGCTTGTTTTTGCGTTTTATTCCTTGTAGTCAGACTTTTTCCTGGACTTAAGGGAATGAGGAATAAAGTGTTTCAGATATTTCTGACCTGAATTTTTTTTTAGGTATTTGTTCTGTGTATAATTGATGAGTTTATTACCTTTGTAGTTATTGTTTTTTCAGTTATCGTGGTAATGTTTGTTGGAAGGTCAGTGTAGGCAGGTAAATGAGCTCACGCTATAAACTCTGTAGTGTGTGGAACTTTTCTCTTTCTATATACTGGTCCTGTAAACATTAACTAAAAACTGAACGAGTGAAGTAGGGATGGGATGAAATATCGTTTGGCAATATATCGCAATACAGTACATGACATAATGCATCGAGTTTGAAAAAAATGGATCATGAAATAAAGACGTCACGTCCGGTAACAGCGCATGTGACCAGAAGTGACGACAACAAACATTAGCACCAACTACCTTGCCTCCAAAAAGCCGAATGATGGAGTCGAATGAGGTCGAAATTGAGGACGCTCCGCCTGGACACAAGTCATCTGTCTGGCAGTATTTTGGCTTTCTCATTAAAAAAGACGAAGATCATTAAAACGAAGCTATCACAGCTCGTTAGCATACACTCTCTCTAACCTCTCTAGGGTTAGAGAGAGTGTTATTGTTTGTGTTTGGCCTGTTAGGCCTTGTGTTTTCCTGTGTGCAACTCAAACAAAAAAAAAGTTGTAATTACACAGTAATATTTTTTCTTTTTTAAATTTTTGATATTGTATTGTGACGTATCGTATCGTGACCCAGGCATATCGAGGTGCAGCGTATCGTGAGTTTAAGTGTATCGTCCCATCCCTAGAGTTAAGGGTGTCTAACTGTTATGAGAGCCTGAATTCAAAGGAGAAGACAAAGTCAGACCAAAAACATGACATCTCACCTGGTCTGCAGGCAGAGAACATCAGAGAGTCTCAGGAAATTAGCTGGAACTGAAACTGAACATGGTTAGTCAGAACATGTTTCAGATTTTTGAAGTGAAAGAGGGATTGCGTGTCAAATTAATGTTTTAATTAAGGTAGTTTCTTACCCAGAAGCTTTATGGTATGATGCCAAAGGAAGGGTATCAATCAGTCAAAATTAAAATCAATCTGCATGAAGCTTTTTGTCGTTAAAGAGTTTCTGGGGCTGGTTTGGAGCGATGGGATGACGTGGTGATTTCAAATCTGTCTTTGAACAAATTACCGATGCCAGATGATCTGCCAAGGATGACCCTGCAAGCTCATGATGAGTAATTTCCCCATGACTGGCTGTAAAACTTCCCCTCAAATGGCAAAGTCAGTTGCTCGATTACAATTTCCAGTCCAGAAACACAAAGCATGCAGGAAAAACAACTTTAGCAGACAGTGACTGTGTATTTCATCATGACAGTGATGGGGGCACATCCTCACGGTCCATGCTGCTGCCAAACCTGCAGCCAGACGAGCCCGAGCACACGCACATGCACACACACGCACACACACACACACACACACACACACAAGCACAGGCTTGTCCCATATGAACAAACATGAACATATCTGAAACCAACCATCACCAGCGAACAGCGGCTTCTGTCCAACAGCAGCTGGCGATGCTCAATCCAAGAGGAAACAATGGTTACACTTTCAATGAAGCCCCCTTTATAATTTTGGCATGTTTAGAATGCATCACAAAATGTTAAATATGTTTTTTAATTTAGTTTAATCATTGTTACAACACATGTTATAATTTCAAATGCTTCATAACAGTAAACATAAATTACGATGATGGTAGTGTTAATTTTATCATTATAAACATGCCAATCCAGAGGCCCAGGGAAACAGCCGAAGCAAGGCCAGGTGGGGCGGAATATGGGCGTGCAGAGTTGGGGTTGAGGTCACGTCCTGACCGCCTGCCGAAGCCAGTACAAGTGCTGAAGACTGCCCCAAATTGCCCATGGGGGGCCCCAGACCAAATGCACAGAGCACCCCACAGAGTGCTCTGTGCACCCCACATGATAGAAATGGGCTCCTTAGCACAAGGTCATGGCCAGTAAGGCCGGACCCCACCAGCCGCACCAAGCCTAGCAGGGACAAACCCCCTGCTATTCTGTATCTTTGATCCTGAATAAAGATGCATTATCCCTTCACCGTGAACAAGTGCAGCTAAGTGAAATGTGGTGCATTAAAATGGGAAAAACAGGTTGAGTGGGAGCCCAACAACCCCCCCTCTCACTGCATGCCCCAGACAAGTGGATGTTGTGTTGAATCAGAAACAGAGGGCAGGTGAGACAGGTGGAAGGCGAGCAGAGAGGGGACACAACCTACAACAGATTGCGCCCAACCCCCGAGGTGTTAGGGGGGGCTAGCTAGTTGCCCCCCCACCACCCCAGACTCCCAAGAACTCTAAGGCTACGTTTACATGGAAACTCTTAACTTAAAGACACAAAGATTTTTTCCTTTGCATTTTCAAATTCTTCTGCATTCAGATGACGAGTGAATCCGCTGTAGTGTGCATGCCAGTTCAGTAGATGGCGGTGTAGGTCTGCAGAGAGGCAGCGCTAATACAACACACGTACGAAGAAGATAAACTTTTCACAAACAACAATGGCGAATAGACGCACAGAGACGCAGGAATTTCTTTTCTGGACAGCAAATCAGTTCAGACAACAAATCTGTGTGGATAGTTCTGTCTGGATAACAAACCCAGCACAGTAAGAGGCTCACACGTTACTTGGCAGACGACCAAAGCCGTTGTTGTTAGTGGTATGTGTGCACAGCCTTCCTGTGAAAGAGTACTGCAGATGCGGTGACGCCAGGGTTTCCCCTGAAACGCTCTGATATGGGTTTACACGGAGCTGCATGGAGAGCGTATTCAAAACTTTCCACTCTGAAGCCCATTTTCAAAAGTTTACGTTTTAAGAAAAAACTCAACGCGTTTCTATCTAAACACAAGGCCAAACACAACGAAAACCTATCGGATTTGACCGTTTTCGGTGCCGTGTAATGCAGCCTAAGTGTTGTAAATGTGCCCAAATGTGAAAATATATACAGGAGTGCAATGTGCGAGTAGTGACGTGCAAATTAAGAGGTTATAATAATAATAATAATACATTTTATTTGTATTGCACTTTACATTTTCACAATCTCAAAGTGCTACAGAGTAAGACACAATTAAAAACAATTAAAGAAACACCTTAAAAACCCTTTTACAGAATACTTTTTAGGAAAATAATGGAGAGCCCAGTACTGCCAACTAGCTAAATGCTTTTTTAAAGAGGTAAGTTTTAAGATTTTTTTTGAAATCTTCTGTAGTCTGTGGGGCCCTCAGGTGGTCAGGGAGGGCGTTCCACAGCCTCGGGGCAGCAGAGAAAAAGGCCCGATCGCCCATGGTGTGGAGCTTAGTTCTGGGGACCTTGAGAGTGTTGGTGGCAGCAGAGCGAAGGGTACGTGAGGAGGTCTGGGGGGAGAGGAGTTCCTGCAGGTAAAGGGGGGCATGTCCATAAATGCACTGGTGGGTGAGAAGAGAGACCTTGAACTCAATTCTGTATGTAACCATACATACAGAATACTGAAGGCCAGGCCCGACCAGCCACAAAAGAGCGGGAGTGTGGGAGCGGTGCCAAGTGGCCCCTGGAACAGCAGGCCCCAGGTCCCACAGGCAACAACCCAGACCGGCCCCCAAACCCCAGGGCCGGCCGAGGCACCACCATGGGAAGAGGCCAGCGCCATTCCAAGATCCCGTTGACCACACACAGATCCAGCACTTCCAGGGTGCAGGAGGCAAGCCACAGAGCAGCCCAGAGGAAGCCGCTAGGCCAGTGGGCCCCACATGGCAGTGGACCTGATCTGGGCACCTAGGTGGAAAGATGCCCCCGACTACCATCACCAGAGTATACCTATCTTCTTGGGGTTCCAGAAGATCCTTTTCCACTTTGCATCAGTCCATCTTAGATGAGCTCGGGCCCAGCGAAGCCGGCGGCGTTTCTGGGTGTTGTTGATAAATGGCTTTGGCTTTGCATAGTAGAGTTTTAACTTGCACTTACAGATGTAGACGAACTGTAGTTACTGACAGTGGTTTTCTGAAGTGTTCCTGAGCCCATGTGGTGATATCCTTTACACAGTGATGCCGGTTTTTGATGCAGTACCGCCTGAGGGATCGAAGGTCATGGGCATTCAATGTTGGTTTTGGGCCTTGCTGCTTCCGTGCAGTAATTTCTCCAGATTCTCTGAACCTTTTGATGATATTACGGACCACAGATGATGAAATCCCTAAATTCCTTGCAATAGCTGGTTGAGAAATGTTGTTCTTAAACTGTTGGACAATTTGCTCACGCATTTGTTCACAAAGTGGTGACCCTCGCCCCATCCTTGTTTGTGAATGACTGAGCATTTCAGGGAAGCTGCTTTTATACCCAATCATGGCACCCACCTGTTCCCAATTAGCCTGTTCACCTGTGGGATGTTCCAAATAAGTGTTTGATGAGCATTCCTCAACTTTCTCAGTCTTTTTTGCCACTTGTGCCAGCTTTTTTGAAACATGTTGCAGGCATCAAATTCCAAATGAGATAATATTTGCAAAAAATAACAAAGTTAACCAGTTTGAACGTTAAGTATCTTGTCTTTGCTGTGTATTCAATTGAATATAAGTTGAAAGGGATTTGCAAATCATTGTATTCTGTTTTTATTTACGATTTACACAATGTGCAGACTTCACTGGTTTTGGGTTTTATATATGTGTATCCATAAAATGAAGAGTTTTATGCTCCACTGTAAAATGTCCTGAGATTGATTGATTAAGACTGATTAATCCGACTGTTTAGCTTCTGTTTCTGCTGCTTTGTTTTCCTGTAATTCATACATTTAATGACACGACTTAACATCCTAGTCTTACTCTGGTTTACTGCCTTTACAGATGAACATGTTTTTACATTAAAACTTTATGACTACCTGACTGGGTGATATTAAAACTCCAAAATAACATGAGCTGATATGAAGGGTGTGTCGTGCTGCAGGGTGATCGTGACATTCAGTACAGTTAACAGGGCATGCTGAAGCTGCTTCTCTGTTTGGTCTCTGTGTGTGTGAGTGTGAGTGTGTGTAGTTGTGTGTAGGTATGTGTGAGTGTGTGTGTGTATGTGTGAGGCCTGTCTGACTGCACATGCCCCTCAGCGACTCGGTGGTGTTCAGTTTCCTGTAGAACCGGTTTGTTATCCTGTGAGCACAGATCTGAACGACTCCACCACACCAAACATGTCAAATCAGGTGAGACCGAGCTGAGGCTGCTGTTCAAGGTCACAAAAACTCACCTCAACAATGCTCCCTATGTTCATATAGATCATGTTTACATAGATCATGATCATATAGATCATGTTTATATAGATCATGATCATATAGATCATGAATATACGGACTTATTAGCTCTGTTGCTGTTGGCTGAGATGACCGATGCATCTGTTGTGGCACAGTCATCCTTTACCTACACCTCTGACTGACTCACTGTCCTGAGGAAAAACAACTCAAACCAAACTTAAGATATCACTGAGTTCAGTTTAACCCTAACTAAGCGTAGGGGAGAGTGGGGTAAGATGAGCCGTTTATTACTTTTGTTGACACCGAGGCAAGGAAAAATGCAACAGAGATAAAATGAAAACATAAACTCTTATTTAGGCATGTTTGCTATGAACTGAAACTGTAAGGACATGCCAATGACTAAGAGCCTGGAAACTGTGGCCTTTCAAAATAAAAGCGTTCCTGTGGCTCAACTTACCCTACCTAACCCTTAGGGGTAAGTTAAGCCAAGTCTGTGTAAGTTGACCATGTGACTTCATAACTCTAAATCTGAGAATTATTAAAAGATTATGTACTGCTGTGAAAAAACAAGTCAGTTCACAAGAGATTGTTCACTTCACAAATAGTGGCATTTATTTTCTTAAACTTAAAGCTAGGGTCTACGACCTGAAAACCACTTTGGCTGTTGAGACCATAGACTGTAAAAAATCATGGACGCCATGTCGCTGGGCTTTTGTGAAGCCGCCACAAAAACTGCTCCCCCTGGTGACTGGCTGCAGTATAGGTCAACTCTCCGTCTCCCCCATTCATCTGAACGGGCCGTAGTGAAACTTCAAAAAATTAATACACCTTGTAGAAATATTTCTCCCATCCGTATGCTGTGGTGATATGAAAGTATTATTGGGCTGCGTTTTTTCCAAGTCCTGTTTTTTCTGAAAAGTTTCTTTTTCATCAGTTATTAGAGTTTAAAAAATAACTGCGGTTTACGGCAGCTTCACAATGATTGTGTACGGCGTATGCTGCAGAGTTTTGCGACCGTTTACGACAACAAAAGATATGGTCCAGATTCTCTACTGGCTGCACAATGGCAGTGCCCTGACGGGGGATATTCTGGCTTCAAATCCGTTACATGGTAGAAGGCGGAGCCACGCTATCCAGTTCTTATAATACATCCATGGTTGAGACAGATTTGAAAAACGCAGCCTGCCCCCCCCTTCACTCACCCCTCCCCTCTGTGTTCCAAGATCCCGCCCCCCAGCTCGTGTCGCCTCCCAACAACACGCCCCCTCGGATAGATTTATCAGATTGATTTATTCTGTCTAACTGAGACATGGCTACGAGAAGAGGAATATGTCAGTTTAAATGAGTCCACTCCCCCCAGTCATTCAAATATTCATATACCACGCGACACAGGCCGTGGTGGTGGTGTAGCAGCTATTTATCATTCCTGTCTCCAAATCAATCACAGACCAAAGGCTAAATATACTTCTTTTGAAAGCCTTACTCTAAATTTATCTCATACTGATTCAAAAACTGGCCAGACAGTCCTATTTGTGATAATTTACCGTCCTCCAGGCCCATACTCTGAATTCTTATCAGAATTCTCTGAGTACATATCAAACTTGGTCCTAAGCTCTGATAAAATAGTCATTGTAGGTGATTTTAATATCCATGTGGACAAAGAGAGTGATAGTCTTAGCTCAGCTTTTATGTCATTAATAGACTCAGTTGGCTTTATTCAGTCTGTTAATGAAGCTACCCATCATTTTAATCACACTCTTGATTTGGTTTTAGCATATGGCCTCAATATCAATGAAGTGAAAGTTTTTCCAGAGAATCCATTTTTATCCGACCACTTCTTAGTGACTTTTAGCATCCTCCTGGAAGATTCTGTGTTTTGCAGCAAAACTGTGAGCAGCAGAAATCTGTCCAGTGGTGCAGTGGCTAAATTCACAGAGGCCATTCCTACTGCCCTAAGCTCAATAAATTGGCCAACTGATAACTGTGATATTAGCTTTAGCTCAACTCAGCTGGATCAGCTTGTTGATGACTCAGCCAGTCTACTAAGATCCACTTTGGACTCAATTGCCCCACTGAGACAAAAAGCGTATTAAGCGTCAGAGGACAGCTCCTTGGTTTAACTCAGAAACTTCGTACACTTAAACAAACAACCCGTAAATTAGAGAATGTGGCGCTCTGATAAAAGGGAAGAGTCACGTATACTTTGGCGAGAGAGTCATATTAACTACATGAGAGCCTTAAAACATGCTCGAGCTGCCTACTACTCTTCACTGATTGAAGAAGCAAGAAACCACCATAGATATCTCTTCGGCACTGTAGTCAGGCTGACAGAGAGGCAGAGCTCTATTGAGCCTGTGATTCCTCTAGCCCTGGGCTGTGAGGACTTTATGAACTTTTTCAATGATAAAATTCTGAAAATTAGAGATAAAATTAGCAACTCTTTATCTCCAGCCGAACCTGCCCTACCTTTAAATGTAGTAGAAGTCAGACCTGAGTTAGACAGTCTCTCTCGATCAGCCTTCAGGAGCTAAATTCTCTCGTCTCTTCCTCTAAATCATCAACCTGCCTTTTAGACCCAATCCCAACTAAGTTGTTTAAGGAGGTCTTTCCTCTAGTTTGTCCATTGTTGCTGGAGACAGTAAATATATCTCTATCAACAGGCCGTACCACAGTCTTTTAAAACAGCAGTAATCAAACCCATCCTTAAAAAACCTAACCTTGATTCAGGAACATTAGCTAACTATAGGCCTATTTCTAACCTTCCATTTGCCTCAAAGATCCTGGAGAAAGTGGTAGCTGATCAGCTAGGTGACTTCCTTCAAGACAATAGCCTGCTTGAGGACTTTCAGTCAGGATTTAGAGCTCATCACAGCACAGAGACTGCTCTAGTTAAAGTAACCAATGATCTACTTTCAGCTTCAGATGAAGGACTGCTCTCTGTTCTTGTTTTGTTAGATCTTAGTGCAGCTTTACACCATTGATCATGATGTTCTTATACAGAGATTGGAGATGTTACTTGGGATTACAGGGACTGCCTTAAACTGGTTTAAGTCCTACTTATCTAATAGATATCAGTTTGTACACGTGAACAACAAATCTTCTGTGTACAATAAAGTAAGTTACGGGTTCCTCAAGGTTCAGTGCTAGGTCAATTCTCTTCTCTATATATATGCTTCCCTTGGTAATATCATGAGGAAATACTCTGTTAATTTTCACTGTTACGCTGATGACACACAGCTCTATGTATCTTTAAAGCCAGGTGAGACAAACCACTTAGATAAACTAGATGCCTGTTTAAAGGACATCAGAACCTGGATGGCCAGAAATTTTCTTCTTCTTAACTCAGACAAGACAGAGATTATTGTGCTGGGCCCTCGACACCTTAGAGAATCCTTTTCTAGTGATTTAACTGCCATAGATGGCATTACCCTGGCACCAAGCACAACTGTTAGAAATCTAGGAGTGCTATTTGATCAGGATTTATCCTTTAACTCTCACATAAAGCAAATTTCAAAAACAGCCTTTTTCATCTACGCAACATCGCTAAAATCAGGCCTATCCTGTCCCAGAAGCGATGCTGAAAAGCTAGTCCATGCTTTTGTTACCTCCAGATTGGACTATTGTAATTCTCTGCTTTCAGGCTGTCCCAGCAAGTCGCTTAAGACGCTTCAGCTGGTCCAAAATGCTGCAGCACGTGTACTGACTAGAACTAGGAGAAGAGACCACATTACTCCTGTATTAGCTTCTCTGCATTGGCTCCCCATTAAATATAGAATAGAATTCAAGATTCTTCTCCTCACCTATAAAGCTCTCAGTGGACAGGCACCAGTCTATCTTGAAGAGCTTGTAGTGCCGTACAACCCCTCTAGAACATTACGCTCCCAAGATGCTGGCCTACTTGTGGTGCCATCAATCTCCAAAAGTAGTATGGGAGGTAGAGCCTTCAGTTATCAGGCTCCTCTTCGGGAGCCTGACACTCTCTCTACCTTTAAGGTTAGACTTAAAACATTCCTCTTTGATAAAGCTTTCAGTTAGGGACCAGCTTATAGGTTATAAATAAATAAATAAATAAATAAATAAATTAGTTCATAAACTAGACTCATAGTTTAGATGTAATAGGCCTAGACTGCCGGGGAGGGTCTGGCACAATGGGCTCTATCACTCTCTCTCTCTCCACATCTGCTTTTGCCCCTTTTTGTTTGCTCCTGTACTCGTCTCTGGCTCTTGTCTTGTAGGTGGCCTGGGATCCTTGGTGGAGACTGCCTGCTGCTGTGGAGTCATGAAACCTCAAAACTACAGCTATAAACATGACACACATAGTTGGCCATTCTATTAGGAACACTCCATTCTCATTATCATTATAGCTGTTCATGTAGTTATTAGCATGATCTCCATATCCATGGTCGTTACACCTACAGTATCTATTTCTTATTACCACATAGTCATGAAGTCCCTCTTGAAAATGGGATGTCACATCTCAAGAGGCCTTTAACACATTTATACATAGCGGAGACAAATATGGTTGGGATGCACTTGTGGTCTGGGCACCCATGAGTTAAATCACTACCATAAGTTCTTATTTTCAGTTTGAATATCTAAGATTATACTTCTAGAAAATGATCACCACAACCATTCAGACATGAGGACCCTCCAGAAATGAGATGTAGCATCTCAAGAGGCTAACCTCTAAGGAATCAGACGACAGGCCAATGATACATGGACCTGTCCCTAACTTTAGTTCTTACTTCGTCCACTTGTCTCCTCTTACTTCCCTTCCTTTGCCCTCACACCCATCACAGCATCGTGTGGATTTGCTGTTCATCATGAGACTGGGATCCACATTCAAGATTTCCTGCTGCTTAACAGAAGGTTTTTTCTTGCCGCCATGATGGAGGGATTCATGATTGGCTATATGGATTCATGTTGGGTGTTGGATGTATATATTTGTATATATATGTATATGTGTATTTTATATGTATATATGTATCTATGCATATATGTGTATCCATAAAATGAAGAGCTTTATGCTCTATTGTAAAGTGTCTTGAGATAACACTTGTTATGAATTGGCGCTATACAAATAAAGATTGATTGATTGATTGATTGATAGAGCAAGAAGCCGGCCGGCAGAAAATATTCATTGGCGTTGAAGATAAATGAGATTTCTCATAGCTGAAAGTAACAAACATGACAGTCATCCCCCTGTAACACACAGCGGTAGCCATTTCAATTGGACCGGAGGCGAAGCGGGTCTGGCGTCGCCACTGTTAGCCGATCAGAGCAGAGCCGATTGTGGACGAGGGTTTACGTTTCTCGGCGTGTCTTCACCAGCTCAGTTTACAATGCTAACGATGAGTGGCTAACTTATGCTAAAATCTATTGACAGAGCCTACTCGCTCTGACCAACAACGCTCAGTCATTAGCCAGTATAGGCACAGACTAACCAGAGTTATTCAGCAGACATCTCCCACTGTAGTAAACAAAGCTATTACCTGTTCAACAGAAATTCGGCTGTCTCAGCATCAGTTTTCAGTCCCAAATCATTCTGCAGCTTTTTCCACCGGTCGTACGATTCTCCAATGTTGAGTCTCCGTTGGGACCTGTATTGCTCATGTTTCTTCCTTACTTCAGCCTTTTCCTCCAAACTTTTACGTTTCCTTCTCTTCGATGTGGAGGGTAACAGAAGCGGCCTCCCGGTTTCGGTGCTGGTCTTCTCCGGCTCCATGATGCTTCAGTAGCTGTGCAGCTAGCTGCTCACCGGTACATGAGGGAGGTAGTGGGGAGGAGGCGAGACGGTGCGGAGCAGGGGAGACAGGGGATTGGATGGACTCACGGACCAATCCGGTTCGGATTGGTCAACTATTATGCCACTTTGCAGCAGATATACTGAATGGATTTTTTTCATTCTCTTTAGTCTTTATACTGTGTAGATCGGACCATAGGACCATAACGGCCTTATAAACGGTGTTATTAAGATGTACCAAGCTTCCAAATCATAGACCATAGCTTTAACTTAAACAACCTAGAAAAAAAATCTGTAACTTTAAAATTTTAATGTCCTAAATGGACAGATTTTGTAACTTTTTGGGAAAATTAGATACTCATGTGAAGTAAAATGAAAGCCAGCAAAGCTTTAAACAAACAGAAACAATATTAGTGCTTGGCAGAAAGTTAACTATTATTCCTTCTTAAAAAGTTACATTTACTGATATGCTTTAAAGTTTTTACAAGTTCAGACTTTCTAAAACAGGCAAGTTTAAACATCCCTCTCCTTCATTTATCTTTACAGGGTCGACCTGTCAGTATTTCACTCTGATCGACTTTTCACTCATGACTTCCTTCATTATTTTCTCCATCTCAGCAAAGTTGTGTTGCTCCTGTTGGTTTTCCTCTTGTTCACTCTTGGCATGATTTTCTACTGTTCAGTATTTGATCAGACAAGTCAGTTTGTTAACATAACATTAAATAGTATTTCATGATTCAGCACATTAATGTAACTTTCAAAATTTTGGTGGTATAAAGGAACCAATGGCTCACTTTGCCCCACAGCCAACATTTTTGAAAAATGTTGCTCACTTTGCTCTTTAGACTCATTTGTAGCCAAATGAGTCACACAGTTTTATACATTGGTAAATTACATATTTGTATAATAGACCATTTTAGACCTGGATAATTGGATTTGACACAAAGCTCAATTTACCTGACATGCTGAAAATTTACTCCAAAAAGAGTTTTTTGTGTTAAAAAGTACCAAATGTTTGTGCCAGGTGCTTCTCTTTAACAGAGACAGGGAGATGTGAAGGGGGATTTCTGGATTTAGGGCCACATGACATGAATTGCTTAATGTTTCCCAGAAACAGGGGTGTGTCAACTTACCCACTGGCTGCGTTTACCCCACTCTCCCCTACAGCCTTCTTACAGATATGGAGTGAACTGGGTTAACCAAGAAAAAAACACTGTTGTAATTGTACATGTAATTGCATGGAGGCCACAGCTCATACTGAAGCCAGGTTTCAGGTCAAATAACACCGAAAAGATGTTGATAATGACACATTAATAAATATTTAACATTTAAGCTTCTCATAAAAGCTTTTAAACGTCCCCCAAAAAACAAACAAAGCATGAATAAGGACATTTCATATTGTTCCTTTTATGTTTACGAGTAAATCTAGGTAGTAGGTCAAAAAATAATAGCTGTTTTTGCCTTGACAGCATGTTTGACTGGGTCAACAGAGAATTATTTACATTTGAACTCCTTGAGTTTACAGGATGGCAGAGTCTACAGAGTCTACAGAGTCTTGAGCTGAGATTACTGGTCTGAAACACTGTTGGAGTCAAACATGGTGATACTCTCTCCCGTTCCTCTGTTTTATAACATGTAAATGATTTAACCTTACAGTTTGAAACTGCTGATTTTCAATCAATCGATCAAACAAACTTTATTTATATAGCATTTTTCATACAAAAAAACGTAGCACAAAGTGCTCTACAGACAGACAGATGAATTAAGATAAAGGAATTATGACCCAAACCCACTCCACCGTAATCCATACAGTTTTGATAAAAAGCATCATAAATAAAAGAAAATAAAAAATCACACTGCTGTACCCAGTACGTACTGAGGAAACGTCCTCTTAAAGGTTTAAAAATGAAAAAACACTGGAGGTTAGGTTGATTGTAAAATTAAATATATCATAGAATAAAATAAAAAAAGAATTTCAAACTTAATGAAAATAATAAATAATAATAAATTGAAATGAAGAAAAACTAGAAAATAAAATAAGGAAAGTAAGAAAAGATTAAAAAAAAAAGATAAAATAACAATAAAAGTGAGCTGTAATAACAAAAATAAATTAATTGGGAGTGTGTTTGGGTAAGATCAAGCGAGGTATCTTATAATATGCTGATGATTTGTCTTATGAGCTTAGTCGGAGTCGATTTACAAAATATGCTGAATATAGTAAAGACATGTCAAAAGTGCACAATGGAAATCACAGTAAAACACAAATTTAAAGAAACTTTCAAGAAAGATGGAGGGATTCATGATTGGCTATATGGATTCATGTTGGTGTTGGATGTATATATTTGTATATATATATGTATATGTGTATTGTATATGTATATATGTATCTATGCATATATGTGTATCCATAAAATAAAGAGCTTTATGCTCTATTGTAAAGTGTCTTGATATAACACCTGTTATGAATTGGCGTTATACAAATTGATTGATTGATGGATTGAAGAAGACAAAACACAGAACCTTTCTGAGGCAGGTGATTGGACAATCATTTGGTCAGATAACGTCATACAGGGCACTACTGCGACAGAGCGTGAACCACTTCGTAAAACAAACTGTAGTTGAAACATGTCAGGAGTGGAGTGAAAATATCCTTACTATAGACAAGTTTGTAGTGTTTTTAATTTAATAAAGAAAGGAAGTCAAGATCTGATAGAACTGTTACTGAAGCTGTTAGCATCTATGCTAACCCCTGTATGGGTCGACACTTCCTGCTGTCATCTCTCTGGCAGCTCTTCCTCCTCTGAAGGACTCTGATTGGCTGTCCCACTTTGGGCTGCTCATAATCACTGTAGATTGGAGCTTGGCGTAATGGCTGCGTGCGATTACAGACATTGATTCAGGCAGGGTTACACTGAGGTTGGTTTAATTAAAACTATCCCAAATGAAAGCACAGCGTGAGTTGTGTTCTTGCAATGCAGAAAATATGAGGATTTAAGTTAGTCACTGTTTCAGTGTTGAGATGATGAAATTGGTTGTTGAAATCTGTCTTCTTTAAGATTTCTACCTCAAAGTAATATTTGTATTTGGTTAGATTTGTTTTGTAACACAATTGTTCTCAAGCTGTCAGGTAAGCCCACTCAGGCTGAACATCTTAGATTAAAAAATTAATCAAAAAACATTTTTAAGTTGGAGTGAAACATCTGATGGCTCAAAGCATTTCTGTGCACAGAACAAAATCAGTAAGATTAAAGTTAAAGGAGACATATCATGCTGAGGCATGATTTAATACTTACATATAATATAATAAATTTGAAAACAAGACCTTACACCCCCTTAATTTTCAAAAAATGAGATATTGTATTTTTTCTGATATCCTAGAACGAGATTTGATGCCTCTGAAAATAGGTCATTGCGAGATGACCGCGAGATTTAAATCGTCGTGACGACACGAGGTACCTTTCTTTTTATTGGAGTAATCTGATAAAACACTTCCTCCTCTGTGATGTCCGTTAGCCACAAAACCGTCACCGAGGAACACATCCACCAGCAGGGGTATATAGCTCCCTAGCTCACACTCACTCATTACCAGCTCTGGCCTGTAGGGGGACTCAATACGCGGTTGCTGCATTGAGCCTGCTGGAAAATACAGTAGAAGAAGAAGGACAGGCTGGCTCTACCCCCGATAGAACTGACCAATCAGAGCACAAAGGGCTGTGACGTTGCGAGGTAACTTTAGGTCATCCTTGAGACGAAGTGTTTCAACGAGAGCTTGATAATGGCCTAAAATGAGGATTTTGATAACGCTATTGTGGGGCAATGAAGGAACTAAATGACTTGTACTGAGGGCAGAAATGCTTTACAGGCATCCTAGTCTGGCATAGTGAAAAGGAGAAACAAGCATGATATGTCTCCTTTAAAGCTTTGTTCATAGGAGGTGCTATAATCACTACAAACAGGTTGTTCAAGTGAGCTTTAAGGTGTCACTCGTTAATCCTTATTCTATTTGCTTATCTTTCCTGTCTCAATCCTACATTTGGGTCATTCTACAGAAGCGAGGATTTTTGGGATGACAAGATGTCTTTTGTTTTATTTCTTTTTTTAACATTTAAACTTAAACTACATTGTTACATATGTCGTTGACTTTATGAATACACATAAATGAAAGCTTAATGATTTTTTGTTTTTTTGGTACATTAATCACAAAACATAATTTAATAAAGTGTATCCACACATCTGATTGTCACTGGTGTTCCTGATTGTTCCCCATAAGAAAGGTAACACCAGTGACAGTTTCACAAAAAATGCCCTTTAACAAAATGTCTGCTGCAGAGCATGACACAGCATGTTACTAATCTGATCTATTCACTAAATTATGTCTCTAAGTACATTTTTATTTGTTTGTTTGCAATTCCCTGCCAATAAAGTTGGTAACACCAGTGACATTAGCTAAAAGCTTCATATGAAATCATGAGATAAATGTTAATATTTCTGAAAACTGAAAAGGACAATGTTCTTACCAGGGTCCCTCTTCATAGATCTACAAGAAAGAGGTCAAAGGAAGTCAAGTGATGTCATCAGAGTGATTTCTTTTTCCAAAATAAAAGACTTTTGTCACATGGTAACACCAGTGACATGACTGCAGGGGACGACTACTTTAAATATATTTTATAATACTTATTTGGCATTTTGTTTTAAAATGTTCTCAAAATCCTCATTTTAGGCCATTATCAAGCTCTTGTTGAAACGCTTGGTCTCGAGGCTGACCTAAAGTTACCTCGTAACGTCACAGCCCTTTGTGCTCTGATTGGTCAGTTCTATCGGGGGTAGAGCCAGCCTGTCCTTCTTCTTCTACTGTATTTTCTGGCAGGCTCAAAGCAGGGACCGCGTACTGAGTCCCCCTACAGGCCAGAGCTGGTAATGAGTGAATGTGAGCTAGGGAGCTATATACCCCTGCTGCTGGATGAGTTCCTCGGTGAGGGTTTGGGGCTGACGGACATCACAGAGGAGGAAGTGTTTTATCAGATTACTCCAATAAAAAGAAAGGTACCTCGTGTCGTCACGACGTTTGAAATCTCACAGACATCTCACAATGACCTATTTTCAGAGGCATCAAATCTCATTCTAGGATATCAGAAAAAATACAATATCTCATTTTTTGAAAATTAAGGGGGTGTAAGGTCTTGTTTTCAAATTTATTATATTACATGTAAGTATTAAATCATGCATCAGCATGATATGTCTCCTTTAAGAAACAGGAGTTCCTGATTGAAACAAGAAACAACACCACAGAGTTAGCATCAAGCTGCTAACTCAAAGGACAAAAGAACCATTGGACTTCAGAGCCAGGAGCTGGAGGGACAGACCGGCCTGGGACCCACTGAGAAAACCATCAAAACTTGCAGAACTGGACTTTGCAGAGCAGAACCTAAAAGGACACCTTTTCCTCCCATGGGCTTGGTAATATAACTGGGCCTTACAGACTTTAGCATAGCACGGCTAAGCACAGGACTATTCAGTTGTACAATCACAGCATTGCTTTATTGAGTATGTTCCTAGAGCTTTAAGCTATAGCTAACTTCTGCATAGTTTAATATTACTATTTCAGGCAGAGGCATTAACCTCACACAAAGAGACCGTTTCTAACCTTCACCACTCCCCATGTGGTCCTGGCTGTAAAGAGCCACGCGGTGTCAAGACACCCTTTAGAGGCAGCCATCTTGCCTTCGTCTGTTACACATACACAAATACACACACCCACACACACTTAGACATAGGACTTAGGTTAGGTTAGGTATCGTATGGTTTCATGTTTTGTTTGTTAATAAATGATTTTGAACACAAAGTCAGTTGCTGGTCTGTTAATGTTGTATAAGAATGAATCTTGCCAACCTCTTCTCTGCAGAACTACCAAATCCTTGAACTTTAACTGACAGTTCATCAGGTAACTTTGGTTATTTTTATGAAGTTAATTATAAATCATGGTTCCAAATTAATAGTCAGCAACCTTAATGAGACTAACTTAATACATTGACTATCATTTCCCCTTTTATAGGTGGTTCCTTGAGGTTTAATGTAAATTAAATCCCATTACTTAATTTAATTATTTCTGATAGCCAATATTATGAAGTTGATGTTTGATGAACCTACATGATGCTCCATTCTCTCCTCTGGAGGTCATATTTATCATCTGAACCTTTAATAACTGTGTGATAACATCCAAAGCTCAAAGATTAGTTCTTATTTGATTTGTTTAAGCCCTTCTTTAATCTAGTCTCTGTTTATAGAACAGCCTGCAGCCATCTGCATGTAGACGCTTGACTATAGCCAAACAGTCTAAAACTGACATCACAAACATCTTCACTTTTAGGCTCTGAGTCAGACAGCACCCACGCTACGCTGGAAAAACACCACACCCTGCCTACCAGCTCATGACAACTACTGTTGCACAAAAAAAGAATATGCAGGTATATATTAACACATTTGTTGTGCTGCCAAGACCTGACAGAGAGAGGGAGAGACTTCTGATTCACTCCCTGCTGGCCTGGTGACAAAAGATTTCCTTCTAACAACAATTAGTAAGCATTTGGGGACTGAGGACGTCAATTAGGGATTTTGTGGGTGCAGATCTGTCCCCTTTTGCATGGATGTATGACTTCAGCTGCTCAAAATACACCAAACATTTTCAACAGGAGGTGTTGCATTGCTGTATTAAGACTTTCCTGAAGGTGTCACTTGTTGCTCCAAAACCTGTTTGTACCTCGGCCTGTTACGATAACGAATTTTGCTGAACGATAATTGTCCAAGAAATTATTGACGATAAACGATATTATTGTCAATATTATTTTGATTTTTTTTTCATAAATGTAGTTACAATACACTCAACAAAAATATAAACGTAACACTTTTGTTTTTGCTCCCATTTTTCATGAGATGGACTCAAACATCTAAAATTCATTCCAGATAAACAATATTACCATTTCTTTCAAACGTTGTTCACAAATCTGTCTAAATGTTTGATAGTGAGCACTTCTGCTTTGCTGAGATAATCCATCCCACCTCACAGGTGTGCCACATCAAGATGCTGATCTGACATCATGATTAGTACACAGGTGTACCTTATACTGCCCACAATAAAAGGCCACTCTGAAATGTGCAGTTTTGTCTCACAGCAAAATGCCACAGATGTCACAAGCACTGAGGGAGCGTGCAATTGGTAGTAATAGTTGTGCCATACATCCATGAACATCACCTCATGTTTCAGCAAGATAATGCACGGCCCCATGTTGCAAGGATCTGTACACAATTCTTGGAAGCTGAAAATGTCCCAGTTCCTGCATGGCCAGCATACTCACCGGACATGTCACCCATTGAGCATGTTTGGGATGTGCTTGACCGGCGTATACGACAGCGTGTACCAGTTCCCACTAATATCCAGCAACTTTGCACAGCCAAAGTGTGTGCTTGTTTTGATGCTAATGAATGCAGCTCAGACCTTCCTCAGAACTCTGCATTGCTTTACAACTTCTTTTTCCAACAACTTACAGGATGCAAAGCCACGAGGTAATGTATCTCTTTCTAGTTACGCAGTGGTAGTTTTTGATGTGTGACAACAAGCAATTTTTGGAAAACTTAGTATCGAAGTTTTGTAGCCGGCTATATATGGCTACTTACAGCCCGGTGCTCTAAGACGTGTCTGAATAATATAAATTTGCTCTAGTTTTAATTGTCTTGTTCCTGAAGTTGAGTATCCAGGCCAGTCCAGCCCTGTCCGACCCGACCGCGAAGCTAAGGAATAGCATTTATAGATAACCTATTTAGATGCTTTAAACTCATCTTAAAGTGTGTATTTCCATCAGGCATATATCTAAAAGGGAGACTTTTATGTAATTACTTAGAAACTCCTCACAGTCCCTTTAACTGAACTTTTTTGTCATTTTGATGGACAAGGTATACCTATACCTATACCATTTAAAATTAATTTAAAATTTTCTTTGCTGGTTCTAATTAAACATACTCTAAATGACAGCATTCACATCGTTGCACAGCCTCATCATCAAACCAGTTATGTAATCTTACATCATGTTCATCTCCTCCTCCATTGCTGCTGCTGCTGCTGTTTCCTGCTTTTAGATTGTGAGGTATTTGTTGTGCACACATTGTCTCTGTCTTGTTTGTTAAATCTGTGTGTTTTCTGTTTACTGTCTTGTGGACAGTGTTGCTATTTTGATTTGTTTTATCTTTCTATGTGATCACCTGCCTTCGGACAACAGATGAAATTTAGCTCCTGTGCTAATTCAGGCATATTTACAGTGACGTGTAGGGATGTAACGGTATGAAAATTTTATATCACGGTATTGTTGCAGTGTGCTCAAAATGTTCGAAAAGTACTTTTACATAGAATTGAAATCATTTAACTCCTTTAATATTATATTCATAACAGTTCTTTTGTCTTTTTTGTCAATAAATGTGTCAAGAAATGCCCTTCGAGTACATTTTTTACTCTTCTTTCATGAGAAATTAAAGTAAACAAGTCTAGCAAGTATTTGTCATTATTATGTAATAAATGCTTAAACTGTGTGTAATTACAAGAAAAGAAAAAAACAGATTTGAACTTTA
Organism: Scarus forsteni; assembly: GCA_036419115.1. Lineage (NCBI taxonomy): Eukaryota > Metazoa > Chordata > Actinopteri > Labriformes > Labridae > Scarus > Scarus forsteni. The sequence goes on along the minus strand of JAZDUH010000104.1, from coordinate 1,690,284 downwards.
AACAGGATTCTCTTCATAAACAATTGTTAATGAAGTAAAGTTGTAAAAGATTAAAGTTTTGAGACAGCCAAAAATAAATGTAAACTATTTCACAAACACTCACACATTTTAGTTTGCCTGCAGCATTAGTGTCCATGTTACAGCTCGTTATATTAGACCATGTCCAGGACTTTTTATTTATTTATTTTTGTTTTACTAACGATAGTCTTTGAAGCAGTTAGCCCCCTTCATGACTCTCCTCTGGTCTCCCTTTTCATGGCAGATCTTCTTGACATATCCTTTAATATTTACAAATTACGATTGATTAAATCCATATAAGAAGAACTTTGACGGAAAAAGACGATCTGTTTCAAAATACAGCGAAAACGCGGCAAAAGAACGGTGATAACTCACTCCAGAATGATCCAAATGCTGTTATTTAGTTAACCTTTATTTAAACCAACACTATGTAGCTTTTCAAACATAATATAATCCTTCGATATTCATTGTGATGGTCTACCACTTTACAATGAGTTGAATGAAACCTCTGTTGTGGTCTGGAGTGGTCTGTACACTGCCACACTAAAAAACTACACGTTTGGACTGCTTTACGGCATACGTCACTTCCCCCGATTCCCGATTCGTGAACAACACGGAAGTCTCAGCGAAAGCCAATCACGGAGCTTTAACCATGGCAGAGGCAACAACGTAAGGAAGAGAAAAGTTTTGTCGGAGGATACAAAACAAAGAAAGCGAGAGAAAAACAAGCTGAACGCTCGGACCAGAATAAACATCGGTTCGGCGTTCACTCGCTGGCGTGAAATAAAAGACGAGGAGGGATGTCCGACTACTATCAGGTATGTTGGGCGACTAATTTATGATGAAGTTCCTCAAAAAACTTGACAGGAAAAAAGTACAGCACAACAAATCCAGAATGTACCAGTATGTAGTTTTGTTTAGACCTATTTCAAGTGTGTGATGTCACCAGCTCGTTGTTGTCTTTACTTTTATTCACTTTATCGCTTCAACAGGACGGGGGCGACTTCACGGTAATAAAACCAAGTTGAACTTAGCAATTTTTAACATCGTCATTTCGTCAAAAATGAATACATTACCTCATCGCTATCCATCCTGCAAACAGCTGCTGAAGACAGAAGAATACTTTTGAGTGAAGTCCTGGCTTCTGTGATTCGCCTACAAAACAAACGCACGCGACCGGCAGGTCTGTCTTACGACAGTATGCACGCGCTAGAGCTCATGGGTAGTTCAGTTCTCTCTCCGGTCAAGCGGAGATCTTCTGTAGTGCAGCTTTAACCAGGAAAACCTCATTGAGATTAAAAATCTCTTTTACAAGAGTGTCCTGGCCAAGACAGCAGCACATTCAACAGTTTTACACAAACACAAGCAGCCATTAAACACATAAAACATGAATTCAATACATTTAAAAAGAGAAGTCACATTTTCAGACAGCTAATTTTGCTTGGACTGTCCACACAAGAAAGATAAAGTCAAAACATCTGCAGCCAGATGTGTCCAACTCCAAGTTGCTCAACATTGTCTTAATGTGTCCAGTGACTCCAGATCTTTTAGTTTCAGGTTTTTTGTGGATCATTCCAAACATGTGGAGTCTCAGACCTGAACGCCTTTTCCCCAGCTCAGTTCCTTACTTTTGGAACGGACAATAAGAAAAGATCCTGAAGATTATAAAATGATCTGACTGATGAAGGTCAGCAGGTAGGATGGGAGGAGCAAGAATACATTTAAAAATAAGAATAAGCCAGTGATTGAGTCTGAAGACCGTCCAACACGAGCATACAGCAAACAATGAAGAGTAAGAGATTTTAAACCAGTGATGAACCTCAGAGCTCCATGATACACAGTATCCAGAGACTGAAGCTTTGTGAGGAGGCATGCATGTACAAAACATCGCCATAGTCCAACACAGACATAAATGTAGCAGAAACCAATGTTTTTCTGGATTCAAAAGAGAGACAAGACTTTATTCTAAAGAAAAAACCTAACTTCAGTTTTAACTTTTTAACAAGCTGCTGAATATGGGCAGAGAAAGAGAGGGAATCATCGATTAAAACACCAAGATACTTATAGGAAGAGACTAGTTCAATCTGAGAACCCTGAGCAGTGATCACTGAAGGCAGGCTCGAAAGCTTGGATTTAGAATTTGAGAACAGCATAACTTTTGTTTTGTCTGCATTTAAAACCAGTTTTAAATCATAAAAATTTTGCTGCACGGTGTTAAAAACAAGTTGTAATTGTGCAAGTGCTTGGACTGGTGATGAAGCAGAAGTGTACACGACTGTGTCATCAGCATAGAAATGAAATTTTGCATTTGAAATGTTCCAGTTTATATTATTTATGTAGAGAATGAACAGACGTGGACCGAGGACTGAACCTTGTGGCACACCTTTAGTAATGTTGAGTGAACTAGAAGTGAGGCCCTCCACCTGTACAGACTGAGTTCTATCTGTCAGGTAGTTTTCAAACCAGCCAACAGCATGTTTTGATAGTCCAGCACGAAGTAACTGGTGAGCCAGGACTGAGTGGTCCACAGTATCAAATGCTTTGGACAGGTCAATAAAAAGGGATACACAATGTTTATTATCAATAAAATCATTAAAACACTGAGTGCAGCTGTAACTGTGCTGTGTCTCTTCATAAAGCCAGATTGAAAGTCAGATAAAATATTGTCAGTTAAAAAATCCTTCAGCTGATCACTAACCAGGGACTGGAGAACCTTAGCCAGGACAGACAGCTTGGATATGGGCCTGTAGTTATTTAAAAATGAGGGATCACCCCCTTTGAGCAGAGGAGTGATGTGGGCAGACTTCCAGATAGGAGGTAAAGAGTTTGTGGTCAAGGACAGATTAAAAATATGAGTTAAAGGAGAGGCAATAAAATCAGATGCTATCTTTAAAAAGTAAGGCTGGGGTTTGTCAGGGCCTGCATCTTTGGTTGTGTCTAAAAGTCTGAGTGCTTTATGTACATCAGAAACTAAAATGGGATAAAACTAAAAGAAGGTCCATGCTGATTTTCACCATCAGTAAAAGAATTAAAAGAATTAAAATTAGCATTAAAATTTGTGGAATTAAGAGACTCAAATAAAAACCCTGAGGCTATAAAATGCTCATTAAAACAAGAACGCATTTTGGTTTTGTCAGGGATTTTTTCAGAGTCTTTAAAAATGCATGGTGGTAGCTCAAAGCTTTTGCTATTGTCAGAGATGGATTTGATGGTTTTCCAGAATTTTGAGGGATTATTTAGATTTTGTGTCGTCTGAGAAAGAAAGTAATTAGCTTTAGCTGACCTGAATGGAACAAACCATTATTTCTGCCCTTGACTCTGTACCTCCTAAGTGGAACATGCTTGTTAATAAAATAACTAAAAGCATCATAAAAATACTTCCAGGCAACTTTGACATCAGCAATAAGCTCTATCTTTCCCCAATCAAAATGAAATAAATCATGGAGAAAGCCCTGCTCTGAAAAGTGCTTCATGTCTCGTTTTTGGATGACACGAGGTCTGGTTTTAGGGATTTTAGTGTTTCTCACTGCTGCTACAGCACAGTGGTCACTTACATCATGAGCAAATACAGAGGCAGTTGAGTATTTGTGAGGAGCGGTTGTTCGTATGAGATCCAACAGGGAAGCATTTTCTGGAATTTTTGGGGTTTGGTCGAGTTGCACTGCCAACCAACTGGAAGAGGTTCAATGAATCACAGTAAGATTTAAGATCATCAGAGACTGGTTGCAACCAGTTAAGATTAAAATCACCAAGAGCTAAAAGTTCCTTGGAATTAAATTGAGAAAGAAGCTGCATTTTGTTAAGCAAGAGGGTTGTTTCAGCAGAGGGTGTAGGGTAACAACCAGCAACATAAACATGAAGAGACTTGGAGACTTCAAGCTCCAAAGCTCAAAACTCAAACTGCTTAACCACAGATTTGGAGAGTAGAACAGTCGCTTGAAACTTTTTCTTGGTATAAATGGCAACACCTCCACCCCTACTAGGCCGGTCAGTCCTGAAGACATTATAGCCATCAATGGTTATTTCACTGTCAGGGACAGATTTAGTCAGCCACGTTTCTGATAAAACGATGACATCTGCATCAGCTGAGGATGCCCAGATTCACAGCATGTCCATTTTAGCAACAAGGCTGCGCACATTTAAGTGTAAAAAACCCAATCCAGCTCTTTCTTTAAAATCTGCCGGGGTGTTAAAATCAGAGGGGGTCTGGACCTGGGTTGGGCTGTACATTCCCAGACATCAACAGCAATAAAATAATCAGACATTTTTGTTTAAAAAAGTTCTCTCATTTGGGCGACACCGTCCTGTTTTAGAGTGAAGAACAGCTGGAGTAAGACAGATATTGTCATATAAAGTCATAAAACAGGTCAGACTAATAAAGTCCACAGTGTCAGAGGGGGAGGAAAGGGGCTGAGGTGGTGGAGTGACAGCAGGCGCACTGTCAGATCCGCATGTTCCAGAGTAAGATGAGTCCTGGATTGGTAACGCTGGACTGGAGTTTTTATTCCGGTGACAGCTATCCCAGAACACACTTAAAAAAGTCAGGAACAGAAAGGCCATGACGAACCACTGTTTCTGAATCCCCCTCATCGTCGCACAACACCAGGATCTGGAAGTATAATCAGCTGAGCATCGGGGTAGACAGAGGACCTCGTCACCAGCACTGGAATCCAGTCCGGGTTTTTCCTTTTCCCAGCGCTGAGGGGAGACGGTGCAAGACGTCACGTGTAAACAGGAAGTCCTGCAACAAGCAGCCACGCCAAAGTCAAAGCGAGGCAAAAAGCGGGACCGCTGCTTCGAACAATGAATTAAAAACCCACTGAATTTATCAGGAGAAGGCACTGTCCTTTTCACGAGGAGATCGGATCCAGGAACAAGACATTTAATTGTCTTGTTCCTGAAGTTGAGTATCCAGGCCAGTCCAGCCCTGTCCGACCTGACGGCAAAGTTTAGGAATAGCATTTATAGCTAACCTATTTTGATGCTATAAAACTCATCTTAAAGTGTGTTTTTCCATCAGGCATATATCTAAAGGTGAGACTTTTTTGTAATATCTTAGAGACTCCTCACAGTCCCTTTAAATGACATTTTGGGTTCTAAAAGATTTCATTTGCATCTCCTTCTCCCAGTAATGTTTCATCTGCATGTATTCTACAGATTGTGATGGCAAACACACTAAATGGACTGTTGAATTTTGCTCATTTAACAGACGCAATCCTCAGGATGTGTGTGTGGCTCCCAGTGGATGGAAGTTGGCTGGTTTCTGGCTGGAGCTCATCAGGCATTTGGTAGGAAGAAGGCTGTATCAGTATATCTGTTTAAAACAGGGAAGCGCTGCACTGCAAGTAGTCGACACAGGCCAGTGATGTCAAACACAAAAGTTTTTCCTCTCAGAGTGAATTTCTCCACAGAATTATGTCCCAATTATTGTTCAGCTTGTCTGCATTCTGGAGAATATGATCGATTTATGCAATTAAAGTCGTTATAGAAAGAAAACAATCAGCACTTCCTCCCCAAAGACTGAGGCCTTCTACACTGTGGAGGTATGTGCTGGGGAGAGCTGATCAGCAGATCCATAAATACTTTGTTTTTGTGACAGTTTCCAGTGTACGCCGTTGACATTGATCAGCTTTCAGAGAATAGCTGCAGGGCTGTTTTTGCTGTTTGTCTTGTCCTTGTGCAGGTAAAGACTTTGACAAACAGGTCAAATCAGAGGCTCCTCAGGTAAGTCATGGCTCGGGCTTTTGTGAACAACTGGACCAACAAGACCGTCAAGTGCTAAAGCATCTCTACCATTCAAGTAAATGCCTCAGTGCATGTCTGTGTTTATGCCTCAGGACGCATCAGCCGCCACAGCAGCGGTAACTTTGACAGCACCTTTTCTTTAGTTTTAGTTTAGTAACTGTTTTTAAAGTTGTAATCTAGTTTTCATCGGGTGAAAAAGGATTTTGACAAAAACTGTGATAATAATGACTGGTCGACAAAAGTAAGACTGCATCACAGTGGGGACATCATCACTCAGAAACCACTGTTTTAAAAATGAATTTTTCTTTTCTAATATGAGAAGAGAGTCACTGAGCCTTGGCTTGTTCATGACACGTGACACAGTCCCTCTGCGACCATGGCAGCCTCACATCTCGAGAAATTGGCGATGCTGTCCAGGCACAGCTCAACTTAGCATCTTACATGGCTTTAGAACAAGCTACTGTGTTCATTATAGATGTATGACTGTATGGATAGACAGACAGACAGGCTCTGTTTGTTCAGGGTGGCTGTTACTAAATACAACCACAAACAGACCGATACATCGGCCGGTCGATTTAATCGGCTGATTATAGCCCTTTTTAAAGTACTCAACATCGGCCAGAGTTTTGCAGCTATATTCTTAATTTGTCATAAAACAGTAAACGCTGTTCGGTGTCAAAGCTGTCCAGAATGATGACACAATGAAAGATGGTGGCACGTGTTGTTGCAGCTCTGATATCTGTATTGACTCTGTGTGTTTGGATGATGGATTGTTTGGACCAAAACTCACTTACACTCACACAAAGCTGCTGAATGATGTTTTTGCCTGCACGTCCGACATAACGAGCAACTTTCAGCGCTCGCACAATGTACCTCTGAACACTAGGGATGGGACGATACACTTAAACTGACGATACACTGCACGTCGATATGCCCGGGTCACGATACGATACGTCACGATACAATATCCAAAAAGTAAAAAAGTAAAAATATTACTGTGTAATTACAACTTATTTGTTTTTGTTAGAGTTGCACACAGGAAAACACAAGGCCTAACAGGCCAAACACAAACAATAACACTCTCTCTAACCCTAGAGAGGTTAGAGAGAGTGTATGCTAACGAGCGGTAGGCTCGTTTTCGCCGTCTTCGTCTTTTTTAATGAGAAAGTCAAAACACTGCCAGACAGATGACTTGTATCCAGGCGGAGCGTCCTCAATTTCGACCTCATTCGACTCCATCATTGGGCTTTTTGGAGACAAGGTAGTTGGTGCTAATGTTTGTTGTCTTCACTTCTGGTCACATGCGCTGTTACCGGACGTGACGTCTTTTTTTTTTTTAAACTCGATGCATCTTGTCACGTACTGTATCGCGATATATTGCCAAACGATATTTCATCCCATCCCTACTGGACACAGCTCTGCTCAGCTACAGAAGCCTCATACACCAACATTTTTCTGACCATTGACACATCTTTCATTCACAAAACTGACAGATGATTTATTTGTGACTCTTCTGCAATGATTGTTACAGAAACCTGACTCAGCAGTAAGCTAACTATGCTAGCATTAGCATAGCTCCCTCAGAGCTCTACTTCGTCTTCAGCCTGTTGCAGGACTCTCATCCAAGGGAAGTCTTCATCATAGCTGGAAACTTCAATCAGCCTGTTTAAAGAAGTTTGTGTAACATGTGCAGTGTCCCACAGAGTATTTTGATTTCCTCACACGTTACATCACGTTTACAGTAAAAAAAAGTGTTTCTACCTTCATTAAAACCTGCTTCTGATGCACTAATGAGGACTGAAAGGCAGATGTGACAAGATAGAGTTCTTAATTCATTTATATTTTTACATTTTAAATAAAATAATTTAGTTTATTTTGCAGGAATTAACTGCAGTTGTGTTCACTATTTTATTTTGTGCTTGAAAGTTCTTTTCTTTTGAAAGTCACAGAGTAGAAAAATAAAAGAGGCTTATGAAAATAAAGTTGTTGCCTTCCTCTCACAATGACCTTTTTAGAAGTTGTTCTACCTGTTCTTATTTTAATCAACAAGAAGAAAGAGCTAAAGAGCAACTCTTTTTAAGCTTTTATATTCAATTTCCCAGAGGTTTAAAGCTTTTCTTCATGTTTTTGGACTTGAAAATTCCTCTGTGTTGTTAAGTTAAACAAATACTTTGGGGCAAAGGATTGTAAAACAGTCAAATGTTCTGCCTGTAACTCATATATCCATTATTGTAAGTGTTTTGGGACCAATTGAAAAAAATCATATACAGACCTGATCAAAATCTTAAGACCAGTTGAAAAATTGCTAGAATATGCATTTTGCACATTTGGACCTTAATGAGGTTTTAAATAGCGCTACAATATGCAAAAGCAAGACGGGGGGAGTGCGACAAAAGCACTTTGAAAGAGTAATGTATTCAAAACAATAAGTAAACAGAAACAGGCTGTTTATCAGCTGATCAAAAGTTTTATATATATATTATTTATTTAAACAAATATGGGCATCGGTCGGGCCCTAATTACAAATCACAGGAAGGTTTGGCATCATGCAGAGCTGCAGCACTCCACAGACTTTATTTTCATCAATGATCCAATCAAAATCCTGGAGGCTTTAAGTTTAGAGATCCACTCCATTCATTTTTCCCACTGTGCCCTCTTTACTGATCACTGTGCAGCATTTGTGATTTCAGTTTTTAAGGACTACGGTTTCGATTAAACCCTCTAAGATATCTGCACATCTTCATTGTCATTAGCTAATCAGCGTCAGGGTGTTCCCTCATGTTGGATTTGTTAGTTTGAGCTTTTCTGTCAGTGTTGGGTGGCGTCACAGGGTGTGTTTGTTATCAGTGGTTTTTGATTTTTTATTTTCTTTTGCTTTGCAGGTGTTGTGGTGAAAATCGTCATAACGTTTGCCAGAACAAGATTGCAGCGCAGGGTGTGTCAATTTTCTCAAATACCCAGGAACTCCACAGTATGTCACCATGACGTTTGTTATCACAATCTTCAGACTGATGGACTGGTCTGCAGGGCCAACAGCAGTCTGAGGCTTATTAAAGGATTAAAGCTGGATTAAAAAAGGTTTTTCTGCCTTGGGTAACAAACTGCTACACTTTCAGCTCACTTTATGTACTGACTCAATAATAAAAGCATGAGTGAAATTATCTCTTACACCTGAAGCTGCAGAAGGGAGGGAGAGAAAAGACTTGATATCATCTTATCCATTTTTAAATGAAGGCCAAAAACCAGCCGACAAATCAGTAAATAATTTTCAGAGGTGACGTCCACATAGAGGCAGGTGTTTGGAAAAAGACCCTTTTCTTACTTTTTAGGTCACTAAAAATAGATTATCTGTAAAACTCCTGCTGATGTGAAGATTTTTCTAAACAGTTTTGGGTGTCTTGTCTGGAAATAATCACTCAGTTTTGGTTGTTTAGTTGTGTTTTGTTCTGTTTTGTGCCTTTTGAATATTTTTTTATATATACCCAATCTAATTCTGCACTATTTTTTTTTAACCTATTTTTGTACTTTATTTTGTCTCTTCTGACTCTTTCAAATTCTAAATTTATGTTGATTGTTTTTGCACCAATTTACCAAGTCTTATTCCTTTCTTGTGCAAATGTTCTTGGCAATAAATAGAAGTTCTAATTGCTCTAATTACTGTTTCATGTGTGCCTGGGTTACTCACAAAACCACACACCTTTAAAGGACACGTTTTGAACAAGATTACTGAGTGAACTCGCTTGAGTATTATTAAAGTTTATTTTACTCACATCTCTGCTTATAATTACAAATGCTTATTGAGCCAAGAGCTGAAAATGAAGCATTCGGCTTATTATACCAACATTTCAAGCCGAGACAAATCACTATTTCCAGATAATTGAAATATCATATTACAGTCCTGCTCAGTGTTATTGGCACCCTTCATTATTTTCATTGCTTTAACAATATCTTCAGAAATAAATTGAAATGTACCAAATTTATGTCATCAGGATCTTTTAATTGAAGGTCCAAAATACTTTAACAAAAAAAACATTTTTAAAAATTACATATCGTAATTTCAAAGAGTTCACTGAAAAAAAGCATGTGCAGCAATAATGTCACCCCTCTTCAGTATTTTGTTGCACACCCTTTGGCACTGATGACAGCCTCCAAATGTTTCTTGTAGCCATCTATAAGCTTCTTGCTCTTCTCAGCTGGTATTTTCTCCCACTCTTCCTATGCAAACTCTTCAAGCTCTTGAACATTCTCAGGTTTCTTTTCCCCAATGGCAGATTTCAGCCATACCAAAGATTTTCAATCAGATTGAGATCAGGACTCATTGCTGGCCATTTTAAAACAGGCCATTTTTTTCCTTTTCAACCATTCCTGTGTGCTTTTGGATGTGTGCTTTGGGTCTTTGTCTTGCTGGAGGACCCACGATCTTCGACTCAAACCAAGTGTTCTTACACTGGGTCGGACATTACTCTCTAAAATTTCTTGATAATTATCTAATTTCATGACTCCTGTGATACGATCAAGGCCTCCAGTACCCGATGCAGCAAAGCAGCCCCAAACCATTATGGAACCTCCACCATGCTTAAATGTTGGTAGGGTGTTCTTTTCCTTGTAGGCTTTCAAGAGGTGTCACTTAAAACCACCTATTCTAAATATGACTGCATGATCATAGTAGCTGATGAAGAATAATTTACAAACCTTAATATGTGAACATTACTTCTGCCAAGTTTGAGTCTGATAAAGTGATGCAGAGCAAAGTTCGAGAGGTTTGTAAAGAAACTGTACTGACACACTGTGTACTTAAACTTCATGGGTGCCAATCATGATGATTAGGACTGTATATATAGACAGGCTGGCATGGTGGCGCAGCAGGTAGTGCACGCGCCTCACAGCAAGAAGGTTGCTAGTTCAAATCCTATGTGTCCTGTGGAGTTTGTTCGTTCTCACATGCATGTGTGGGTTCTCTACTGGCCCCTCAGCTTCCTCTCACATGCCAAAAACATGCTTGTTAGGTTGGCCGGTGACTCCACGTTGGATGGTTGGCTCTCTATGTGGCCCTGTGGTTGGCTGACAAACAGTTCACTCAAGACAGCTGAGATAGGCTCCAGCCCCTGAGAACATTTTACGTAAAACTGAGGCCTGGACCACACGAATACGATGTATTCCTAAACGCACATTTTCTGTCCAATTGAGCCTCTCACCACACAAACACGGCGATTTCACATGAACTGAAATATTTTTAAAATGGACGAAAAAATGGATAAAATATTAAAATACCCGGTAAAATACCCGTGTGGCGATGTTAAATGGAGCTGGTGTTGACGCGACAGTAGTCTGCCCTGATGTTTTCGTTAACAGTATTAACGTAACGCTGTTGGATACATACACCTTCAGAAACTCCTCCAGGATGATGATATTTTGTGTAACAGAACTCCCAGGCGACATTTTCTTGGGCCTTTTTAGTTTTCGTAGTTTAATGTTACATAAAAAACAAGTCCACTTCATCATCCGTTCACACAAAAGATTATTTTATTTGTTTTTTTCCGACATCTTCTTACCGGTAACTTTAGCCGTTTGTTTTGGTTGGACAGTTAGACTGCTTCTTCTTCCTGTTTTTGACTGCTCGTAACGTTTTTCTTATGCTTTTTTTTTTTAAACAAAGATGAAAATATCCAGTGAAAAAATATCCATATAAGTCCAGTCCAGGACTAAAGCTGCCTCAAATTCATCCAATTTCATATTACGTTAAAAATTAAACATACAGCCCATCAGAAAGGGAAAAGGCTGCAACAAACTCAGAAATAAAGATAAATATTCTAAAGACCGTATCAAAGGTTGCCTTATCTATTCCTAGACTAAGATTCTTTTCGTTTGTTGACCCACTGCCAGGCATGTACGCAGCGGTTTGTTCATGTGCCCTGCAGTTTAGCATCATGTGTGTTCCTTAAGATTATTACATTAAGTTCTAATCTTAGGCTAGCAATAGATAACGTACCATAATGCAGTAAAAACACACAAGCACACAGGACTATTTAGAGCTGCTGAAGAGTTTATCTAATGACTGTAGGCACAGGCAGGCTAACGCGACCCACTGACTCCCAGTATTTGAGCTAAGCCAGTTAGCCCTGCACGTCTTCTCCTTGTTACTGCACACAGAATGAGACAAGACACGAAACCAGAAAAATGTTGGCACATCCCTATGAGGCCAAAAATATTAAAAATTATGTTTTGAATAGTTTGCTTTGGACAGCCTTCCCATAGGTCATCATCTTTTGGAGATTTTGTATCTTATGCCCTCTGAACACAACATTTCAGACACGGTTAGACTGAAACAATATCACACACGACACACTTTAACTCTGCTTAAAGTAAGCTTCACCACAGACTTTGGAGCTGCAACGTTTGCTTTTTATTGAGTCTGCGTTTCCAGTTTGGAGAGAAATCAATCAGTCCTTAAAGGAGACATATCATGCTGATGCATGATTTAATACTTACATATAGTATAATACATTTGAAAACAAGACCTTACACCCCCTTAATTTTCAAAAAATGAGATATTGTATTTTTTCTGATATCCTAGAATGAGATTTGATGCCTCTGAAAATAGGTCATTGCGAGATGTCCGCGAGATTTAAATCATCGTGACAACACGAGGTACCTTTCTTTTTATTGGAGTAATCTGATAAAACACTTCCTCCTCTGTGATGTCTGTTAGCCACAAAACCGTCACCGAGGAACACATCCACCAGCAGCAGTATATAGATCCCTAGCTCACACTCACTCATTACCAGCTCTGGCCTATAGGGGGACTCAATACGCGGTCGCTGTTTTGAGCCTGCCAGAAAATACAGTAGAAGAAGAAGGACAGGCTGGCTCAACCCCAGATAGAACTGACCAATCAGAGCACAAAGGGCTGTGACGTTGCGAGGTAACTTTAGGTCAGCCTGGAAACCGAGTGTTTCAACAAGAGCTTGATAATGGCCTAAAATGAGGATTTTGAGAACGCTATTGTGGGGCAATGAAGGAACTAAATGACTTGTACTGAGGGCAGAAATGCTTTACAGGCATCCTAGTCTGGCATAGTGAAAAGGAGAAACAAGTATGATATGTCTCCTTTAAGCTTTATGTTTAGTGCCTAATCACAGCAGACGAGGCTCGGTGGATGAGAAATCAACAAGCAACAGGTAAATGTCATTCTGTGTGATAAAGAAAGGAAGATGCTCAAAGTGTGACTGAACTGAGCAGGTGCTCTAAATGTCTGGAAATGCTGTCATAACGCAGCATCACAGACACGCCTTCAACTGTAATATTAACTCTTAATGTTGTTTGTAAGTCTGTGATAATGCTAATTGGACTATGCTCCATTCAACCAAATAATGGTAACTAAAATGTTTTTCTCTCTCACTTAGAAAAAGAAAAGACAGAAACCCGTCCTTCTTTGACTCAGTGGATCCACAAGGTTATGATGATTTTGAGAAAATCAGGGATTCTGTACAGTCTGCAGATGTCACCAAGACAGTCTGGCTGCAGACCTGCACTGACAGGACCAAGCTTTGCAGACCTGCACTGAGAGGACCCCCTGCACTGAGAGGACCCGACGTCACGCTTTTTTTCTCACATGCTCTGGCTGCAGACCTGCACTGACAGGACCGGAAGCTGGTTGGAGTCTTTCAAAATAAAAGCGAATATACCGGAAGCATGTATTTTCGTCAAAAGTTTATTCAAAACCTTTCAGAAATAAAAGCCATTAGACTGGGAAGAACGTTTAAATGCCAACGACAGTGAAAGCCCTCTCATTTCAAACTTATTTCATACATATATCTAAATAACACATCCATGTCTAATCCTAAAGTTAACCTACTTAGCCCTAGCCACTGCTACCCTAACTACGATAACAGCGCTTAATTTGCTTTTAATACTTAAGCAGGCTGCTTACAGTGATCACTTTGGGTGTTTTCATACATGTTTAAATGCTACAGGCAGTGACAGCCTGTCATGTCAAGCTTATCTCATAGATATATCTAAATAAAACATCCATGTCCAATCGAAAAGTTAGCCTAGTTAGCGCTAGCCTCCGTTAGGCTAGCGCTAACTAGGCTAACTTTTGGATTGGATTGCAGCGCGAAAAACACCCAAAAGCCCAAAAGTCATTTCTTTCCAATAAATATTATGACACAGAGCAGTATATAATGGAAAAGACAACGTTTGTAATGGAATAAAGACTGTTCCTGTTTCTTCGAAAAAGACGAAAAGTAGTCACTCGACTATAACTCAGCTTCTCTCTTCACGGGAAAAAAACACACTGGAGCATGTGATGTGAGAAAAAAAACGTGACGTCGGGTCCTCTCAGTGCAGGGGTCCTCTCAGTGCAGGTCTGCAGCCAGACCCCTCTCGATGTCACAGCCACAGTCTCAGGCCCCATCCACACAAAGACAAAACGCTACACAGTTTCCAAAACGATCGTCATAAAGACGAAGGCGTCTCAGAAAATGTGTGCGTCTACATGAATGCACTCGATACGCATGAAAACGCTGTAAAACACATGCCAGACCTTTAGGGGCGCTGTAACGATATGACGGAAACAAGCGGAAACAGACGAAAAAACAGTGGGCATGCGCACTTGGGGCAAAAATTGTAAACAGAGATTGTGATGAAGTGATCATAAAGTGGCGTAATGTATCCTCGATAATTGTTCAACTCGGTGGTGACTGAGAAGAAGGAGATTTTGCTTCAACAGGGATAGTAGGGTCACTAGCTTCATCAGCACATATGCTACACCGTACGCCATTGTCGTTGCCGCGTGTGATGCATGCGTGTCAATGAAGATATGAAACTATGACGTAAGTGTACCTGAAAACTTGCGGAAAGCCAGTAATCACGGAGCTGTGTATACGGCATTTCAAAATCTTTCCACTCTGGACCTGGTTTCAAAAATGATCATTAACAGACCCCCAAAACGCCATCTTCATATGGATGATACGCAGATTCAGCTAAAAATGTATGCGACCTCGGTTTGTGTGGATGGAGCCTTAGACTGTCACTCTGCAGTCTCCACCTAATCAGCCCAGCTCCATTCACCTGCGCTCCTGAACACACCTGCACTCTGCAATCAACACTGCCTATTTAAACCCCAGCTCCACAGTCACTAGTTTTCAGATCGTCTCGCTCTCATGCCTTGCAATCCAGACCCACTATCCGAAAAGATCACCCGTTGCCAACCTGCTTTGTTCCTGTTTCTGACCTTCTCATCTGATCCTCGGCTTGACCACAAGGTATCCACCAGTTTCTGTCCTGTACTTACCTCTCGCCTGATCCTTGGTTGCCGACCTCGCCTTCTGTTCCTGACGCTGAGTACCTGCCTGTGAGTCCTGATTATTGGTGGCTGTCTAATATACGGCTAACATCCTCTCTTCCTGCTGCTGACGAATGAGAGTGAGTCAGTTTCTCCTTAAAGATCATGAGCGACGGTTAAAGTGTGTGGCTGCAGCGTGGTCGGGTGAAAGCGTCATCAGCTGCAGATCCTGAAGTCCCTGGTTAGATCCTCACTCCTGAGCCTTTCAATAAAAGCTGTTATTGCTATTATTGAATTCTGCCTGCTGTCTCGCGTCTGGGTCCTTCCTGCCTCTGTATCAGCAGAGAAATACGACAAGACTTGGTCCTTATTAAAACACATCAAAACTTTAACACTGTTGAGCCTCGAGCCTTTTGCTTTTTTTCCTCTCTTCTGCTTCTCAGCGGGGGTGGACGCTTTTCTTTTTGCTCCCTGCTCTTATCTGCCCTGCTATGCTGTCTGTGTCTATTGCAGCCTCTCTCTGCATTTCTTTCCAAAATCTAAAATCATGGAATTAATCAGCTGATCTCTCAACGCCATCGACCAAATTTTCTGGACAAGAAGAGCGGGGAAAGGAGAACCTGCCTGTCCCGATGGTACTTTCTCGGCTGGGTACACGATGGACTCCTGGGAGAAGTGGAGGATCGTGTGCCTGTCGATTCTGTCCGTCGAGGACGTAGAAGATGCCTACATAATTGGATTTATGATAACAGGTTTCTTGCTGTTTGGAGTTAGCAGTTTCCTGATCTATCACACAGTTAAGAAGACGATGGCAGCACTTGTCTCTTGAGAAGCTGCCCGTCATGACTGAAGGAATGTGCAGGGCTGTCAGCACTCAGACTCAAGCGATTTGTGAGCTCAATCATAGGCTTGATGGGATTCTCGAGCAGGACAACACCTTGGAGAAGTTGACAGCTCGGCTTGGTTGAATTGTTCCACGGATTCGAAACATCATTGTGAGAGACCAAAAGACTAGAAAGGCTGATGGAAAATTACAGTTGGCCTGACCTAAACAAGTCTCTTTTTGTTTTGGCTTCCCGTCTGTCCTTGAGCAGGCATATCTACTCTCCTGGAATGTTTTGCTAACAGAGGCTCGATCCCCCCCCCCCTCCCTCCACTCCCTCATCCTGTGTCATCTTATCGGACAATAGAGACTTTGTGAGGTGTAAGCTAGGACAAGGTCACTGGAGTCCTTCCGAATCATTTCTTGTATTATATAGATGTTAACTTTTTTACTAGAAGTGTAGGTCTTGAATTTTTTTAGGCTGTGACCTCTCTAATTTAAGAAAAACTAAAACAAAAGTATGCGGTCAATGCTCAGTTTGCACTTGTTTTGTTTACAGAGAGAGTAAATCATTATAATCAACTAAATCTAAAATTAGACGAATGTTATTAGCTATATGCCTTCCTTTCGACTGACACTCATCAATAATATTATCAAGGCATAGCTTCAGTCTTTGTGTGAAGATTAGAGCTAATAATTTAGCATCGTTGTTTATCAGGGTTATGGGTCTCCAATTTTCAAGTTTTAGTGCATCTTTACCTGACTTTGGTATTAAGGTAATAAGACCTTGAGACATGGTTGCAGGCATCCTTCCTAACTCAATTGCTTCCTTGAAAACACCTAAAAGAAATTCTGAGATGTCCACGTGAAACACTTTAAAGAATTCACCAGTTAAGCCATCATTACCTGGAGATTTATTGTCTTTAAGTTTAGAGATACATATTTTAATTTCTTGTAATGCAATATTTTGATCACACATCTTTTTATCATTCTCACCTATAAATTTTGCATTTTGCTTAATTCCTGAAAAAAAGTCTGTGTCATCAACGTCACTATTTTTTTTATACAATTGCTCATAGAATTCAGCAACGAAATGCTTAATCTCATTAGGGTCTTCTGTAATTTTTCCATTGATATTCAGTCTGACCAAGGAGGACATATCAAAATTTCTTTTTTCCAAGTTAAAAAAGTACTTTGAGTTCTTCTCCCCCTCTTCTAACCATTTTCTCCTTGATCTAACAAAGGCAGCTCTTGCCTTCTCCTCATATATCAGGTCCAGCTGTAGATGCAGCGTATTCAAATTATCTTTATCCTGATTACACAGATTTTCCTTTCCGTATATTGCAATAATTTCTTTAATAATATTGTCTTCTTTAATTCGTTTTTTCTTTGCAATTTCTTTGCCTCTCTGAATTGCCATCTTCCTGATACTATATTTCATATATTCCCATTGCCCACTTCAGGAATTTAGACTTTTAGCTTTATTCCAACAGTCCTTAATAATTAGGCTGGCATTGTTCAGAAACTGCTCATCTTTTAGGAGCATATTATTCAATTTCCAATAGCAAGACTTATGCTTGCCTTCCTCCCTTGTATCACTTAAGTTTATTAATATGTAAATCAAATTGTGATCTGTAAGGATTGATGGTTCTTTTTTAACATCCAAAACTTGGCTTTCAAGATCTCTGGATAGCAGCCAGAAATCAATCCGAGACTGCTTGGACAAATCTTTAGTACGCCAAGTAAATTGCATTTTATCTGGATTCCTATGTCTCCATATGTCAAAGCAGTTCAGATTTAAACATAAATTGTCGAGTTCAGAGGAGCAATTGACTCTTATAGGTCTGGGTGGAGTACAATGTAATGTAGGATCTTTTATGGAGTTCCAATCCCCTCCTAAAATTAACTTAGCGTTAGGAAATGTATTCATTAAACAAGATATTTCCTCTTCAAATTCACGAAACAAAGCTCTGTTCTGTAAACTGTTATTTGTAGCATAAATGTTACCCAAAACAAATATGTCCCTTTTCTCCAGCACTAAAATTGGCCATCTTCCATACTCATGTGCTCTACTTTTCAAAATATTACCACCAAACTGTCCTCTCAAAATTGCAACACCTGCGGATGTATTGGTTCCGTATGACATCCATATGTTATCACCCCATTGACTCTTCCAGAAGTTATGGTCAGACTTTAATGCATGCGTTTCTTGTATAAAATAAAAATCTGCCTTAAATCTCTTACAAAACAAAAAAATTGTTTTCCTTTTTAATATATCTCTGATACCCCGCACATTAATTGAACACACTGATAAAGACACTTTCCTTCAATTGAAAGTGAATAAGGTTTTTACTGCCTGAAAACTAAGGACAGACATGTACCCTAAAGACTTACATGTGTAAATACAACCAAGATACTGCACCGCTGGGCTCTACATTGCTTCAAAGGCACAACTTAAATGTCTGTCGGCAAAACGTGGAGTTTCATACCTTCTATGCTCTCAACTCTCTCCTATCAATTATAGCTCTGGCCCCGACAAAGAAGGCTTTCTTTCTCTCTTTGCGAGCCGCATCGATCTGTGGCCACAGTCTGTTTCGAGTCTCCTTGTCCTTAGTTGTCAAATCTTCTCCAAATCTCAGCTTCCTGGACGCGAGGTATGCAGACTCCTTTGCCTTTTTCCAAATGAGTTCTTTGACTGATCTGGATGTAAACCTGATGATTACTGGACGTATCCTCTCTCCGTCTCTCCGTCCAATCCTGTAGGTGATATCGACGTGGAGCTGTAGATGGTCACCGAGGTCCGGTGCAATGGCTCGGCAAATTTCAATCACACGTAGCTTGAGGTCTTCTCCTTCCTGTTCTTTCAGAGCGTACAGCCTCAGGTTCCATCTCCTCTGATACCGCTCTGCCTCATTCACCTTGTCCTCCAACTCTGCAAGCCTTTTCTCTTGCGTCGTGACTGAGGTTTTCATCGTAAATACCTCAGCTTTCACATCTTGAAGCTCTTTAAATAAGAATTCAGAGCTTTCTTTCAACGCGTTGATGCTTTCAGTATTTTGTTTAATCAGCGTCTCCAAGCCGTCTGCCCTTTTCTCTATACCATCAGCTCTTTCGTTTATTTTGTCCACCAACAGTCTCACAATGTTGTCTTGTACCTGGGCAAAGGTTGGCTCAGCTCTCCCCCTCTTGGCGGCCAGAGTGTGTATCGGAGACTCAGTCTCAGGTGAGGTGGTTTCCTCCCCTTCATTGGGCCGAGCATAGCCGTGCATGTTATCGGCAGTAGTAATCACCTCCAAAGTTTTACCGACGCCGAAAGAGATCTCACTGGTCAATTCAGGGAGAGATTGTTCTTTCTCAGAGATTTGTTTGCCCATTGTCCTTTTACCTTTTTCTTTATCCTTTCTTTGTTCAGTCATGACGGTGGCATCACAACTTCCAGACGGGTCTGGCATCCCAGGTGTCCAGGAGTGTGTTAATTAGTCCCCTGTTGAGGTTACTTGCTGCCCTGGCAAAGTTAACAATAAGAGGCAGTACTTAGTCCCAGGTTGCCAACTCTTCTTTAACTTGCAAATGCATTTACATTTAAGTCATCGTTTAGACTTGCTGTTTTCAGGCGTGAATTAAAGTTTGTCTCAGTGGCGTTAGCAGCCCATGTCACCCGTGGCAGCCATCTTGGCCCTGCGTTTCATGATATGATCCATTATGGGGCATTTGAGTATGACTATGCCCACCATCTGTCATAAAACCCTTTAGGATTAAACATGAATTGACTGACGGCCACCTTCACTGTGGGGAATGGCCTGATTTGGCCCTCGACCCGCCACTTTCCCCCCTCTATTTTAAAGTTATGAACATTAGTTTGCCTTTAAAACAAACTTTTGTCTTTTCTTGGCTCCTTTACCTCCCTCACTATGCTGTCCCCACACTGCGTGTGTCTGTCTCTGTGTGTGTGTGTGTGTGTGTGTGTCTCTGCGTTGGTGTGTGTGTGTCCCTCCTCCTCTTTCAAAAGGCTCCTCTCGCCTCCATCAGTCTTACTTTTGCAGGAGCTCTGTCGGTTCACTGCTCTCGGATACTCTCTCTTTTCTTCAGGGATGAACCGGCTCCTTTCCCTCCTCCACCTGCTCCTGGCGCTGCTGTTTGTGGTGAGTAGACATCGGAGATTTTCCCGAACTTTCCTCTTGAGCCTGCGTTTAAGTTCTGGTGCTTTAGTTTAATGTCACGGCTGTTCTCCTGTTTGCATATCCGCGTCATCAGGTCGGAGCTGCAGCAGCAGTCAGGCTTCAGAGGCTCAAATCCGCAGCTTGCGGCAGTTTATGATATTTGCGGACAATGGAGGGAGCAGCAGGTCAAAGCTTCAGACGTCTGTTCTTTAACATGACGCAGAATTCTCCAGACTGATGGTCAAACAGAGGCTGATGTTTGCCTGCTTCCTCTTTACGACAAAGGGTATGCAAAATATCTGCAGACAAAAGTCCAGCTGCAATAACCACCCATAGACCTGCACCAGGGACGTGCAGCCCGCTTTTACTCACAAGTTAATTTTAAAAATCAATAAACTTGTAAACATGAAGAGCAAAAAGACTGCCATGAGCAATTGATTATAATTATTTTAAATTATTAAAAAAATGTTTTATGACAAAAGTATCATCATTTCTTTTTGAAAACGTAATCCTGTTTAGGCTGTGTATAAACTGTTTATGTAGAATTCTCAGAAATGCATCACTAAATGTATTTGTATAAATTAAAATAAATAATTTAAACACACCGAAAAACTTGAAAAGAATAAATGGTATAGAAAATGAATGAATAATTAAGACATACAAAAAAAGAACACGTGTTGTTTTACAATAAAAATAGTTTCCATGTTCTTTAACTCTGTGTAGGTGTTTAAAAAAGTCTTGATATTTATGTTTTATTTTTAAGTATGAATGCTGATTTCAGAAAAGTGTTCCTTATTATAATTAAATAAACATAAATGTTAAATAATTTGTTCCTTACAGTCCACCCCTGATCTGAACTGGACTTTAACAGAAATGTTTTCACATTGAAGCAGCACATCAGGCTTTTCTTTAACTTCCTCTGACTCTCATTTATAATGTATGGCCTTTTGTACATGTAGGCCTTCAAAAACAGTTTTAAAACAGCATTTTGATCATGCTTTTATCAGGGGGTGTTTTGCTTTCCTCTCATCTTCTTTATTCTCTAACCTGTTGTGGAAGTCCATGTGTGCACCCATCTCAGTTAAAGACGTGTTTGATAAGAAACTACTATTAAACTACAACTTTAATCATATATTCATTTGGTCAAATACACGGTTCTTAACTCTTCCAATCCAAACCATTTCATTAGTTTTGTTTCTTTTTTAAAAGTAATGCAGGTAAAACCTCACCTGGCCAAGCACAATCAAACTAAATAAGCATGTTTGTTATGATGATAAAAACATGGGCCACTGCAGTTTTCATGTGTATATATTAAATTAAACAGAACTTCATATTATTTTAACAAGCTCCCTCGAGCCTTTGCTGTTATTGGAATGATAAAAGTGTGATCACAGGCTATGGCTCAAATGTTTTAGGGCCACATAATAACTTACACTAAGTTTAAATTATTTAAGGAAGTGGCAGGTAACTTTTTTCCCTTGCTGACCTTTGACCTTTGGCTGCTCCTGATTGGACGGGGGTGTCAAGAAAACAAGAGAAGATGTAAATGAGTGCATTTGATTGGTCAGTTAGACTGACAGGAAGTTGTCACTTTCTACAGAGGTCAAAAAAAAAATCTACTAGTGTTGCCTCTACATTTTTATGAACATTTAATAAAAATCAGTAATAAAGTCTTTATCTTTGTGTGTCCATCAGTAAAACTTTTCTGAAAAGAAACACTGTACACATGCCGGATTAAAACTTTTGTAGGTTCATATTTGACCAAAAAACAGTTTGACTCGACCAAAGTTTGATTTTCCAAACACTGTTGTCCCTAAAAGATCCAACCTACAGCCACAGAGATCTAAGCAATCATGGAGTAAACAAAATTTGCCTTTTCTAACACCTTTAGTGTCTGATTTCATAAACACTGGCCACTTTATTAAGAACACCTTGTTACTACAGGGTCGCCCCTTTAGTCTCTAAAATTGGCTCCAGTACTCAACACATCCAAATCTCTACTCTCCCAATCCACCACATCCCAGATGTGCTCTTCTGTCCTGAAATCTGCTGACTGTGGAAGTCACTTGAGTACAGTGCACTCTTTTATGAGAAGAAACCAGTTTGACATGCTCTGAGTTTGATCAATCAATCTTTATTTGTATAGCGCCAATTCATAGCAAGTGTTATCTCAAGACTCCTTACAACAGAGCATGAACTCTTCATTTTGTGGATACACATATATGCATATAGATATATACATATAAAGATACACATATACATATAAATACAAATATATCCATCCAACACCAACATGAATCCATATAGCCAATGAATTATGCTGCTTTGCAGCGGATATACTGAATGGATTTTTTTCATTCTTTTTGGTCTTTAGATTGCGTAGATCGGACCATAGGACCATAACGGCCTTATAAACGGTGTTATTAAGATGTACCAAGCTTCCAAATGGTAGACCATAGCTTTAACCTGTTATTGACTGAACAGGCAAGACGAACAGTTAGGTTAAAAATAAAAAAAAACTTTACAACAGAAGTTACTTTGGTAAATTACACTATGAAGAGATTGTTCTAAAGTTCACAGTAACTTCCTGTCAACAAGATGCCGGTTGGTTACTGTAAATGTCCTTACAGCAGCATTACTCTGTTATAAATGTACAACATTATGACTGATTTTTATTCAGAGGATCATTGTGGTCTTTCACTTTTTAACTTCTTTAATGCATCTTAAATTACACGGAGCTTGACATACCATAATTTATCTCATTATACCTTTGTATGGTTTTGTAAAGGAAAAAATCACATACATCAATATTTATGAAATAATATACTGTACTCAAGCATGCAGTCATTTACTAAAAGTAATCTTGCCTGCTATTGGTCAGTTTTCCTGGGCAAAATGGAAGTTTGGTGGCAACCAATTAATCAATCTGTCTTAATTTGATTTAAAACAGTTTACATTTACTGTGTCGACCTTTTACAGTAGGTGGCTATAGACATTATGATAAATTACAGTGTACAATGTAGGTAAAAGATTTATTGTACAACCCGTTAAAAAAGATTTAAAGTAATAAAAATGTACTTAAAGTGTTGCATATATATCAGAAGAACAGCTTGCATGTGATGAGTCCAACAGTTTTTTCCTAAAAGGACACTTTAGATATTTAACTACTTATTAATGCAAATGCTCGCATGGGAGAAACTTCTGTCTTTTGGTTTGTAGACGGGATTAAAAAAGTCTGCTGAGCTCAAACCAAGCTTCAGAGTCAGAGTAAAGTGGCTTAAATGATTTGGTGTGGACACAGAGATCTGATCCATGGGCTGAGTTTGCAGAGGATGGTCTTAAAAAAACATCCAGCGTGTCTCCTGCAGTGGCTCAGTTTGAGCTGGTAGAAAAGCACCTTTACAGCTATATAAACATGAGGACCCTCTTAAAGGTGATGCCACATCCTCAGGGGCCGACCTCGAATAAATCTTTATTCAGCAGATATGAGGACAGATTCATGGTCTGGGAGTCTGGAAGTTTGTCGCTGTCCTAAAATCTTATATTTGTCCCTTTGCCTCCGTATTTAAATGTATATGCTTTATGTCTATTATATTATTTCTGTCGGCTGCCTCTGATGACAGCGTGATGCACGGTTGCCAGGTCTGTTTATTGTAAGCTACATTGGGCTTCTTCTTTTTTTTTAACTAGCTTGTAAATATTGGCGGTAACAGTTTCATCAAAAGAGGCAAACATGATGTTTCCACCAAAAACACATTCTTAAAGCCAGAACTAGATTTATGTCTAATGTTTTTGTTTTAATAAGCTGTAGAGCAGAGGTGTCCAAAGTTTTTTCACATAAAGAGGAATACATGGACAACAGAGTCATTGCTGCCCCTCACTGTTGGTGTATTTAAGTTCAGTTTTAGGATTTAAAGGTGGGTTATCACCTGTTCAGAGGCCTTGTAGCCCCCGGCTGTCACCGGATTCACAGTCAGGGTTATATATAGGGTATATAGACCTCTCTCTATATATACTTATACATATATGTGGTATTTGCTCCTGTAATTAAAATGTCTTTGTTCATTCAATTGCTTCAGGGGCCAATTCAAAATCAGCAGTGGGCTACATTTGGCCTGTGGACCATAGTTTGGACACCCCTCTGTAGAGGCTCAACTTAAAACTTAACCAAACTTAGATAGAAGCGTGACTACGTCTGTCTGGCTACAAAAATCCAAGTTAAACAGACTGTTTAGTGATAACAGAGCTATGGCTGCTCCACTCCGAACAAAAGGATGTTGAGGAGTAAGAGACAAGTAAGAAAAAAGGTCACAGTGAAATTAAAATGCAATGAAAATGTAAATCAAACATGCTTTATGTAGATTTCTCTTTAAAAAAAAAGAAATATACATAGTTTAAGGGGAAAATAGCTGTAGATGGCTTGTTTGAAAACCTGGCAACGCTGGTGTGATGTCTTTAATTTAAGCATTCAGAACAAAATGGAATTGAGAAGGTAATTGTAAAACATAAAGACTCATAATATGGACTTCTAAAGTTTTTTCAATGCTAAACAAAATTGGTTCAATTATTTATTTCTGAAAAACCCAAGAGCAGAAAACAGATTTAGAAAATAACATGTTACTGGTTTATTTATTTATTTAGAGATGTTCAGAGTGAGTCCATCTAAAAAAATGGGGAGTGGGGAATAAACTTAAGCAGGGCGTCGGGGTAAAGCTGGACAGCTTGAACATAATCCAGTGTTGTCTGATTTTCTACTGAAATAAGCAACCAGAATAATAAAAAAACAAGTTTTAAAAGAAGCAATTACCTCCATCTTCTTTTCCCAAATTAATAAATATTTTTTTTGTTTTTTAAAAAAAGAGAAAAATCAGCTTGAAGTTATTCCACAGTGACTTTCTCTTCTTATTTGGCTCGTTATTTATTTATTTATTTATTTATTTATTTATTCAATATCCCTTTGTTTCCTGTCTTATTTCTGCTTTACTGTCTTTTTAGCTGTTTTCCTGTCAATCATTTTAGATGCTTCTACTTTATGGTCCTTCCTCTTGAATTGATTTTTTTTTCTGATATGTTAATGTCGTTGCTTCCTTTGGAGTCAGATTTTATTTAAAGGGCCCATATTATGCAAAAACCACTTTATTAAGTCTTTTGGTGAAATTTTGAGGTCTGTGGCTTTCCCCCCAGCCCAAAAAATGTGATATTTAGTGACAAATCCTGTGCTGCGTGGTGCTGGTGAATGTAAAATCCCGCCCCCATTGAGGCATTCTTTCATTAGAGTTGTACCGACGTCACAGGGGAATTTTTTGACCAATCAGGAGCAGACACCCCCACCCCGTCCCCGCCCACTCCTCTCTACGCTGCTGGTGAGATCGCTATGTGCAGAGCAGCCATGATGGATTTACCGGCAGTGAGACATCGGACTTCAGCTTGAGTTACTGCTGCAGTGTTGTGGGCTGTAACAAGCCACAAACTTCCTTACACAAGCTGCCTGACTCTGAAGATTTAAAAACTAAGTGGCTGGAGTTCCTATATGATGGAAAAGTGCCAGAAAAACAAAGAAAAAATGTGCATGTTTGAGCCAGTCACTTAACAGCTGACAGTTCACTTTGGACAGTACACAAAGGGGCTGCAAATAGACTGGTCCTTAACCCAGGATCAGTGCCAACCATCCACCAGCAAACCTCGGACCCTGGAAATGTGAGTATTTCAAATGCTGTGTGCTGTTATTTTGCTAATTACTCACGAGCTGCTAACAGCAGAGGGAAGAGGAGCAGATGTAAAAGCTATTCCTTTGTGTTAGCGTCAGGAGGCTAAGCTTAGCTGCGGTTAGCCTGTTGTTTTAGCCTGTAATGTTACAATAAAGCGAGCTTTGCTGTTTTCTAACCATATCGTGTCTTTTCTAGGCCATTATATTAGTCTGTTGTCTATTACTTTGCTGCTGTGAGATGTACCGCTGTGTGAGTAGAAGCCTGCTACTCTCTCTGAGGCATTGTAATTAATAAGTTATCTCAGAAGGTATCAAAACTCATTTCGTGTCTAAACTGAGGACATGGGAAACGACCAGTGAAGGCTGTGTCTCTCTGTGTTTTGCAGCACAGCATTTAAATATTGATAACAGGGAAAGTATATTTCACGCTAACGTCGGCTCAAAACAGTGTATCTGTAGATGTGATAACTGGCTTTATTGGCCACAGCATCGTGGTCACCAACAGGTTTAATCAGATTTAGATATATGAATATTCTCACAGTAGTAGAGGAGTATAACAGCTGGAGGATAATTATTATTATTCCTTGTACAGCCCTCCTCTCCCCGATGCATCTGTGTTAGCTCTCGGGGGCTAAGCTTAGCTGCGGTTAGCCTGTTGTGTTAGCCTGTAATGCTACGAGAAACGAGCTTCGCTGTTTTGTAATACAGGCAATGTAATCGATAAATTATCTCAGAAGGTATCCAAACTCATTTCGTGTCTAAGCTGTGGATGAGGGAAACGATCAGGCTTTGTTCTTCTGTATGTTACAGCAGATCATGTAAATATTGATAACAACAGGGAGTGTATATAACGTGTGACGCTAACGCTGCAGATGTCGTTATCACCAAACTAATTTAATCAGATTTCTGTGAGTTTAAACACTCAGGAATGCCCACAGAATGCTGTCATACGAGCTGTGTGACTGGGGATAAGTTACAATTACTAACAGGTCAGTGATTTATGAAAAACGGAGGGAGGCAAATAAGATGTCTGATTTAATTATCCTCCCGTTTTATTTACTAACAATATATGGGCATAGACATTTTATAATGCATCACATAATGTGACATTTGTAAGTAAAAACTCATTAACCCTTGAAAAGCTTGTATCTTATTTGAGACTTACTTTTTGGTATGTGTCTGATCAAAATTATCAAAGAATATCACAAAAAAAACCCAAATGAATACAGTCAGATAAATGATAAATATAAAAGTCCTCAGCTGAATTATCACTTGCCAGAAATACCTAATGTATCTACTGAGTAACAATAACTATTTGTAACATCTCATGTAATTTATTTAGATTTTAGTACAACATGAAATAAACATTTTATCAAAAGAGGTAAAAATGCATGGCTATTATTTGTGTTTTCATGCACTAACAGGTTAAATATTTTTCTTTCTTGTGTCTATGCTGGTCGACCTCAGGCAGCATCTTCTGATGGTGAACCGCTGGTTACAGTCAGCTTCTCAAAATCCAAGGAGGAAGGATGTACAGCAAAGCCAGTGACAGCAGAGCCAGCTTTCCGTAAGTTAAACAATTCTTTATTAAAATCAACACATTTAAAAACATTGGCAAATAGGCATAGCATGGAAAGGAAAAGATAAAGGAAACTGGAATAAAAATGTTATCAAAATGGAATTGAGAATATATAATCAATAAGGATATTGTGACAATAAAAGACTATGTAAAAAAAATTACAACACTGCAGTGAGGTGTTTTGGTTCATTTCTTGTAAACATATATTTTTGTGTCTTGTATTTCAGATCATGCAGATGCACTGTTGGACCTTGTCTTTGGGAAGGTTTTCCAGGACCCTGCTCCACACCTGAAGGAGCTGCAGAAAATACCAGACCATATGCTCCTTTTCCAAATACCAGGAAGCGCTGAACCCCTCATACTGGTCTTCTGCATCAGGAAACTCTGCAGTACAACACAGGCAGCATCAGCTCACAAAGGCTCTGTAGGCCAGGCATCTGTAAGGGCTGGACATGATAAGATTATGTTAGAAATGAAAATTACTGTCATAGGTGTTTTTCTCTAGGTGTTCATATTTTTATCAACATGGCTATGGCTTGTGTTTAAAAATTCCTTTTCTTTTTCATGCCTTTTTACCTCCTTTATGTAAAATGTCTACAGTACCAGCCGGTACATTTGGTGTTTTTATATGTCAAAATATCTTTCACAATAAAAAGTCTACATGAACTGTTTTGTGTGTTTTCAGTTTTCCATATGTTACATGTAATGTTAATAATTAAATAACAAGAAAGACAAAAAATGAGATGGAGGAAACAGTTCTTTTAATCTTTACTATTTTTGTTCAACAGTCATGGAAGTGTTTATATCAAAATACTTATGCATTACTCCTCTTAGATGTAAAGGCTCATAGTCTGCTCTATAAATATAGAATGCATGTTGTAGTGAAAAACACACTCAGAGTCTGAGTCCAGGATGGTTGGACTGGGAGTTCCTGCAGTTTTCCTCTGACCTACTTAATTTAAACAGGTAAGTCAGTGACACAGTACAGGAAAGGTAATGTACTATATTGTTATTTAGCACTAATTTTTCACAATACCTTTGGTATCTCCATGTAACAAACATTTTCAGGCTGTAGGAATTTTCACACAATTGCCACAGGAGCACCTCTGTAGGAGAAGAGTGAAAACAGGATGTTCAGGAGAATTTTTATCTAAAGGAAATGTTCTGTTATTGTATAAGAATATACACAGAGCTGTCATAACATACAATAATGCAAGTGAAGAGGTTTTTAAGACAGCTACTGTGTGGCATATA
This sequence comes from Scarus forsteni, assembly GCA_036419115.1. NCBI lineage: Eukaryota > Metazoa > Chordata > Actinopteri > Labriformes > Labridae > Scarus > Scarus forsteni. The sequence continues at coordinate 1,661,712 of JAZDUH010000104.1, read as the reverse complement.
GAAAAGAAAATAACCTTTTAAAATAAGGTTCACAGAAAACTGTTCGCTGCTCACAGTTACAGGTAATAAACGTTCTCAGTTACTGTTACTGTCACTAAAGGCTATGGCTTTATTAAATGCTGTATTGTGATGGGTCAGTCACATTACTAATGTTATTTCTGTAAAACAGACTGTTGCTCTGATCGGCCCTGAAGAGCCCAGACATTATTTACACATCACAACAACAGAGAAGACCCCCTCTCTCTGTCTTATTTCACTATCAGTAGCAACGGCCCCTTCAGTGTTACTTAGAAGTGAAAGTTAATTCACATCGGTGTTTTAGTTAATTCACGTCTCTGCAGTAACCCGCTCACTCTACTTTAGCTCTTACTAGACTCTATTTAACGCCAGTCTAAGCACTGCACGTCTGCTAACAGACATGCTAACATCGACAACAACAGGGGGAGGGGGAGAGGAATGGCAGAACAACTTTGATTCGTCAACATTATAGCATTGAAGAAACAAACTTTACATACAGACCGCTGAGAAACATCCCGGTTTATCTTTGGTCCTCGACTCTCTCCTGGTTCCTCTTATTTTCGGGTTCTGACTCGGTTATAGCGTTCAGTGCTGCGCTCCTCATGTAGCAACACAGACGCTAACACAGAGCTCTATTGACATAGTCATGCGCATGCGCCGACTGCGCCGACACGGAAGTGCGGTTTCAGCGGGGGCTCATTAACATATAGTTACGCCCACAAAATCCGAGTGTTGTTCAGAGAGGCTCCTAGAAGGCATAGAGACGATACGGCTGGGCGTGTTTTATTGAGTTTTTTGACCAAAGCATGCTACTAAGGCTTCATGAAGAGATCAAAGATCAATATTACACTGCAGAAAAAGAGCATAATATGGGATCTTTAATTTATGCTTCAACTTATGTTATACTTTTTAACTTTTTATAGATTAACCCTTTCTTATTTTTATCTTATCCAAATGTCTCTTTTTTCTTTGTTATCATCTTTATAATTATGATTATTGTCTTTTTGTATTTGTTCTCCTGTTCTCTGCTTTAACCTCTTTTTATTGCCTTTTCCTTTTCTTGCTGATTATGTTTTAGTTTTTATGTTGGTCATTTTATGTTACAGGGTCTTCTTTTGTCTGGATTTATGTCACAAATTTCACTTGATAGTGTCGTTATATCTTTTGTGTTTGTCTGCAGGGATCTTTGATTAAACGGACATTTTCATTCTTGGTTCCTGCCTGTTTGTCAATGCACTTTGTAAACCTCTGTTTTTACAAGTGCTTCACAAATACTATTATTATTATTATTATTATTATTATTATCATTATTGTTTTTATTATTATTATTATTATTATTATTATTATTATTATTGTTATTAATAATATTATTATTATTATATTATTTATTATAATTATTACTATTATTACTATACTATTATTATCATCTTCATAATCATCATTATTATTGTAGTTATTATTATTATCATTATTGTTATTAATATTATTATTATATATTTTTTTATCATTATTACTATTATATTATTATTATTATTACCTTCATCATCATCTTCATAATCATCATTATTATTGTTGTTATTATGATTATTATTATTATTATCATTATTAATTTTATCAGAGTTTGCTGTTCCAGACCGCACTGAGGCAAACCTGACCTCTTTTATGAAAATGCTCTTAAAGTGTCTTGACTCTTTTTCCCAGCACATTTTTGAAAACATTTTTTCTGGGATTGGACTCGACTTGTTAGCTTTCAGCGTGTGGTTATTGTCTTTGGCTGTGAGCTGCATTACATGAATAAATAAACAAAGTTGCATCAAGGGGAGCTGTTGGTACGTGCAGGACTGCAGGGCTGTGGTTACGTCAGGTTATCAAACTGTAGTTTCCACATAGGTGGTTATGTTAGATACTGCAAGATAGAACATGTGTGTAAGATGTAGGGGTGTGCATTTTAGAGGATTTTTCAATATGGAAAAACCTCCAAACTCAAGAGAGATAGCTGTGCTGTTTTGGGCTGGTTACAGACAGTGGTGTTTGTTTATGTGTGTTGGTTTGTGGGGTGGTAAACATCCAGGATGACTCATGTATATGCCCCCACTCTGTCTGTAAGCCAATCCACTGTCTCTCTCTTCTGTCAATAAAGGCACAACAATAATCTCTAAAAAAGAAGTGTTGGTCTATAACAGCGGAGTCATGGTACTGTGGATGAAGAAATAGTAACAGATGATTAATCACACAGGTGAACCACATTTCTAATTAATCTGACCCCCATAACAGAGAAAACCTTTTGTCAACGTAAAGAAAATTAAGTACATGTCTTTTTCATATAGTTGGTGGCTGTCACGATAATATTTCTACAATAAAATAAATATTGACCAGAAACCATTTGTTAACAAGATATGGCATTTTTATTTTTTATTTTTAGAGTATAAAACACCTGCCCAGATGAGAACATTCCAATCTGAATGAAGAAAACACAATGAAGAAAAAGTGCACATCAATCAGTCAATCAATCAACCAATCAATCAGTCTGTCTTTATTTGTACAGGGTCAATTCATAACAAGTGTTATCTCAAGACTCTTTAACAATTGAGCATAAAACTCCTCATTTTAAACTAATGCCACACGAAAAATTATAAGTTTACATGTTTTTATTCAACACACTATGTAAACAGTCACAGTGCAGGGTGGAAAAAGTATGTGATCCCTAGGCTAATTACTTCTCCAAGAGCTAATTGGAGCCAGGAGTCAGCCAACCTGGAGTCCAGTCAATGTGATTAGATAGGATGTGTTGGTTAAAGCTGCCCTGCCCTATAAAAAACACACACCAGTTGTGAGTTTGCTGTTCTCAGAGGCATTGCCTGATGTGAACCATGCCTCACACAGAAGAGCTCTCAGAAGATCTACCATCAAGAATTGTTGACCTGCATGAAGCTGGAAAGGGTTACAAAAGTATCTCTAAAAGCCCTGATGTCCATGTGTCCACGGTAAGACAGACTGTCTACAAATGGAGAAAGTTCAGCACTGTTGCTGCTCTGCCAAGGTGTGGTGGTCCTGTAAAGATGACTGTGAGAGCACAGCGCAGAATGCTCAATGAGGTGAAGAAGAATCCTAGAGTGTCAGCTGAAGACTTACAGAAATCCCTGGCACATGCCAACATTATTGTTGACAAATCTACAAAACATTACACAAGAATGGAGTTCATGGGAGGACACCACCAAGGAAGCCATCGCTTTCCAACAAAAACATTGCTGCACGTTTGAAGTTTACAAAAGAGCACCTGGATGTTCCACAGCACTACTGTCAAAATATTCTGTGGACAGATGAAACCAAAACTGAGTTGTTTGGAAGGAACACACAACACTATGTGTGGAGAAAAAAAGGCACAGCACACCAACATCAAAACCTCATCCCAACTGTGAAATATGGTGGAGGGAGCATTATGGTTTGGGGCTGCTTTGCTGCCTCAGGGCCTGGACGGATTGCTGTCATCGACAGAAAATGAATTCCCAAGTTTATCAAGACATTTTTCAGGAAAACTTCAGACCATCTGTCCACCAACTGAAGCTCAACAGAGGATGGGTGATGCAACAGGACAACGACCCAAAGCACAGAAGTAAATCAACAATGGAACGGCTTCAACAGAAGAAAATACGGCTTCTGGAGTGGCCCAGTCAGAGTCCTGACCTCAACCAGATTGAGATGCTGTGGCATGACCTCAAAAGAGCGATTCACACCAGACATCCCAGGAATATTGCTGAACTGAAACAGTTTTGTACAGAAGAATGGTCCAAAACTCCTCCTGACCGTTGTGCAGGTCTGATCTACAACTACAGGAAACGTTTGGTTGAGGTTATTGCTGCCAAAGGAGGGTCAACAGGTATTAAATCCAAAGGGTCACATACTTTTTCCACCCTGCACAGTGACTGTTTACATGTTGTGTTCAATAAAAACATGAAAACTTATAAGTTTGTGCGGTATCAGTTTAAGCAGACTGTGTTTGTCTAGTGATGTGACTTAGATGAAGATCAGAACATATTTTATGACCAATTTATGCAGAAATCTAAGTAATTTTTTTAATAATCCCAGAGGGTTCACATACTTTTTCCTGCAACTGTACATATGTAAAATACACATATACAATGATATACAAATATATCCATCCAACAGCCAACATTAATCCGTATAGCCAATCATGAATCCCTCCATCATGGCTCATGAAAAAAGCTTCATTCACATAAAGCTTCTGTATTCTGATGGACTTGACTGTGGATTTGAGACCAAAAACTCCTGATAAACCTGAGTCTTGCAAATTATTAACTTGGCATACTGTCATTGTTAGTCTGTTTTGAAAACGGCTTGTGCTTCTTGTGAAGTAATGACGTCCTTTCTGTTGCAGCTGCGCGCTGTTGCTGTGGTGAAGGGGGCGTCTGGAGACCGCCTCAGCAGAAAGAAAAGGGAATGGATTCTGCCCCCAGTAGAAGTCATGGAGAACAAGCTATACCTGAAGCCCATTTCAAAGGTGAGTAATGGGCCTGTGTTGCACTTTCACTCAGCCACGTTTAGGTGATTCAAAGCATTCAGAGCATCAGCACTGGTGTTGATCAATACAGCATTTTGTTGAACTGCAGTTAAATAAATTTGATTCAAAGCCATTTCTGTTGATGGTTAATGTAGGATAAAGAGCAGGTCCACAGCAGCAGCTATTGTAATACATATGCAGGGGAGTATATAGTCATTTGGGGGCCCAAGGCAAACCCAGTCATAGGGCCTCAATATCCTTACAATGCACTGACAAAATTATTATTATTTTAATCTTTGTTTTTTGGGGATTTTGAACTCTGTTTAGTCATCTAAAATCTCATATTACTCATTATATAACAATGTTTATATGCCTCTCTGTCTAGTGAATAAGATTTATCACCAACAACCAACAATATGAATATTAATAATTATCATTAAGCAGTCCCTCACTGGACATTGGCAAAAATGTTAAATAAATATATATATGATATATATATATTCCCTCCTATCTGAGAGTGGGGCTAACTCCTCTTTCTCCAAAACTCTGATAACCTCTTTGCTCATAACCGTGCCAACAAGTTGTTTGCCGCCATCTTCCTGAATCAAGTCTGCACACGTGCAGTAACATGGAATAGACCATTACAGAAAAAAGGAGGGGGGAACAGTCGAAACAATCGTGACAGATTATGCACTTTGATGTATTTTGTAGTATTTAAATTAAGAAAGTAACACAAAATAACTGCTTTGAATCGAAGAAAACAGTTTTTATAAGACTGTCGCGGGGTCCTTCTTTTAAAACACCCTAAAATTTCCAGGCGTAGTCGATGAATGCGTTTGGTGTTATTTATTTATACCAGCCTCCCATCTGACAGTGCGAGAAACTCAAACAAACAAAAAAAATGACATGAAAAAATGTACAATATTTACAAAACAAGGGAAAAATCAGGTGCATAAATCACTGAGTTCTCAACTTTATGTCCTTTAGAGCTGTTACCTGCTCTGTAACCAGTTGCCAACTCATCCAGCACGCCAAGGCAGCCATCTTATATTGCAGAAGCCCCTCCCCCTGGGCGTAACAAATTACATAGCTTTTTATCAAACAGCAATTTTCTTTATGAATTAAACATTTCACACTTTTCTTTGCCAACCTCTTAAATCTTCACATATGAATACATTTTTATACATTTTTTAATAATTCAAATTGGTACAAGAAAAGACATTTCAACTAAAAAACTACAAAATCTGCTCTGTCCCTAGTCATGTGAGCACGAATTCCCGCGAAATTACCATTTATAGGAACCGGAAATGACGTGCTCTGTTTCCTCATCCATACACAAGACCGGGAGGCAGCATGGTGCTCCTAGTGCCAAGCTGGGAGTGCTTTGCAGTTGTGTAAATGTATGCAGTTAATGATTAGAGCTCACAAGTGTGCACCCTTGGTCACGCTAAGAGACAGAGGGAAAGGGGGAGAATGGTGAGTTTTTTCAGAGTGAGGAAAACAGGAAGCAGAAAGGGAATAGTTTGGTGTAGGTGTGTGGACTCAAGCCGGCTTCAGTGTCAGTTGCTGTGTCCGAAATGTCATACTAACGTAGTACATACTACATACTCATGTGTATATATTGTATACCACAGACTATAAGTATGATTAGAATGCCAACCGTTCACACTGTAGTATACTACTAAGTTTCCCATGATGCATTTCAAACTTCCAACGACAAAAATCTGAAGCACACCAGGCTATCAAATATCTCTGTTGATTCACCACATTTGAAAGTTCAGAGAGCATTTTAGGCCAGAAAGTCACCACATAGAATACCAAAATGTGGTCATTTGAGCCATAAAACGCACGGATACAAATTTCATTTCGGTATTTCGGACATTCCGTTATGCACGCCATTATGCCATCCAAGAAACTCCCGGTCGGCTCGCAATGCACTATGGGGCTCGCAATGCATTATGGGGAGTCTGAGTTTCACTAGTATGCCCACCTCGCACACTTAGAATTATTTTGCGATATAGTATCCATCCGGGTATTTCTCGCACACTCAATCTTTTCATACTACCGAATGTGAACGTACTATATACTCATTTTGACGTCACACTTAGTATGAGTAGTACGTTAGTATGCCATTTCAGACACAGCCAGTAAGTGCGCTCAATGCGTGCGTGTTTGCCCTGCGGGGCGGGTGGGTGTGTGAGTGTGCAGGCAAGTGTGTAACTTAAGTGATGGCGCTGTGATGATGGTGCTTCGTCACAAAGACGTTTGGGGGTCCATGGAAATCAGGCAGTTGGTAAATGGTAGTTGGCAGATGGTAAATGATAAATATGCCCATATGTGTGGGCATATGTCTGGGGTTGATGTTTGGAACTGCAATGATTAATAAAATGGGGCCGAAGGAACAAGTTTGCATGTTTGAGCTCAGCCCCAGCTGTCACACGGCCATATGTCCTCGGGCAAGACGCTTAACCCCAAGCTCCTCCCACTGCTGTGTTGGCGGCAGGTAAACAATATGAAAGGGTGTGAATGTGTCAGGTAATACTGATTGATAACGGACAGAAACGGTCTGAACCGTCAGTGAGTGAATGTGTAGATGTGAGGCTATTTTAAGAGGTCAAAAGAGACTCTGGAAGCTCCATAAAGGCTCAAGTCCATTCACCACTCACCACATCTGTAACAGTTTTAGTTACATTTACGGTCTGGTTTCGGTGAAACTTTGTCAGTCCACGGCAGCGGACACATCAACAATCCTGAGCAGTCTACAGGACAAGGACGGAGACAAGTACAGCAGCAAACTAAGGGGGGCAATAAGCAGATAGTGCCTTTCCTAATTTCAACAATCTGGCCCCCTGACTCTGAGAACAATCACTACAAAGTCGATTATCGGACTAACCTAAGGTGTCCTGGTGCCAGGTGCACATATGAACACCCTGATGCTTGAACAAGGTGCTCGTTATGGACAATCTGTGATGAGCACAGAAGTCCAATAACAGGACACCGCTCGGGTTCAGATCACTGTCATTGCCGATGTGAGCGTTGAAGTCCCCCAGGAGAACGAGGGAGTCCCCAGACGGGGCGCCATCCAGCACCCCCTCCAGGGTGTCCTGAGGGGCTTTCCTGGGTCCAGAGTGTCTTGAGATAACAAGGATAAATTATTACATTTTAATTGCCATGCAGGAAAACAACCTTTGGACAAAATACTGAGATCTGGACCAGTCTAACCACTGACTTATGAGTTTTTAGAAATGTACTGTCTTGTGTTGTGCTCTTATTGTGGTCATTGTCCTGTTCTATGACTTGCTTTTGTGTGTGTGTGTTGTCTGTGTTATCACATTTTTGTGTTACCTGCCTATGGACTGCGTATGTAAATTAGCATTGTTTCTATAATCCATCATATCTGCATGTGTTTCTCTCTGAATAGATGTCCATCAATGTGCACTGCCTCTATCAAATAAAATAAAAATTGTTTATGGTTCTTCCTGTTATTCATTAAAAGCTGTTTTTTTGTTTCAGATTCGTTCTGATTTTCAGGAAATTGAGCGAATCCAGTATGGGCTAGAAGGGAAAGGTGTAAACGAGGAGCCATTCCATGTGTTTTCTGTAAATACTAAGAATGGGTCAATTAGACTGACCAAAAAACTTGACAGGGAGGAAGTGTCTGTCTTCCATGTAAGTTTTCACATTTTTGATGCCTTATATGAATATAAATGATATTAGCTGCTTTGAAATAGTAAGGTGACTTCTTTCTTCCAGCTGTCTGGTATTGCTAAAGCCATGGATGGCACAGAAAGAGAGAAAAGAATTGGCATAAAAGTCAAAGTGCTGGATGAGAATGATAACATTCCAAAGTTCCATCCCACTCCACCAGGGAGCGTGAAGGAGCTCAGTCCTGTCGGTAAGCTCTTTTTCTCTTTGTTCATGTGCACCCTGTGTAGAGTCATAATTGGTATGTGCTGGCAACGTTAGCAAACACACCCATAGAAAACATTTCAGGAGAAACATTTCATAGAAAACAAACGGAGTGTGGGGTTGCTGCTGGGTTTTTTTAAGCATTCTCATGACATGAGAGCCAAAGAAGTTTTAGTTTATTTCATCTGTCTTTTAAATATCTGTAGTATTTGTGAAAAGCCTGACTGACTTGATAAAACATTGAAGACCTTTAAAGTTAAGGGTTGTATTGTTTGCCCAGTGTGAAGCGAGTTGGCGTGAAGTATCCCTAATTTCCCTCTGAGGCAGGTCATTTTCACACCCAATGCTCCTCACTGCAAACGAAAAAGCGTCAAACCTCCCTCTGCCTAGTCTGAAGTTGAAAGTCTAGAGTGCAAAGTTTTTTTTAAAGGATCTGCGGGATATTCCTTTAGAAATAAAACATCAACTTTTTCAGGAAACATCCTGCTCAATGGTCTCCAGTGGGTCTCTACTGATGTGTGATGGTGTCTTTGTTTACCTCATCCTCCTCCTCAGCCTGCGTGTTGATGTTTTGTTTCTTTGGGATGTTTTTGGGGGCAGAGTAGGCGGGGATACTCCAGCCAATCACAGTGAATCCAATGCACAAGTCACTTTGAGTGTTATAAAACACACTAAGAGAACTCTACGCAGACGCTATAGCGAAGAAAAGAAGAAACAATCAAGTAGAAGCTCGGTCCCAAACCAGAGTGAACCTCGGGTTGGCTTTCACCTGCTCCTGAGCTCTGAAGGACCGTCTCAGGATGAAACAGGTCAGACAGAGATGCTTGAAACTAATGAAACTGCTGTAGTGTGCATGCCAGGCCAGTAGATGGCGATGTAGGTTTGCAGGGAAAAAGCGCTGCTAGAACAAACAGACGAAGAAGAAAAACTCTTCACAAACAAAAATGGTGAGTGGACACACAAAGATGCAGGAGTTTTTTTTCTAGACAACAAATCTGTGTGGATAGTTTAGTCTGGATAACAAAGCGAGCACGGTGAGCAGCTCACATGTTACTCTGTAGACGATGAAGCTGTTGTTGTTCCTGGTATGTGAATTTGAGCATGACACAGGAGCGGATCTTCACTCCTCTCCTGTCCCAAACCCTGGGCTGGAGTAAAAAAAATAATCCTGTCCCGTCCCACTCCCATAGAATGACTCCCACTCCCATCACGCTCCCGTTTGAATAAAACCAAACATGTTCAAAAAATGTTGCATTTTTTATTTTAGGTAAAGTTCAGTGCATATAAAAGGCCTTGCCTTTAAGTTTCACATGCCTGACATTCATGTAAACAGCTCTCTTTTCGACGTGTCGTCCTCTCCCTCCGTGTTGTTTTATATGTGTGTCCCGCTGGCAGCTGCTCGGAGTCGCTTTTCACTTCCGGTGGTGACAGGAAGTCAAAACACTTTTGTAGCTCTACCAAATTTATATTATTCAGACACGTCTCAGAGCACCGGGTTGTAGGTAGAGATATATAGCCAGCTACAAAACTACGATACTAAGCTTTCCAAAAATTGCTTGTTGTCACACATCAAAAACTACAGCTACGTAACTAGAAAGAGATACATTACCTCGTGGCTTTGCATCCTGTAAGTTGTTGAAAAAAGAAGTTGTAAAGCAATGCAGAGTTCTGAGGAAGGTCCGAGCTGCATTCATTAGCATCACAACAAACACACGCTTTGGCTTGGGTCACGTCTTTTGGTGCGTTCCAGTTGTAGTCAGAAGTAGGAATTTCCGAGTTCCAAGTAGGAAACTGCAACTGGAACATTCCCCGAAGTTGAAATTTCCGACTGTGAACTCAGTGAAACCTCACCACCCCTGAGTTGACAATGGAAGATGGATGCCCCCAGTGTGAACAGTTATTTAGCTCCTGTAATAATCCATTTATTTGCTCTTCTGACTGGGGTGTGTCGCTCTAGATCAGCTGTATACATAGTATTGTTAGACTTATATTTACAAAAATGCTGCCATAGTGATAATCACATTCTTCATGTGATATTTGTGAACAACAACGCAGGGCGTGCTAACAACAGCTAACAATAGCCTGGTAGATCGGCATGTTTTTTTCTGACTTCAACTGGAACGCTGATAAGTCGGAGATGATGTCACTCCCGGTTCCGAGGTTACTGGAACGCAGCATTAAGACAGTCGCCGCGCGTGCTCATGGGTAGCAGAGTCTTTATGTCGCCGCCAATAGATTCTCATAGCACTTTTAAAGAAATGCAATAGGGAGCGGAAACTTGGACAAGTCATCTAAGCCATATCAAACTTTTATCAACTTTTAATTTGGTCAAACTAACCGCTCAGCATAACCCACATAACAAGAAAGACAATTTCATAAAGAAAATATGATACTAGACATTCATGGTATCAAGGTAAGAAAAGAGTAAAACCGTTACATAATTCCTAAACCACAAATAAACAAGCAAAATATCTGATTAAACTTAAATGCTTAAGTTTTTTTATCATCATACGTTATACTTGTCAAGCCTAGAGAACAGAAATCTTATTCTAAACATGAATAAAACAAAAGCGTTAAGCATTCTCAGTATCTCTGAGAAGCAACAGTCACCGGTTGTTCCACATGAGGGCGCTGTGGTCCAGAAAAAGATTCTGCATTTAACAGTTCTCTCAGGCGGGGTCAGCAGATCAACATGGGGGGGGTGCTTTAAGGAAATTAGTGACTGAGGAACTTCCTGCTCTAATGACTGGATGGAGATAAATCACGGATTTCAGCCAAAAGCAGGTCTGTTTTGGGGTCCTTAAACTGAATATAAGTCTTAAAGAAATGACCCTGGCTCTTCTTGTCTCTGGTCCAGACTGGGGTCTCACAGAGAGGTGAGAAGGTAAGATGGTCAGAGAGGGTGCAAGAATCTCTGTCCTTGAAGGGTTATGAAGTTGTTTCACAACATGCTGCTGTCCTCAGTTTCAGGTTTGAATGTGTTTTGTAGCTCCAAACAGATTGTTTTTTTTTTGTCGGCATGGCGGGCAAACTGGCTCTTTTCAATGGAAAGGCTGCAGACCCCCGTTCATGTGTCATAAACATGAATGGGATAAGCTGGAAGCAATGGGCACACAGCAGCAGGCAAAAAGGTGTGACCTGCTGTGTAAAAAAGTGCTGCAACTGATCAGACATCCATAAAATTGTATACAACCTCATAATAACAATTATGCTAATGAGTTCATAGGTTTTGACTGCACTGAGGAATAGCTTCATTTATTTTTGTTGTTTATTTTTGCTATAAATAGGCTCATCGGTGATGACATTAAATGCAACTGACGCCGATGAACCAGGGAATGACAACTCCAAGATCGCCTACAAAATCATGAAACAGATCCCAAATGAGAATATGTTCTATGTTACCAAAGGTGGAATCATTTGTGTCAATAATCCAACACTGGACAGAGAGGTATGCATTAGCACATGTTACCAGCTTCGGCATATTAAGATTAAACTTTTTCTAAATTTTTTACTCTGAGAGATAAAGTGTGTTATTTGAATGATCATTGTTCCTCAGTTTGATCCAGTAACACCTGTGTACCTATTGAGTTAGATTATCTTCTGTTTGTCTCTCTTTAGAGACAAAAGCAGTACGTTCTGGTGGTGATCGGTGTAGACTTAGATGGCAGTCCAAAGGGGAATACTGGCACTGGCACTGTAACCATCAATGTTGTTGATGTGAATGACCACCTTCCAAAGCTGGAATATGAAGAGGTTCTTTTTAAAGAATTTTTGGGTCTTGTGGTTTCTTTGAAACATAATTTTTTGTATTTTTAAAGAAGTCATGTCACATATTAAACAGTGAAGTCAATGAAGTTATTAAAACTGTTTTGATGATTGGTTTGTAATTTTTGCAGTATGCGGCTTCCATTGAAGAAAACACGCATGGTGTGGAGGTGATGAGAATTAAAGCCACTGATGAAGATGAGGAGGACACAGAAAATTGGGAAGCTGTGTTTGACATTGTGAAAGGAAACGAAGCCAATTACTTCAGCTTTAAAACAGTCAAAGAAACCAACGAGGGAATCTTGATGCTCAACAAGGTACTTCTCAACAAGCAACATCTTTCTTTGTAGCTGTTTACTGAGATGTTTTCCTGTTGAATATGATAAATAAAGTGATGTTGCAGTAGAGACTGGACAGTAACTTGAATAACACAAAACATAAGAGGAGCAGCTGTACATACAACTGGAATAATTACATTTCCTTGAAGCAAATGCGTTTAGATGCTCAGACTGAATGAAGAAAATGTCAAATGAAATAGCTAAAAGCAGTGCAAACAAAGCTGAAAATGTGACATAAGTAGTTGGAAGCATTGAAGGAAAGCTGAAAGCAGTGAAACCTGGGATAAAAATGTTTAAAGTTGTCAAAGAGAGCAAAAAATGAATAAATGTGAAATTAAAGTGCAAAAAGCTGCAGAAATGTTTGCCCATCCTGAAGACGTTATAACCAATGGTTAAAAGAGTCCAAATTGTAAGGGCTGCAGTGACAAAGATTGTATCAGTAGCAGAAGTGTTAAATATGGTCTGAAATACTCATGATAAAGAATGGAAAAAGTTGCATAGAAGTGAAAGTTTGAAAGAGTGACAACCTGTAACTTCCAGAAAAATGCTCAGCGGCAGTTGTTTTTGTTGCAATGCTAAAATAATTACTCAATTAAGTACAATACCCAAAACCAGTGAAGTTGGCACGTTGTGTAAAATGTAAATAAAAACAGAATACAATGATTTGCAAATCCTTTTCAACTGATATTCAATTGAATACACAGCAAAGACAAGATATTTAAAGCTGGGGTTGGCGATTTTGGAAAACTAGCATGAATTTGAAAGTAGCATCTCCTCAGGGCTCCGCCTAGCCCCACCCCCCCGCTCACATGCAAGCGCGCAGACGCTATATCCAGAAGACAGATTCAACTCCAAACCCTCAGCACAACGTTTATATTTTACACTACACCAAGTCATGTCTCAGTCAGCAGTAAGAAAACACCAAAACATTATCATAGTAAAGTTAAAAAACAAACATGTAAAGTTAGTTAGTGCTCACAGCCGATGTTGATCGGGGTATAGGTAGTTCCTCTGACATTCTCCACATAGCTGTCAAATCTCCTGTTTTGGCTGTTAAGCTACCGTATTTTCCGTATTTTCTCCTCTTTTCTCCTCTTTTCTCCCGTCCTCCTGTATCAGTATTCTCCTGTAAATCTCCCGTGTGATGATATAATAATAAAAACATTCCTCTGCCTCTCCAAACTGAGCTCTGTCTCTAGCCTGAATGGGGTAATACTCCAAAATGATGGATGCCAACCACCGAAGAAGACAAAATCTCGCGAGAACTGCCACCTGCAGTAGCATGGATGGCAGTTCTCGCGAGATTAGAGCCAACAGCGGAACAAACTTAGAAAAATAAAGAGTTTATTTTAGATTTCTTGTACATCTGTCTTAAAATGTGAGGGATACTGGAGCTTGGTTGGTGTTGTGGGACGGCTCAGAGCGGACTTCCCTTATTTTCAAAGACAAAACTTGAAAGGTAAGCATTCTCCAGCAGAGTCTGTTCCCTACACGCTACATGCACTGTCTGTGCACGCCGGGAAAATGCACGCGCAGCAGGCGGGATTTGATTGGTGTAAAAAAAGGTATCCCTGCAAGATTATTGGTTGGTGTTTTCCCTGTTTTACTCCTGCTGTAGATAGCGGATATTTTTCGGTCTGTTTTAAGAACACATTATGAGTTGATTACCATCGGGTCATAAAGACCATTTTAACCAGTATTTCAAAAAGTGTATCTAAATCAGATCGCCAACCCCAGCTTTAATGTTCAAACTGAGGAACTTTATTTTCTTTTGCAAATAATCATCAACTTAGAATTTAATGGCAGCAACACATTGCAAAAAAGTTGTCACAGGGTCATTTTTACCACTGTGTTACATCGCCTTTCCTTTTAACAACACTCAGTAAACGTTTGGGAACTGAGGAGACCAATTTTTGAAGCTTTTCAGGTGGAATTCTTTCCCATTCTTGCTTGATGTTCAGCTTAAGTTGTTCAACAGTCCGGGGTCTCCGTTGTTGTATTTTACGCTTCATAATCCGCCACACATTTTCAATGGGGGACAGGTCTGGACTACAGGCAGGCCAGTCTAGTACCTGCACTCTTTTACTACTGGCCACGCAGTTGTAACACGTGCAGAATGTGGCTTGGCATTGTCTTGCTGAAATAAGCAGGGGCGTCCATGAAAAAGACGTTGCTTGGATGGCAACATATGTTGCTCCAAAACCTGTATGTACCTTTCAGCATTAATGGTGCCTTCACAGATGTGGAAGTTACCCATGCCTTGGGCACTAATACACCCCCATACCATCACAGATGCTGGCTTTTGAACTTTGCGCCTATAACAGTCCGGATGGTTCTTTTCCTCTTTGGTCCAGAGGACACAACGACCACAGTTTCCAAAAACAATTGTAAATGTGGACTGGTCAGACCACAGAACACTTTTCCACTTTGCATCAGTCCATCTTAGATGAGCTCGGCCCAGTGAAGCGGGCGGTGTTTCTGGGTGTTGTTGATAAATGGCTTTGGCTTTGCATAGTAGAGTTTTAACTTGCACTTACAGATGTAGACGAACTGTAGTTACTGACAGTGGTTTTCTGAAGTGTTCCTGAGCCCATGTGGTGATATCCTTTACACAGTGATGCCGGTTTTTGATGCAGCACCGCCTGAGGGATCGAAGGTCACGGGCATTCAATGTTGGTTTTGGGCCTTGCTGCTTCCGTGCAGTAATTTCTCCAGATTCTCTGAACCTTTTGATGATATTACGGACCATAGATGATGAAATCCCTAAATTCCTTGCAATAGCTGGTTGAGAAATGTTGTTCTTAAACTGTTGGACAATTTGCTCACACATTTGTTCACAAAGTGGTGACCCTCGCCCCATCCTTGTTTGTGAATGACTGAGCATTTCAGGGAAGCTGCTTTTATACCCAATCATGGCACCCACCTGTTCCCAATGAGCCTGTTCACCTGTGGGATGTTCCAAATAAGTGTTTGATGAGCATTCCACAACTTTCTCAGTCTTTTTTGACACTTGTGCAGCTTTTTTGAAGCATGTTGCAGGCATCAAATTCCAAATGAGTTAATATTTGCAAAAAACAAAGTTTACCAGTTTGAACGTTAAGTATCTTGTCTTTGCTGTGTATTCAATTGAATATAAGTTGAAAAGGATTTGGAAATCATTGTATTCTGTTTTTATTTACAATTTACACAACGTGCCAACTTCACTGGTTTTGGGTATTGTAAATAAAGCTAGGGTTGGCGATTTTGGAAAACTAGCATGAATTTGAAAGTAGCATCTCCTCAGGGCTCCGCCTAGCCCCCACCCCCCCGCTCACATGCACATGCATGCTGATATATCCAGAAGACTGATTCAACTCCAAACCCTCAGCACAACGTGTTTGTTTTACGCTACACCAAGTCGTATCTCAGTTGGCGGTAAGAAAACACCAAAACATTGTCATAGTAAAGTTAAAAACAAACATGTAAAGTTAGTTAGTGCTCACAGCCGATGTTGATCGGGGTATAGGTAGTTCCTCTGACATTCTCCACATTCTCTGTTTTGGCCGTTAAACTACCGTATTTTCCGTATTTTATCCTCTTTCCCACCGTCCTTCTGTATCAGTATTCTCCTGTAAATCTCCCGTGTGATGATATAATAATAAAAGCATTCCTCTGCCTCTCCAAACTGAACTCTGTCTCTAGCCTGAAGGGGGCGGTAATGCTCCAAAATAATGGATGCCAACCGCCGTAAAACCGAAGAAGAAAACGCCTGGTGAGAACGTCCACCTGCAGTAGCCTGGGTGGCAGCTGTGGTGAGATTAGAGCAGCAGAACAAACTTAGAAAAACAAAGAGTTTATTTTAGATTTCTGTACACCTGTCTTAAAATCTGAGGGATACTGGAGCTTGGTTGGGGCTGTGGGACGGCTCACAGCGGGCTTCCCTTATTCTCAAAGACAAAACTTGAAAGGTAAGCATTCTCCCACGGAGTCTGATCTCTTGCTCGCCTTACACGCACCGAGTCTGTGCACGTCAGGAAAATGCACGCACAGCAGGCGGGCAGAATGCCGATGGGATTTGATTGGTTTAAAAACAGGTGTCCCGGCATGATTATTGGTTGGTGTTTTCCCTGTTTTACTCCTGCTGTAGATAGAGGATATTTTTCGCTCTGTTTAAGAACACATTATGGGCTCTAATTTTGTAGACCAGGCGCAAGCGCAGGCGCACCTGCCTGCGCCGGCCTTCGCCGCGCGGACTGGGTGTGACCTGCGCACTTTGCAAGTTTCCTGCAGTGCCAAGAGAGGCGCACTCATGGCGCACAGGGGCGCAGAGGTTGCGCGTCCACGCCCACGTCTCTGCCTCTCCACGCAAATGTCAGAATAGGAGGAGAATAGACGTGAGTGGGATTAACACAGCCGATCGCTGGCTTCACCAATCAAATGAGCGCCTCTCCTCGCCTTTAAATGCGCTGCGGCTGAGGCGCAGCGTCTGATTGGTCTGAATTATCCCCGCCACCGCGGAAACAGTGTGCTGGAAAGACCCAGCAGTGGAGACGCTGTCCCTTCAGCAGGAGAATGGACAGCAGGGCGCGTCACCGTGTGGGCCAGCTCCCGGGACAGATGTAATCTGTTCCTTTGTCATTAATAGGAGTAAAAAAAAATAAGAGACAGTTACACCACAGCTGGCTTATCTATTTATAATGCTTGTGATCCACCTGCACTCCTGGTTTGTCATCACCAAATAGCAGAGCCTTTAGTGATATACTGTATACTCTCCCGGTGTCTCCTCCTCATCCTCCTTGCAATAATGCTCTCCATCTTTTTAGAGCACATTAAAAATAAAGACTAAAATAGAGGAATATGGGAAATAACAGGTAAATCCTGAGTGACATACATTTATTTTCTCTCTTTTTTCTTTGTCTTTTTCCCCCTTTTTTTCTTGAATTTAATGAAATGAGTGAAGCCAGATATATACTCAGTATCAGATGTTAAGGCTGTTTATTGTTGACTTGTAAGATGTGCATCAAACTTCCAGCTGCCGTCAGGTTAAGTTTCTATTATGACAAATGGCTTTAATCCGACATCAGATGTGACGGGAAGGTTAATATAGATACAAATGTATATGCTGGTTCAGACAGGGACATTGAATAGTGATTGCTGTGATTGTTTATTGCATTAAAATGTGCCTGTCACTTTGGAAACCTGCCTCTGAGGCGTGCGCACATGTGCGCTTGTCACCAAATTACAGCTGCGGAGGGTGCGCTCCGCCCTGCGCCGAGGTTAGACCAGGTTGCAGCTGGCGAGCTTTCAGCGCACTTTCTGCACTGTTTTTGGCACAAAATTGTCACTGCGCCAACATGAATCTGCCGACACCTCCCCCTGGTGCGCCATCACCTCCCCTTGGTGCGCCGTCACACCCACCTCTGCGCAGACGGTCTAACAAATTGTCAAATTGGCAGCGCACGGCGGTGCGCCGCACGAAATTGACACTGCGCGGGGTGTGCCAGGCTTGCGCCCCCTGCGCTGCGCCACGAAATTAGAGCCCTATGAGTTGATTACCATCGGGTCATAAAGACCATTTTAACAAGTATTACAAAAAGTTTATCTAAATCAAATCACCAACCCCAGCTTTAAGTAATTAATTGATTAATTAAGAGTATGGAGGCATTCTGTTGTGGTCATTGGTCTTCAATCTGTAATAGTTCATTTTCCAATTTAAAATGAGTTATTTAGTTACATAATTCATAAATAATTAAAATCCTGCAGACAGCATGAGCACATTAGCTGAGGTCCACTGAACTTCATATTTTAGGTTGGCCATTTATTTACACCTGCTTCCTTGTTCCCCAGTCTTCTCGCTTGTTGTTGGCTACATTCTGTTCCACATCAGGAAGAACACCTGAAGATTTTTGGTCATAAATGTTGAACTAAGTTTGATATTCATGATTGCTGGCCCAGGCCCACTTCAGAGCCTATTTTCAGGACATACCAGAAGATAATTTTATAGGATAATCTTATCAGACATAAAATAATCTGGTGTTTGCCTTCCAGGGTCAGGAAGAGGAAAAGTTGGGACAAAAAACAGCCCAGTAATTTTTGTGTGTTCACCCCAGTTGAGTCATAGTCACGTTGAGTGTGATGTGGTTACATACGGCCAGTCCTGCTGCATTGAGATCTGGATCGCTTCTACACATGAAACGATCCAAAGGAAATCCTTAAGATTGTTTTTTTTGTTTCTTTCAACTGAGCAAAGCAACCAAGCTGTTGGTGTACAAAAAACACCTGTGGTTCAGAACTAAACTTTGAAAAACAAATGACAAATATAATGAAACAGCATTTTACCATATGGAGAACAAAGCAAAAGTAAACAGTTCATCTTCAGCTCATCCAAAATGGAGCAGCCAGACTCCTGAGCTCTATTTAATACACTGAGCATGTTATCTAGCCCTTAAAACACTTCACTGACTTTCTGAACAAGTCAAAATCACCTTCTAAATTCTCCTGTTAGTCCATAAAGCCCAGTTCAGCCCTTGTCTGCGTCGCATGAAATGAAGACTGGGTATATAATCCTCTCCTCACTGGAAACTTGGAAAAATGTGTTTGTTTTAAAGACATTAACATTACTGATGTTCATGAAGAATACATGATCTTTCTCCAGTGACTGAATTCAAAGCCATTATTTGACTGTCGTGTCCTTTTGCCATGTCACAGCCTGTGGATTATGAGGACGTGAAGAGTCTCGATCTTGGAATTGTTGTGAGAAACAAAGTTCCACAATATGATGGATCCAAGGCAGAAATACAAGATTTTCATTACGATGGAGGATTTGATGATGTTGATGGAGGTGGTGGTGGAGGTGGTGGAGGCGGTGGAGGTGGTGGAGGCGGTGGAGGTGGAGGAGGTGGAGGAGGCGGTGGAGGCGGTGGAGGCGGTGGGGGCACTGGGACTGGTGGAGGCAGTGGAGGCACTAAGCCTGGCGGAGGCAGTGGAGGCACTAAGCCTGGCGGAGGCAGTGGAGGCACTAAGCCTGGCGGAGGCAGTGGAGGCACTAGACCTGGAACAGGAGGTGGTGGAGGCACTGGAACTGGAACAGGAGGTTCTCCTGGTAGTAGTCGCCCAGGCCGCCCTGGATCTCCAGGATCAAAACCTGGCACCAAGTTTAAAACCTATCCACTCAAAATCAATGTGAAAAACAAACCCGAGGGACCATCTTTTGTCCCCAACACCAAGGCTATTCCAGTGTCAGAGGGGGACACTGACAAGGTCAATAAAGTAATCGGCAAGTACCCTGCAATCGATGGAGACACGAAGAAACCAGCTGAGAAAGCCAGGTCAGTGCAAGCACCATAACTACAATGTCTGCATATTTTCCTACCTGCTGAAAAATGTTAACATCTCTTTGTTTCTGCCGTAGATATGCAAAGGGCTATGACCCTGACAACTGGCTATCCGTTGACCCAGAAACAGCTGAGATCAAACTGAACAAGATGCCTGACAGAGAATCTCCCTACCTGAAGAACGGGACATACGAGGCCATAATACTGTGCACCAGTGATGGTACCCTTCTCTACTGTGTTCCTCTTCAAACTTGACTTCACATTGGTCAGCAAGGAGATAAGGGCGGGAAAGTGGGTGGTGTTAAATACATGAGTTGATAAATACATACCATAATAGATTGTTTAAATGAATTAGATTTCATAATGATGAGACAAGGCACATTTATTTGAGCATAAAGGCAAACAAAGTGCTTTACATGAGACATCAGAACACAATAAGAAATACGAGATACACAACAGGATAAAGATTCATCAAAAAAAAAAATGGAGATTACCCATTCTTTTGTTCAATATTCTTACATCTTTTTTGTTATTTAATCATCAATCAACCAGACTTTATTTATATAGCACTTTTCCTACAACATATGTAACTCAAAATCTTTCTTCAGCTTGATGGCATCATCTGCTTCAACAGTAGAGGCCCGGAACAAGGCCCACTCAGGCTCAATGTGCCCTGCCTGCCCTGCCACATGGTCGATCTTCACCTGAAGGTGGGAGTTGAACTCTTTCTGGTGGGAGACTCTGCCAGGCGTTCCCATCGGAGCCAACTCACCACCAGGTGGTGATCAGTTGACAGCTCCACCCCTCTCTTCACCTGAGTGTCCAAAACATGCGGCCAAAAGTCCGATGATACGACTACAAAGTCGATCATCGGACTGCAGCCTAGATGGTCACCCTTGTGTTTGAACATGGTGTTCGTTATGGACAGTCTGCTCAGGAATCCAGTAACAAAGCACTGCTCGGGTTCAGATGAGGGGGGCTTTCCTCCCAATCACACCCCTCTAGGTCACACTGTTATGCCGATGTTAACGTTGAAGTCTCCCTGTAGAATGAGGGAGTCCCCAGCACCCCTTCTAGGGAGTCTGAAAAAGGTGGATACTCTGAACTGCTGTTTGGTACATAAACACAAACAACAGTCAGGCTCCGCCCCCCATCCAAAGGTGGAGGGAGACTACCCTCTTCTCTACTGGGGTGGACCCCAATGTACAGGCCTTGAGACTAAGAGAGCAACTCTGGTTCCTTCCACACCAGAGAAGTGATGTTCCATGTCCCCAGAGCTAGACGCTGCAGCCAGGGATCGAACCACCAATGTCCCGCCTTCACACTGCACCTGACCACTACGGCCCCTCCCATGGGTGGTGGGTCAATATGTGGGGAGTTCCAAATCTCTTCTTCTGGCTGGGCCCTGTTGGGTCCCACCCCCAGCCCTGGCTCTGAGGGAGGGTCCGGTGTCCAGCGCCCGAACAAGGGAGACTGGAAGCCATTTTTTTTCTCTTTATAATGGTCTTCGAGCCAAGCTTCATCTGGACCCTCCCCCATGACCTGTTTGCCTTGGGAGACCCTACCAGGGGCCCCAGACAACATAGCTCCTGGGGTCACTGGGACAAGCAAACCCTCCCACCGCGATAAGGTGGTGGCTCAGGGAGGGAGCCGGTCTACCAATTTGTACACACAGTGGTGCTCTGAACAAAATGACCACTGGTGCACGATGCTCCACCACCCAGCACTGCGCCAGGAAGTTAGGGCCCAAGACCTGTGGTGTAAAAGCAATTTGAGTGATCAAAAGAGACCTGAAAAGCACTGTAAGTCTATATAATTACAGAAATAAGCATTTTCTTTTATCTGCTTAAAAGGAAAGCATTTAACAGTCCATTTATACCTTTATTAATTATTGTTATATGGCAGCACCCATTTACAGTAGGCAGTTATCATGAAGACGATCTGCCTAAGTGTTTGAGCTGTAAGGCTAAATAAGCTGTTAGGCTTCTCTAAATTAGTTAAGGGATTCAGAAACTGCATTTAAAAGACATTTACACCACTAAATAGTAATAAAATATATTCTTTATATTAGTTTGTGCAGTTCAGTGCAAAGTGGATGAATTACATAACAACAACGATGTTGAGTGTAGCAATGATTTTCTGGATATTACTGGAAATCGAAGACATTAATTTTAATTTAAGAGCCAATGTTACGCTTGTTAAGTAGAGGCAACATCCATTTTATATACAAAAGGCAAAAATGTATTCATTAATTGATGTATTAATTATTTTAATTAAATCAGATAAATCATTCAAACCAAACTTGATCGATCTCATCAATCTCAAGTCCCAATACAGAGCCCTCATACAGTGATGTCAATCTTCCAAATAGTATACCCACAGACAGAACCTGAAATTTAAGGGTAATTTTTTTTAAAAGGATGTGATGGATATAGAAGAAAAAACTGAAATCAAACATTTCAGAGGGGATAAATGTCAGAGTCATTCAGAACCGCAGTCTTACTATGAAATTGCTTTTGGATCGGATCTCAAACTGGTCCGTGAGCTGCTGGAGAGCTTTGAAGGACTGTTCTGGTCATCTTAAAGGCAGACTGAGAAGTCCACTCCCAACAAGTGCGATGGATCCAGGCAAATGATGTCCCTACATGAGCTGGTCCTGTAGCTTTCATGGGAGAGAGGTGCATTAATAAACTGGACTATCACGTTCTGTTAAGGTGAAGCTGGAGCCTTGAGGTCTTGATATCAAGCATGTCCTTGTTTACACAATAAGAAAGAATAAGATGGTTTCAATCTTATTAGAATACAAACAAACAAAATATATGTTGTTAACACTGACGTATATAAGTTTGCATTAGGGATGTAACGGTTACCGGTAAAATTGTAAACCGCAGTAAAATTTCCCACGGTAATCATTACCAAGTCCTATTAAAATGACTGTTAGACCGTGTTTGATCATCACACTGGGTCAGTAACTCACAGTGATGCTGCTCTTATACTGGAAAGCCTCAGCGAAGCAGCCGTCTCACAGACAGAGGAGCACATGTGCAGTTTGCAATGTTTGTTTGGCCTCTGAGAAGTCCAGCAGTTGGAGCCTCGCTCAGACTCTTACAGCAGCTTGAAATGGACAAAGTCTAAAGTCTGTTTGAAGTTTGGATTTTACAAGGATGCGGAGGGAAAAATGATTGAAGACAGTCACCCTGTCTAAAACACGAAGCTGTGGTGAAAGATGAAAAATGTGTGTGATTAAAACTGCTGTAACTCCTCGAGTGAACGAGCAGAGAGAGAGAGAGGATTCAGAGAGCCATACCTGAGTGAATTATAGGAGGTTTATCAGGATTTTCTGAGTAAATAATGTTGGAAGGTTGGAAATAACAGCATTAGTGTCATTCTGGAGTGTATTTTTGCTGTTCTTTTGCCATTTATTTGCCGTGTTTTGCCGTATTTCGTAGTCGATTTTCTTTTTTCGTCTTAGTTTGTGTTTTATGGATTTAATCAGTCGTAATTTGGAAATATTAAAAGGACTGTGAGGAGAATCTGTTTCCGGCAACATAAAGACTCTGCTACTCATGAGCACGCGCGGCGACTGTCGTAATGCTGCGTTCCAGTAACGCCCTGTGTTGTTGTATGAAGAATGTGATTATCACTATGGCAGCATTTTTGTAAATATAAGTCTAACAATACTATGTATACAGCTGATCTAGAGTGACACACCCCAGTCAGAAGTGCAAATAAATGGATTATTACAGGAGCTAAGTAACTGTTCACACTGGGGGCATCCATCTTCCATTGTCAACTCGGGGGTGGCGAGGTTTCACCGAGTTCCCAGTAGGAAATTCAGACTTCGGGAGATGTTCCAGTTGCAGTTTCCTACTTGGAACTCGGAAATTCCTACTTCTGACTACAACTGAAACGCACTACAAGCCAAAGTGTGTGTTTGTTGTGATGCTAATGAATGCAGCTCAGACCTTCCTCAGAACTCTGCATTGCTTTACAACTTCTTTTTTCAACAACTTACAGGATGCAAAGCCACGAGGTAATGTATCTCTTTCTAGTTACGTAGCGGTAGTTTTTGATGTGTGACAACAAGCAATTTTGGAAAACTTAGTATCGTAGTTTTGTAGCCGGCTACATATCTGTACTTACAGCCCGGTGCTCTAAGATGTGTCTGAATAATATAAATTTGCTCTAGTTTTAATTGTCTTGTTCCTGAAGTTGAGTATCCAGGCCAGTTACATCCCCAGTTTGCATGCCGTTGAGATGTTACCAAAACTTAATGTAAAGAAATAGGAAAATTAACATTCCTTCAGTAAAACAGAAAATAATGCAGCTGCATTTCTGGATGGAAGTTCT